>JAVJGJ010000057.1:38065036-38089953 GCA_035590215.1 Microhierax caerulescens | reverse complement strand
GGTTTTTTTTCTTTTTTTTTTTTGGGGGGGGGGCTGGTTTTGGGTTTGTTTTTTTTTTTTTGGGGGGGTTGTTGTTTTTACTTGAGTGGGCAGGTAGAAGTTGTTTTAATTTTTAAATACCTTTTGAGCAGCAGGTGAAAGCTGGCAGACTGGGAGCCCTGTGAACTGGTGGCCCCTTTTGTCTGCAGAAGACAGGTAGTGCTGTCTGGGGCAGCAGATGGTCTGTACTCATGCTAATATCTAAGCCTGGATGTGAAAAGTGCATTTCTGAGGGAATAAAGAGCATACACTCACATTCCTACCCAGGGTCTGCTCAGACCTGGACTTCCCACTCGTTGACCAAGCAGGTCAATTTATCATCATCTGAGTTAGAGATTTCTGCAGTACAACTTTAGCCCTCAAGTAAATCTTAAATCCCCAAAACCAGTTCAGTGAAGCCACCAGACAACAGAATAACTGCACACATGGAGCTCAGTAGGGACCGGTGATTAAGATGCTGCACAGAACAGCCCAGACTTCAGCTCAGTAACATTAACTTATCATAGAAATAAGTGGTTGATGAAAGAGACATCTTGCAGAATCTCAGCAGCACTTAGATATCACAGTAATAGGCATGATATAAACCCCTAAGTGATAAATTAGATCAGATAGGCAAACCCAATTCATAATTACCCAGAAGTTCTCTGGGACAGAAAGGGGAGTTCATAAGGCTGCGTGCCAGGCACGTTTCACAGTGTTGTACTACATGGCCAACATTATGAAATTAGGATAACAATGACAGTCTTGCCACAGCCTCCCTCGTGCTGAAGGACTTAACCTGCAAATACAGTTGTCCATGTTCTTTTCTTATTATCCCAGTAAAATCATTCTAAATTGCCCCAAAGGAAGAAAAGCAGGATGTAAGGGAATGTTCTGACCTAAATTTTCAAATTAACTATGGAGTGTCTCAAAAATAAATGCAAATACTATGTTTCATTGCCAACCTGAACAATCAGGCATGCCATATACCTGCAGACATGTACAGATACGAAAAAACAAAGTCAGAAAAGCTTTGTGAATTAAGAGGTGGCAGGCTTCTTTAGATGCTCATGGAAGCAAAGGTCAAATGTGAATGCACTTAGTTAAAGAAGAGCAGGCTTAAGCAGCATGTGGGCAAGGACAGTAAGGATAATAAGAAACACCACATGTGCAGAGGATGGAGGCAATGTAAGAGTGAGAAAATACAAATGTGCATCGTATGCTAGATAATCTGCTATGAGAGGAAAGAAGCAATTCACTGTGGGGACAGAGGTTAGCCACAACAGAATTAAATGTCACAGATTTGTCCAGGTAATGATGCCTACTCTTAAGAATATAACCTGTCAAGCTGTGCAGAGCAGAGCAAGGCACTTCTGAAGTCTCAGGGTATTTGGTATTAACAGCTTGTGAACTGTTATTACTTAGGTTTCGCTCAGTGCTTGCCTCAGCAAAAAGAAGAAAAATAAACCATCCCAGCCACCCTACGTATTGGTCACCCTACAGTTTCAAGACCCACTGGGTGTTCTCCAGTCAGAGTCATCATCCAAACTCCCACCAGGAGCCCTGGAGGGTCACAGAATCAGCAAAAGTAAGGATGCTAGGGATCTTTAAAATACCCTTTCTAATCATATTCTCCAGTCTCTAGGTATGCTCCTGTATGGCAGGGCAGGTCTCCTAAGAGCCAGATTTTCACCTTAACTTCCCTTTGCTCTGGACCACATGTGATCTGGAAAGCCATTTCAGTTGGGATTCGTTTGGAGGTGTTGAGAGAGGGAGGCAGCTAACTTCTACCTTAAATATAAGATCTTACTTTGGAAAACAAGCTGTTGGAAGTAGAAGTCCAGTAAATTTGCAAAGAATGGAAGTGAGAGCTGTTGTAGAACAAAATGTTAATCATATATACTATTGGTTTGCCAAAGTATATAAGCTATCCCATGCAGACAAAAGGTAAGATTGCCTATGCCAGAGGAAAATGTGAGACTTCCAAAAGCCTCCCAGCAGGCTGGTAAATTGCCTTAACCATGGTATAATGCAGCCAGAATGTGTTCTGCAGTATGTTAACGTGCATCTTTAATGAAAGGTGTATCATATTAGTTCCCTGAAACTAATTCTTAACAGAGGCTTTTCTCTCCTCCCAAGGGAAGCTAAGGCTTGTAACAGCCATTTGTGGCAGATGTTTGTCTAACCTGTCCTTACACTGACAGAGAGCCCACAGTCTCCATGGGCAGTCTATTCCAGTGCTTAACTATCCTTCCCATTAATAAGGTTTTTTTTTTCCTGATGTCTAACCTAAATCTTCTTGCTGCAATTTATACCAGGAGAGTGTATTTCCTTATTCTTCTACATGTGCTCTTTTCAGTGTTATCAGGTCAATAAGATATTTATAACACAGAGGAGCTGGTAGTCTCATTCAGTGGATATCTTACATCCTACACTGGCAAAAGCAACTGCATGTTCAAATAACCAGCACCCAGTCTCACCATTTACAAAATCCTTACCCAGATGGGTAGTACAGACAAGTGCAAGCTGCTCACGTGAACTTCCAAAATTGTATGTTCCAGCCAGAGCAAAAGCCAGTCTCTTAAGCTCTTCCTAGCATGCAGGACTTCAAAGCACATGAGCATCTGGAGAAACCTCTAATTAATGTAAACAGATGGAAAAACAAAACCTCCTAGAAATTTGGCATTCAAGGACTAGGCCACAGAAGACAATTCTGGATAAAACCAGAAATGTTCAGATATATTTCTTAGGCAAGATGCTCAGAAGCATTACATTTGTATTTGGGGTGAAGATTCATGGGAAGGCCGGATCCTTCAGGTGCTTGCTTTTCACCAGGCTGCAGGAAAACTATGTCTGGGCAAAGTCTTTTGATAGTTTTTATTTCATTCAGGCTCCCATTTGCACCATGCCCTGCGCTACAATCTTTTAATTTAAAATCTTCTCTCAATTTCTGCCATTCCTGGTATAGAAGAAATACAAAAGGAACAAAAAGGATTTGGTTTCATTCACAGAATAAAAGAAAGAACCATTCCAAACTCTCTTAGGACCTGAACTGCTTTCTATATTTCCCCAAAAGTTCACTGTTTCCTCCCTTATTACGTGGGTTTTTTTGAAGAAGCTGAGGGGCTTGTTCATTCTAGCGGGGAAACACTAAGGCAATAACACAGAGCGTGGATTAGAAGACAGAAATTCCCTATTCCACCAAGGACCTCTGGAATCAGATCTGCACCCTTGTGCCTCCACTCCACGTTGTAAAATGGAGATAATGGTATTTTTTCACCTCTGGGGTGCACTGGGGACATAAACACAGAAAAGGCCATGAGACTTACAAATAGTATGGAAATGAGGAGATACATGTGTCTAGAGATAGATGAGAGAACATATACAGCATGTATCTGTGAATGGTGTAAATGTGAAACTTCCTGTCTTTTATATTTGCTGTCAGATCATTAATTGGGAAAAACTTACATAACTTTTACACTTGATTTTAATACATGAAAAAGGGAAGATCAAATATAAAAAAGGTAAAGGTAAGATGCTGGGTAGCAGGCAGAAAATAGCAGTGTTATTGGTAATGAAGCTGATGGAAAAGCATACTTAACACCTCTGGGAAGCGGGAAGAGTCCAGGGAGAAATAAGAGTACGAAACAATTCGTACAGATCCTGAATGAGGACATGGGAAAACCAGAACAACTGGGCAGGACCAGAAAAGGGCTACTGTAGGAATAATAGCACCATAGAAATAGCTATTATAACTGGGACACTGCCAATGGAAGTATGCACTGCTCAGGGTACATAAAAGTGAAGGTAAACCTGGACAATGCTGTTCTAACCTTAATACTGCAGTAGACTGTGAAGAAATAAATCATGCATAAATAAAGTGGAATCATTTGGGACTGAGATAGTTTTTGGAAGGCTGGTGCAAGATATTCCACCAGGACTGAACTACAGAGATCTACTGTAGCTCCACAAGCTTGGCTTTCAGTCTGGATAGAGATGATGTCATTAATGTTATTAAAGAGAAATTATATCAGGAACTAAGTCATTATGGGAAACTAGCTTTATAGAGATAAGGCAGAGAACAAATGTGAATTTTAACAGCAGCACCCTGATGTCTTTTTTTCTGGATTTCATAGCTGACAGATTTCTTCAGCCCAAAATTATTCAACAGGTAATAGGTCATGCTGGTTTACACTAGGTTTGGGCAAAGTAGTGAGGAACCTTACAGAAAAGCTAGTTATCGGAAATAACCTTGGATTGAGCGATTAGGGGAACAGAGAGCCTGCCTTAAAAAAGATTAAAAAACTTGTTTAACCTACATAAATGAAAGCCAAGAGGGAATATGACTACTCCGCATAAATAAAGGGGGGACAGATAGACAAGCGAGGAAGAAAAGGGTTTTTTAAGCAGAAAAACATTGTTGGTACAAGAACAACTGGTTGCGAGGAAATTTCCCTTGAAAATAAGATGTATTTTAACCATCAAAGAAAGGAAGATCTGGAACAGCTGTCCAAAAGGAGCTGTGAAAACAACTAAAATGGGGTCAAGAAGAAGCACAACTGGTTTGTGTAGGGCTATATGATATTGCTGTCTAGAGCAGCAGGGATGGGACCAGATGAGCCTTTCCAGTTCAGTGGCCTTGAGTAAGCAGAAGCAAAAGGAAGAGTTCCTCTATGGAAAAACTCTTTTCCTTGACTTTTCAGCCTGCAGATGTCAAAACTCAGGTCTAACCATTATATCTTTGTCCCTCAGGTAATCTACATGGATACAAAGATTCTTGGTATCTCCACCTCCTAGGTTCATCCTACCCTCATTCAGCAGCAAAACTTTCTCCAATGCCCTGAGAATAGAATATTCCTCTTAGCCTTCACCCAAGATGGTTAAGTCGTGACTCTCACATGTATAGTGCTGACATCCCAGCCATTACCAAGAGTATAATTCCTGTGATGCTACAGATCTGTATCCTCACATAGGCTGGTCTACAGGTGGGGAAGGGATGCCACAGAGGGCAAAAATCTCCTGTTTACAGACACTTAAGGTGATTAATTAGCCACATCAGCCAAAGCAGACAAGAAATAGTTGTGAATGCTCCACATGCAAAATTAATTAACGCAGAAACAACACTCCTTCCTGAACCTCAAGTTCACCTTCCACAACCACCTGGGGAAGGCTGCTTTCTTCATTGCACCTGCAGAAGCAGGAATTGCTTCAAACAGCCTGTCAATTAAATGTGTAGGCTGCAGGAGATGGTGGAATTTTCTTCCCTCTATATTTATACAGCACCTAGCATATGCTGGAGAGAGGTTCTGCTTAGAATACAGACAGGGTGAAGTACTTGCTTTTGCTTTGCAACTCGTTCTGGGAATAAAAGCTCTTTGCAGAAACACAGTCAACCAGCTCACTGAGGCCTGGCATTTACACAGCTCTTGCCATTTTTGCTGAAACATTTCTTTCCTGGTGCATTTATATGCTTTTTGTAATTGCTGAAGTCCTGTCCCCTGCCATGATTAGCCTGAGAAGGTTAATGAGATATACTTTGAGTGCTTCTGATTTCTGCAAAGTCAGTGAACTATGGAGCTCCACTGGTGTCACAGAAAGGTCAGAGCTATGAGAATGCCAAAGTGTTTGTCTTGGTAAATCATTCGTGCAAACCAGAAGGTACCAAGAGCTCACTACAGGCATAAAACCAGTGAGGATCACCTGATAGCTCCCTCTGGGAGATGGTGGTGTTCTTGGTAGTACTGCTAACTTGGTAGCCCAGGAAATGGTTCATCCAGGCAAAGCTGACTCATGCAGAAGCAGCGTGGTTTCCAGAGGGACATATTTCTTTGAGGTCCTCAGTGCTATCTGATGTACACATAACCATGATTTATGGAAATGCAGGCTGCAATCAGCACAGGCATAATTAGGAGGCATGAGGGGAGAGGTTAGAGGAAGATGCTGATGGTAGTGTGGGCTGTGATCTGAGTAGGCTGAGGATGTAACTCAGCAAAGCCATAGCTTCTAGAGTGGGGCAGATCAGGTGTTAGGATTTTGGAAGAAGAATTAGGAAAAAATGCATATCTTAACAAACACTGCAGATTGACTGTACCATCCAACACAACTCACCTAACATGCAGTGACAGCACCTGACTCAGGCTCCTCAATGATGTTGCATCCTTAGAGCTTTCATGTGCTTCTGAAATTACTCTGAGGAAAGGTAAGTTTAGTACAATGTCCTAAACACCAGCGATATCAGTCTATTCTGATCCTGGTCTGAGAAATAAAATCCAAAGACAAGGGAGCTCACACTGCCCCTAACATTGCTTATCTAAGATGAAAGAAGATTTCACCTTGAGCATCTCTACTGTTCTGCTCTGCAGAACCATGGGGCAGGGGAAAATATTTCAGGGATACTGGTAAGCTTGCATTTTTTCTGTCACGGGGGTTCAGGAATCACAAAGGTTTAAAAACCCTTGTATTTTTATGTGCATGTAGAGACATCTGAATGGTTTATGAAAGCATTTCACGGTCTCTAGGAGTGCAGCCGCATTGTGCAGGTGTGTGTCTGCATCCAGTACGTGTCCATGCATGTAATGCCCTATCTAATGATTTTTCCCCTTGGCTTTGAGTGCTGGGCTTGGGTTTGCATTTTGCTGAGCTTTCATTTCTTTCAGTCAGACTTTCTTTTCTCCTAAAACATGCTACACAGAGGGAGGGATAGGCTTGCCAATTCACACTGCAGCCTGAAAGATGGTTTAGAGCTTCAGCTGGTCAGTGGGTCCCGTACAGCAGCATACAAAACCCCAACATGTGTTCCCCTGTGCAGCGTCACCTACTTTTTACACAGAGTATCTCTCCCAGGATCTCTTGTGACCTGAGGCTGGAGGAATGTTTGAAAATGCAGATCTAGAGTAAGGACAAAAACATTTCCTTGCGATGAGAAAAGCTTAATGTTGAAGCAGACCCTGGCAGGGTTAGGAGAGGAGGCAACATGAAGAGAGGGGGTGGGTTGCCTAAAACTCACAGTTTTCTGAGCTGTGCAAGCCAGACCAAGGGCACCAGTTTGAAAAGCATCTCCAAGAATATCAGCAAGATCCTTTAACCTTCACTGGGGGATGGTGCAGCAGGTGAAACCTCCCCACCCTGAATACACCAGCCAGAGCTCCTGCCCTCTGCACAGCAGCCCCACATTGCCCCCATGTAGAGATGTGCACCTGCCGAGAGAGGCACAGGCAGGCACAGCTGCATGTACCTCTGCAGAGAGACACAAGGTGCTCAGCTCCTCTCTCGCTGGTGAAAAGGGGAGGAACATGCCTCCTCTGGAGGAATTACTGCGTATGTGAGGAGCAAGACTCAGGAGAGGCAGCTACAGAACTGCATGTCCCTGTTTCTTTCCTCTCCCACCAAGAGTTTGGGCAGGTGATTGCAAATGGTGTCCCCACCTGCCGCACACCCTCTGCCTGGATCCTGGCCCTGGATTCACACTGGCATAACTACTAGCCAGCCCCACCACCTCCACACCTTCAGAGTGCATGTCTGCAAGCCCCCCCACCCCCAAACTAGAACATGGTGGGGACCCTCATGCACTGCGGCCATCCCAAGGGACAGCCAACTGAGCTACTGCTCAAAGTTGTCACTGGATCTCCAAATTGAGTTCTGCTCTGCACCCTGGTTCTCTGCCAGGTCTCTTCACTCAGCTTTGCAAAGGCACCAGATGGGAAGCAAAGCTGTGGGATAGGAGCAACCAGGGACACTCTTGCTGCTTTCCTTCTATGCCATGTGTGGTTAAGGGGGCTGCTCTCTGGCATCCTTGCACCTTTTAACTACAGTCTCCTTTGCCTGTCTCTAATGGAGAAGGCATGGAATAACCTCATGCCCTGACTCGGTTTCTTTCTCCCTCCTTCTTTCTTTTATTCACTCAGGTGCTCCCCAACAAACACAGGAGACAGGGGATGGGGGTGGGGGAAGTAGAGGCAGCAGACATCCCCTGGCTCACCTGTGTGAGCAGAAAGGGACAGTGATCCCTCATGCCCAGGCTCATCAGCACCCTTGCTCCCACCCAACCACAGTCCTGTTCCCCATCATTGCTGTGCACCCATGGACATTGTCCCCACTGCACAGACCTGTCTCCTCATGTGCTGACTTCATCATATCTCAGTCTGCTGCCCTGATGCCCCCATGGCAGGATTTGCCACAAGAACGAGACCAGTGCAAGCAGTAGAGAAACCCGCAGGGATGAGATGTTATTTCCCCCTGCTGGCTTAGCTCCCAGTGACTTAGACCTGGCCTGGGTGGTTTTTCCCCACCCCAGCAGTGCCCATACCATAGCCCCACCTTTGTCTTGAAATGAAGCGCTGGCCCAAACCACAGCAGTGCCAGTGCGGCACATCTCTGCCAGCAGTGAGCATTGCCCATGCTGCTGCAGACCAACCCCCTCGTGCAGGAGAGGTTGCCAGGCCAGTCAGGGCTCCCAGGTGTTGGTGTGGGCTCTACTCACCAGCTGGAAACTCCTTCCTTAGGAGCACATGCTTCAGCCTCTCTGGTGGAAGAGGACTCCAGAAGCAGAGCCCCTGAGCTGCAGGACCCCTCCCTGACCCAGCTACAGCCAAGCACTGGGCTTTGCTTGAAAACCATGGCACTCTGCCAAGTTTCAGCAGAGCATTAGACAAGACCTGCCAGCTCTACCTGCACCCTACAGAGAAGATCTGACCCTTGGATGGAGCCCATCAGTGGGACATCTGGTTCACTGCACACGTGTGCATTACTGTCATGCTGGCTGGAGCCACTGAGCACTCTGTGAGCAGCAGGGAGCAGATCTGCCAAAGATCTTGCTCCTTTCCCATTCTATACACAGGTGCAGACACACACACAGAGGTACCCCCAGCAGCAGTTATCCTAAGCCGATCTGGGCTTGGAGTCGAGGCAGAACTGCCAAGGGCCCAGCTGAGGCCATCTGGGCTGCAAGTTATCTCTGTGCAAAAGGAGTACCATCAGACCTGAGTATGGACAGAAAGAGAGGTAACCTTGAAATCAGCACTTTGGGAAGGAAAGAGAAAGCTGTGTATTTGCCAACCCCATCTAGCAAAGAAGGGTTAAGCCAAGGACTGCTTTCTTTGGAATATGGCTTTAGGAAAATAAAATCCTTCCCTTCTCTTAGCCCCTATGGACCTCAGATGCACCTGTTTTTCAAAGATTTGTCTGTCATTTTGTGCCTAAACATGTCAACACAAAGCAGATCTTGTGCCATTCCCTTTCTGCAGCTTAAAAGTAGAAGAACAGGCATGACAGAGGCAGTCTTGGAGGCACAAGATTAATCTAAGGCTCTCAGGAGGTTGAAAAAGGTCTTTTGTGGCACATGTAAGTACACACATGGAATGACTTCTTGCAGTCTGGAGTTAGCTGGATGACTTCAAATGTGTATTTAAATGCGTATGTACTGTATAGTTACCTCTGTTATAAGGGGAGCAAGCAGTAAGCCTGCAATTAGGTTCTCTGACACTTTTCATTACAAGAGTCTTCAGGCCAGTTCCCTGAGAAAAGCCAACATGTCCATGTTTTACAACAGGCATTTGAAAGTCAGAAGGGAAAAAGCCCTGAGGCTAAGGACATGATTTTTACTTTTGCCCATCAAATTCACTCTTAACTGCATTGTAAACTGTTAAATAATCATAATTTCTTTTCTGTCATTTTCTTACAGAAATCCTGGCAGACAGCCCAAACAGCATCTGAGCATAAACATTTTAAGAGCTAAGTCTGTCAACCCAGTAAATCAGTGGGGACATCCCCACCAGTATCACAGTCAGTACAAGGAACACCTCAGCTTTGGCAGAGCAAGGGAGAGGCAAAAGCCTGATCAGGTTGCCCACTAAATGTGGACAAACCATCCAGGTTCTCCTCTCTTTTTTAAATGCACCTCACTGTCAAAAGGTCACTTGCACTCCACCATTTAGGATGCAGAAGAAAGGAAAACCAGTCTGAGCTGCCATGACTCTCTGTGGAACAAGTACAGATTAGTCACTAGGCTGAGCAGTCAGACTCAGTGCCAAAGGCTCAGTATGCATGAGAATGAACAATACATTTCTACAGAAAAGATTTTGGGGTTTCCCCTTAAAAACAAAACAAAACACACACACAAAACCCCACCATAAAGCAAACTACACTAAAGGAGGCTTATTGAGGTTGAAATACTAGGAAATGACAGGTTTACAGTTTCTTTTTCAGCCTTTCTTTCATCCCACTTGTGTGTGGACATTTTGATTCAAGTTTTAATTAATAAGTGCATGAAACTCCCTCCATGAGATCCCTGCCTCAATCATTGTACTGCTCCTTCAAGTTTCTTTGCAGAATTAAGGTGGCCTGGGAAACAAGACTGGCACTTCCTAGCTTGAAATCACAACCTAAAAATGAAATCACTGTTCTTTCATTTTCTATATGTAATTGCTTACACAACGTGAATGTGCAAAAGCTCTTACAAAACCAATAAACAGGCCAAGAAAGTATCAGTGAAGATGAAGAAAGAGCTGTCCATGAAGCACCAAGCAGTGGCAGAGAGGAGTAAAGAGATGGTGATGGACAGCAATCAACCACTGTAGAGATTATGCAATCCCATTTTATGACGATATAAGCAGCACTGACCTTGCCGAGGGCTTGAACAAGACAAAGAAAGTAGAAGCCAAATTGAAAAGGAGCACTGGAGAGAGGTAGAAGAGGGTGAAGCTGGCAGGCCCCTCATGGTCATGGTGCCCAGAAGGTGAGAGGAAAGGAAGGCACTAATCAGGCAGATGCTGCTGCAGGCAGGTTTCTCATGTTGCAGCACTATGCTTGTAACAGGCTAAAGGAGAGAGAGGGCTGGTCTGCATGGCAGGTATGGACAGGACCAAGGTGGTCTAGTCTGTGTAACCTTCAAGTGGAAGCATGAGGGTGGGGGTAGATGGCACGGGGACACCAAGCCACTTACTGTCCAGATGCTGTCTAGCTATGTTGGCTCAGCAGGGCTAAACTGAGAGTCGAGGCATCTTGCCAGGCTCACGCAGCTGCCTTGCACCAAGCCATGCTGCTGCGTCCCTGTGGCGCTGCTCTGCATGTTGTGGATTTACTATCGCAACCCTATGCCAGCACAGGCAACGCGTAGCTGAGTTTCACAGGGCGAACTTGCCCTAAGCAGCTGCAGCAGCTGTGCAGAGCACAGATGCTTTCTCCCCAAATGCCCAGGAGTGAAGGGACCCAAGTGCTGGCTGTAATCTTGTCCTGTGCTTACTCTGTGACCTTAAGCAAGCCACTCAAGCTTTCTGAAACTCAATTTTCCCTCTGTTAAAGGGTTTTAATAATCCAGCCCACACTGCAAGGGGCATGAACAGGGTCCTAACAGCTGGGAGCAATGACAGAAGCCAGTATAGTAAGGAGATTCCTCAGTTTACCCATCCCACAGGAAATGGTGCAGCTCAGGGCTGCACCTACAACACCCTCCTGCCCCACACCAGAGGAAGGAGCTTTGCCATAGAAGAGTAACAGTTACTGTAGAGCAGCTGACCACACAGCAGTCAGCAGTGGAAATCATGCTGGTTAATGACAGAGCAGCAGTACAGCAGGTCAAGCATGTGGATTAACATCTGTAAAAGGAACAGTGGGATTATATATGGTACTTGCTAAGGACTAGTTTGGGATCAGGAGATTAACTAAAGCTCAAGAGCACATTCTTGGTCCTCTCCAGCTGCTCTGAAAGCTGAAGTGGCACAAGTGACCAGGCAGTTGTCTTTCTTGGCTCTCTCAAGATACATTTCCTGGAAGAAAGAGCACAGGAACACTTGAGCTAGCATAGCATCATGGAGCCCTGTCCCTTCCAGCCTCCAGGAAGCAGACCCATCTCATCACCCATGCTCAACATAAAGCTCTATCAGCTGAGGGCCCAGGCCACAGCTCTACCTCGTCGTTCTGAGGATAGACCCTATGCAGTCTCCACACACATAGGTGAGATGTGGGGTGGGAAGGACGCTGCAGCCTCCTCAAAGGGCAGAATCACTTCTCCTGTCCTGCCCTCCTCAGAGCCTTACTCCCGGGATGTTCCCCAGCCGTGGCGCACAGCTGTGGTTCACCAATGCAGCGCTGTCTTGTACAAGGAAATGGAAGTAGGCTCCAAGACCTGGGCAGGAGAAATGTCCTTAAGAGAAGGACCAACTTATCAGCAGTTCTCAGTGATGAGATAGGCACTGTGGTGGGGTGGCCTGCCAGGTGCAGAGCAGCACCACAGCCAGCCTGAGGCACATACAAGTGCAGATTTGCAGTGCCAACTTTAGCCCTGCCTACTTTTGTGCTGGGTCAAGAATATCCAGCAAAGCCAGGCCCTACCCTTCTTGCAAGAGAAAAGATCGTGCTTACGACTGAACATTTATCCCTTCCAGTCTGCTGATTATTTCACCAGGCAACCTTAACGTTCCATTAATATCAGTCTTTGTGGAGCTAAATATATACACTAAGCACATATACAAATACATATAAATACATCTCTATCTAGCAGAGAATCCAATTAAGTGAATACGTTACGCCTTAGCAATTAATGAATTCAACAAGCTGAGCTACCTCTTGCATATGATTAAAGTTCAAGCAATATCAATCACAACAGCAAAAACATTCCCGATTTTCCTATGTGCTATCTACAAAGCAATTGTTAACGCTTGAATCAATGGGCAAATTCAAATGTGCTTGCAAACCTGCAAAACTCATCTTCCCAATGAGATACAGCCTGTCCTTTAACTCATGGTTGCCTTCTGGCATGCAGCATCTCACACTATTCCTACCCTTTCATTTATCTTTCTGCAGCATTTTCTGGATGGAAGGTCTGTAAAAATGCTGGTCTCCTATGGGTCAAAAGAACGCAAATTCCATGACTGAACGGGGCTGTCTCTCTAATCACTTGACTGGTGGAAATGCTTTCTTTCTCTTTGTGTTCAGTTGTGATTTTTTTGTGTGTGTGTTTATATGTTTGTAAGTTTGTGCTGTTGGGCACACATGTTCTTTTGCACGTCAATCTTTTTCCAGGACAAGGGGTTTTTGTGCAGTTTCTGCCTCAGCCATAAGCAATACTAAGCCCTCTAAGGACTGTTCATTCCCTCCTCTCACAGTACCCCTCCTCTGCCTCTGGGGAAGACATTCCCCAGGGGCAAATTCTACATAAATAAATATGTAAGTAGCCACTAAACCACAGAAGATGCAGAAAAGCACAAGGAACTTGGCTGCAGTATTCAGGGTACAGAGGGGAAAGAACAAGAGGCATGGCTTGGAGGACTAGGAGAAGACAAATGATGATGAGAGCTTGAACTGGAAACACAACATCCCCTTCTCTTCCCTGACCCAGCCAGCACAGGAGGTTGGTTTTCACCCTGAGATCAGAGTTGATAATAATACAGGTCTGTGTTAGTACAATTGCATAAATCCAAACACCAAGAAGGTGACTTACTGAGAGGCTAGTAGAGGAAAGAGCCTTGAACTGAAACACCAAAGACACAGCTAAATAACTGTACTTCTAATGCTGAGTCTTTTTTATTTTAGCAGCTCCATTGCTCTCCTTGTTTGTTGTCACACTCCAGAAAGAGGCCTTCAATGCTCAGGAGCAGGTTGAAGTGTCCTTTCTGGGGACTGAGTGGATCTGTCACAGATAAAGGCCAGGCCTGAGCTCCAGTCCTGGTTGCTCCTTTTCCCCACTAAGCTGGGTACCAGGGGGGACAGCTGGCCACACTCCAAAATGCTACAGCCACTCACGCACCTTCATCTCTGCTATGTGGCTCGGCAGAGGCTGTTACCATATCGATGGCTTCTTCCAGGCTCACCAGCTTGTAGATCCTATACTCATGCAGAATTATTTGTGTCTACACCCACAGCATTACAGATTTCACAAGTCTCTATGAGATATCAAAGAATAAAGTTTGGATTTTTTCTAGACTACTTGAGAAACACTGGTTTGAGAGTGGGTATTATAGGGAATAGGATATAAAATTGACCACTTATGTCATCCATGTAAGATGGGTTTGAGGGGTAATAGCCATATAAAATATGCCATACCCCAGGAAACCACACACCATTTGTATACTTCCCAACACATCCAAAAGAGCTAAAAAAACCTCAGAAAATCCAGTCAAAAGCCAGTTTCTTGCAGAGCTGTGGGAGCACACTCTGGCATGCACAAAGAGCTCACGGCAGGTACCAGCAGAGTTGAAGGACCACTTATATGGTCAGAGTAGGACCTTTTTGTGCACTAGCATGCAGCTATCAAAGGGTGATGCTTCAGAGAGATTTGGAGATCTTTCCTTCAAGAGTATGTCCCAGATTTTTCACTTCTCCAGAGAGCCAAAAAGGCCAAGGGAGGCCCCCTTTCAAGTTCACTAATTTTATTTTCTCCTCTAGGTACAAAGATGTTGGCTACTCTTTGAGTTGTGGTAGGAAGCAAGCTGTCAATGAGAGATTTGGGTCCAAAGTGAATGCAACCAGCCAAACCCACTTCTTCCCTGTTTCAGCAATTTCTTCAACTTTTCCTCTGCCTCAGCAGAGTGTTTTTTTCACCATTTTACCCTGTTGCACATCAGTGTCCTTTGGGGAAGGGAGACACTTTGGGGGAAAAGCTCCTTAATGTTAATGAGAAAATAACATACTCACTCTGCACATAGACATCGAAAAACCCAGCCTTTGCACATACGCAAACAAATGTGCTCAACAGGAATGAGAGAGGGGATGGGGCCTGAACTCTATGTAATAAGTATAACGAAATGTACCTCCGCCCCTGGGCAGACTTCTTGCATTACAGGGAGAAGCACCCTGTCTCAGAAATTTGAAGAGTGAGAAGAGCCACCAGTATCCGCCAGAACAGGAGATGGAGGTGCTCTGTCAATGTGGTGTGTACCACTGAACATGAGATACTGGTCCATTCCTTCCACCTATTCTCACTTCTCTGTAAGCAGAGTGGAAAATAAAAAAACCCTTCCCACAAATAATCATCCACATGTCAAAGCATAACTGCATTTGCGCAGTTGGGATCCCATGGGACATTTCACCCCACACAGCCATCACAGCTGATGGTTCCCAGAGTGGCTGCGGTATTGTCAAGCTCCTTGCAGTCTGCTTTCTCTGTGGCATCAAGCCCTTTCTGCCCATCACGTTCCCCCTGTTTGTGATTGCCACTGCCTGTCAGCACTGCAGCAAATATGTGTATATTTCCAGGCCTCTAATTTCTCACTTTACAGAGATCTGTCTCCTAAAAAACACAGACTTTCTGATCAGATCAGACACTAACACAGAGAACAAACAGGAATTTTTGACAACATCACCTGCTCCACTCACTATGCATGAAATTACCTGCATCATTTTTCTGCTTCCTGCAGGAGGTTACTGCACTTCTGCAGCTGGTAACACTGTAAAGCTGTTGTCATAGGTGCCCATGACCGTATAGGTTAAGAAAAAGTCAGGTTTCATATGACAGCTGGACAAGATATCTCCAAAAAACAGAAGTCTGATGATGTTCAGCAAGCAGTACAGCAGGACTGAGTGAAGAAGAGCTCTGTGCTCCAACTCCTGGGTGTGGGAAAGCAAACCCTGCTGCTGGACAGACTGACTCCTTGGAAGGGAACACGGCCAGGTTCCTGACTCCTCTTTGTCATCAGCAATGCAGGTCTGAGGTATAGCATTAAGACCCGGGACTGTTGACCTTTGCAGACTATCATGGTCCTGCCCTCCCCCTTACCCTAACAACTTTCACCTTGGCTGTGGCAAATGCCTCTCAGACCCCCACACCCTGCACATCCACTCAAAAGGTTGTTTCAGAGATCATTTACCTGACAGCGTTTTCCCTCATTCTTTTTGGTTTTCTCTTGCCTCCCTTCTCAGCTGCATCAAGTGCCTCTTTTCCAAGCCACTTGATGCCTCCAATCCCTCAGTCAGTAACAAGATGTGAATGCTGACCTTCTCCACTTTCTTCAGTAGCTTTTCAGAGACCCATGTAGCTTTCTTCAATTTTGGCCACCTTCTTGAGGGAGGTACCATGAATACCAGTGAAGTTATGTCATTGCTTTTCTTTACACCCTACCCTACATCTCTCTGTTGTCCAGATAGCTGAAGATAATTAGCAGCAGACTGCTGATATGCTAGGCTTATAGTCCACAAAGCTTAGAAATCCTCACCCATTTTTCCCCTCATATCCCACTAGCAGATCAATGCAAAAATGTTCACTGCTATCAGTGGGTAAAATATGCCATCCCTTTACAGACCTTCCTTAAAGTATGCACAGCAAGAAAATCCTGGATATTTACTACTGTTCTTAACTTATCTGCATTCACTGTGCGTTGACTTTCTCATCTGTCTATGTGAGCATGTTTTCTCCGCTGATACTTACACAGTAAGTGTTTAGTGGCTACAGCCATCATCTTGGTCTCTCTGTGCAGCTCCAGCACAATGGGGCACTGGTTAATGGCAGGCCTTGTCAGAGACTACAGTAATACAAATAATCAAAATAATCATAATCTTGTTCTGCAAGTTCATGAATCAAACTAACCAGGGCCACTTTTTTGCAAGACAGAGAATGATAGCCATATTGAACCCAAGTGCTATTCATTACAGTCTTTGTCTCTCTAATTACCCCTCCATTTTCACCTGTTTCCTAAACTGCCAGTTAGAATGGCTTTGCACAAACAGCTGCTGCATCTCATCCCAAGGAGGTACGGCTGCATCTCTACGGAGGGCAAAGCATCTCTGCGAACAGAGCTCATTCACAGAGAGCTCAGGGACCCCCTAGGCTAAGGGAAAGCAGGAGGTTTGCAGTGTCACAGATTTGCCTTTACCTGAACACTGCAAGATCATAGAGATGTGGAAAGTCCGTCTTGAATTTATGCAAGTCATTTACATCTATTTAAATACAAATGTAAAAATGGAAGAAACTCAAGAAATGGATTTCTATTTTCTCCATTTATACCTCAAAAGCCTCTATCTCCACCCCTCCTTCCCCCTGTCCCAGCACAAAACAAACGCGTGTTAAGCCACTAGCTGCTCACTCCATGCATTTGACAGACTCTGATTAAACTCCCAGATAATAACCTTGCAAGGCAGAGCCAAACTTGCAGCAGTACAGGGTGTACTCATCACTGGCTCCCAAAAATAGTTTCTTGCCAATAAAAGTCAATCGGTTCAGGCTTTGCCAACCTGCACTTCTACTGTCTCCCCCCATCCCAGGGGCTGCTGACACAACTTGTCTCCTCCAGAAGGGTTGTGAGGCTCTAAATACAGCCAAGAGTTGTGTACTGGTTGCTGAAAATACCTCAGGTTTGCAGTATGAATGTAAACCAGGCTTCCACAGGGCCTCTCTGTCTCCACTCCCCTCCACAAAGGAGATACGGGAGTCCTGGATTGCAATAGCTGTGAGATAGCATTTATGGTCTTTGGTCTACATCTTCCACAACCTCCTAAGACCTAAGAGCAATGATTATCTTGGGATAGCTATTTTAACTTTGTCTCAACAACACCTGCTGGAAGGACTCAGCACAACTGGCTGCAAAGAGGGAGCAGTGGGTAGGGAACATGCAATTTAAGGGAGCGTGCAGTTGCAGACAAATATATCTAAATAGATCTGAAAGGAAGATGACGGGCAGGAGAGAAGAAGGTCCCAGGACAGTAGCAAACAGAAAAGGGGGCTGTTAATATGCAAGGATGGAGTGCAGCACTGTCAATAAGCCAAATCGAGCCCAAGAATGGGTCATTTTGGGGACAGAAACTACTCCATTATGCCTTAGTATTTTGATATCTATGTTGAAAAAAATTTTACCCCTGACATCAAGTAGTGAACCTACTCTGAAGTCAATGGAATTACAGCCACTTATGCCAGAGGTGAATTTGGCTGCCAAAGGACTTTTCTATGCAATGGCATAGATAATGACCCTTCAAAGCTTCTGCTGCAGCCATAGCATGAGAGAGGGAGAAAAAGGGCCAAGAAAGGCTGCAACAGAATAGCCATCTGTCATACCCATGTCTAGAGCTCAGCTAACCTGGAGGACATAAAATCAGGGCAATAAATAGTGGAAGTTAATGAGCACCCCTGGAGGAAATCTTACACCCATCTGACAGTATGAAACAGTAGAAATGTGTTAATACAGGCGCCTTCATGGAAACTGCATCCCGGAATATTTTACGAAGTTAAATACAAGACAGCAAATGGCATGCGGCATAAAGAATAGCTGGTGCACTGAGCAATCAAGAGGCAGTGCAAATGGCCATATAATTTTGCCTTTTAAAAGCAACTGCATAAAAGCTCATTCATCCATAAAAATGCTGCGTTTCTGTTTTCTGCCTTCCTAGGAGCTTTCTTGCCTGTCTCCTTTATCGCCAACTACAGACTTCAGATTTTCTCAAAAGAGTAAGAACAGACACCTGTCCTTCCATGCCCAAATATTGCCTCCACATTTCAAGACTGTTTTCTATAGCTCCCAAGTATTATGAGACAGGGCTAGTCAAAGAGTTCACAGAGCCTCAGACTCCTAAATTTTAAAAGTACTGCACATGACAACAGGCTATGAATATACCCAACAAAAAAAAGTGCATGTCAAGGCGCTACATGGTGAATACATCTGAAATTTGAAAATCAGGAATCAGTGGGATATGGTTTCAGGTATGGAAGGATAAATCTGTTTCCCAGTTCCTTCGAGAAGGCAGAATCTGGCACTCTGGCATCGAATGAAACCTAGACACCATTTTAAACACGATGAGGTTCAGCCTTCAAATTTTCTTCAGCCATGATGTCTGCAAGAATTGCCATCCCAGTTTACAGCAAGCTAGTCAGACAGAAAGTTACAAGCACCATTCGTTATGCTGTAATACAGGTATTTCACGTCCTCATTGCCCCCAAAACCTCCCACTCTCCATATACATGTTTAGTTTATCTACACATCATGTGCAACATCTCCTTTAAACACTTGGAGAGACTGACCACTGGAAAGTGTTTTTTCAGTGCCTAATACAAGACACCATAATACTAATATGGAAGATGAAAGAGTTGAGACCTTGAAGTCCAAGGGAGTTACAGGACCCCAGACGGAAGAAGACAGAAGACATATACAAGAACTCCAGGAGAGTGAGAGCTGGGGCAGTATCCCAGACAGACAAGCTAAATCACTGTGGATGTACACTGGTGATAGATAGGCAGATAGATAGAAAGACAGATATATACACATAGAAGGTGCAAATGAAAGAAAAAAGCAAGGTCAGTGATAAAGCCAAGTAAGGCAATAAAGAGCAAAGCCTGTCTTAAAGAAAGAAATAGAAGAGATAATATGAAGATAAGATGAATTCCAGGGTCACAGATGCTGTGCAGAAGATGGCCTGCCAAACTTTCAACCTCACCCTGAAGACTTCAGCTGGCATGCAGCACACATTGTGAATGGTTCTAACAACTCTTGGGCCCAAGTGGCCCCTTGGCCTAGGGGCACCCACTTGTTTCAAGGGGGAGAGATTCCTTATGAGTCTTGCTCACTTGCTCCTTTCCACCTTCTCTCCCAGGACAGCCTCCAGCGCCATTGTGTTGATCATGGTCCAAAGGAACAGTTCAAACAGACAGGAACCACCTGAACTTCCAACCACACAAATCCCATCACAGAAATGCTTCCTCCATCAGGGACCAGGTAAGAGCACTGACACAATCACTGATGCTGTCACTTAGTGCTGTCAAAGCAATTGCTTCAAATAGGGAAGTTCCAAGATACAGAGTTCATTGCCTGTTGTCCAGCCTCTCCCTCTTTCTCCCAGCCCTCTCAATTTACAACTAAACAATCCCAATACATCAAATCACTGTTTTCTGCACCCCTGATTATTCTTACTGCTTCCCCTGGACTTGTTCCAGTTTGTCCAGATCTTTCTTGAAGTGCTATCCATAGAACTGCACAGAGTTTTTCTGGCTTACCATCACCCAGCAGAGCAGAGAGATTACATCATGCGCCTTGCAGGCTAAACTCCTATTTATATATCCAAGTACAGCATTTGCCTCTTTCTCAACAACACACAATCATGTTCAGCTTGTGATCCTCTTTTATCCTCCCCCCAATCCTTTTCTGCAGAACTGTGATCTAGTTGATCTTTCTCTGCATTGTATTTATGTAGTCCATTATTCCTGCCAAGGTACAATAGTTTGTGCTTGTCTTTATTGAATTACATCCCACTTTGCCAAGATCATTATGAATTCTAACCCTGTTCTCCAACAAATTCACAGTCCCCCCAGCTTTCTGTCATCTTCAAATCTGATATGCAAATTTTCCATCCATCACCAAGGCTGTTAAAGAAAACATTGAACTGAACTGAGCACAGGACAGACCCTCACAGAACCCCAGTCCATGTTCCCTTCCATTTTGACATTCTTACTCATTTTGCATGCATTTGTTATTAGCTCTCCTTGAGACCTTTCTCCTCTAGATTACTAACAAAGTGTGATGGGAGAGATGGTAAAAACCTTACTGGAGTCAAAGCAGATGACACCTTCAGTTTCACCTCTGTCCACAATGCCTGTTACCCTGTCACAGAAAGATATGAGATTGGTCTGACATGACTTGTTCTCAACAAATACTGGTGGACTTTTACACGTCCCCTGTTATTGTGCAGGTGCTGACAAGAAGTTTGGTTGATAATTAATTTGGGCTTTTTTCTGAAGATCAGGGTTAAGCAACACCAATTCCATAAATCTGCAGTTCCCAAGCTCTTTTCCCCTCTGCCCCCACCCAGCTCTTTTTTTTAAAGACATTCATGTTTCTCTGGTATCTGGTAGATACTACCTGGGTCAGCTTTACTAGGTACAGATCCAGTGCAGTGCATTCACAAAACACTCTCACTGTAAACTCCCTTCAGAAAAAGGGACAGGCTGAGTATGTAATGTGTTGCTGCAACAGGAGAAAGGACGTTGTTCCCTTGTCTGGGGAAACATGCACCCTTGCCCTTGTGCAAGTCTCCCTTGTCACACTGACAGCAGAATAGAGACTGGTATTAGCATGCACCAGATTGCCACTCCTACAGCTCTGGCCTGTGGCACATCCTGCCATTTCCACCGTTGACAGCAATAAGCAGTTCAGCCAGTGCACCTTAGACCCCATCCATAGCACCTCAGCTGTTTTTTAGTCCTTCCTCCCATTCCACACTTAGTTTTGTCAGCTCTGTCCTGCTCAGCAGCAGCCCCAGCTACTCAGTCCTGCTTACCCTATCCTGTCCATGTGCACAGCAGAGGCTGATGTTAAGCTGATGGCCTGCACTTTCCCTGACATGACAGTTCTCACCCACTCTTCCTCCTCATACTCCAACTCCTCTGAGACATTTCAACTCTGACTTCACACTCCCTCCTGCACCTGCAGCTGTGGCAGTGCATTTTCTGTCTCAATAAACAGCAGAGCAGTTAATCCCAGGCAGGCAACAACTTGTGCAAGGTTTCAGGATGATAATCCAAGCCATGGAAACCCAGGAGATGACATGAGGCCTGCTGCACTTGTTTCACTTGTAGCAGAGGACAAGCTAGACAGCAGTGGTCAAAAAAGTAACCCATTGGAGGAAGGAGTCTGAACTGTGCCAAGTGGAAGTCAACAGCCTTGTGCTGGGACCACACACAAGCTCTAGGCTGGAAGAAGTCAAGCAGCTGAGACCACTGGAGAAAGGAATTTCCTCTACAACTACTGAGAGAACAATTAACTGGTATCCTGGGGAAACGGCACTGTTCCAGGGATGAGCTCTGATGGGCAAAATTGCTTTTTCGTGTACTAAATGCCACGTGCACTCTTCAGCGCAGAAAAGGACCCAGGTGTTCATCAATTATTGAGCTTACTTGAACAGGCATTTAGGAGCGTGTGCAAGAGGCCAGTCTGCAACTCTACCTCAATCCCAGCTGGTCTGCTCTTAGAAACCCAGCCAGTGAGAAGGGAAGAGAAAGAGGGAATTAAAATATAAAAAAAAAAAAAGGAAGTTGCAGGGCAGGGAGGGAAGAGAGAGAAAGGAAGACCCTAGTAGAGCCTTCCCCTTGCGAAAGGAAATAATTAATGGTACAGGAAAAGCCTCCTTGCTGCCTTGCAGTATCATTCCTGCAGTATCACCCTCACCTTCTTCCTTCCTACTTTCTGGGATGAAAACAGCATGTCCGTTTTTACTCAGGGTGCAGCCCACACCCTCTGAGGCCAGCTCCTAGACTGCACAGAAAACCTTGCATCGGAGTCTGGTCAAGACAAGAATGCATGGTTGCTCCAGCAGCACTGTTACCATTTCACAGACCACTCTACTGACCCAGCTCTCAATGAACTTTACAGCTTTATTAAGACCTGCCATGTTTACCCAGTTCAATGGACTATCAAACAACCTAGGCTTTTCTGTGTCCACTCCCATTTAGGGAGAAAACAAGCTCACCCCAAATCAGCTGCCAACATTCAAACTCCCACCTATCAACACACATCTTCACATGGATCTGCAACAGAAGACTGTCTCCTGAACAGAACAAGTCCATGCATTCACTGCAATTCACCATGTATGTTTGCCATAGCCAGCATTTAATCTTCATTATTGCTTTGGAGATGAAGTATAACTTTCCAGAAAATCACATGGCTAGGTGCAGCTCTCTCAGGAGACCCACAGCTGACATGCATTCAAAATGAGTAAATTAGAAGAAAACTCAAGGAACAGCTGCAATCTCAAGGAACATTCACTCACAATCACTCAGAACTTTTCTATTTGTGAGCTAGATTCCCTCAGATGTAAAAAGTAATTTATGCCATTGAACAAGCATGAAGCTAAAATTTGACCAACGATAGAATTATCCTAGGACTAAAAAATGTGTCTTCTTATTAAAAAGAGGTAGGTTTATTCTTCACAATCATACAACTTGAAAAATACTTAGTAAGGACAAATTCTAAGCTCTTTTTTGTTTGAGATTTTTGTTCTAAGCTTTTGAAGAAACTTTAGGCTAAGCACATAACAAAATAAGAGTATCACGATCCCCAGAAGGCAGAGCATTCTAAACTACAGACTTGTGCAGGACTAGGTACAATTACAGCAGGCAATATAAAATGTCTGCAGAGTCAAATTGCTTACAATCCCAGAAAGAAAGAAAGGCTTATTTTTTTAATCCAGAGCCTTTAAAAAGTAGCTAGAAGGGTTTTTTTTTTTCATTAGTGCCTTTCATTTAGGATCATATGCATATGCTTTTGGGACCTAGGAAATACTTTTCCACACACTGGAGCATCATGTTATGGAACTTGCTGTCCATAGCACAACAGTGGGGGCTATGGCTTGATGCCAATGAGGTAAGGACTGAGCATTCCCAAAATCAGTAACGACTCACAAAGTTGCAACAGTGATAAATTAGAAAGAAGCAAACATGAAGCAACATGGAGTTATGGAAGTGGTAAAAACTCTCATGATATGAGTTATAAACCAAGACTGAAAGACATGACGGTGACATTAGGGAGTGCACACACACACACAGAAGGAGGCAGTGCTCCACACACACTGCAGGGACCAGTATCCCTAACTCACATGTAGAAATACATGCAGGACCAGTACATGTCCACAAGTACCCCGTTAAGCACAAGTATCCATATGCACATCGACAGCTTTCTGCAGACACCAAACACCACCACAGGTCTCTCTCACAGAATAATATGTGCAAAGTTTTGTCTGCCCTGCAAGCACCTCACTGAAGTGTGCATGTCCTGGAAACACTGGGGAAACAAGTCTAGATTCCCATCCAGTACCAGCCACTGTGTGGTCAGTTATGTTGAGGTTTGTTTCTGTTTCTGGGCTTATCTTTGGTGTATTGGGTGCAGCAGGACGCAAAAGCTAGAGGCTAAGTGTCAAGTAGGACACAAGATTGCTGCATCAGACTTTTGAGACCTGATGTTTTGGTTGCCTGAGATCTTTGGACATTGAACTGAAGTCCCAGACAGCAGCCAAAACCATACAATAAAGAGGCTGGAAAAAAGCACCACCCAAAACCTAAAAATTTGGTCTATTTTCCCTAAAGACAGAATATTAATGGGGAGGCTAGCCCATATAACTATGTGTAAGCAATTCCACAAGTAAATCTGCCTCTGCTGACTGTCCTGGCCTAAGGGAAACTTTGAAAGAAGAGAGCTTTCACCACAAAATTCTGCCAGAAAACTGCTTGCCTCTAGCAAAGTTTTATTTCTTTTCCTGGGCCCCAGGGGACCACACACTTAAAATATCCAAGGGACAAGGCCTTATCCTCTGAGTCCAAATCACTGGGCACTTAAATAACTCCACCAGCATTTTTAACTGTTCTCAGCATCTGTGGAGGAGCCTGAAATGACAGCGTAGAGATCAAATTCAATTTGCTTTCCAGAAAGCATTAAGCAAAAGTAGTCCTACCTTGTTACTGAGAAAATGGAACATTATGTCTTGAACCACTCTGGAGTCTCCCACATCATTTACTATCAATATTAAAACACAATTAACTCAACCTGCTATGGAGATGCTACACTCCTAGCTATGGACAGAAAAGCCTGTAGCACAGAGCTAAGGTTTCTTAGCAGCTGCAAAAAAAACCCACTATTTCTGATCACCAGTGAAAGCCTCCTGATTTGTGTTCAGCATGAAATTAAGTGGCAGAGGTGCTGGACTGAAGCAGATCTTTAGGATTTAACATGTTCTTTCAAAAAGTACTTCTCTCTATCACCTTCTATTTACACAGTTAAATTTCAGCTTCCATTTCTCCAAGTGCCTCTTTCTCAGCAGCCAGGAAAGCTGGCTTCTGTGTTCCACATAAAGGGGATGGAAAGGAAATTGTCACAAGGACAGCTCCACTGCCCCTCCCTCAGCTTCTCATGAGGAGTTTGTGCACAGATTAAAGATGAAGGAGGAGTGAATTGATCTATACCACATGCCACCCATCAAGAATACAGGGGTACTACCAGAAC
>JAVJGJ010000057.1:38031493-38064936 GCA_035590215.1 Microhierax caerulescens | reverse complement strand
TGCCATCCATCAAGAATACAGGGGTACTACCAGAAGGCCCTAGAGCAATCACACATCATCTTTGCAGAGGCAGCTGCACCTTACAATGTTGCATTAAAAACTGCTGCTACAAAACACATAATAAGCAAAGGACACTTGCCCAAGGCCACAGGTCAGAAGGTCATTGATACCGTGGCTTCAGGAAAGATAACTACAAAATGTCAAGGCTTGCCTTTTCTCAAGTAAATAAATTTGTTGGGAATGGGGGTACAAAGGAAATTTTCATCTTGAACAATAAATCTTGAACTGTTCTATCCCAGAAATATGCCCCTTTGTTAACTGTATTGTCAAAAGACTGAGGGTGGAAATCAAAGTAAATAAAATTTTGTCCCCTTCAAGTGGATTTATAAAAAGGATCATCAAAGAAAGTTTTAGTGAACTGCAACAAAACAGTTTAGGGACTTCCTCAGGATGTGGCAAACTGCAAGAAGGTAAAGGACATCATTGCGAGCTTTGGTCCAAACTCTTCTTCCATTGCCATGGCTACACAAACTGCAAGTATCTCCAGATTGCTATAACATAAACAGGAAGGAAAGTGTTGTCTCCACAACATGAAGCACTCCTTTCAACAAATGCTGATAAAAGCACTCTGTATAGATCAGTCCATTCACAAGCCAGAAGGTTCCTCTTTCTGCATCTGCAACAGCAGAAAGAGGAAATATGACCTCATGCACTGCTGCAGTGCAAAGGCTTGAGGACCTACCTAGGCTTCTCCCTTATGTTCTGGGATTTCTGAAATAAGCTGTCCACAGACCATCAATCGCCATGCTAAGGAAATTAAGAGGCACTGTCCTAACCCAGATGAAGGTCAGTTTTTCTGATTGAGCCCCCCTCTTTTGACTTCTTGATTAACAAAGGAGTCAACAAATCTCTCAACTTTGATCTGTCACTTTATATATTCCACATTTCACAGTTCCCTACCTCGTTGCATTCCCTCCAGTCAAAGTGAATCTCCCCTATTCAGTGCCCTGCCTCTGCTGCTCTCTATGTGCAAAAGAGAGATCCTGTGAGAACACCTTCTCCAGAAGATAAGCCAGAGAAAGAAGGACAAATAGTTTATTAGCCAACTAGAAGGCTCCAGGCATCACAGACATAAGATTTGCCAAACCTCATAAGATCATTGGTTTTATTTATTTCCCTTTCCGTATTGTATATTATTTCAATCTCTCCAAGTGCAATAGCAATAAAATTGAAAAACATCCCTAGAAACACTTCCAATTAACACAAGGTCAGAAAATGACATTAGAGACCTCCACAGCCCATAAAGAAGAAATGCACCTAATGCCTCCCTATACTACCATTCTCCTCAGAAACAGCCTTAAAAAGGAAGGCAGTGCAACTTGTCTTAAAGGTCATCAACCTTCGCCTGCATTTTACCAAGGGCATGGAAGAGAGTACCAGTATGTAGCACCCTGTGCCAAGATCACACCACTGTTAAGCTACATGCACAAATCCACAGATTTTTAGCTCAATTAACCTAGCTCATTTCAATCCACGCTGAAGCATAAAGCTTCAAAATACTCAGGATGCAATCTCACAGAGGGCTCCAAAGAACAAATTCAGTACCTTCAGCTGCACCACAAACACAAAAAAAAGTAGGCCCACCACTGAAAAAGATGTACTGTAGGACCACTGCATGAGCATTATTCAATCAAATGTCTTAACCTCACTGTGACTTAGTCACAGGCTCCTGTACAGTGCTCTGTGGCACCCAGTAGCAGGAGAGATGACTGCAGCAAGAAGGGCACAAAACACAGTAAGTAAAACCAAAACAGATATATTTTCAAACGGCTAGGGTACTATTCCTTGTCCACATGTTCAACACAAACTAGATGGACATGTTGGTACCTGGAGGTCAGCCGTCCAGGCTCCTTTCATAGGCAAATTGTAACATTGTCTAGTGCTTTTCTGAGCCCTTGTGGCCTCTTCCTGCCAAGTCTCAGCCTCCAAAATTACCCAAAAGATGCCTCTCACACTCACACAGAGGTCTTATTCCCCAGACCAAAAGCCCTTGTGTAGATAAGCAATTACCTCAAACTACCCTGTAGCTGAAGGAAGCAGAATGGAGGTGTTAATAGTAGGCATGTCTGACTCAGCAACTGAATACTGATTATTACAGCCTTCACTGACTCCTTATTCCCAGCCTAGGTTGAAACAGGTGAAGAAAAGAAGAGGTTTTCAGATATGCTTCTGCACAGGCAACTCAGGAACAACCTTCCCCTGCAAGGAAGTCCTCTGGCAGTCATGCA
The DNA here is from genome assembly GCA_035590215.1 of Microhierax caerulescens. Lineage (NCBI taxonomy): Eukaryota > Metazoa > Chordata > Aves > Falconiformes > Falconidae > Microhierax > Microhierax caerulescens. The sequence continues at coordinate 38,062,648 of JAVJGJ010000057.1, read as the reverse complement.
GACAAAGGGAGAGCTCATCTACTTTGAAACATACCTGTTTACAGTATCTCTTAGAGTTGCTCACAGAAGGCTGGTAACCTGTCCCCTCCTCTTTCTACAGAGGTCAGGGTGATGTGAGAAAATCCTTGAAGCTGGTTCTGGTTTCCAGTGCTGTCAGTATTAGGCTGCAGGTAGATAGTTGCCTGGCCATGCATGGCATGCACACCTCACTTGAAGAATAAGGCATGGTCTGCCATCCCAATCCACCAGAGTACAAATGCTGCTCAGGCCCCATAAAGAGAGGCTGGGTCAGGAACTGTAGTACCAATTTCACAGTGTCAATATAACTCAGAATAGTCTGGTTTGCAGCAACAGAGCAGCTTCTGGAGTAAGGAAGTTGGGAGAGGGAGAGGGTTCAAGGCAGCGAGGAAAAGACACAGCTTTCCATGACGCTATAGAAGATGGTGTCTAGGTGTCCTGTGAGAAAGGCCTTTTAAGAATAGAACATCTATTTTTTGCTTTAATTTGTAGAAACTGTCCTGCAAATTTGTGATGCTGTCTAAATATCATTAATTCTTATACCTCGTTTCAATACTTCCTGTGTTTTTCCTGCCACACATCTGTGCCCATGCTCACCATACTCTTCATAAGCCCTCAACAGGGCAGCTTTAGATTTGTCTGGAATCTTGACCTTGAACTAGTACGTTGTTCTAGCTGTTTCCTCAGAGATCAAGGTTCAGTTATTCCCTCAGTATCTGCACAGCTTTGCATTTATCATTGCAGAACTTTCTGGAGCAGAGAGAGATGCTAATTTCCTCTGAAAGAGGTACACTGGCTAAGAGTATGTTCTTTTTTTAATACCAGAATCATCTGGTTTGTGTTTCTAGCTTCCTGAAACACACAGAAATATCCATTCAAATATCAATGAGAGGAGGTCCCTGACATTGCTTCTTTTGCTAAAAATTTTGAAATAGTATTCAAAATTTGAGAACAAAAAGCTAAAATCTCTTTGTACCCATTTGTAGTAGTAGAAGACTCTGGAGCGTCTCTTTTCAAACTTCCCAGCCTTCTCACAAAAAGCTGAAGTGTCTCGAGGAAAACAAGCACCTCATATGAAAAAAAGTATTTTAACTGAAATAATTTTCCACCAAAAAAATCAGAGTATTTTCTGCAAGTTAACTCAGTCTTAACTGAGTCTAACTGCAAGTTTTAGGCAGTCACACAAACTGGTACGTTTGTGTATGAAGGCCTTTCCCAAGGCCTACACTAAAGTATTGTAACACGTCGGTATCAACAGCTCTTCAGATTGCATATAACTGAGACAAGCCCCAACGAGCATGATAGATAAATGAGTCCTAATCATTGTTTCTTCTAGGATAAGTCACACTTCCATAATATGAATATCTTTATTATATCCCTTTTGGTGCATTTCTCTAAATGAAATTATACAAAGAGCTTGCCTTCAGGGGACAATTTACCAGTAGAGGCTATACCAATAGACAAGTCCTCAGCTTGATGTCTCTTGCTGACCTTCCATCCTCCCTTTAGGAGGGAAATCTCCACTGCCTTTCACTTCACCTCTGCACAGCTGTAATTGTCTCAGAGCCAGCAACTGAGGTGGGACGCAGCACCCAGCACAAGGGAAGAAAGGTAGCATGCAACATCTCTGGGGCTTGAGACATGGACTTCATCATCTCTTTTCATCCTTGTCTATCTACTGTGACACTGGCTGCATTGCAGGCCAAATCAAACACCAACCCTCCGTAGCATCTTTCTTCTGCTGTTGGGCTCTACAGAAAGGCTCAATAGTCCCCAAAGCTCCCTATCCTGAGTGCCTCCTCCCTGATGCTAGAACTGACATCTAATGTCCCTAAAACTTATTTTTGCCCACTGCTCCCCAGTTCTGCCCTGGGTGGTTCTCACTGTGCTCCTTCACATGTGCCACTTAGCCTCTCAGGGCTTCTCCTAAACCATGTTCTGACCTCCACATGGGTCCTACTACCTGGCCCTTGAACTTTTCTTAAGGCCCCCCTATGGTGCCCTCTCCACTGCCCCCAGGGAATGTGCTTACTTCTTGGGGGACAGGTCATCACTGCAGCTGGCTCTGTGCTGCCCAGGAGGAGTCTTGGCTGTGAAGACACACAGCATACGCAGGACCTCTGGACTGCAGTGCCAACAGAGCGACACCACTTCTGAAGCAGAGAGAACCTGCTGGGATCCAGGCTAGTCATCACTTAAGCCTGCTGAGGTTGGTCTTTGCAGGCTCCCTCTGTATCAGAGGAAGGAAAAGTGCTCTTGAGCAGGGGTCTGACTTTCAGCCAGTCTGGATCACCTCCTGGAACAGTCAGTCTCACCACTGGTCACAGGTCCAACCTTATCTATTCCCCCTCCCTTTCCCCTGTGGTCCCAAGCTCTGAGACTGCTCAGCAGAATTGGGGCCAAGGAGCACCCCAGCTGCCAGTGAGACTTTGTGCTATGCTCCCCCTATCCTGTCAGTCTCTGCTTGGAGGTCCTGTCTTTCTTAGCTTCCCTCATCATCCTCCATATCCTCTTCCTCCTCCTATAGCCAATGCACAAAAAAAAGGAAAGGTCCCCCTTTCTGGAGCAGGACTTGAAAACACTTAACCCTCCATTCACATTTCCTTATTTTCAGATCCTAAATGAAACCACAGGGGACTTTTTTCTTTCTTACCTACCCCTCTCACTGCCCTCTGTCAGAATTATTCAACTTTCTGAAGCATACCAGATACACTCTATAGGAAAGACACAGCAGAAGCAATTAAATAGTGTTGTTAGGTATCTATAATTACTCCAAGTAATTTTTTCCACAGTGCAGCAATTCCAAATCTCTAAGACACTCTCTTGGAAACCAGATGTTGACCGTGTCAGCTGTGTGCTAAGAATGCATTTTCATGAGTTGCTTTTCTTGGAGTTTGCAAAGTAACGATGGTAGTGGAAGGGGATGCTCCTGGAAAATTCCACCCGCACAGGTGCAGGGTGGGCAGCACAAAGACCTGCTGGGGTCCTCAGGGTGCAGGGGGCTTCTCAGCCCTCCCCCTTAGCCACAGTGTAAACTCCAGTGTAAACCCCTCCCCTCACAAAGAAGGCAGGGGAACTTTCTTCCACACACTTGCTCATAGGAAGGCAGACAGGGCCGGTGGGGAGAGAGCGTATCTGGGAAAGGAAGAATTTGCCCTGGGAGTGCTGTGCTGCTCACCTTCCACAGCAACACACAGGCAGACATGGAACAATGGAAGTAAAACATTTGGTTGATGCTTCTCCACTCAGTTCCTCTCCACCTCCCTCCCAATTGGTCTGTCTCATCCCATAGTCAACAGTTGCAGCAACCAAGCTCCCAGCATGTTCATCAGACAACTGTTTTGCAACTTCTAAAAGAATTCACTGATCTATGATATTCAATGTAAACGCACATTTGTTCTACCTCCTGCCTCCCCATTACTCTTCAACTACACTCACTTGGATTGTCCTAAAGAATTCCTTCCTTTCCTTATTGATTACTTCCTTCAAACACTTGCAGAAAATTATTATACTCCCTATCTGTCAAAAAACAGATATTTGGGAAAAATCTATCCTCAGCAACCAGGCAAAGGTCCAGTAAGACACAGGCTAACCAGAGAAAGCAGGTTTTAACTAAAGTTCAAGTAACATTGCACAGTAAACCCTGGGAATACTTCAGAGTGTTTATTTGAGACAGGGGACTTCTTAATGGAGAAAGTCCTTAGTGCAGATTTCACTAGACTGTACTCTTTTAATCTTTATTTGTAAGACAGTGTCTCCATTAGTCCCAGGCTGGAGCAAGGTGTCTGGGCAATGAGCAGGAAAATATATACACACACAGGACTTATTCTGGGACCAAACACAGAAGACAGAGCACGGATGAGAACAACTGTTCAAATACAGACACACACAGCTCTCTATGGGTCTGTTTCTCAGCCATCCTGAAAGCCAAGACCTCAAATAGCAGCCATCTGTAAGAAAAGGGACAAGGCATGAAGCTGGTGGAAACTACAAATGCAGACTGATCTATACACAGGAGAGCGCAAGAGAAGCAGCTATCCACAGGTAGCCCCTGACAGAGACAGAAAAGCTACAGGAATGAGATGCTGCCATAATCCCAGCAGTCTTCACAAAGCAAATATAATTAAATGCAGCAATATAAAGAACTCTGGCCTTGGTGAAAATGAGCACACATCTAAAAAAGAAAGCAAATAGCTCCCACTTCTAAAAAAGAACAAAAGTAAAGCACTGGCCTAAAAGAAGTGACCTGACCAATCCTGAATTCTTAAAACACCCTGATGATTCTTGGAGGAAACACTGAAATTTGGCATGCAGGAGCTGATCTCAGGCAGCAGACTGCAGAAGAAAGGACTCTTTCTATTATTCCCAGATCTCCCAACCTGGATGGTGAAACTGTTGTATGACACTGCCTAAACTGGAAAACTTGCAGCACAACTCTTCTGTCCAATGCTGCACCCAATATAAGTTGATTTACCAGCAAACACTATATCTTCTCAAAACCCACTGGATTACATAATACCAGAGTGGATCTACTGGGAGAACAAAAGGATCTGCAGCACCTATTAGTATTAACATTGCAGTGTGCACCCCGTATCATGTGGTGGGTGGCAAGCTGCCCTGTTGCAGAGTTTCCCCAGTCTTGTAAGGGCTGGCCCTAAATGCTCCAATGCTAACCAAAATGGTGTTCTGATTAAGCTGAGCAAAAAATGAGTTTTCAAAGCAAGGTCTGAACAATACAGAAAAAAAAATAATCAATCTAAACCTAGGTTGGTTTGCTTTTTTGAATTTTCTGCTAATCAAACTCATCCATTCAACACACACACAAAAATCATGTTCTTTATCAGACATGATTAATATAAGTGATGGAAATTTGGATCCAAACAAACAACTGCAAAGACACTTTAGGTACTCACTGGCAAAGGAGTTTCAAATAACACCAAACCAAACCAAAAAATTTTAAAAAATCCCAGTCTCAAAGGCTAGACCTCTATCCTCAGAGGTGATGGAGACCACAGTTTAAACCTCCGTTCTGAGTCAGGCAGAAGGGATTTATTAGAATGCAGTTTTCCCATTGCCTAGGAATCTGTCCTCACTGTCTGGCTAACAAGGATCTGGGGGAAGATGCTGCCATTTCCTCCTCCACTTTTGTGAATGGTATCTAAAGGCTTTTGCAAGTCTACATGAAAACACCAAAATGTCAGTTTTAATTTACAACACTAAAACTTCTAAAATAAATCCTCTGTATCTGACCAAAATTAATTAATATTTTGATTGATCCCAAACTATATTTTTTCACAAACTTGCTTGTTGCTCCCACTGTATTTCTGAGGCTAAGGCATTATCATCTGGAAAGGGAAGGACAGAGGACTTGTAAATCCTGGTAATTAATGAAACATGTATTTTTCCCCCAAAACAGACTTTGGGGACAAAATTGGCCAGAGCCCAATTAAAAATTCCTCACCTCCTTCTGTTTTAGACTTTTCTTTCTTACCCTACATGGCTGTGCAGTGCTGTTTTGCATCATTAAACAGCCTAACCCCATTTCACCACATGAGCCGCTGAACGTTACTCATAGTGAAATGTTGCCTGTATGTTAATTTTGCAAAGTGCTTAGGATCCTTCTCGAAGGAAGAAACAATAGAAATGTAAGTCATTATCATGTACAGGAACCGAGGAAATAAACCTAAGGGAAACAAGCACCAGAAACTCACACAAAATGCAGACCAAGTTGAAAGCTTAAACAGGAACACGAAAAAGGCTGTCAAACAATCTTCCAGGCTTGGCATGGTGGAAGACATTGCAGAATGCAGCTAGCCTGGCAGAAGGAAATTAAATAAGCCTGGAAAACTGTTGACTCAGCAGAAGACAGCACAACCCCCAGCACATTTCAGAAATAAACCCAGGTCAGTAAATGCCAGAGCCTTTCACAAGGAAGAAAGGCCAAAGGATAGTGGCAGAAACTCAAGACACCACTACGAGGCAATGAAAGAGTGAGTGCCAGGATCTAACATTACCAAAGGCAGTCTGAAAAAATTACAGACTTGGGAAAAATACAGTTCAGGCACAGGGAAAACAAACGATGCTGAACATATTGTACACTCAAATCAATGACACTAAACGCATGCCAGAGTTCATGAGCAATGAAAGTAACTCAAGCACACAGTATCTCCACTGATAACCACAGTTTTAACACTGAGGTACCTCTGAAAAGCAGCAGAGAAGTTAACACGTAACAGTGCAGAGAAAACCACAGGGGAAAAGACTGTCCTGGTCCAGTAGAAAATACTGCCAAGATGCAGGTCAGCATCAAGCCGAGTCAACCACACACAAGGATTTAAACCCAAAGCAAGGAGTGTATGAAAGCCAAGCACAGAAACACTGGCCAGAACCAAAACCAAGAAGAGAAACCAAGCCAAAGACACAACAAACAAGCTATATGTTACTGAAAAATAGTCTGAGCAATTTCAAAGAAAAGTTCATTTCAAATGCATTCAGAAGCAAATGTGGCCAGAATTCTACTCCAGGAAAAGCAAACTGCCAAAACCCTAGCAAAAAAAAAAAAAAAAAAAAAAAATGGGGAAGAGGAGAAGGAAGAAAAAGAAAACAAAAAACAACAGAAAAAGGTAAAAGAAAGAAAAATATAGGGTCCTATGAATATGCAGATGAGGGCACAGCAGCACCTCCCTTCTCTCAAGCTCCATGGAAGGAAAACAGAGCCTCCAGTTAATAACATTCAGGAAATGTAAAAGCAGAAAAAGCAAAGGATTCACAGGCCAAGCAAAGACATCGTTGTCATGAGACAGAGTCTCAAGCAAATGCAACTGAACAGATGAAAACACACCCTCAGGCACCAGGGGCATGTTCACTCATTGTAAACCTCCTTCAGCAGAAGCTATGCTAGCACTTTTTCCAGTCTCAGTTTGGTTGGGTGCTTCCTCTCTGCCCTCATCTCTTCAGGAATCTCAAATCTTAAAGCCACCAAAATTCCCCTGCTTTCCTCAGCTGCCTTTTTGTTGCATAGTCTGGCCCCCAAAAGCAACAGGAAATAAACTACCTCTTCCAACGTCTCTGGTGCAACCTGTGTGGTTTCTGGCTTCTGCAGACTCCCTGAAGTGATTTCCAGTATGTGGCTGGGGACAAAGCAGGGCAAAGGGAAGCTTGCTGTGCTGTGCTGTGTATCCATCCAGTATTGCAGGACACACAACCTGCCCATGTCACTCCTGAGTGGTGTACAGCTGGAGCAATTGACGTTGGGCTGATAAATAGTCAGTTCACTCATAAATGCAGTAGTTTGGGGATAAAGTCATTCCTGTGCTCAGATTGAAATTAGAGAAGAGTGTTGGCCTGAAGAGAGGGCAAGGGAGGAGATTCTTAGAATGTCAGCATACATCAGAGTTTTCACAATTACATGCTTTGCTTAAAAAGTGGCAATGCACAAAATGAAAGCTTTAGAACATTTCCTTTTCACATGACTTTTTTATCAAAACTGCTCAAATTTACAAAATGTTTTTACTACATTCATATGACCTGAAATTTTTCTTTGTGTGGACCCAAGAAGAAATATAAATTTGTTTTAATTCACCAAAAAAATACAAAACAGCTATGTATTTTCCTTTTATTTCTAACCAAATTAAACCCCCTTTGTTATAGATTGATCAGGGGTGATAGGATAGATCCTTGATACTGTGTTGTGATAAGTATTTAATTACTGTACCCATGCTTGAAAGCTCATCTTCCCACAGCAGCTCAGCTATCACCTGAATGAAGATATGGATGTTTATTGTCAACATGCTGGGATAACACGCAGCCACAATCAATGAAATGCGCACAGTTAAAGGGTCACAGATACACAGCAACACCCACCCGACATGCCATGGAAACCTCCAAGCTGGTGGCAAGCAGGGTTTTTGACTAGAAGCAATGTGGCTCTGGCACTAGCATACCAGCCCTGCACTGAAAGGTGATGCTGCATTGTAAGACATAGCCTTACCACAAATTGTTTTGGTTCTCTGTAAAGTTAGGATTATCCTCTTGGATGTTAAGAAGACTGGAAATTTTCCAGCAGCACTGGGTATTTTTGAGTTGTTGCACCTTCTCAGCTGCAGCTTTCCAAGTATGCAAAAGCACCTTTACTGCTTTTTTCCATCTGCCCTTCACACTCTCACTGAGGCCTCCATAAGTCTGCACAAAGCCAGCTATAATTCTTTGCTGCCTATCAAAGCCTTCACTAGAGTTAGGCAGTTGGTGTGTAAAGACTGCTGCCTACCATGCTGACTAATGTTGTCTGATTGTTCCCTTGTACTCCCCCGTTGGTCCATCTGTACCCATCTGTTGCCTTTTGTCTTCTAATTAAAGTGCAACTACTTTGGGGTAGAAGCCACCTTTCTGATTAGCATTCATACAGGTCCCTGCAAAGCAGAGTCCCAAGTCCATAACTGGGTGCTGGGGACAGCCATAATGACATGCAAAAGCTGACTGCATGTACATGTGCAAGGGGGAACAGTGACTTCCCTCACTATGTGGCATGGGCAAGTCAGCTGGAAGAAAACCCCAAACTAGAGCTTTCATGCAACCAAGGCAAGAGCAGTCTTCTCCTGTGCCTGGACAGCGTTGCCCCATTAATACACTAGGCACAGTCCTCAGAGTTGCCCTGTCAAGCAGTCAGGTTGGCAACCCCAGTAAAGGTCAGATGGCTGCTATCACCCTCATCAGCTACACCAGCATGGAAATGGTAGGAAGCATTCTAACTACAGCCTGAGCTTAATAAAGATCTCCAGATTTTCCAATATCTGATTTGCATTAGAGGACAAGGTCTCTCCAAGAAGCTGTCATTGTTTCAATGTAAGAATTCCCTCCAGTAGCCGAGGATTAGGGCCTGGTGGAGAAGAGCCAAAATATTTTTCTGCAGGCTCATGAATCATACAAATATACTCCAAAATTCAAGCAAAGTCAGGAACCACTTCAGCAAGAGGCAAAGAGAGCAAAAAGCTTATACTGACGTAATACATGGTGGTTAGGAGATACCCAACTAATGTCCTCTTTGGTAGAAGAGATGGACTAGCTCATTACTGCAGGATGCAGTAATCTAATCTAAGGGTCTGATATGGTCAGTCAGCAAAGATACCATTTGATCAGCGTGTCCACAAGATTTATGTAGGAGGCTTTTTCAGAAAGATTGTTCCATTTATCATCTGATAAGGAAAGCTTTGTGTGGCACTTGCATCTGCCCTTCCCCTTAGGAGTCAATGTAAGATTAACATGGCCATAATTAACTGCACATACATACAGTTATATCCTGGACAACTGTGAGAAGCAAGGCCAAATCCTGGCAGTGTGTGCAGCATAGGTGCACAAATAAAGCCATCTGGTTGTCTGATTGAATCAGGGTCATCAACAGACCCATCAGATGTGACCTAGATCAGGTATCTAAGGGATAGTCACTTGGGAGTGGGGTATCCATAAAATATGTATTCTTTGATGCAAGTCTGCTGTCATTAATGAGAAGCAAGGGATTCAGCAAATTGCAGTCTCTTACGAGAAATGTCCAGAAAGAACACATTACAAATAAGGGGGGGGAGATGTACATACAGACTCCCTTTCTCATTTCAGCCATATGTGCTTAAATCCAGAAGTGTCCATCTGCCCTAAGTGAAGCTATACCCTTCTAAACACTGGTTCTATGGGAACAAAATCAGTCACTAACTCTGGGTAGGTTTAAACAAACTCCTATGCCATTTATCCTCAGGGACAGTGAGTCATAAATCCCCATGTACACAGGGAAATTAGCAAAACAAGACTGATTGGCAAAAATAATCCAATCTTGTCTCACCATAAAAGGAGTCAGTGGAATAAAAAACATTTCCTCTCTGAAGTCCCTGGACATGCTGGCAAGATGCCAAAACTCCACACACAAAGCAGAACTTGACCCAGGGAGGCAAGCATACCTGTGTAAGTGATCAGAAAGGCTTGCTCAGGTGGGCACCAGACAAGACAAGGAGGAAACTGTCTCAAACAATCTAATCATCTTTCCAAAGGCAAGGGAGAGCCTTCAGAGGCAATGCTCGGATTTGTACAGCTTAATTTTCACCTTAAAATCCTACGTTCTTGTTCCTCTCTTATTTTTAAAGAGCCCTCTTCAGAAAATAAAATTAAAAAATCTAAATCGTTCCTTCTGCTAGGCAACATAACAAGTACATGATTCATATTGGTTCTTCATGGAGTGGCCAGTACCATCAGACCTTTACTAAAAGCCAAGAACACTGATCAGATTTTCCATTCTCTTCCCCTCTCACCTGTTATCTCTGCCACTGGGACATCGAAGCACACAAAGAAATGTCAGTGAATATTTCTTTTAATGCATAGAAAGACTTGAGACCAAGCCTGAAGGCTGCATCATCATCAAAAGCTGCAGCCTCTTAAGCCTCTCTGTGGTTCATCAGCTCTCCAAAGCTGCACACTGCAGGAGGTGACAAGTGCCTCCATAAGGGCTTTTGTTTGCAGTCACCTACAATAGCCTTCACGCCCCAACTGCCTGCTCATATAAAAGGTACATGGTAGAAGCTTGCAGAAATGATGTCTTCACTGGACCACACTTGAAGTTTTTGCTGATCAGCTTGTCCATAACCCAGTTTTTCTTTCCTATCAAATAAGTGGCCTCTTGTGAGACACACTTCAGATTCATCTTGTTCATCTTATCACAGAAATGTAGGCTGGCAGAGAACCACAAGAGATCACTTACTGCATCCACCAGCTCTGAGGCAGGACAAGACAGATTCAGACCCTGTGCTGTTAGATATTTTTCTATGTGTCCTCCAGCAAATGAGCCTCACCAGCAAATGAGCCTCACCATGTCAACAATTAGACTGTTCCCTACATATCTAGATGAAATGTTGCTGCTTGAAAATTTACCAAGATGTCATCTTCTTTCTGCTTACTGTGGACATGAAGAGCAACTGACCATAATGTTCTTTTTTCAACAATAATTTGGGTATCCAAAAGCTTATTTTGTTCTCCTTCCTCTTTTTTTTTTTCATAAAACAAAAATTGTTTTCCTATTTTCTTTTCTAAATCCTTCTTCTTTTTTTTTTTTTTTTTTCTGTATCTCTCTCCTACACTCCAAAGGAACCCCTCCTAAGAATGGATGGGCATATCACTGCTCTGTCCCAAGCAGGGTACAGGGTCACAAAAGTTCACAAACTCACCTTACGTGGACTATGATTGAGGCTGAACATTGACTTTGGAAAGCCCATGCAGCAGACAGTAGTGGGACCGTTTTTCACCCTATTGCAGCATTAGGAAATACTGGAAGTCCACAGTCACTGAGGCAGCTCACAGCATGTCACAGCAAATGGCCCCGTGCCCATGGAGCACTAATGTATGCAATGGTGTAGAGGAACAGGCTAAGAGCAGTCAGTCCATGAATTTGTAGTCATGGGCACACGGATGGCTAAAGGAAGCAGAACAGTTGCTGCTAATTGATATTCAAGAGTTCAAAAGTCAAACACTGATAATTATAGGAGCAGCAGCAGGCAAACATTTTATCTGCTGAGCGGGTGAGGGTTGACAGGGGCAGAGGATTAGCACATGCAGCAGAGAGAATGAATCTTTCAGCATAAGTTTCTTCTTTGTCCTTCTCTAAAATGGCCTGTAGTGACACCCTGACCAAGCCCATCACCTGGGGCTTTGCTCATCCAGCCAGAAGCAGGAGTTACTGAAGCATGCATGGTAAGAGACGCCCCAGGGAGCCTGCAAATCAAAGGACTCTATGGAAAGGTGCTCTGAACCCCCAGTGACACACCTAAGTGAAGAGGCAGAGAAGCATAAGCAAAAGGGAGAGGCTGAGAACAACCTAGTGAGAGAAGTGATGCAAAAGTCACTAGAAATTAGAGAAAGAATCCCAAAGATGGCCTCAGAGACAGTAACTGTGCCAACCCCAGGTTTGTTGGAGGAAGTGAGGAGGCAGACAGGAGCAGCACAGAGCTGATGGGGCAGGAGTGCTGTGCCCTGCCTTAGCAGTAAAGGTGGATGTGATCAAGAGCTGGACAGCAGCACTTGCCAGCTCTCACAAAGGGATCATGAACCCAGAAATAAGTCCTGATCAGATGTGGGATTATATGAGAGCAGAGGAGAAAGGCCACTAGTACAGTAAATAAAAGGTCTGGGTGAAAACTCTTTCCACGCAAAATATCGCAACGCACAGACACAAGCCCTAGTGTAGTACTGAGCCTGTGGCTCACCTTGCAAGACCTCTGGCCCCAGCTCGTTGCTGCATTGAGGCAGGGCCTTTCGTGGGGTGTAAGGGTGGCCCTCCTTCATCACCTCCATCTGCATACCTCCTCTATGATAAATACAACGGGGGCATCTAGGCACCCAAAACACATCTAGGCCGACTGGCCTGTGAAGCAAAGATCTCCACTAACTAGCTACTTAAAAGGTAGTGAAGGAAGACATTCAGCCTCCTGTCCCTAAGGAGCAGAGAACAAAGAAGCGAACGAAATGCAGCACATTTGCTTATCACAAGAGCAATTGTTACTCATGGCTACAAGAACAGAAGAGCTCAGGTTACTTCCCCTTTCCAGAAACTGGTTGCTCTGCACGTTCTTTCATGTCGGCTCTATGAGGCTTCAGTCTATCTGAAGGATGTAGGAGGAGATTTATCATCATCGGAGTCTGGGGACAGCTGTAGCTCTTCTGGAAAATTAATTCCTGTTCTGAAATAACTGGTGAGGGTTTGAAGATATTTCTTCCAAAATTGGGATGAAAAATCAAAATCTCAAAAAAATTCACAGACCTGAAATCCTGAAACAGTTTAGTCACTGTCTGCATCTTTGCTGCTCAGAAAATGGAAGGCTTCACACCTGTTTTTAAAACATTTATTGATATATATATATACCCCAAGACACACTCCTTACAATCTATTTGCCATCTTTCAAGAATCAACTGTACCGAGCAGCAAACTGTTACTAAATCCAGAGGAGAGTAATGAAAATGATCAGAAGACTAGAAAACATGACCTACCAGGAGAGACGGAACAAATTCTTGTTTAATCTACAGCAGAGATGACTGGGAGAAAACATAATAGAAGCCTTCAAACATACATAGGGAAGATAAAAAGAGGAAGAGAATAAACAATTCTCTGTGTCCACTAGGGAGATGCAAGTAGTAATGGGCTCAAACTGCAGTCTAGATTAGACATTAGAAAAACTTTCTAGAGTAAGGAGAAAGAAGCCATGGAAGAGGTTGTCTCAGGATTTCATGGAGTTTCTAGCATGGAAGGACTCTCAGAAAAGGTGAGACAAACAACTGTCAGGAATAACTTCCATCTAGTTGATCCCTCCCTTGGGCACAGGAAGGGACTAAATGACTTCTTGATGTTCCTTCCAGGCACAGCATCTGATCATGCATAAAAGTGCAGCGATGTAGTTAAAGACTGAGCTATAATGAACACACACAAGTGGACCGAATCAGTGTTTCCCATGCACCCTTTCATCTCGCATCTCCTACTGCCTGAGTGTTTGACTTGGAAACCCTCCTGTGCTATGTGCAGTTTCTTCTAGAAGCTGCCTAGAAGTTGGGAGGTCAAAGCTTGTTGCTAATTTAGCAAAAATTATTGAGAGTTTGGATGATTTTACACTGCAAAGCAATGCACTTACAAAGGTATTGGGATTCTGTACTAATAACATATTAATAATTTCTGGCCTGCCTGGTAGCTGCTGTTAAGGGCCAGCACTCTTCTTTGCCTCTCTCTGCAAACACAGAACAAAACTATGATCTTTGCCACAAACAGCTCTGTTTCACCCTTACATTTTAATGTTTGCATTTCAACTGAATGGAGAAAATTAAGAAAAAGACTATGAGGTTCCAGGTATGAAAGGTATTTGTCTGTGATCAGAGCATGTTGGAGATGACATCCGTGTTTTCCAGGAAGAACTTGCCAGCATAAAATTCAAACATCTCAGATATATCTCATCATAATAATCTGAGCAAGACACCCACTTCAGGGTAAAACATTTGTGTTGAGGAAGCACTATGGGCTTTTCATACTACTAATTCCATAGTTCTTCATAGTCACATTTAAATCCAGCCCCAGGTCTTATCAACTGAAGAACTGTTTTGGTTTAATGGATGCCAAGCAGTCACCACAGTCAGCAAGGCTTGGCAAGTCCCAGGTTTAATCCCAACAGTTTATCTGAGAGACCATGGATACACCCTCAGAGATTGAACAACCCCTCTTACCACCCATAGAAGTCCCCCCATCTCTCACTGAGGATGTGTCAGGGATAATGCATGTGGCAAGCAGGGAAAAACAGAACTGCATTTAGCTGTGCCTCCCGAGAGCATACAAAGCACTCCAGCAACAGATTCCCCACAACCAACCCTGCTAATAACCCCTAGCAGGATTCACACTGCTCCTGCCTCATTTTCCTGCTCTGACAATGGAGTTGTTCTCTGTGAGAACAAATTTAATACCAGCTAGGAACAAATCTTCCTGCACTTTGCCTGGTGGGCTTTAGTGAAGCTGTGTGATGGACAGAGCCTGACATGAAGTCTCTGCAGGCTGAGCCTTGCCTGCCCACCCCCTGTGCAATATCCAGCCAGCCTGCCTCCAAACATGTCCAAGAATTGTCCACATGCTGATGCCATGCCATATGTTTCCTCACACTCCTGTTTCACTGAGACCTCTGCTGTCTCTCCCAGCCCATACCTTCCCATCTGGTCTACACAGCGCCAAGACTATGAGACAGAAGGTTTTCCTGGAAATCATGCACAAGCTGGGGCCTTTCACCCTCTCCCCAAACTGCAGCTACTGGGAGAGCTTAGTGCCTACCAGGTAGTAATGAGGTGGCTCTTCTGCCTCCTTCAAAAGTTGTTCCTCCAGCCCTCTTCTGAATGCACCTCTCCTGACAGCTCCCTATTTCATTCTCATTTCCCCATTAATTTCTTCCTGGGTTTCACCACAGAGGCCACTTGCAAGTCCATGCAGAGAACAAGCAGCTGAGGAAAAAAGGCTTTCTATGCCTGGTGGGGCAAAAGGGCATTTTTCTAAGCCATACACATGATCACATCCAGTCCAAGCTCTGCTTCATACCTATTGAGTGTCCTGCTGAATTCTCCTTGCTTTCATTCTGCCTTCTCAACCCCATCACTTTTTTATATCTTATTTTCTTAGCCATCAAACTACCCCTTCTACTTCAATTCAAACCCTTTGGGATTGCTTGTTTCAAGCCTGGACCACTGACATTTATGTGGGAGGTGAAATGAACCAAACCTTTGCACTAACACAGAAATCCACACCATTTAAAAAATGCTGCTTTGGGTTACATGCAAATTAGTCAGAAGTATGCAAATTTGGGTCTTTGAACAACTTGATATGATTTCACTTACACATCCTACTTAAGGCACCATCCCATTGCAAATGACACTGGCCAGATATATCAAGCACAGTTAACACTGGCGTATATTACTAAGTGTAGCTGTAGCTCACTCACAGCCATTTAGCGTACAGAATTTGACTGCCTCCAAGCCATGCAGGGAAATACTTTTTGTCTCGGACATTGAAACCCATGGCACTGAGGAGGTCTATTCTCTGAAAGGCAGGAAAACTTATGTTCAGAGGTTACAGAAGGGAAGCTGATGAATTTTTTATGCACACTAATGGAAGAATGTAATGGCATCCTGCATGGAAAAGACAGCAGCCTGTGTATTGGAGATACCAGTGGTCCAGGATGCAAGGAGGAGACTGCCAGCCCTTGATAAGAAATACAGAAAGGCCGTGTGTGTGTGTGTGTGTGTGTGTGTGTGTGTGGTGTAGGGTGTTATTTGCCTAGAGCTTTCCTCCATCCTCCTCCCTGATGCAGTTTGAGAATTACCAAACATTTCCTACCCTCTCCCACTTCCTCTCCTTGGTCAGAAGGATGATCACCAGCTTGGGATGCATCTGGTATCCGTCCTCACTGAACGACAAATTCCTGCCTTCAAATGTGACATTGATCAGGTACCTGCAGGAGAGAGAAAAGAGCAAGGAGAATGTTAACACTGGGGAACCAAACCCAAACCCCAAAAAGCCTGCCTCTCCCCTGCAACTTACACCAGAAGGGTAGAAGCACAATGCAAACAAAGGAAAATCTAAAGAGGAAGGGAGTGGGAGAAAGAACAATTACTCCAGGAATTGGGACAATCAGGCAAGGCAAGGCAATTGCCCCCTTTTTGTGACTGGGGTAGGGAAGCGATGTCTTATGTTGGCTCTCAATGAATTTCTGAAAGCACACCGAAGAGTCACATGCACACATGTGTGCCCACAGTCCCGGATTTCCCCTTACCACAAAGAGCAAAAGGATCCATAGCAATTAGCTGTGTAAACACACTCCACAGCCTACACTTTGCTCACTCTCCAAAAGGGATTTCACATGTCATTTGAGGACAGTGATGGCCTACAGGTGAAGCAGTGGAGATAGCCTCCCTCCAGCCCAAACGTCAAGACAATGATAAGGGAAGCTGCAGAGAGCAGAGGGAAGAGCAGCACACCTGCAAGAAGCTCCATCCCTATCAGTCAGCACACCTCACGGGGCACAAATGATCCTCTGAAGCAGCTTAGGAAAAGGGACAGTGGATGCTGAGATAGCCCAGTGAAAGTCCTTTTCCCTAGAGATGCAGTCATACTTTACACCTGGCAAGATCAAACTAAAGGGTGATCAGCCCTGCAAATCCATGCAGCCAACATTAACGATTCTCTTTGTCTGGAAAGGCCCCATCTCTTCTGTGTGAGGCACTCGCCTTTGGGGCATCTCATGTCAGCTGTACAAATGGACTATTAAACAGCCCAGGCTTCAATCTTATTTATCCTAAGGCCTCTTTGCTCAGCTCTGGCAAGGTCTGGGAAGACCTTTAAATGGGCTGAGATTATAGCTACACTCATTTCAAGGCCTTGCTGCACTGTGAGAACATGTTGAAGTGGTGTTGCTGTAAATGAGAATTAGGTCTATTGTTTTCTTAACTGTCAGACCATCCAGAATGAGCCTGTAGGGAAGAGGAGGAGGCAAATACACATTTCACAGTTCAGTAGCTTATATGACTTCTTCGTGGCTCTCTGACAGTTTCTCCTGTTCATATATTTCACTTCAATTCACAATCCTGTTGCATGAAGTAGATTTTGCCTTTCTACACCTGCTCTGTCACCAGTAGCATCACATCACCGTGAGAGGCAGAGGTGACCAAGCTGCCTGCCAGGCTAGCCCCAGGACTCTGCCCTCCCGTGTTCTGCCCAGTTCTCCTATAAATTACACAAGCAACATTTCCATTACAAACATGAGAGGTTCTTCTGCTCTATTACACCATGACAGCAGGAAACATTTCCTGATATTTAGCTTCTGTTTGTCCCTTCCAAACTCAATTTGAACCAATTTCAAGAAAAAAAGAGGAAAAAAAATATTTTCTTTCAGTGGGTTCAGGCTTTCCCACTTACTATCTGCACACAGGGAAGTGTTTGCTAATCTAATGAAAGCATTGGTAACAGGGAAACTTCTTCAAATAAATAAAAAAGCAGGTCTGATTTCACCTTCTTCTGTTCCCAAAACTTTTTTGTCTTAACTGTTAATCAACCAAATTCATCCACTAATTCCCCATTACCAAGTGCAATCAGCAGTTATGTTTATTTCTAAAGGAAATTCCATACTTGCTCCACATTGTGACCTTCAAGGGGTGCGCACGGAGTAGGAAACACAGCCATAAGGGAGCCCAGCATGAAACATTTGCAGCAGGATGATTTTCAAAGGCAGACTATTGGTTATTTTCTGAAAGGCAGACCCATTCAGCACCAAACACTGATAGAACCCCAAAACACCAGCCACACAGAAAATCTTAGCTATGCCATTGTTTGTAATGGTGTAAAATATCCCATGTCAGGACCACATATGCTCATTTTCTGGCATTGATTTTCCAGCTCTTTGCATTGCTCTGATACTGAGGGATGCCAGGCACAGACCATCACCAGGTTTGTGCAGCCTACCAGACCTAGTTGGGGCTCTGGTTGTGCAAAAAACCCTCCAGTGGACCAAGATTACAATTTCAGACTTCTCTGCACTGGCCACCAGATTAAACACAAAGCAAGGCTCTGAGAAGATGAAGATGCCATTAGCCTGATGGGAGTTGTAGCTTTATATGTCAGTAGTTAGAAAGCAGTGCCAATATCTAATTAAACAAACAGCAATATTAAACAGTTCTTAGCTCTCTTTCCCCTCCCACCCGAGAATGATGCCATTATGGGAATCTCCCTTGCACAGCCTGACAAGAAGAATTCACAGAAATCAGCAACAGGTGTGACACAAGAGGGTGTTATTTCTGTTCATTTTCCACCAGAAAGATTAAACCAAATAATAATAATCAAGGAGGAACCATCAGTGATTCTGATCCTTGGAGCTGCTTTGAGAGTCACACTTAAAACAGTACTAAAATCCCTCACTTCACACCTTAATGACTGAAATTAGTCTCCAAATTCGGCACAATAACCCTTGAGAGGATTTTCTTTTGAACCCATTAGCAACATGTTTACAAAAGTTTTCAGGAGGAGTGCAGAAG
Organism: Microhierax caerulescens; assembly: GCA_035590215.1. Classification (NCBI taxonomy): domain Eukaryota; kingdom Metazoa; phylum Chordata; class Aves; order Falconiformes; family Falconidae; genus Microhierax; species Microhierax caerulescens. Next base: position 38,044,057 of record JAVJGJ010000057.1, on the reverse strand, counting down.
AAGCTGCACCACCACCACCACCACCCCTGCAGCTTTCCCTGCACTTCTGTGGCTTGCTGGGTCCTGTCACCTACACAGGGATGCAGGGTAAAAGCAGCACACAGGGAGCTGCAGGGCTTGCTCAGGTGTGCTGAGCAAGGGGATGCCTGCGTGACAAAGCATCAGGGCTTGAAGGACTCCCTGGCAGGCCAAGTCAGCAGCGTGGTGCAAGGCAGCCACACTTGACTGGCTCTGCCTTCCATCACTACTGCAGCAAGAGTCATCCTCTTCGGCAGCAGTGCTGCCCAGGTATGCCAGCACTACTGCTGCCTGCTCTGGCCAGGGCGATTTCTTTCCTCCCTAGGGCCCACACTCACTCCAGTCCCCCACAGGCAATCTGGGGGCTGGGAGACTCCTTGGCATGTCTGCACTGAGCCACCAGCTGCAACAGGGGCACAACACGAGGGCAGCAGGCTGTGCATGCAGCTGAGGCAACCTAAGATGAAACTGTGCCTATAAAGGGTTTAATCCATGATTCCCTGGATGTTTTGGACTCCAGGATGAAGAAAGAGGAGGGCGTAGGGGGGAAGGCACAAGCAATTTAATTCAATTTAATTTGCTAGAAGCATCTTTCAGCAAACAATTTTACTTATATGTGCATTTCTGGAGCTGCTTGATGCCAGCACGGAAGTGTCAAGCCCTTCCCCAGTCCAGTGGAGATGCAGTGGCTGCAATGCCCAAACTCATCTGGGTGGGAGCGAAATACACACAACACTGTGGAAACAGTCTGAAATTGTGAGCCCCGTGGTATGGACAAGCAGGCAGGAACAAAGAAGGAAGGGATGTGTCCTTGTGCAGAAACCAAATCAGTCTCAGGGGGATCTGACTTCCCATCCTGTGCTCTGACCATTAAGTAACATCACCCACCCTAGATGTGTGGCTGTCAGCCCTAAGGCTAATGGAGAGTGATTCAAAGGCTGGTTGACATAGGAAATAAAGCATTAAAACCACATCAGATGACCAATTTAGGACCAGCAGAGAGATGGTATTTTAAACGTTTCAGCTGGTGATGGAGAAAGCCTGGAGAGACAAGTGCGGCAGGTGGAGGGGGCTTTGGGGTAGACAGGGAGGGAGTTAACCAAATTTTTCTCTGCTCTAGAGACAGCTCTGGAGATGCATTTGAAATCAGCACTAACCACTCCTACTCCTGCTTCCAAGTGCCTTGGTGGGAATCAGCTCCTCCTGAACCTGCTGGCTGGGTGGGTAAATTTGGACGTTGCCTTGCTTCAGTCCATCACACTCCCTGCCTCACACGTAAGTGTGTACATGCACACACACACACACACACACCCCTTGTGCCCTGTCAGTGCTTGTTACCCTCCAATGAGACACACAGTCTGTTTGAAATTGCATGGTTATCCTAACCACTATCCTTATTGACCACTTCCCTGAATAAGACAGGCCATATAAATAAAACAGCCTCTCCACACATCAGGGAGTCATCTCAGCAGTCCAGCACACAAGGGAAAAACAGCGTGTCGGTGGAGGGTGGGGAAAGAAAGGCTATGTGATACCTCTGACAGAGACAATTTGTAGAGAAAAAGGCAGGTAGAGTGTGACGCAGGACAAGGGGATGGGGATGCAGACCACCATCAGACTCTTTGGAAACTCACTGTAATGTGAAAACACTGAGGCCAAACACAACCACAGTGAGGTGAAGACAGTGAAAGGCCTTTACCCTGCAGAATCTGCATAATGAAATAGCCTTTTTCTTCCCACTAGAGACAACACTGAAAATCCATCAGCCAGAGGTACCAGGGACAGGCATAGCTGCCTGCCCAGACCTACTTCATGCCCAGGAAAAAGCAAAGACAAGCTCGTTACTGCATTTCAGCACAAGTGTCCACAGCTCCAAACCATGTTCCCTTGCTCAGCACTAGTAAGACCTACCCGGTCTGGGTTGATGCAAAAAGCTTTGACAGAGTGCATTAGTCCTTGCCCTGCAGCAGGTCCTGCCTGCTCTGCACAAGGATCTACAGACAGAAAGGTGGGTGGACTCAAAGGACAGGGAAAAGGGAATTTAGGATCAGTCCATTTATCTACAAATAGGAATTCTGACCTTCAAGTGGCAAGTGATTGACAAAGATTTAACCAGCACTTACTATGCTGTTAATAGCTTCTGCTCTCATCTGAGAGACTGAAATAGTGTAGATATTTTTATGAGAAAACTGCAACTGACCCCTTTGACTTCTGATTTAAACTTCCATTCTCCAAACCCATGGAAAGCTTAAAATAATACATATTTTTTTTCTTCATACCATTGCTCAACATTTCTGTGGCTGACCCAGCCTCAGAGGACAGTCAATACATGCACAACAGCCACCCAGATCCAGCTATGAGTGTATGAGTTCTCTCAAGATAAGGCAGTCTCCACAGGATATCAAAACCAATTGCTCATCTCCAAGAACGTGAGAATGGGTTCTGCCTAGGCCAATGATCTTAAAGGTCTTTTCCAACCTAAACAATTCTATGATTCAATCAAAATTTCCCATGGCTGATACTGACCCCGGCTGAGCCTTTCAGAGGCTCTCCCATCGCTCACTGCCCTGCACTATCCCAGCCCCCTGCACTGCCTCCCACTGCTGTGGTGCCCGTGGCTTGTGGAGTTGTGAAAGGCGGGCACATCTGGCTGTGTCTGTGTAACATCTGTCTGGTGTCAGGTATGATTTACAGTGAAGGGATTTCACATAAAGGGCACGAGCACAGCTGATTTTATGTAATAAGGGGCATGGACTCCTCTTTCTGCTATTACGAAGAACCAAAACAAGATAGGAAAAAAAACGAGAAGCAACCATTCACTAGGAAAAACAAATCTTTAAGTAACAGTATCTCACTCTTCCTCATTTGCTCCTTTCTGTCTCACTGTCAGTGTTACCACTGAATCCAGGGAGATGCACTGCAGGAAAGAAAGCAAGTGTAGCGAACAGACCAACCAAATTCCAAATTGTGCAGGCATCCTGCGCCAGAAAATCTGTCCAGGCTACAGCCATTTTATACTACTCAGAACCAACCTGACCAGCAGGCTTAGAGAAATGCCCAGAGCTCAAGACTGTTTTCATTAAGCAAAGAGGTTAGGGGAGCATCTAGATTAGGTAATACCCCTCAGGCTAAAAGGTAAGAGAGATATAAGAGATTAATTTGGTTTCCCCTTCTGTCCACACCTTTTTAAAAGTCAAGGGGGCAGATACTGGGCGGGATGCTGTTGATTTGCTGAGATTCTAGACCCTCACCTCTAGGAAGATGGATTTTCTTGGTGTTTGATCTGACCTGTGAAATCTCCATTTCTGGTGGAAGAAAAATTACTACTGATCTATCCTTGCTGTTTCTCCATCATACTCAGCAAAGTTGTTTTGAAAACAAGGTACCTGTGTGCTTAGACTTCCAAGTGACAGCTCCTATACACAGTGGAAGAATGAATCTTTTCCATCACTTCCTTTCTTAATCATAAAAAAAAATGGTACTTCCACTTTATTTCCCATTTCTTCTATTTATCTACCATGAATTTATCATTTGAGAAAGACTCAACTGACAGTTCCTGTGGATCAAGGGTATATCTATCCTTAGAGTACACAGTGAGCCAGAGCAATGGCAGGGCTGCTTTGCTACGTGCATTGCTTGATCCTAATTGCTTGATCCTAATGAGACTGGACCGTTCCTGAGAAAGAGAAAGGAAGCTCACTTTCCACAGTCTGTGCAGTCCCCAGCCTCCCTCCTGAAAATGTAAGAGAAGGCTCAGGCATGGCAGCAGTGTTTTGCAGAATGCACAGTCCGTCAGGAAATGAACAGAGCGGGGACTCTGTGCAGGGTCACCAAGTTACTTCCCAATGGGGAACATGGGGGTCAGCTCCAACCTGGAGCAGAAACGACAGTAATGAAACCTAGGTGAAAGGCTGTTTGTCCAACTGCTTCAGTGAATTTCAGAGTTTCCACAATATTTTTTCTTCCATGTACTTAATAACATCTAGGGCCTGATCTCCATTTGCTTTTCATCCTATGCAGTCATTGCCTTTGATAGAAAGGGAGAAAGAGGTGTTGCCATTCAGGTCTAGTGGCATTTCACACTCCCTTTGCCAGGGTGCTGCTGACAGTACCAAGGCCGGACTGTGAGAGATAGGTCATTTGTAGGAAACACAGGCATACATTATGATAAGGTGACCTGTTTATGTAAAAAAAGGGCAAGATAAATCTTCATTTTGCCCCATCTACTATGTCGGTCACAGCAATATTTTGAAACCCAACCAAAGCCAAATTTTTCTCACACACATCCTGACTGACCTATTTTCACAAATGCCAGAGCCAGAAAAAAATCACCTATCAAAACCACTTTTTAAATGGGAAAAGGGGATAAGAACTTGGCAACAAAATTTTCTCATGAGGAAATCAACATTTTGTCAGAAAGAAAGAGAACTGTAAGATCTGAAAACTGTAATAACATTGGACAGAAAACGAAGCTTCTGGCACAGACATGCTCCCACACAGTCTGGTCTGTTGCATGACACTTTCTGCCCTTTCTTTTATGGACAAGAGCTCCAGTAAAAACACATCTGTAATGTGCCATCCTGAAAGAATCCTACAAGGAACAGCATCACCTCAACAGGGGAAGGGATATCACTGTAGATTTAGTCTGTCCAAGTTTCATGAAGGGGAAAGAGGAATATAAGATTCCCATACTCCTCACAGGAGACAGCAAACAGGATTTCCATGTCAAAATATTTCATTTTAAACTCAAAATATTTAATTTACAACTCTTCTTCCGAAATTATCTTTTTTGCTGGGAAACTGACACAGTCCTCAGTAGCTTGAGAATATACCTCTACACCTTCTGGCCTCACTGGAAATAAAACAGAACTAAAGAAAAATGTTTTAAGAGCATTCTCTGGTTAAAGTTGGAAATATCTATAAATCTCATAGGAAATCAGTCTATTCTCAGAAAGTTGGTTTTTTTTTTATCCAAAAAGCTTTGATAAAAACAAATATACTTCTGAATTGACTCACCAAACCTTTAAGTAACAGAAAATAGCTAATAGAAAAATAGCTTTAAGGTCAAAGTTGTTACAGTGACTGGATCAAATAAAAACTAAATGTTCAGTCCAAAATTGGATCAAGCTGCAAAGCTTTACTGAGTTAATAAATTCCTGCCAATTACTTTTTTAAAGTATTTTTTTTTACTGCTACATCTTTCCATGCTTCCTTATTCATTAGGAACAGATAACATCACTTTTCTCCCAAGTAAAATAAGTCTTCATGGTATTTCTCCCATTTGAAAAGACTAAAAATCCGTTTATATGGGGCAGTAAAAGCATAGAAAATTACATTTGTCAGAACAGGCGACAGTGGGTCATAATTATGTCTTGGCATCTACCTAACAGGTCACTGACAGAAGCTATACCATAGGAACAGACAAATACTGAAAGGTTAAGTGATGTCCTTCAGATCTGTTTATCTGTCTTAGGACATAGTCATACAAACATTGATAGGACAAGCAGTCACAGGACAGAAATCAAATGAGGCTCTTCACAGTGATTTTTCACCCAGGACGATGTTTTTCAAGCTTTGACAATTTGCAGAGCCGTAAAACATCCCAGTTGAACTCTGTCCTCATACAGTGAATTTAATCCCACTGACAGCAGCCTTACTTTTCTTTATCATTTTAGTAAGTCCCTAGAGAATCTCCCATAGACCCACGTGGCTGTGGACCACAGCTTAAAACAACTGGCCAAGCAGATGTGCATGTCAACAGCCCCTTTGGTCTTCTGAAGTTGGCCCGTGTGCTGGGAATCAACCATCAGGGTATCTTGGTATTTACCCAGAACTCATCCCAGTTTCTGTTCTGGGAATCAAGACCAGAAAGCAGGTGTGCACATCAATTCTCCTCTAGAGTTTTCGGGACTTTCTGGCTTGCAGAAAACCACTCAAATCTGCCAGTGGAGTCCTCGTCACCACTGCCAGAAGCCAGAAAAGGCTAAACTAGAAGGAGAGATTGAAATAAATCCCTTCTTTACATTCTCTGAAACAGCAGTCTAACTTAACTTTTTTGACCCACTAAGGAAGCACAAGTGATTGGGGGGTAGGGGGTTATTCAACGTTTATCAAGTGTTGAAAGCATTCACACATTTGCAATGGCAGCAAATTCACAGCGTTTGCAGAAGCAGAGTCATTGCCCGCAAGGAGGCTCAGTCCAGGAAGTGTGACTGGATTTTCCTGGGTCTGTAGCAGTTCGGTGAAGATGGCCCCCTGTCACTTGCTTCCCTATCACATCTCTAAGGAGGAATCGATTAAAACAAACAAACAAATAATCACTCCTGTCAGTGACTGTGTGGAGGTCTGGAGGCTGCTCGTCCTTTGCCAGAAGAGCTGCTCTCTCTCCAGTGCTGCTCCCTCTCCCTTCTCCCTCCTTTCTCCCTCCGTGGGTTGATGTTTCCATGGAAACTCGTTCTTTAGTGCCGCTGAAATTACATTGCATTTAAAGTATTAACCCTTCCCTGGGCTGAGGAGGGTCTCAGAACAATTAGGGGGTTTGGGGTTGGTTTGGTGGGGACTTTTTGTGTCCCCCCCGCGTCCCCGTGTCCCCCCCCCCGGCCCCAATTTCCTTGCGATTTTTTCCTTGCAGTATTAGGACAACCTCATTCTTCCTGAGAAGACCTCCGAGCTATCATTTGCCTGACAAGGGGCAGAGGATGCATCACCGTTGGGGTGGTGTCTAAGATTCCTTTTTTTTTTTTTTTTTCTTTTTGCTACACAAAAGCATAATGCATTTCGTTCCACACTACATGCAAACAGGGAAAATGCTGCAGTAGCAAAGAAAGTGAAGAGACAGAAAGGGAAGGAAGCAAGCCACAAGCTGGCATATGTGGAGAACACAGCTTCAGTTAATACCAGAGCTGAACCCCTTGTAGTCCTGCACTGAGCAGCAGCTTTTCCATTACAAAGTGCCAAAATCTCAGACCTCATCACTCCTCCTTGAGCCTGCCTCCTATTCCCCTTCACAATCATGCCTGTAATTAGCCACCCTTGTCTTCACTTGCAATTAGCACTCCAAATGTTACAGTAACAATTGCTGCCATCAGTACCCTCCTCACCACCAGCACCCTTCCCTGTGCCACAGCTTCTCCACCCGAACTGCCACCTATGCCATCCTTCGCATTGGCTCTCGATTGCCAGCCATCACCTTCATCAGCACTTCCAATGCAGCCATTGCTGGGGCACTGCTCAAAAATTACTCTGCAAATCCTCAGCCCCCAGCCTTTGCTTATCCCCACTCTGATCACAGCCAGAACACCTCTGTGCCCTTCTTCCACTGACATCATCCTTTTTTCAAACAGTGGGAAAACATAAAAGGGAGATAAATATCAAGAATCTCCTTCCAGTCTTTTGCCTGGGTTCCTACGATCAGGCATGCCTCCTTTCTTCCCCAAAGTCCCATGACTTGACAGCTTGCAAACCTTTTTTTTTATTACTTCTACCTGCATAGCTGCAGTGTCCATATTCTCTCACACCATCTATTTTGGGTTTCCCAACACACACTGAATGCTTCAAGCCTTATCTTACCATTCTCAACTATTGCCCCAAAAGTCAGAGTGTGAAGCCTCCTGCTTTGAGTTGGGTGCATACGTAGTGCCATGAGGATGGATCAGTGTGGGAGGAAGATGCTATTCTGAAATGAATGATAAATATGGATAATTAACTCAACCTAAGTCTTTTTTGCCTGTCTCTAGTGGGTTCCCAATATGGGAGATAGAAATATCATGGGTACATTTTGAACACAGCTGGGAACACTGCCAAAGTCCTACTCAGTGTTCACACATTTACATCATTTATATCACATCCGACTTCTGCCTTGTATTATTAACTTTGTAGAGTGTTTTGTGATGTAGTTTGTAGTCCAGGCTCTGTTAAATAAAGTTACACGCCCTCTCTCTCTTCCTTTCAGTAAAAGAGTGGTGTCCGGGGCTACACAAGGTCTTGAGAAGCACAAGGAGGGTGACTGTGTCTGCTGACAGAGTCAGTGCACTTCAGCATTCTTACACAGTGCTCTGGAAAACCTTCTGGGATCCATTCCTAGGGCCTGAAAGGTGCAAAAAGAAAATAAGTATTTGCCTTCTGGTCAACAGTTCAACTCCTAGACCAGATTGGTAGTGACTGAGGATTTTTTCTCTGCTGCTGGATGTTCAGGAGCCTCTGTGAAACATACAAATGGGGTCCACCTAGGAGGTGCCCAATATGCCACTGCAACTACTCAGGCTTATTCCTTAGCAGTGTTGGAAATGAGGTTGAAGACAGAAGGAGAAAAACAACCCAGAGCATGGGACTGAAGAAATTATGTTTCTCTGTAACAGAGTAAAGGCATATCAACAGGGGAAGAGGTAGAGCATTGCTGACAGATTGGGCTTTTTTCTTTTTGCTGGACAGACCAAAGCATGCAGAAGCTGAAAATCCATCACTTTCCAGGAATTCATGCAAAGGAAGAGGAGCTATAATGACCCAGCACTGTGACTTTATGGTTTTGTAAATCAGTAATTTTTCCAACAGCCTGAGAAGACTCTGGGTTATACTCCATCACTTACTCCACATGCCCAGTTTAGACTCTGTGACTATTATGGCATCTGAGGCCAGGCAAGCAGCAAGTGACTCAGATGCCTGGTATACACAGACAATAGGGAGAGGTAACCACAATGCGTAGGTTAGGTCCCTGCAGCAGGCCACTGGAATGTAGTTGTCTATATAAAAAGGAAATAAAATTTGTACCCTCAGTGTTTCCTGAACAAGAAAAGTGAGAGAAAGAGTGAGCTTCAGCCTGTGTTGCTGCATCTCCAGTGAAGTAAATGTGTCATTTTACTCTAGAGCTGCATTTGATCTTGAATTACTCCTCTGCTTCTTCTCAGGGAAAAGGTCAGTTTAAAAAAGCCTCAGGCATGATGCTAACATCATGCCCAATAAAAGACTGTCAGGAGGTCTGAAATAAGTACAACGTCCAAATTTGCGATATATTATATGAATCCTTTCCCTTCTCCCTCCTGAACAGAGTGGGAAATCACCCAAGAATATTTCTTTGCTCAGGAGACTTCCAGGACTCCTTGGACCTAGAAATACTGTGAATAAGGTTTTCCAACATGCATCTGAGGATCCCAGGCCACAGTGCCCACTGCAGGAAGTCTGAACATAGCACAGATGGAAACAGCAAGCATGCTGGGAGTGAGACCATTTCCATGGAGAGTGCAGCAGAGGATCAATTCCCACATCTACTACCATACCACAACTCCCTCCAGTTCAACCAGCTCTGCTACCCAGAGCAGCAAGGCTTTTCGATATCTAGGCAAGTTTATTTAATTTGAGCAGAAACTTAACTGATATCACCTTTAATTGGTGCTTAAGCTAACAAACCAAAACATAACATATAAACCTCACACACAAGTCCTGATAAGAGTGTGGACACACCCTGAAAGCTTGGGAATTAGCATGAGCACCAGGTGGGATAATGTGGGCTCTAGTTCTGGTCTCATTCAGTACCTTCAGCTGCATCATTTCCGCAGCTCTTGCTGTGCACATATTGTGGCAGCATATGAGTTGTCTGCACCCTTTTCTGTTGGCAGCAGTCACTATGATCACTTCAGAAAAAGCAGCCTCCAGAGGAGGCACCTTTCAGAAATCTCTCACTCCTCCTTTTTCTCCAACACGTCTTGGGCGCTTAAACGTCATTGACTCAGACTCCAGACACCAAATGACACGGTCCCTTCAAAAAAAAAAAGGCATAACCTCCAGTGTCACATAAGCACTTCTCAAAGACATAAGCCTTCTGGGATGCCCATCAGCTGGAGCTCCCCTCTGCAACTTCCCATCACTTTCCCTCCAGAACCTTCAAGTGCGAGAGAGAGACTTCACTCTTGCCCAGGGATAAGGTTTCAAAGAGGCAGATGGGCCTCCCCTACCCACACATTAAACTGAAAAGCAAACTTTTAACACCAAAAAAAAAAAACCACCAACGGGTAGGGGGGGATCTGAAATTCTTTGTGGATTGTGACTTTTCCATGGCAACAGGATTGAGAAACAGGAGGGCTGGGGAGGGGGGCGAGGAGAGGGAGAGGGAGGGAAAGGAAGGCAGAGAGCTGAGGAGGGAGCAAGCAGCACTGGTACATTGCCATGGAAACCCTCTTGCATTGGCAGCCAACTACCAAAGTCAGTCAGGATCCCACGAATGGGCTTGGAGGGAGGTCTGGGAGGGGTTGGAGGCCATCACCTGGCCAGCTCTGAGGCACCCCATCCCTGCAAACCCCAGCCCCACTCCCCTCCCACCATGACTTTCCTGGTACTCTCTCCTCTGCCAGAAAGAGACAAATTTGGCCCATCTAAAGAGTGGGAGGAAATAAGGATTGGCAAATGAAACAACTGGGGTGGGCAGGAAGGAGCGAGGCAGAGAGGGATAATTTTTCTAATAGCCATTGCTTCGCTTTCCACCTTTCTGGATCAATTTGGACCACTCAAATGTGTTTGTTTTCACAGCCCAGATAGATGTAGAAAGAGGATGTCACTCCTAATCACTGAAATAAAGACGGAAATGTTATTTTCCTGCAAACCTAGCTACTGATGCAAGAAGAAGGGCTGTGTCTGACTAAAAGTTGCTGGGTCCACGTCTGCATAGGGCCACATCCCTTTTGACTGTGTCTATCCCACTCAGTACAGCAAATGTCCCAACCTATCTCTAAGATATGACAGATGCCATCATGTTACAGCCAAGTGAAAAACTAGAGGAGATTCTGCTAATGGAAATGAAGCATACTGTGAAAATGGGTTAATACTGCCTTCTAACCCTCTCCTGCAACACTGAGAAGCTAGGCAGCTCAGTGAAATGAACGACCAGCTATTCACATCCCTTTGCATGCTGTATTTCATCAGAAGCCTTTTACTTCTGTAAGAAGCGGTCAAAGACAGATTTTGGAGAAAGAACCTTAAAAAGGATGGCAAATTCTGTGAACCCTTGCTAGTATTTATAGTTGTACCCCTAGGACGGTAAGGAATGGATGAGTCGTTTCAGGCTGCAGACGGCAGGAAGGAATTGACTCCTACTCCAACCACACAACTGGCTAAGCAAATTGTGGAGGAAGATTCCCTTCTCCTGAAGCATCTGTTATCACCCATCTGATTGCACAATGAATCAGTAGTATGAGGACAGGCTGCTGTGAGGGTGGGGGAAGAAGGAAAGATTGCGAATCAGACGGTTATAAAGCAAGAAGATGCCAGTTTCCACCTTGCCACAGGAAAGGACATGGACCTAACAGAAAGGGCCTGGCTTGTATACTTTTAAGCTATGTGTTCAGATTACTACTGATAGTGTAGCACCGACGAAGTAGCTTAACTTCTAATACAACAGTAGTTTAGTTTTCCTACATACCTTTCAGAGCAAGGGATCCTGCTCTACACTCTGACCATTCACATCTCTAAATTATCTGCACTGATGAAGTTAAGCAGCCAGCCTGCACTGACAATGCTGCAGCAGAAGCAAAATCCTTACCCATGTGCTCCATGCACAGAGCCCAACCACAGCTCTGCTGGACCACCAACTGATTCATCGCACCACTCTGCATATTGTTGAGATTGGAGCCCAAGCCCAGACCACTTTTATTTTATTCTCACCACTAGTCATGTTACCTGGGATAAAGGGAATGAGCATGGGTAGTGGCAGAATTTTTCCCAGCTTTCCTGATGAGGGAAGAGCAGCTGACTGGCTTTTCTTTGCTCCATAACTTCCTAGGTGTAACAGAAAGCTACCACAATGATGCCTCATGAGCTCAGCATCAGGGGGAAAATTGTCAGGCTTTTGCCTGGACTCTTGGTGGGACCTGAAACCAGTCTGCATTTTGGAGGAAGAAAAAGGAAATTATAATAATGACCTGTTAAGGACTTAAGCAGTAAACAGGTCAATGTGGAAAAGTCAGCACACGATTGTTTTTTTCACATGGATTTTGCTTGGGCAGCAACCAATAAATCAAGTCCAACTCAGTGCTGATTTCCAGATCTGATGAGATCTGATAAAAAGCTTAACATGACCCAGCAATATATGCTTGCAGCCCAAAAAGCCAACCATATGCTGGGCTGCATCAAAAGAAGCATGAGACCTCAACTCGAGTACACCATTCAGCTCTGGGGCTCCTTATATAAGAAGGACATGAACCTGTTGGAGCAGATCCAGAGGAGGCTGCAACGATGGAGGGCTGGAGCACCTCTCCTATGAAAACAGGCTGAGAGTTGGCCTTGTTCAGCCTGGAGAAGAGAAGGCTCTGGGGAGACCTTATAGCAGCCTTCCAGTACCTAAAGCAGGCTTATAAAAAAGAAGGGGACAAACTTTTTAGCAGGGCCTGTTCTGACAGGACAAGGAGTAATGGCTTTAAACTGTAAGAGGGTAGATTTATACTATATAGAAAGAACAAATTCTTTACTGTGAGGGTGAGACACAGGAACAGGTTGCCCAGAGAAGCTGTGGATGCCCCATCCCTGGAAGTGTTCAAGGCCAGGCTGGATGGGGCTTTGAGC
>JAVJGJ010000057.1:37985837-38023348 GCA_035590215.1 Microhierax caerulescens | reverse complement strand
CCTGGTTATCTATGCAAAGCTAAAAAAAAAAAACAAAGCCACATAATGATTTTAATATCCAGCCATGACAAATTCTCTAGTTGCGGGTATCAGCAATGGAGCTTGGCTGTTGCAGAACCACCTATAGGCCCTGGGACATAGAATGTGCTAGGATGCCAGAAGTCACAATTTTCTGTGAAATCTTGAGCATGACAGAACATGATGAGTTCTTGGTTTTAGTGGTTCCCATTTATTCCCCTTCTGCTGCAGATGACACAAGAACTATCTGACAAGGGGACTGGCTCAGGAGAGCAATATAGCTCTGAACCTTGTTCATCTCACAAATTCTACCACGTTGCCATTAGTGGGCATGAATATTTAGTCAGCACTGGTGATGAGGTTCATGGCTGCACCACCCAGTCTGAAATCCCCTCCCCAAAGCATGGAATGCCTGTCCTGGAGTCCACAGAAGTGATGCTTTTCAATAGGCTTTCTCCAAGAAGAGGCCAAGGGAAGATGCATCAAGTGTCAGAAGATACTTTGCTGTTGAAACAAATTGCCAAATCTCTCTCAGCATCCTGATCCCAGCTTGTCCCCTCGTCCAGTCTGCCATGCTCTGTAGCGCATAGCCAGAGCTCTCAAGGGGAACCTGTAACCTCACTGTGCCACTAGGCTCCTAGAAACTTTGTACAAAGAGTCTGGCATTGTTTTCTTCCCACCAAGGCTTCCCATGTTTGGGGACAATTAATGAGCTGCATGAGTTAACACACTTTTGTGAAGTCAGGACGGCAAAATACAGCCTTGTAGCTGAACACCTGTGGCTGAAGCAAGGAGGGAGGGAGAGGAGAATGAGAAAGATGGCCTATGAAGGACTGGATTTTTTCCACTCTTTTGCTTGTTTGTTCTAACTGCTTGGCTGGTTGGTTTTAGTTCCACGCTGGGGACTGGCACTGATTTTCTTTCATTGTGTGACATGCATTTTTAAATAAGTCTTAAAGGTGCTGAAAGCCTGGGCTAGGCACAGGTTTTTTAAGAAACATTGTTTTTAATTCAAATGGAATTAAAGTAAATAATTTCTCTGCTTGCTGACTGAGCCCTAGGTTTAAGCCCCTACAAGGACATGTTCAGCCAGTGAACAGACCTTCCCTGACCTAAAAATGCTCCAGGAAGCCCACAGACAGAGGTGAGATCTGCACTGCTGGAGCTGGTACCACTGTCTCTTCAGGTTGCCCTCTGCTTCCTACCAAAAAGCCTTCATGCACATTCCTCTAGCTACACCAAATTTTATCTTTCAGATTGACATTTTCCATACCATACGCTTATGCCAGGTTTGATATTTGAGGAAAGTGGAAGCAAAAGTGGTCCATTCATTTCCAAAACCAGGCTAGAGGAAAGAAACTATTTTACCGATGTTAAGAAAAAAATAGTGATCTTTTTAAAAGCTCCAGCAAGTTCTCTGCTTTCAAGGGACTTGAATTTTGAAATTCAGGTTTCAAAGGGAAGAAAAGGTTCCTTTCATGTTTGTGCTGATTTTTTGTCATACTTGTGAAAACCTAGACAGGTCACAAGCCTCTGGAAAAACTGCAATTTACACTTGTTCAACAGAGACTTGATAGACCTTAAAAAAAAAACAACAAAAAACTCTTTCTAAAATCCTCTCCTCACTGGGCCTTCTGTAGTCTACGGAACTTTCTCTATGCATGAGCTCAAGGAAGATCTATTTGGACCGGGGAAGCAAGAGGAGGACTGCACCTCTTCAGTTTGCATCTCCCGTGATCCTGCCTGCTCCCTGCTGGAAAAGGAGGCTGACTAACTACAAAGCAGTGGGAAAGAGCCAGGAAGGTGATCAGGATATATTGACTTGCAACGCTGGGAGACATATGGGACTGAAATGTTACATGGGAGGAGAAAACTGGGACATGTAACACCTGGACCATTTGGGCAAAGAGACTGGGACTTCTTGGAACTGAGGGGAGGGGAAAGACAGATGGGGCAAGGAGCCAGAATGTGAGATAAGTGGAAATAGATGGAAACAAGGGCTACAGAGTACAGAAGTGGAAGCTGGATTTTTCTAGATCCAGGGTCCAGAGCTTAGATGAGACATCCGTGAGGCAGATCCTAGCTTTGCTAGGTAAGAACCATACTGGAACGAGGAGCCAGAAGGAGAGAAGAGACAAGGCAAGCTGAAGGGGACAAGACAAAAGAGGTCAGTGGTAGAGAGAAAAGCTGAAAAGTTCATGACCACTAAAACATGCACATTGGCAAGGTCTGGGCTTACTCATTACACAAAGTGAAGCATTGCAAAATGGGGAAACATCAGCATTACAGTTGTTCAGGCAACCTGAATGCAGCCTACTTTGCATAACCACTACAAATCAGTCCTGAATGATATAATCAACAACAATTTTTCTTGTAGAACCCATGTTTCATTCAATGCATCAGATGGATTAAACTGGGAATCAAACTCAGCTGTTTGGAAAGTGGACAGTAATCAGGGGGTAAAGAATGGCTGGGATAAACCAGACAATCATATGGCTAAACCAACTGAAAGCTGTACAGCAAGGCTGGATTTGTCCCTACCTCTGCACAAGGGTCATGGTGATGCCAGTAGAATAGCATAACATAGCATAGCATAGCATAGAATATTTGAGTTGGAAGTACCCTACAAGGACAATTTTGTGCAACTGCCTGACCTATTCAGGGCTGATCAAAAGCCTCTTAAACACTGACAGGTTTGGGGCATCAACCACCTCTCTAGGAAGCATGTTCCAGTGTTTGACTACCCTCTCAGTGAAGAAATGCTTCTTAATGCCCAGTCTAAACCTCCCTGGCTCAGCTTTGAACCATTCCTATGCATCCTATCACTGGATACCAGGGAGAAGAGGTCAGTAAAAATCTTTTAAAGCAGATTCTTTGCAAGCAGTCATTAAATCTGTGCACCTCATTTTCTGGATGCTTGACAAAAGCTGGACAAACCCTCTGGCTCCTTTTTTGGTCTGGTGGTAATTCCAAACAAAAATAAGTACTGTGTTGAGAGCCCAATTTTGGCAAATCAGTAAGTACAGTTTGGACTTTGTGGAAACAAAATATATAGTTCAGCCTGCCCTCTTCTGAATCTGAACATTTTCAAATATTTTTTTCAAATAAAAGGAAGATACATATTGAAATTATAAACTAATTTGAATAAGAAATTAAATGTTTAATCTAAAATATATTGAAAGAAATAATTCAAATTAAAATTAGAAAAGGAAAACAGTTTGGAGACTGTTTTGGTTTTCTCCTGGGTTCAAGTTGATTTCTGCAAAACAAACAATTAAACAGGGTACAAACAAACAGTTACAAAAATAACTTGCATGTCACCAATTCCATTTCTACATTAATAAAAAATCACTGAAAAATGGTTCTCAGTCCTAGTCAAGTTTTGGCAGGGGGCAATTCAAGGAACTGCTGAGTTGAAGCCAAAGAGAAATTTGCCTTGAACACAGAAAGCGTTCTGTAATGATCAGTGCTTTGAATAACAAGGTTCTAGGTGTCTCAGATGGGCCATGAAAAATTAAAAGACATTTTTGACCTTAAATCTTGTTGTATCTCAGTTCTCCAGTATACAATGGATTTACATAAAGCAGCTTGTGTCCTCTCATCTCACAGGAGTAGGGTGAAAATCAATGAACTTCATGATGCACTGCAATACTGTCCTAACGTGTGCCACAGATAGCACCTTGAGACAAAGAATCATTACTTCTGAGCAGCCTGTGAAAGCAGTCACAATGCAAAGCTTAAGGATACATATTAAACAAACCAAAGAAACACAATCCTGAATCACTGCTCAGTTAGGAAATGTCATCCACCCTGCATACTGAAGCAGGCAGGGGTCCTGTCCTGAAAGATAGTATGCAGTCTTGAAACCACTGATCTATAATGCAGAGACACAAGAGTGCTGAATTAAGATTGCAGACTTAATTCTGGCAACTTCTCCTGTTTGAAGTGCTTGCCTTTGCAACCTAAATAATATTCGTCTGACACAGTTGTGTGTACGTAATATATGAAAGGCTCTTGGCTCGGGGGCCTTGGACTTCACAGAACATTGCAGCAGTCCCCCTGAGTTTTCCTACCCAGTTATTTTGCTTCCAGCTCATACCGGTTTAGCAGCACTGTATTAGAGCCTGTCTTTTCCTGTCTCCCTCCTTTACCACGTGCCCTTCCTCAGACCTGCTTTCTCACCTCCAGCCACCCACCCACCCAGCCAACTCCCCTACATTGACTTTCATTGCTGCATTGTTAATTATTTGCTTGGGCAATGATGATTATAGAACTCTAAGCACAGAGGTGTTGCTACGTTAGATATACACCAGCAAGTACAATAGTCAGAGGTTTCCTGATTTCAGGGCAGAATTGCAATAGTGCTGGCTTTCTGCAGCCTTCCCAGACCTGGTCCATGCTGCAGAGGTGCCTGCCTCCGTCGCTCCTTTGCAACCTTCTGCTTCATCACTGTGCTGGTGGGAGGCAAAAAGAAATCCTTGACTCAGCACACCTGTCCATAATTGCAGTTCTTACGCTCCTCCCAGCCCCAGATTCCTCAGCATTTTCACTGTTATATAGCTTATGTGGTCTTATAATCTTTATCCTTATCTCTTTACGTGATCTTTATCCTTATCTCTTTACGTGAACAGAAGCTGAACCATCTACTTCTTAGCTGAAGAAGACAAAAACTCTGTAAACTTCTGTTGGGGTAAAAACCCCTTCAGAGAACTTCTGGTATGGTTTTGTTCTTCCTGCGAGATGTGCTCAAAGCCTTATGCAAAGAACATGCAGGCAATGTGTTTGCATCAGGTGAAACAAAAGGCACCATATTAGGGTGAGAGGAAGAGCTTATGCTTAAAAAAATTCTGTGGAGAGGGAAAAATAATTTGGAAATTGCTAAAAAGGAGCTACTTAAAAAAACCCCAACATTTAGGCCTTTTTTATTTTGAACTTTTTTTTCTACTAGGAATATGTTTCAGAAGTTGAAAATATCAAAACAACAGAAAAAGACCAATCCAGTCCAAAGGGTGGATAATCCTCACTGACATTATACCAGTTAGTGCAAGATTCCTCATTCACTGGTATCCCTTGTCCTGTCCTGTTGTAAATTAACTGTCCTCCTCTATTTTCTTATTCCCTGTCTCCCTCCCTCTCTCCTGGCTCTCCCTGGTGAACAGTGAGGCAAGAAGCATTCCTGGGCTAGAAATTAACATATTAATGAAGAGCGAGCCTTGAAGAAGGGTTGAGAGATGGGGAGAAAACAGAGAGACAAGGCAGGCAGAACAAAATAACAAAGGGAAGATATAATGAAGAAGGGACACAGAGCCAAAGCACAAAGGGAGAAAAAAACCCTCCCTTCTCAGGAACTTATGCTACTTCAAACACTTCCATGGGAGGAAAAGATGAAAGAGAAGAAAGAATGGGGGTGGGGAAAATGGGGTGGTTCTTCTGTTTTAAACCAAGATTTAATAATTCTGTAGAAAAGAATCACTTATTGCAGGAAGGATGAAAAAGATGGAGGATCAGAGCAAGGGAAGGACACAGGGACACACAGGGGACATGACCGATAACAAGAACAGTGGGTAGATGCCTGGCTGTTTGCAAATCACCATAAACATGGAGATATGGATATGTCAGTGCAATTTTAGGGTTTTGCCTACGGGTTATTGCCTCCCCTGCAACCCTCCTGTTCTCTCCTTCCTCACAGTACTCCCGCGAGCCTGCCCCAAAATTATGTCAAACCAGGAGAAAATGTCAATTAGCAAAGACTACTGTTGATCTGGCAAGCTCACAAGAGTCCCACTCCCAAACCCTCTCAGCGCTGTCTCAGGCAAACAGTGGGAAACCCATTAGGATCAGTGGGTTGAGGAGGAAGTAAAAAAATTTGTTAGTTCAAACATCTATGTACTTGTTCAATCATCTGTTCCTTTATTTGACTACCCACCATTTATGTCCTTGATTAGATGCACTGCAGAAGAACATATTCTGAACACTGCAGAAGAATATATCCTAAATTTACTCTTGCACCCACTGGCCAAAACAAGCCCACCACTCCCACACCTACTAACAAGACCAAAGATTCCTGGTCTGACAAAGAAACATAAAGAAACAGCATCTTTAGTGGTGAAATACACAGCAGACATTGCAAAACTAAGAGCCATAAGGACCTGACTAGGAAAATGAGCTTTTTGCCATAGGTCTACATCTGTAAAGGTGCAAGTTGTTATCAGAGGGCTACTCCTGTAAAACAGACCTCCCTCAGTTTATCACCATCTTTCACAGTCCCACCATCACGTGCTACCACAAAAGAACTTGTTCAACAGCATCCTGCTGGTACCAAACTGGCTCCCTGTCACCTCACCAGAGCACTGCTATACTGACAGCACCCTCAACACCTTGAATGCTGAGGGCTCATGGTCTTCTGCAGCACCCTCCTGGAGGTGTAACAATTAAGTAAATAGCCACAGGCACAACAGCATTTGTCTCCTTGAAGAACCCCACATCTCCTTTCTTCTATAATGGTGAGGGAAGTGGACCGAGGACTGTTTCTCACTCAGACATCTCCAAATGAGACCTCTAGGTGCTACCGCACAGCTTTCTTTTCTGAGGCGTAAAAAAACTTCCAGCACGAGCCTCTGTCACAAATGTGACAAATTTATATGGCTGCTTTCCCTTGACTTCTTAGATGAAACAGAAGGCTGTGGGAATTCACTAATGTAGGAGTCCCTGCTGCCCAGCTTCAGCAAAATGGCCAGAACCAAGGTCACAGCAACCATGCAGCTTTCCAGCTTTCAGCACTGCTGTTCTGACCTGTGACAACTGAAAAGGTAAGCCATGAACCACATGGAGAAATAAAGGTCAGTGCCACCCAAGGCCCTCCCACTTGGGGAACTGGCTGTGTGCCGAGCTCCGCAGTAGCCTGAATGCCTTTCACAACCACAACAACTGCTGTAAAACCAAGCCCAGTGATGCTTTTTATTTCCCCAAGTGCTCCTCCTTCTGCACTGCATCCCCGTGCTCCTTCGCTGCCTTTCTGCCAGTGCCCTTCTCTGGGGACCTGTTTTCACACTGCCAACTGACAGCTGTGACAAAAGTTTCAAAGCTGCCACAGCTGAGCACCAAGAGCAGGATCACTTCTCTAGGCTGCGTGAAGATCCAGAAGTGGGTGGTAAAAAAAGGAAGCAACCAGCAACAGCACAAACCAGCCTGATCCCCAATGGAAAGTGGTGGATGCTTCTTACCTGAGCAACTCTCCACTCCCCTGTGGCTAACCCTACCCCTCTGTACTGACTTACATGGTATGTCCAGTGCCACCCACTACTGGGAGTGCCATGCTCTTCTCATTTGGCTTCTTCGCCCTGCCAAACTTTCTTGTTAAGCAATTTCATGGAACTATAATAAACTATCCCAAATCAATTTCACACCATTGCTAAGCTTGTGCCTTCATCAATTCAAACGTGAGCTTTCCATGAAAAACTGCTTGGAGAAAAAAATGCAAATCAGTAAATGGAGCAAACTTCTCACTCTAGCCAGTCAAACTGGGGCCTTTTCTAGAACTAGCATCTTTTCACAGCCACCAGAGAAACTGTGACTTGGCATCATCTCCAAGGTACTTGTTTGATCTGACCAGTAGTCTCACACTGGCAAAAAACAAGACCTCCTCCTCACAACTACATTAAAACCAAAATAGATCTGCAAGTAGAGCTCTCCCAGTATCCAACTACATGCCTGCAAGGAAAGAGAAGGAAAAGGAAACTGAGATGTGGAGAGCAGAATATGCAAAACCCTGAAAGATCAGTCCTGCTGTACCTCCTGGATCTCACCAAGTCAAATGCTGGAAAGCCCAACATCCCACACTCCCTCCCAGAACAGCTATTTGACATGAATACAAATACATATTAGGCATACTGAAGAGCAACTGCTAGATGTTCAGATTTATTCAGAGGCTGCAAGCATCTGTACCTTGCACCTCAAAGTCTTCACAGTCCTTTGGTCATGCTGGAGAGCATTTTGTCATGGCCTAAGTACCAGCTTTTCCAAGCTCTCACCATGCCACACATCACCACTCAGATGCAGAAGGGCAGTGTCAGCATCTTGGAAAGCATTTCCTGCAGCAGTCTGTGTTTGAGGTACCTCATGTCACTCACAGGGCTTAATCTGCCAATAATACATTATTTTAAAGGGGAAGAAAGCTATAAAAAACATCCTTTTAGGGGGACCATCTTTTATTGATGTCCTATTACCTGTGTGGCTGCAACCTCCCAGAGCTTCATTGTAATCAACCCTTTTGTTCCCCATCCAGTTCTGGTTATCACTTGTCTATACCCAGTGGTAGGTATACAGCAGTCTTGTTGGACGTCTCCCTCTGCCCAGGGCTGAGTTTCCAGGGGAAATAAGCACATAATCAGTGCAAAATCTAGGTACATCTGCCCAAAACATGTCATGATCTTGTGATGAAAGAGGACTCTGAAAGCAGGTATCATCTGCTGGTGAAGTCTGCATGCTGGAAAAGCTGCCAACCTCCTTCCTGAAATTACTTCTGGAAGTGCTGGCTGCCTGCTTCACACAGGCACATGAGAGGCATGTGTGGCACTGCCACTAATCTCTTGTGCTTATTAAACAGCCTCAATGTCTTGGCAAAAATCCACCTCTAGCAATTTCATTCTGCCAGCTGAAATTCCTTGTGCAGCTCCAGTGAGGTGTGGCATTCATCTCTGCTTCGTACTATGTGCTGTTAAACAGTTGCTCTATTTCACCCCAGAGATGGCTGAATTTTAGCAGTGAATTAAGCCATTCTTTTTTACTTTGTAAAGTGCTTTGGAATTACAGATAAAAGATACTACAGCCTGTCATAAATAAATGTAAGATGCTGACACTGCTACTGGAGGTAGCCATCTTGCTGAAAAATGATTTCATTTGTGACACTAATAATACAGGGAAGAACGCTGGGCAAGACACTGAAAACTCATTTCCATCTTGTTTTAATACAGCTTCAAACACCAGAAAAAAGTCAGTGTCGAGTCAGCATTTGTGCATTTTTAACGACTGTCAGGCCACAAAAATTTACAGGTTTTCAGTCGAGTGTGGCAGCTCTCTTTCACCCTGACCATATCAGCAGTGGGTGAATTCTTCATTCGATTACCTGCTGTCTCTCCAGATCCTTAACAAAGACCAATCATAAGTTCACAAAATCTGTTTTTCAAGTATTTCTCATGGTGCGTTACTGCAGAGGGGAGCTCTAATCACCTTACAGTCTTTACTCAATCAAGACAGGTGTGGAGACCTGTTTATACTGTGATACAGCAAGCTCGGAAATCTCTCCACAGGGGTGGAAAAGAGCTTGCTTTGTAAGAAGACAGCCGGCAGCGTTCAGTCTGATTGATTATTTCGAGTGCGTGATGGTTAGATTTTAATGTTCATTTTATATTAAGGTGCTTGCAGGCTTGAGTAGGGACATTTTTATTACTTAAATCAGGAGAGAGTACACTGCAGGAATGATAGAGCAGGTAGTGGACTGGACAAGATGACAGCTCTCTGCCATTTCTATTTTCCTTGTTATTATTTCACTCACATTTAAGCATTTTAAACACCACATTTCTAAATTATCTATCATTCAAATACTTCAAGAAATATAGTGCCCAGTGGATGTACAATAATAATTAAAAAAGACACTAAAGTAACATACACCGCCTTCAAATATTCATATTCAATTCAAAAATTCTCCAACCTTAACAAAGTATCCCTTGTCTAACACTGCAAACCAATTTTTGAAGTTTGAAGTGAAGCTAGCTTTGAGTTGTTTGACCACACCAACAGAAACCCCACTGCTGGATAATTATTTGAAAGCAGAACAAATGCATTCATTTCACACTCTCATAACTCAAAATTGGATGAACAGGATTTTTTGCTCAGGTTTTTCCAAAATGTTCACCTTTGGTCTGAGAATGAAAATAAAGTTTACAACATGAAACAAAATGTACTTTAAAAATCATAGCTATTTAAAAATAGGCCAGTGGAGAGGTCTGTGAGCTGCAGAGGGAGGTCTGGATTCTGCACAGGTAACAGGTGTTCAAAGCCGCGGTATGGTTTGGTCCCTTTGAGGTAAGTATTCAGCTGCCCCACAGATATGCAGATCCACATTTTCCCAAAATTTGGATGCAAGACTTGAGTACACTCTTAAAGCAATGACTTTGAGGGAATTTCATCAGCAGCATCTAATCAGGTGTGCTCTAAGCAAAGCACTTAACCATGAGCTTAGCCTGAAATGTGCACAACTGCCTCTTAGATGAAGCATATATGGAAAAGACCACTGAATGGCAGATGCCTCTGGAGGGAAACAGACCAGCGTTTGGCAGGACTCAGATCCATCACACATGGGTGTAGGACAGTTAATGGGAAAAGAACATCCCATCAAAAGTCAAACTACAGGAACGGCATTAAGACTGCAGAATGTAACAAGAATGTCTCATGCTGGATGAACCAGGGTTAATGCCTCTACTTTTTGCCAAGAAAGGCCATCTGATCGTTTGGGCTTTTTTTTTTCTTTTTATTCATGAATTTCTGTCAACGGTGAAGGCTGCCACGGTCCCCCCGCCCCCCCCAGGAGGGAGCCACTAGGCGGCGAGCTGGGCTGGTGTCTTGTCAAGCCACATCGTGAACCTAAATTGCATCAAAGAGAAGAGAAAGCTGCTCCAGAGAAGCACAGGGAGCCATAGCAACGCAGCATTCCTATTTTTAAAAACTTGAAAGATAGTAAGAACATTAAGTCTGAGGGGAGGGGAAAAAAACCACAAACCACACCACATTTCTATCAGGGAAAAAAAAAAAAAAAAAAAAAAGCACGTGTTCCTTACAGGCTCTAGTGATGAAATTGTATATGGCTAACCATTGATTTGCAGGTGTGCAAGTCACGAAGTATCTACAACCCCATCAAGCCAGTCCCTGAAGGAAAGAAGCTATTTCTCACCTTCCCTCTGCTGATCTCTTAAAGCAAGTTTCGAAATTCCTCAGGGCATCTTAAAACCCACAGGACCCCAACTGTATTTTGTGATCAGGGAAAGATGCTACTGTAGCCAATGCTAAACTGTAGCCAGAGCTGGGTTTGCAATTTCACATTGCTTCCCTCAGCTCCACCACAGAAGGAGGATTTTGAATCGCTTTTCATGAAGAGTGGAGTGAGCCTGAATGCACAAGTTAAAGCATATTGTCACCAGCAATTGAAGTGCCACAGTATTAGCACTAATTGGACTTGGCTGTGGAGCAGGAGGTGTCTCAGAGGGCTGGAAGCAGAACATGGACATTTTCCCATCTGGAAACTGATGGTGCATACCAAAATTCATTCCCAGCTGGTAGATTTTGGAGGCCTTTATGAAAGGGTCTGTCCTCTAATCAGAAGATAACCCTTGCCAAAAATCCATCTCTTCACTTGAACCCTCCCATCCTATTTTAATTGCAAAGAGGATGAAAAATGCAGCTGTCCACACAGAGCAGTGCCTCCTCTCCCCGCCTCTGACAAAGCCCTGCTCTGCAACACCAAGGCATCCCATGGCACCTGCTGAGGAGCCAAGACTTTTGCTGTCCCCCCATATATGCTCCCTTTGAGAAGCCAGGGGTCTGCAGTATCCTACCAGCATGCTGAGCTGGTTTGATGTTAGACCTTCACCTGCAAGACAGTGGTGCCTCCCGCTGCCCAAACAGCACTGCTTAAGGGCTGGGCGAAGCAAGGAGGACAACCAGGCACAGACAATGCCCTTCTGCATTAGGCACCCTTAGCAGCCCACCTGTATGGGGGAGGTTTGGGTCCAGAGCATGTTACAAGGCTGCTCTTAGCATCCCCTTCCAGAACACAGAAAAAAGGAGTGAGAGGAAGCCAACACTGGCCCTGAGATGTGGTGGCACGTGGATAAATGCTGCTCCCCACCACCCCCACCACTCCCACTCACCTCCTGAGCTGTTGGTGTGACTAATCAGTAGTCCAGGGTAAGGAACACAGCACCTTTCACCAGCAGTGAACCACTAGACAGTGAACAATGTGTGCAGGGCAAATGAAACGCAACAAGAGATGCAAGGCAAGCAGGTGAAAAAAAAGAAAGCATGGCTGTATGCAAGCAGCAGAGTTAGGTGATGTACAACAAGGGACACGGGAGGCAGAGAGACCCAACAGAGGCAGGAGGTGTGGGCCAGCCCTGGCCTCCAGTTGCCGCTGGAGCGGTGACAGGAACAAGCAGATTTCAGCAGCAGGCATCTCTAATCCGTCAGCAGCGCTCATGCCACGTGCTGCCAGCTAGCACCAGCCTGACAGTGGCTGGACACACCGACCAGTGGGAACATAACGAGCTGCTAACAAGACACCAGCTTAAAGCTCCAAAAGGTCAAAAGTTACATATGCTCCCTTACCCTCCAAGTTCTGAAAAGGGCAATTTCTGCATCCGTGGGAACATGCCACTTACACCTTCTCCCCCCTCCTCCCTGGAGTTAAGAAGCAAGTCCCAGCACCGCATCTTCCTCATCTGGAGCAGTGCTGGATTTAAGTGTTGGAGCAGGGCATTCCAGCCAGCTGCCAAGCAGATAGATGCAGCCCCACTGAAGCCAGTGAGACCTCAGTGTTGGCCAATGCTCCTGTCTCTTAGCACAAGATTAACTCGACTGTTCTATGAATGGAGAAAGGGCAACAGAAATGGTACGTTCTCTGTTCCTGCTCTCAAATCCCTTGCTGCCCTGTGTGAAGGTGTATGGCTCACTCAGCTAGGAGACAACACCGAGTGGCTCCATGGCAGTACCTGCAAATGGCATATGATGATCCCTGTCATCCCAGATGATAGCTGCCATGACTGGAGAGGAGAGGGAAGGAGGGTGGGTTGGGAGAGGCCCAGGAAACAAGCAAAGGTGCTGCCTGGGCACTGTCCTTGGCACTGACTGGGGAAAGAAGGTTCAGGATGCTATGGGCACAACACCCTGAAGGGGCACTGCACCTTCCAGGGACACACATAGCGCCTATGGTCTTGAGTCTCAAGGGAACTGATATACTTGTACAACCCTATTGCAAGTACTTTCTATGCTCACTGACTCACTGTTCAGCCATCTAAGCCCCAGTAATTCCTAGTTCTCACTAGGGGAATGTAGCCATGTGAGAACAGAGCTTGCCCTGGGTGTTCCAGGGAAAATAGTTTCCAACCGTTCATCAAGGGCTCTTTTGCATTTCTTCACTGGTTGGCTTGGAGAGCTCCAGATGAAAGTTAGTACTTCCCCCTAAGTGGAAGTATCATGTCCAAACAATGCACCAAGCTAGCCTGCCAGCTGTTTTCATATTTGAGGAATCTGAGGCACAGAATCAAACCTGCCTTTGTTCCCCTCTTAAAGTATTTATTTGTAAAGGCAGTATAATTCCACATTTGTATTTTCACTCCAAAGCAAATGCTTCACTGCACTTTTTATTAAAATGAAATCTGGTGTGTGCAGCCTGGTGTTAAATGAGAGACTATTAAAGACAATCAGTGGAGAACTCATTAGTAACCCTACAACAACAAACTAGTAGTTATGGCCCTGCATTCACAAGCAGCCATGACAATCAGTAGGAAGAACCCAGGTCTCACTGAAGGCTATAATAAAAACACAACTTATGTAGCCCTGTGAATATCCGTGCAGAACAGCTGAGCTTCTATTCCTCATATATGTGCCAGAAATCATATTCTTTTCTCATGACTCATACCTGAATTCCACTCCCAAGAATGCTCCTGTCATTTAGTTATTTCTTCCCATTTCTAAAATGTAATGAGAAGCGCCAATCCCAAGCTCAAGGAAATCTGTTCCATCAATTAAAATAACGAAATAAGCAGGAGGCTGCCTATAAACACATCCACCTCTGCCCACTCACTCCTTAGCAGTCATGGTGAAGGGAGACTAGATGAGTTTTGCAGAATGCCTAGAAGGTTAGCAACTCTCCTTGGAATGACCATGAGAGAAGAACTCTACATCTGAGCATCTCTCCAGGGGAAAACCCTGTTAGAAACTCCTTCCCAACCTTTGTAATCTCATCCAGTACAAGAGAGCAGAGCACACAGTGGTTTCCTGGGTGTCCAGCAGAAGACCAGCCATACAGATAACTATAAACTTGGTAGACTGAAATATTCAAACCAGATTTCTTTCTGGGACAAAGAAGGAATAAATTAGCAGGTACTTATTACAAACAAACCAAAGAATGAAAGAGTGTAATAGAACTGGAAAACAGCATTTGGATATTTGGACCTAAGCCTATTATCAGCATAAATTGAGATAAATCCCTCATCAGAGAAAAACTTCCTTAAGAATCATTCAAAATGAAAATGTAACAATTCTTTTCTTAAGGTATCATTTTTCTACTAGTTAGTGGAGTTAGCTCACCAGTGGGTTCATTTTTTGGACAGAATCTGCAATGTTCAATGGTAGTGAACTTCTGCAGTTCCAGTCTAATACAAAGGAGAACCGGTTTCAAGACAGACAAGAAACAGTTGCTATGAGACCATTATTAATAAAAGAAGATGCAGAACAAACACCTACATGGGCAAGAAATGGCATTTAGATAACAGTCCGTCTTGTTTCTCTTTATGCTTGCAGCCATACTTCAAACAAAACTTTGTTTGGACAAGCTCTTGCAAAAACGAACAACTGTCAATGTAAGAAGGGGGAAAGACATGGAGAAACTAAGCTTTCTTTCTAAATCTGAGCAACATTCAGTTCATTTCCTCCTTACTCCATTATATGCCCAGATCAACCACCAAGACCACGTTGAGCAAGACCATTTGATTTTAGCTGCATTCAGAACTACTGCACTTTCAGAAAGGGCGGGGGGGAAGTAAGAAATGGTCAGAGTTCAAAGGCAGATCTCGGGAAGTGACTAGTTCACAGTCTTAGTGTATAATGTGCCCCATCTGAACTAAATTAACACATTTTTTTAGTTTGATGTGGCACTCTCCAAAGAATAAAGTGGGAAAATTCCTTTATCACACTGCCTCCCAGCTATGGGTTTGAAGCAAATTGGACCACTTTGGATTAGCTTCAAGAGTTTCTGAAACACCAGCTACATGGTGATGTATTTTATCTGAGGTCACATACACATTGCAATCTCCCCAGACATTAAGCCCACATACATACATTTCTCTATTCTGTGTAGGCATGCACAGTGGGAACTGTAAGTTGCAGGTGGCTGAATATAGTATTGCCGGGTCCAGGGCAAGACTAAAATTAGTTTTCCAGAACCTTCAGTCCAGTCCAAAGTGAGCCAGACCACGTCTCAGACATGCAGATACTGTTGCTGTCTGGTGCACACTGCACAAGTGCTAAAGGATCTTAGGTGGAAGGGGTTACAGAAGGTATGAAGCAGCCAGGTCTGCAGAATCTGTAATACCCCAGACAGACAAAGCACTTCAGGAGAGATGTAAAGACCTCAGATAGACAAAATACATCAGGAGAGGTTTAAAGCTTAGCACAGAATAATTTCTAACAAATTTAATGGGACTTGAAGGTACGAACACAGATCACAGCCATTAATCTCTGTGGGTTTTGGTTCAGTGAGGTGAACTCATATCTCCACATCTGCTTCTTTCCACATCTTGTCCTTTTCCTCTACCTTTCCTCCTGCCCAGATTCCAAGCCATGAGGCTGAGTTTGAAGCTATCACATTTCTATTGAACCTTTGGATTTGTTAAAGCAATGGCTTATTTTGGACACTACTAGCATTTAGACATCAAAAGGTGCCTGAAATTAATTTTACTTAAACAGAAAACTAAGCACCCAACTCACTGAAGTCAAACTTTAACCATCTCACTTGGAAGTACAGAGAGGATAGAAACATTTGCAGGGGGCAGAACCCTCAGACTGGCAGAGCACAGGCCAGCCCCGTGTGAGGCAAAGCAAATATTTGCACTGTAATCACAGAAGCAAACACGGTGTAATTATTTCTGAGCTAGCTCAGGTGCCTGCAGCAATTTAGGCAGTGGCAGAACAGAGCTTGGCATGGACTAATTGACTCAGCTTCTCAGCGAGAGTGATGTCAGTACCCAAACTAAGCTGGGTATATCTACAAGTATCTGCAGTCACTCCTGTGAATGTGGTGCCCAAAGGAGACAAGGGAGAAGAAACAGCATAATTTGGACCATGAAGGCAGGAAGAAAGCTAGTATCTTCAAAAATGACAGGAACTGATTTCATGTGGGGTGCCCAGGCTCCAGGGCATATCTATAGTGCGCAACAGTACTGTCATATGAAGATAGTCAAGAGTCTCTGAGCTGGTGACTTCTATGCAATGCAAAGAAGTGCTATGCAGAGAGATTATGTTGGGTATTCAAAGCAGTGTAGCTATATGGGTATGATGTTATGCACTGGCTAATATAATGTCAACAGAACTAATTAGCAGAAGGTCTCTGCAGAGCAGAGGACAACGTTTTATTTTCTAGAAAACTGCTGAAAAGACACAATATAGCCGTGTCCGTCCGTCCCCCAAATCCCTATTCATTTGGAAAGGTAGAACAACAGCCTGCCTTGATGTTACTTCTGATGATTTTGTACATATTAAATATATTTCCCTGCTTAATCGTTTCAGGGATCGTTCAAAAGAGCAGCAGAAAATATCTCTTACCCCTATATCCTAGTTGGGAGGGAAACTGACAACGGCTTTGGGCACCTTTGGTGGTCTCCAAGCCTTGCAAACAGCAAAAAGCCGGTATGGGGAAGAAGTAAAGGCAGTAAGACCTGGTAATATTCCAATGGATCATGGAGACAAACAACAAATAGTAGATAACATTATGGATAATACAATGGGCCAAAGAATAGACATTTCTTTCAGTCCCCAACTTTCAGGCAAAACAAAATCTGCTTTCTTGTCCACCAGTCCCTCTATCCGCCTAGTACAGTTGACAGTGAGGGGTCACAGCATGCAAACCAATCCATCACATTTACACTGTTCCATGATTCATCATGACAAATGAACAAAGATGCTGAGCTCTGTGTGGCCACCCCTCCTGACAGCCACTGCCTGGATTCCCCTTGTCCTACCACAAAGGGACCAACCTGCCCAAGGACTTCATATGTGAAATACTGAAGAATGACAGCTGAGCAGGTCAGGGGGCATCTGGCTAATTGCAGATCCCATGTATAATTATCTGGGTTGCTTAGCAACACACTAAAACTCCAGCTGGGACAAAAAGCAAGATCTGGTAATGAGTGCTGTTCTAGAGGTTGTTCCACCACAGGCTTCCTCTATGACCTTAAACAGGCATCTTAGCACTGTTTCTTAAGAAAATCTGAATCAAAAAAAGATACTTACTCAATAGGTTTTTCCATATTTTTAAATGCCTTTTTCCATCTAGAAATACTTGCTGTTCTGATGGAGGTGCCTAGGCTCTCTGCATAATGTGCACAAGAGAGAATAGGACCGAAAAGACTCAGCAGACAATGAATAATAAGGTGCCAATGAGCACAGTGATAGCACAAGTCTTTCTCTTTGAGGTAAACTGTATCCTTAAGACACCCAAATGCTTTAAAGGATTTGAGCATAAAGCAGGAGCTAAGCAGAGTTGTTGACTCTAACTTTTTTTTTACTTTTTTTTTTTTTTTTTTTTTTTTACCTCTCATTGTCCACGTCTCTCTGCACTTTCTTCTCTCCTGTATTTCAGGGCTCATGGACAGCAGGACACTTAATCCTCAGATAACAGGTGCCATGAAACTATTCCAGGCAGGTTATACATCCATCACCTACAAAGGGCACCTGTTCACATACTGTTGATGACTAAACAGAACCTGGTGCCTTCTAGATTTCGATACAAACACCACCACTGCCTGCAGCAAGAACCCACCTGAGAGTTACAGACCCATTCATGCAAAGACATGCCAAGAAGTTCATATTCGCTGTTATAAAAGCAAAATTTTGTGCATTGAGGGGCACACTCAGATTTTTGCCCTGTGCCTTCATTATTCCTTTTTTTTATGCTGGCTTGTCCCCTGTGTTGTATGGAGGCTTTCTAAAGCAGTGGCAGTACTAACATTCATGATGCACAACAACACAGGTCTCACCGCCAGCACACCTCCCCTTGTCCAGGTTCTGGACAGCACTGGCCACTGCCCCAAAGCACCACGTGCCCTAGCAGAATTATTCTGGTCTCAGAGGTCCTCTCTGACCCCCTCTTTTGTAAGGCTGGTCCACTCCCTTCCCTTACCTGTTGAGCATGTTGGACTGGTAAATCCTTTTCTCCTGCGTGTTGTAACAGCTGCTCTTGGGCTCAGGGATGAAGCTGTGTTCAGACAGCATATCAGAAGCAGCCGTGGTGATTATGGCTATTCCATCCCTCACTCTGGCAGGAAGACCATAGTCCCATTCATCATATGAGACAGAGATGAGCCCAGTGGGGAACTCGGATGGCACTGTGTCTGTATCCCCTGCCACCAGGCTGGGCACGATCCACGTGTAACCATAGCCTGTCAGACCCACAGAGTTGGCCACCTCAAAAATGTAGGTGGCCTCTTCCTTTGTGCAGTAGAGGAGGATAACAGGGCTTTGGAGCTTCTTGAGCTGGTTCTGGATCTTTGAGTCCCCATCGTCCAGGGACATGTCCAACAGGAGGACCTCCTCCAGTTCCCAACCCACAAAGCTGTGCTCAATGGTACTGCGGATCTTGTTCACAAAGTCCTGGTAACCAGGGAAGTAAGTAGTGACAATGGAGAAGATGTACCAGTCATATTCTTCCATGATGTTGAGCATGACAGAGGCTTGCTGTTCTATTGATGGGCCAAACTGGAAAAACATGGATGACTCATCCTAGAATAAGAAGTCAAAGAGAAGAAGAGAGAGAAAAAGAAAACAAGAACAGGTCAAAGGAAATAAATAGCATTTCTAGTCAACCCATTAAGCATGGAGCAGGAGGCACACAGTCAGAATCTTACTCCATGTCTTGGCCAGAGCTTAAGGATTTTTAACTTTCAAAAATTTAAAATTTAAGTGAAGCATGTGAGAAGAAAGTAAAAGCCTTCTTATGACCAGCTGTCCTTACTTAATTTTTAAATTATTGAAATTACTTAAAAGTTTCAAGTGTCAGGCATGATTCTAACAGTCAGGGGAACAAGTGGTACACGAGTGGGGACACAGAAAGAGAATAGGTACAAAATATTCCATGGCCGCAGAAATTAAGAGCTTTAATCCCAGGATTATCATAACCTTATATGTAGTATAAACAGGATATACAGCAGCTTTGATATTGATTTAGTTTGGGACAGTCACTCTAGATTGAGTATCCAGACTGAAGTAGAACTAGAGCAGGCAAAACCATTGGACACAAATAACTATAAGAACCTCCACTGCAAGTTCCTTTCAAATCAAGCAGTAGCACAGAGTGCTACAACTGTGAAGCCTCAGTCTCAGACATACTAAAATAATAATGTCTTATGACATAGTAAAATGGAAAAAATAAAATTCTAAACTATTATGGGGTTTGTTTATACCATGCTTTAGAGAAATGTCAGCTCAATATGTCTCTTGGTGTTGCTTCCATATCCTTCTACCATACCAAATTCATCTTCACAAGAATCAGAACTGCATTGCTTTATAACCTCCAAGACTCCAAGGGAGTTTTGTATGGATCTCAGTTCTTCAATGGTGTAGTGCAAGCCTTTTTCATCTGGGATTTCACAAGATACCAGGCTTTCAATTTTGTGACAGAACCAGTAAAATCCAAATCCCTGCTTTTGCCCAATTCAGGATGCAAAGGAGTGGAAAAAGCATTTGCCAATATGCTCTTTTATGGATTGATTTTATATCTTTTAAAATCACCTGCAAACTCCCACTGACTTGTAGAGTAGGATTAGATCACAAACAAACAAAAAGCAGAATTAAATTATATCTCTCTGCAGAGATTCTTATTACAACAAGAAAGTTTTCCAAATCCAGTCCACTTTTAGGAAGGAGATGGCAGTTCTACCTTGTTTCAGTAAGCCAGAAGAGCTGAACCAGAGATACAAGAGGAGGTAGCCAGGAGTTTTGGACCTGGGGAAATTCATTGTGCAAATACCTTAAGACACTACCTCAGGATACTCACATTTAGAACAGCTTTCTACCAAATTCACTCTCCTACAGCCTGGCAGGTAAAGCTGTTTTTCAGCAAGGATGCAAGTTAATCATCTATCCATCCCTTCCTTAGTCATGGTTTTGATTACCTGTTTTCTCTACTGGCAAAACGTGCCATAGCTCAGCAACTCCAGAAAAAAAGTTCTGATACTGCATCCAGCCTTAAGCTGTTTGTTTGTCTTTCCTGAAGTCCCTATGGGTCACATCCTATACAAAAGATTCCCTGCTCCCAGATCTCCATGCCTCTCCTGTGAGGTTTGGTGATTAAACTCTGTTCACTTCCTCCACACAGCTCACCACCCACTTGTGAAAGTACTCTTAGGGCTGCTCTTTGCTCACTGGAAAACTAAATGTACACAAAAAGAAAAAGGAAAAGAAGGCAGCAACAAATCGGAGGCAAGTTGAAAAAACAGGAGCAGCAACTGAGGCTCTCAATCTGTGGAAAACAGCTCATACTTTCTATCACTAAAATATCACTTTAGCTGCCTTCTCCCAGAACTGTGGGAAAAGAACTTACTCCTCCAATAAAAAGATACTTTTTGTCTTTGAAGTTTATGGACAAAATCATTAAAGACAGAGGAAAGATTAAACTATTGTCACAGCATCTGCCAGAGTTTGAAGAAAGCCTGAACAAGCATCTCCAATACCCTTCATTGCACTGTGCCTTTGAAAGCCACTTACAACAAACTGAATGCTGGAGTGCAGACTCAGCCTTAGTGTGACATGAGAAGGCAAACCAGCTACACTGATGACTAGTATTTCTTGTTATACTAATTTCAACAAAAGCTTTTCTATACTTTCACATAAGAAGATCTGAACTGACTGCAAATTTCTACTGTTTCTAGCAGAGTCTAAGATCTGAAGACTTGGCTATTACAGAAACATTTGACACACAGCATCTTGAAGACTTGTCTAAAAAAATACTGAGTCCCTTCCTCAGTGAGAAATAGGGGATGTGAGATGGTAAACCCATTAGTATTTCAAGACTGCATACACACACGCAGAAGTTAGCAGGCCTGCTAGCAAGGTACGGGAGGTACTGCCCTCCCAATGATTTTAAACAGGGTCAGATGCTCCAGCTAAAGTGCCCATTGACAGTTCGTTCCACACAAGTGTGCAGCTCAACTGTTGAAGGGAATTCAGCCCCAAAGACTCAAGGAGAAAATTCAAAGCTCCTCACTAACCAGAGTGTATCAGAACATCAAAAATCAATACACCAAATAGCTTTATCATAACCCAGCTAAACAATTCCTCTCCTCTGAGAAATGTAAGTGCCGCTCCTTAAATCAAACAGCACAGACCACTTGGCTATGCACGTAATAATTGCTCTTGAGCAACTGCTTGCATTTTGATTATCAAAGCAGCACAAAGAGGCAACTTCCATTCAAAATGAGAGCATTAAGCAGGTGCAAGCCAGTCCAGCTCTTGGCTTGCCAGGATGTCTCCTGGCACTTGATCACCCCAATACCTGGGCTAGCCAAATGTTCTTCATTCCCTAACCAACTCAGCACTCAGGAAAGAGAGAAGTGATGGAGGAAGGACAGACAACAGCACAAAATAATATGTCCCCCTCATAACAAATCAGGAGAATTGCTTATAGAACTGGATGGGAATCTCAGTGAGTGCCTTTTGGGAAACAAAAAGCAAAATATGAAAAATGCCTGAGAGCCACAATTTCCTTCCTGTCCTTATTTTTGACCACACCTGATGGAATATCAGGGAAAAAAGAGAAGGAGCTAAACTGAGAGGGAACCACAGGGCTATCAGACAGAGAAGGAATTTGACCTCACTGTGGTGTTACAGTGATAGCTTTTAAATTTGGCGATAGATCTAAAGGGGGTGGGGGTGGTGTTTACCATTTTTATATACATATAACCCATAGAATCATTATTGCTTTATTACAGTCTAAAACCAAAAATGAAAATTTTACCTCTCCAGACATTAGAGTTTGTACAGAACACAAGCTCCTATTTTCCTCCTGCAGAAACTTCACCCTCTCTACATCCTTTTTTTTACCTTATAACAGCCAAAATATGGTTTAACATTGCCACTGGGAGACAGATTTACATTTGGGATAGGGATAGGTTGAATCCAGAGCAGAAGTCCCTTACACTGCACATCATCCAGGTGAAATACAATCCCCTAGCTACAGGAAAAAGCTTGTCTTTCTCTCAGCTCTTTCACCTGCAAGCTCAGCCTTCCCATAGCTAACTGCTGCAAGATACAGCAAGATGCTGCAGGGTGTCCCTCACCCAGTCTGAAAGAGTAGAAGCTCCATTACAGGATCTCAATGCCTCCAGAGATCCTAGTACTCCCCCACCATCACCCTGCAAGGTCAAGATCTGTAGTTTGCAGAGCTGAGCTGGAGGTGGAGCTGATCAATTGACACAGCACCACTCCCCAGCTGACAGATGGCTTCCCACAGAAAATCTGCTCTGCATTTACTGCTGCTGGGACAAGTATTGCCTCCTCCTCCTGCACGTTTAACCCCTCAGCTAAGGAGGCTGGATTGCACATGGTGAAGGCACAAAAGCACTCACCATGAAGCCTCCCCTTAGAGACTGGTGGCTGGTGAGTTTCTAGGTGGATGGAAGAGAGTTTGTGGAGGTGGCACAAGATTTAGAGAGCAACCATGTATTATTACCACTACTCCTAAGTCGCCCAGTGCCTTCTGTCCTTCAAGGGCAGGCCCATGCAGATATTGCACAAAGACAAGGCCTGACCCACACGTTGGCCAAGATGCAGGCCCTTAGCAAGGCTGCAGGTTACTCTCCAAGGAGCCCTCCTGCAGCTGCACCATTTGAAACCAATCACTGCCATTTAATGAACCATTTACCTCAGATGTGGCAGGAGAGGTCCCTGGAGTGCTTTTCTCACAAGTTCCTTCCTAACAGCCTCTTTGGATTCCCTAGGCAAGCAAAAGTAATTACTGCCTTACAAACAACATCTTACTATCCAGAGCAAAACTGCTTCTCGGCATGGGACAGACTAGAGAGGAATGCAAGATCCTCAAAAACAGTTGCTCTGGGCCAGTCATCTTGAGGAACTAGAGAGCCTTCAACTGAGCCATAGTATAACTGCTGACTTGGGGAGTGAGGAGATCACCATGCTGCATTTCCTCCATGCAGCCTATTTGAACACAACCTGGTTCTGTGCACCATAGTCTGGTGGCTGGGTCATGAACAGATTTTTGCTACTGTAGGCAAATTCCTTTAGCTCCAGTCCAAGTGGAGACGTCAAGTTATGCACGAGGAATTTAAGTCAAGAGCACGCATTTGTTTTGTGAATTTGGAGAAATAAACCACGTTTTTGCAAAATGCCCTAGGCTGCTATCTCCACGTAGGTGCAGAAGAAACACAATTGGTGCTGGTCTGGGAGTAGCCCCTTTTTATTGTGCTTTTGGGAACATCAGTATATCTAACATTGCTGCTTCATTAAGATTCCTGTGCAGCCATAACTTAACTGGGGTCTGCCCTTCCCTTGCTTTCCAGTTTGCAAAGGGGATCCTATAATTTCCTAACAACTCAGGACACTACTACTTTCCAAAGCCCTCTTGTCATTTTCCTGATTTAGAAGAAAAGCTGTTAGTGTGTCTTTAGTACAGTCTTAATTTACAAAATTTCTCTATAACTTGCAGACAAATCACATAGGGCTGCCTCTTGTTTAGACTTTGGCCCTGCCTACCATGCATTTTGTGGGGGCTAACAGAGGTGAGCAAGCACGAAATAACTTCTGGGAAAACACAGACCTTCATTTCCCTACGTATGTATTTCTTTTCGTCAAAATTGAGACACCGCTGTGTACCCATTTGTCACAGTCCTGGTGGGAAACCTGATTCACTGGGAGTTTTATTGTTCATGATGGAAAATGCTGCAACAGTTCAAATCTGATAATTAAATTTTCTGTATCCATGAGTCCCGTTTGTTACAACAGATCTGACAGGAAATCAGGATCTTTATTGCTTAAGTGTTCATTTACTCCTGTTTACTCTTATCACAAATGCATTGCTGCCTCAGGCTAGCCTGCAGTCAGGATCTTCTGCCTGTTTGTTTTTTCTCCCCACATTTCATTTTTTATTTAGTTTTCAACAACTCAATACAATAAAACTTTGGGTTTAATATTGTATGATGTATCATCCAGTGTGAGTCCTTTCCTTGAGTGCTCACTGTACGGACTATGAGAACACGGTGACACTACAGCCCTAGCAAAATGTCCTCGTGGTGGGACTAGCATCTAGAACAGCATCTCTGCATCTGTCACACACATACATGCACACGTTTCCACAAATGCATATTCACAGCAAAACCTACTCAAAGTAAGGTTGGAGCACATTGGACTCTGTCATTTAATGACTCTGCCTAGCTGATACTATTTAGTAGGATTTCAAAACTTTCCTGTCTTACTGGAACAGGTTCCCTGAGTTATTACTGATTTTGGCTTACAGAGCAGATGGAACAGATGACCACTGCAACCCTTTCCCAGAGCTCTGATTCACTGATGAGTGGATCATTCTTGGTGAAAATCCTCTGAGCTGCCCTGGGAACGTGCTGTCGGTGGGAAGTTCAAACTCATTAGATGCAGAAATGTGATTTATATAACCATATAATTTATCAGTTCCCTCCCTCATTCTCATGACTACTGAACACACTGGCCTTATTTGACAGAAGTACACATAGCTCACAGATGATCACAGAGTCACAGAATTGTTTAGGTTGGGAAAGAACTTTAAGATGATGGTTATAAAGAAGTGATTACAGAAACTGGTGGATGAGTGAAAAAGGCAGGCAGGACATACTGTGACATATTAGTGGAGGCCTTTAAGAGCCCTCTCTCACAGGAGAGTGCATTGCTGTCCTTCTGGCTCCTGCTAGGCAGAGCATACAAGTGGCCAACAAAGAAGGCCTTTGGCAATTAGGAGAATAGTTGTTGACTCTCTGGGCTTCCCTGGAAGCCATGATCCTTGTCAGCTACACAGAATAATTGCAATAAGGAATCTAGAGTTGCTAGTGTAGCTCAGTTTTGTTACCCTGGTAAACAGTAACAAATGTACCAAGATTCCCATGTGTATTAGTCACATTAATTATACACGTATCATCATATACAGAGTCCAGTCATGGCTTGGACATTACTGCCTCTGTAGCAGTGGAAACATCTGCTGCAGAGCCCTGTCCCAGGGGCAACTATGTAAGTATTCCAGCACCAAGGAGTTCTTGAGACCTGCAATAGAAAGGTCTCTGATTAAAGATGACTCAAGGGCTGAAAACAGCTAAGTGATTTCCTCTTTCCACGTAAGGGTCTATAGAAATCATTCATTCATAACATTTTGCAACAGAAGAAGTACAAGATACCTTAGATTCTATGATCTTGATCTTGGGACTTTTTCATTCCATATCATATGCAGTTAATAAAAAAAGATGAGAGTCAAATATACCAAGGCCATTATGTGATGTATACAACTCAAAGAAAAACCTCAGAAGTTGTTTGGCTAAGGAGAGGGTGCACTATTTGGGAATTTTATACAAAATTACTAGCCAAAGCAGGCTAATATATGATGGTATGCCGTATCAGCTTCTCAGAGCACCACATATGGATGCCAGTGCTTTTCCACAGAAAAAAACGGCAGGTAACAAGCTGCCAGTATAAACAGTTTTCACACTAGGCTTGCTGCATTTCCATTTTCACCTCTGTATGTGTGTGTTCCCTTGTTTGATGAGCTTGGATGGATGGATTAAACCACTGGTCACTCTGGGTGCATGAGGTGCCATGCTGGCAATCTGGACAGCCCAGGCCTAGATCCCCTGTCCCAGCTCAGACAAGCCCACTAGGCTGACTTAATATCCTGACATTGCCAGCCCAAAACAGTTAGAGGAAAGTCAGGCTGCCCCATTACTCATCCATCCAATTACATCATGGTGTTTGCCTGGGGCTTCTTTTCTGGCTGTCTTACCCTCCAGACTAAGGACTGAATTTTGACTGTAAGCTGAGTGGGATGTCATTGGTATAGCCATATTAATCAATAGCAGCAATAAAACTATCCAGCACTCTTAAAAAAGTCCAGTCACAGTATTTGGCAAGATGTCACTGAATAAATCTCTCAACTGTCCAGGGTAAAATACTATTTCTTTTTATCATTTCTAAATGAACTGCTCTTCCATTTCATCAAGTATGCCTTTGGTCTCTTATTATGAGCAAACCTAATTACGAGCTGAGCCTCCAAAGGTTCACAGAGTCTATTTAGATAAGCCCTGGAAGTTCAGCATTGCATCCAATGTCCTCTGAGCCCCTCAGGAGCTGAAGATCTCCTCCCACTGTGGCCCAGCTATGGACAGGTCAGAGTGTGTATGTGAAGGCCTCTACCTCATGAAGTATTGATACCACTTTCTCTCAAATTCTGCATTGCTTATTTAAGCATTAACCTTCTACAGGCAAGGCTGTTAGTTGCTCTACATCCTAACACATGGCACCTGCAGTCCTGGTGATGCCAAGGTCTACTCGGCCTGTATGGACACAGTGAGGCTGGCTGTGCCTACGCTCTGAGCTGGCCAGACCACAGCTGAAGCAAAGTAGTCATTTTAAGGTACTATTGTGCCAGGACTTAATTCTTTCTTAGATGCTGGCCTTATTAACCAGTATAAATAATTTTCAGCACATTGACATAGCTTACATACCCTTTGGATCAGAGCTAGCTTCCTTCAGAGTGCAAACAAGCGAGCGAGCAGATGAAAGCAAAGCCTGTGTAGCTGCCCTCCACTTTCCTTAAGGCAAGGCGCAATAAAAGGCTTCAGCCTCATCCATTCTGTCTGGCAGTAAATAGGCAATTCACTTCCTCAAAAGAAAAAACTAAAAAAGCAAAAACCCCACTTACAACGGGAGAGGTCTTGAGCAAGGGGGCAAAACCAAGAGTTGAGAACCGACTAGATTACACAGAACCCTGATTTCCCGCTGCCCCATACCTGGTTGCCTCTTCTCTAAAACGGTTATAACTGAAGCTCGGCGGGGGCGACAGGAAGGGAAAAAAAGGGAAAAAAAGATCCGGGCCACCACCGCTGTGGGCCCAGCTCAGCAGCGGGGTTTCCCTGGCAACCATGCGCACGTAAAGCAGCCCTGGCCGTAAGCTCCTCGCTCCTGCCGCGGGGCAGGGCCCCCCGCGCTCCCTGCCGCCCGGCGCGCCTCCGCCCCGCCCGGCCCGGCCCGGCGCGGCGCCGTGGGGCTCGGCGGAATGGAGGGCGGCCGTCTTTCCCCACGTGCCAGCGGGGGCTGCAGATGTGCTTGGGAAGAGGAGGGGGGCAGCCAGGCCATCTGCCTGGGCCCGTTGTGCCAGGTCACTAGGGGCAGGCTGGATTAAAGTCAAGACTTCCCCTCATCCTGCCCGGCCAGGCCTGCTTCTCTAGTGCCTGGCTGCCTCCGTGGCCTGGCGCTGCTTTCCTCTGTGGGGTGAGAGGAAGGTGTGGGCCGTTTGTGCTGCTGCCTCTGCTTCTGTCCGTTCATGCACCACCCTTACCTGGGGATTCAGTCCCGCAAATACAGCCAGGTTTATTCAGTTAGCCCAGGCCACTGGCTTCCTGCTATGAAGCTGCCCCAAAACTCATAAAGACGTGAGCCCACCTTTCTGCCTCCTGAGCCTTGGGAGCAAACATTCTGCTATTTCATACTCACAGCTTTCTGAGACCATGAGAATCCACACTACCCTGTGCTGCGTCCTCCAAATCAGAACCTATCGCTTTGGAAAGGAGGTGCTGCTGCTCAGGGTACACCTCCTCCCTGCCCCTAGCTCTCCCAAACCTGACTCCCCCCCAGCTCAATCTAACCTGTATTTTACAGCATGGGCTAGGACAGGAACAATGTCGAACCCTCGCTGTGTACCAGGCAAGAAGGCAGCTCTGCATGGTGCATTTTTAAGAGGGATTTTACCACCTTCTTTATGCTACCAGAACAGTATAAAATAGCCCAGACACAGAATGAAGAAACAGTACCCTGGTCGATGTGTGCTTGGACACACTGCTGGCAAGCAGCTGCCACATTAGCTCATAACGTGTGTGTCTGCACCAGGCAACAGCAGGCACAGAAACCATGAACTGGCCCTAAGGCATCCATGCATTAGCACTGTGTGGAAACTCCAGCTCGTGTCCAGTAGAGCTGCCGTGTCAGGAAAGCTCACTACTTCAAATCCCACCTGTACTGCCCAGGTGACACTCCTGGGTTTAGATCTAGTTGGAGCTCTCTAAGCCTGAGGAGAAGAACCGGAGGTGGATTCCTGAGACATTGGACCTAAACTCTGGATTCAGCCCCTGCTTTGGAAAGCGATTGTATGACCAAAGTGTGTTACAAGAGTCCTTGACTGGAACAGGCAATAAAGATTTCAATATGCACCCTTGTTTGTCATGCTTGAAAACCTGGTCCCCATCAGAGCTCACTTTGGTCATAGCTAGTTATCTCTTGTGCTCCAGGATGGATAAAAGCATGGCAGCACCTACCTTCTCTCTATGCAGCTCTCCTTCCTAAACAACCAGCAAGCAGTGCCTCTGTTGGGAAGCTGCTGTCATGCCTGTCTTGCTCATCTAATTGATTCACAAAGTTTTAAATGATTATTGATTCTCCTCTTCCCCACAGTGGAGACTTTGAGACCAATAAAGCACATGGAGTTATTTACACAGATATTAGAATGGAAAGAAGCTCCTTCCACAAATGTTCTTCTTGAGCTCCCATCTATTAAGTCTTAAAAACTCAATAGGAGATTTCCTACAGCTTTACAAACAAAACCGCTCACAAATATATGAAGTTCCCTGCACACACACATGCCCATCCAAATATTGGCAGGATGTTCTGCCAAATCCACACCTGCTAAATTATTGCTCCCTATTATTTTGTATTGGGATTATAACTCTTTAGTTCCTTTTTTTTTTTTTGTCCTGCTGATTAATAGCCATTTGCCATATCCCTTGCTGCTACGAGACTGAGGCAGAAATTGTGGCAAACTTCCTATTTAAGGAAAAGCCATTTTTGAACTTCAATGAATTGGAAATGGTTCTTGGTAAAAGACTGGACCATAGGAGACTTGCAGAGCTAGAGCTTGGAATCTTCCCTACAGTTCCTGAAATACTTCACATTCATGGTTGCTACAGTGACTGGTGCTGTAAGGACCATTATATCCATCTCCATGATCTAAGCACATGAACATTTACATTCCTCAGGGTTTGATGAAGAGGATTTGGGAGACGAAATTAGTCTATCTGACTTTGCAATAAGGATGCTATGAGTTTCAGTTCTGTACTTCTTTTTGCCTGGGCGATGAAAGTCAACAGGCTCATTTCTAGTCAGCTTAACTCTGTGCCAGAGCACACATAATTGAATTCACTTTTTCTTCTATACTTACCTGCACATTAATGGAAGGTGCCATCTATATATTCAGTATGCCCTTGACATAACTTAAAAGCAGCAGCATAATAAATAAGATGCTCTTTTTGTACTTGAATTCAAATTTTTCCTATCTATATTAGGCTTTATACTTTTTTAAACAAAACCTGAGGCTGGGACTGAACTGCCATATCTTTTTCAAGATAACACACACACGAGGCATTGAGGTTTCTATCGAGGATCAGCACAGCAGAGAAATGAATTGATGGAGCAGCAGAAGAATTTGCCTCTGCTGACCATTAATAATAGGAGTAGCAAAAGCATCTTTGAGAATAAAAGACACAGTGAGGTGTGTAAGGTATAGAAATAGCTCTTTGACTGACTCAAAGGCAAAGCCAATGTATCTTGTTTTCCTGCATCTCCCATTGTCTGTCCTTTTTCTTAACCACACACTCCAGCACAACAGGGGAGTGGGACGTAGATAGAAGCATCAGCAGGAGCTACAGCAAGCTGGGGAGAAACGAGCTATTCAGTCTGAACATTGCATAGCCAGGACCCATGACACAAGATGAACAAACAACTATACAAGAGAGGAAAGAAAAAGCCACGTCCAATACTGCACCTCCTGCAAGGAAAGCCGTTGGCTGTGATGTTTTGTCTTTTCCTTCCACTTCGTATCACTCTGTCTCATTATTTTCTGTCTTCCTGCATATAGATGCCTCCAGGTTCTTCAGTGCATGCAGGTGTGTGTGTATATATATATACATGGGCACATGTATGTGGGCTACTGTACATGCTGAATGGCTCAAAATAGGCAAATTGCCTCATGTTCAATATGCCAGTTCCATTCTAACTCAAGTTGTCAGCACCTAAAGTAGATTAGCATCTGACGATGATCCCTATGAAATGAGGTGATGGTGCAGTCCAGCCTTACTGAAGATTAGTGTCTACATCACCACACATGGATTCAGAGCTAATTAAGCCTCTGGTTAGTGCTCTCAGAGAGAAGCCAAGGATTACACAGCCTGCTTCACTACACAGCCCTGGTCACAGCCCAGAGGAAGAGAGCTTGCATGCCTTCAAATTGTGGGTGAAAGCACTGGAGACATAATTTTAATAGATTTTATTCTTCCTGACAAAGTACAGTCCTTCAGGACTCATCTTTCATGGAGGCAAGCAGTCATCTAATCAATATACACCAAGAGGATCTGGGTTAAAAAAAAAAACAAACCAAAACTGTCTTTCTTTTAGGCAGGTCAGAAGAAGCAATACTTGTGGAAAGGGAATAGCCACAGAAAGGTTTATTTCAGGGTGCAGCTAAGGAGAACTAGAGGCTGAGACAAAAGTCATCGCTCTGGTCATCTAAGCTTCATGATACTTTCTTCTGATAGTAAGAAGTGCCTTTTCTCCTTTTTATGCAAAATTTCTGAATATCTGCCTCCTGAGAAGTACTGAGCTGAAAAACCTTTCCTTCAAGTCTGGTGGCTAGTGCAAGAAGCTTGACCTTTTCTTTATGTCAATGGATGCAGGATGTGTACATTCCCACACTATGCATCCATCTGCACTGCGTAGGAGCCTGCAGCAGTAGCTGTGCACCCTTCATCTCAGAGCATGTTCTTCTCTTTGCTAAGAGTAGAAGAAACAGAGGTTAAGAACTATGTATGTTCATCAGCTTGGTATCAGTGCTCTTCAAGGCATGCAGCCTTGCAGAGTGGACATGCTTACTGAATGAAGCACACTGCCTGGAAGGTACCGACCCAGTGCTCTGCAGCTCATTTGGCGTCCAGCTGCTCTTGTTATGTTACCCAGTTATTTCTAA
Organism: Microhierax caerulescens; assembly: GCA_035590215.1. Lineage (NCBI taxonomy): Eukaryota > Metazoa > Chordata > Aves > Falconiformes > Falconidae > Microhierax > Microhierax caerulescens. The sequence continues at coordinate 37,992,087 of JAVJGJ010000057.1, read as the reverse complement.
GGACTGATAGTAGACAGCTTTCTCCTTGTACTCATCCGGTTAATCCCAGTAACTTTAAAGTCACACCATAGTCTCTAGGTGGAAGTGAGAATGCAGTCAGGCTCCTTGTGCATTCAGCAGTAGGCTATGGACACAACCTCTCTATTCATCAATGGGAAAACGTGGCCTTTACAGATGTCCCTCACTTGTTTTTCTTCCCATGGAATATCTCCTTATAATGGAGCTCTAGGATATCCAAGGAAGGAAAATTATGCAATATTTTCACATATCTACACATTTTACAACGTACATACTCCATACATACATAAAGGGCTGAGGGATCCTAAATCTCCTTTTTACAGGGAGCCTTTTGAGGGCCATGAGCTCCCCTTCAGATGTCTACTGTGGGGAATTTTGCATGGCTCATTGATAATTTCTGAATTTCCTTGTTATACAACAAGTAAATTGTTGGGTCCCCAGATTTTCATTGTACTCCATAAGCACCAGCATGTCTGTTTCAGCAGAGATTAATCATACAAGCCCTCCCGGCCTCGGTCTCAACCCTTCTCAGGGCTCCTCTAAACAGGGCAGTTTACTTCCTTATACAAGGTCAATTGTGTGTCTTGGACTTCATCAAAGGAAGCCCTCAGTCCTCTGGGCACACCAACAGCAAGATTTTAACAGTGCACTGTAATGCTGCCCAGCAGTTTACAGTCTAAACTGAAGATGAACAGCATCTCAGACAGAAACGGCAGGAGGACTTTAAGCAGGCTGGTCACAATCCCTCCTGCTGGGAAGTGGACAGTAGACATAAATTGGTCTCATTCCTGGTGAGTCTTGGTAGGGGATTTTTCAGGACTGAAGTGGACAACACCTTCCATCCTACAGCTTGCACCAAACCTCCTCTGCAGAGTTTAACAGCATCTTGCAGTCTTTATGGACTCAAAAGGGAGATTACTGCCTCTTGAAGTGCCAAGAGCTTTTTGCTACAGTTTCTAGGTTTTCCTGAAGTGCTCCCCTCCAGGTACTGAATGAGCTAGGTATTAAAACTGAAAAGATTTTAATTTAGCAAGTTTTTCTTCTCAGCTGATGCACTCAGTGCAGAGGGAATACTATAGAGAAGATGTCTTTTTGCACCTGTATCTGCATAAGCTTGTTTTAAGCACAAGGTATGATTGCTTCAGCTTCCCAACAACAGCCTCATTACATCTCCAGGCCTCTCAAAACCATGCCTGGATTGTGTTATGCCACAGACCCACATCAGAGATGCCAGAGCTCACCTGGACAACCTAGTAAGCCCACAAGGTGCAAAAACACCTTCAGTACGGTCCCTGAGCTAAATCTGTGATGACATGATTGTACCACTCCTGGAGTTAGCCTGCTGGGTGCTACCTAAGGGTCTACACACCATGCAATGCAGTTATGACCTCCTCAAGACTCACTCCCTTCTGGCAGTGCCTAGGCACCCCAATATCTCAGGGTGCTTCCCATCACAGCTGCCATGAGAGACTTACCCATGCTGCCTGTTCCTTGGGACCCGTTTGTCCCCACCACCTCAGCAGAGGTTGTTCTCTGCTCCCCAGGTCTGAGGGAACACCTTAAACCTTTCTATCAGGCCCACCTTGGACCCTTCTCCTGCACCCCCCAGCCCCACAGGGTCCCTCTGCATGTGCTACCCTCCCACCCACTGTGGCCATGACCGTGCGCTGGGACTGGGGCAGCAGGAGGTGAGGCCAAAAGGACAGCAGACGGTAGCTTCACGTCCACATACACGCGCATCCCGATTAAGGATCCAGCTTTGTTTCCATGGCAACGTGCAGAGCCGCAGCAGCACCACGGTCCCTTCCCGTGCAGCAGTGGCAACCGTGCTCTGCACCGCTAAATCCTCCTGCTGCTCCCAGTGTCTGCCGGCAGTGACCCCTGATGTGCTTTACAAAGCCCAGCAGATTAGGGCTCACAGATTTCCCACTTGTGATGCGCTGTCCAGAAACAGGCAAATAAGGATGCACCAACTAATAGCAGCAATAGAAATAACACCACCCATCACAGTCAAGCTGTAAACTCCTTATAACAGCATTACAGAGAAGTGCCTTTTCTTTCCTGGAAGCTAGCAATGATGATCAATGGAGTGCAGTTCAGGATTTAAAAGAAGGTATTTTTTTCTTATGTGCAGGTCACTCCTTAGCACACAGCCAAGCAGCCAGCACTCCCCTGGATCTACTGCCAAATGCCACTTGCAACCAAAGCCAACTCCACCTTTTGGGACAGGTTGTCCCACGCAGCCCACCTTCCCACGGGACAGTACTAATACTCCTTCCAAACAAGGATGAGCCCAGGCCCTTCAGCCGCTCTGCTCAGCTCCCACAGTAGGGAGGTGAAATACAAGAAGACAGCCAAGACACTGGGTCTGGGAGGTCGTACCCTTCTCAGCCCCTTTCAAGGGAGAGGCATGCTACACATGGCCACATGGTTTCCTCAGGCCTTCTGCAGTCAGAAAATCTACTTGCCAGTTAGGAACTGAATCACAAGGAAGACTGCAGTGCTCATGATTTCTCGGCCATTTCTACTACATGTCTTAAGGGTTGTCTGCTGAGGAACAATTGGGAAAATTAATCCAAATTAACTAAAGTTGTGAGTTTAGCATGAATTCATTAAATCACATTAGCCTTGAATGGACACAGTTCTTCCAAATTAAAGCAACCCTTAGAAGAAAATTGAACTAAACTGAATTAAGGTCCTTTTAATTCTGACGAACAGAGTGCCTACATGGGGTTTGATGTAATTAAGGAACAGCAGTCTGGAAGTGATGTCCCAGCCCTGGTCTCCCAGAAAACCTCTCCATATTAGTCTTCTCAGGAACCTGTCATGCTCTCACTGAAGAGAGGTTAGGTTTCTTGCTTTCCGTGTGGGTTTGAAAGCTGGGGCAGAACCTCACTGTACCAATAACTTTCTGCTGAAGCCCATTCCTGGCCAGTTAATACCTAGTTGCTTTTTACCTTGAAGAGCTCTCTTATTGCCAGGGTATTTTCCCCTCACTCATGTTTTAATGGAGGGCAGCCATTCACATTCTCTCAGCCTGCATTTTGCCAGGTTAAATAAGCTACACTGTCTTAGTCTCCTCTTACAAAATGTGTTCTCCCCTCTCTCTACCAACCAGATACTTTTCTGACTCCATTTTGCTTTAATTAGCATAAATGGAACTATACACAGAATTGTACACAGAGGAAATTACAGTAGAGCCTTCTACAATGGTACTGATACTTCCCTGCCTTGGCAGGGAATATCCTGCCTGGCACCTAGGAACATAATTGCCTTTTATGCTGATGTCTCATATCGAAGGCTCAGTCATCACATCAGTAAATAATACTCCCACTTTTTCTCTTTTCCATTTGCTTTTAACTGATAATCGCATTGTTTTTAGGATCAATTAGTAGGAGTTTCAAAGAACAAAGAATCTTCCCATACAAGCCAGCAGACTGTGCAAAGTCACCTAGACCAGCTAAAAGAAATAGAAATATGTTAGTGCTGCACTCCCCAACCAATTCCTGCTGCTCAAGTCCTTCAGATTTAGTGGGTTCTACAATACGACTCCAAACTAGGTGCTGTAGACTTGTCCATGGACTTCACACTGGTGCAATACACCCTCTTTCTGTACTGCAAGTGCTCAAGACTGTCCAGTTCTTCCTGCTTGTTCCCTACTCTACTCTGTGTTGATCACACTGCTCACAAGTGTGCACAAATGTCCTCATGAACATGATCCTTCACACTCCTACACCATATACCAGAGCCAGACATTTAGAAACATTTACAGTTTAAAAAGTTTCGGATTAGCCACACTACATCTCATTTCTGATGTGGGAGGAGGGAGTGAGGGAGACAGGTTAGAAATTAATCACTAGTGGAAGTGAGACAATTGGGTTTCCCATTCAGACAAACACTACCCATTGCAGGACACAAGTATATTTACAGCGAGTGTCACATGAATACAGCCAGTTTTTAAAAAAGAAAAAAAGTCTTCATACAATATGTCCAAACTGGGGACTATATTACTATATGAAATCATTGTGCACAGCAGAAGAAGGCAAAGAGGTAAATTATTAGGTTCTGACTCAACATACCATTATTGCCATTCAAGATGCCATTTACTGAGGACCAGGGTACTTCACTGTAAAATCAGAGTTTGTCCTGGTACTTTAGGCCCTTTAAAAATTTTAATTCACATTTTTAATGCAAAATCACTTAGACTTTGTCTGCTGTCAGTGCTCCCGTATAGAGTTCTGTCGCCTGTTAATGTATGGAAATGTACAAAGACTTGCAGAAGTGTACATCTTCCATGTTCATATGCAAGTATTCAAGCCAGAAGTTATTGTGTGCTCATTCAACAAGGGAATAGAAACAATACCAAATAGATCTCTCTGACCAACCATAATTAAGTAATGCAGCCTGTATCAATCCATAGAGTAAATATTTTCCAAGAAGTTCACTGAATAAATTCAAATAAATTTGAGGAAATTATGATCCGCACAATTGATATTCCATGAGTGGAAAAGGAAGCTAAATTCACTGAATAAATTATGTGTTGTGAATTAGTCCCCCAGCTCTAGCAATTACTATGGCTGGATTATAAAAATGGATAATTTAGCATCAATAGTACTATTTTTTGTTCTGGGTACTTGGATAATAATACTTAGGTTTTCTATAGCACTGCTCAAAATAAATTAAATGACAATCCCTTCTTTAGTTTTTACAGAGGAAAATAAAGTAGAGAAACAACCGTCTTGGTGTCAGTGTACACCAAACTTCCTGGTATGTACCAGCTCAGCAGACCGGACGAAATACAACCCATGTCCCTGAACAGCCAGATAGATCCTCCCTCCAACAGCAGCACAAGACCCAGTTAGGGCACGATCCCTTATGCACATCCCTCATCCCTCTGTATGAGGAGATGGCTGCATTCCGGATGCAGGAAGAGTAGAGATCCTATTAGCCTAAAGCAACAGGCAACAGTTACTGTTTGAAAGTGTCTCACCACATTTAATGGACTAGTGAGCACTAAATTTGCCCTTTTAGAACAGGTCCTTTGGGAAAATCCATTATTAATTGTGATCTCTTCTGTAGTGTCACTGAACTATGATGTTCAGCAAACCATACACCAGTCTGAGGGGTAAATGACATATTTGGAGAGCTAGAAATAAGGTTGAAATCAGCCTGTTACCACAAAATAATTTGGGAAGTAATCTGCAGAATCTCTGCCTAGATCCCCATTAGTCTCTGCAAAACACCTCCTTCAGCATGACATGCACAATCGCTACCCTGTTGCAGGAAGGCAAAGGGTGGAGGAGGTCTGAGCTGCCCACTGCCTCCCAGGGGAGCTTTCCTGGAGCAGGGGTAAGAGATGCTCAAACCAGAGGAGATGGGAGGGCTGGCTATGGGGCAGCCTTTCCTCATACTGTGCCTGAGATGGCAACTAAGAAAAGAATTTTGCACTGCAAAAATCATCAGTTTGGCACCTTGCACCAGCCTCAGAGCTATTCCGGTTAAAAGAAACACGGCAATTTCCTGATCATTTCACTAAAAAGAAAATCCTGAGCCCTCCCAGCCCTGATGTAAAGCCATGGGTTAGTGCTTGTCCATTCCCCCCTTCCCCAGGTGCTGTGTTGCTGCCACGCGCGAGACTAACAAGGAGGTTATATTTAAACTTCCAAGAGGAGCTGCTGTGCGATTATGGGTCTATTTAAAATCCTCCGGGCAGCTGCAGTACATAATAACAAGTCAGCGGGAGGGAAAGAGAGAGGGGAAGGGGGGGGGGGGATGGCAGGAACATCACGGATTGTCTCCAAAAAATTGATTGCCAGAAGAAGGCAGGGGGTGCAGTGAAGTTAAAAATGCTCCCCACAGGGAATGAAAGGGAGAGGGGGGATGTGCAAGAATGGTGCCAGCACTGGAGGAGTGCAGTGATGGTGGCAGGGGGATTGGAGAGGCCAGCATGGAAAGCTGCCAGACCTGAAACCTCACTGCCTCAGGCAAGGACGTCATCCCTTAAACCCACTCCGCTTGCTCCTGAGGGCTCTGTCACACGCCACTGGGTGCCTGTCCAGGCTTCCTCAGATCACAGGCATTTGAATGAGTAAACAGCTATTATTAGTCTGTCCTCTGCAGCCTGCCCACACACATACACCTCACCCTTAGGCCAGTACAAAACCACCCCCAAGAAAACACCCTCCCAGGGCTTCACCCAGTCCTAAGCTTCATTATATCCCTTGGGAATATG
>JAVJGJ010000057.1:37956259-37985737 GCA_035590215.1 Microhierax caerulescens | reverse complement strand
TATGTTCTGCTGTCTAAATTGCAACTAAAGAAGGGTTTCCTCATGAGACCAGAGCAGGGACCCAGCTATTCCTGCCTCACCATAAATCACATCTTATGGGGTTTTTGCCAACCCTTTCACCAGCTGCCTCAACCATCTTTTGTCAGCAGGGAACAGACAGGATGGGCTGAGGACCCCTAGGTGCTCACCAACAAATGTTCTCAGCTCACCATGACAATAGAGCTCAGCGACATCATGTCTAGCAAAGTCCTGTGGGCAGAACTGGAGCAGGTGAGGCAGCAGCAGTGGCTGGGCAGATGGACAAGAGCCAGGTCCCAGTGCTGCAGGAGGCTGTGCTGGTGCTACCAGCCCTGAGCTGAGCTGAGGAAAGAGGCTCCTAGCACTCCACATCACTGAAGGAATGAAGGCTAATTCATTCTTAATTGCAGGAGTGAGGCCTTTCAGCCACCAGTGTGTTTTAGTTAAGTCCCACCTGATCAATCACACAGACTCCCATCAAATGATTTCCCTTTGGTGGTATCTTAGCCTCCCACCTGCCTGCCCTCTCCTAACCAGTCAAATTTCCATGCCCTTTCAAAGACTTCCTGCAATCCAGCCAAGATGACTGCATTTCAGTGCTGACTGGAGCCTTTGCAATGCAGTCTATAAAACACTTTGGGAGCTTTCCAGAGGAAAGATGCTCGAGAAACATCAGTCATAGACATCCACACACCTTCTCTGATTCCGTCCTTTGTGACCCTTTCCCACGCTTCTTTCTTTCCCATCCTTCCATCCCTACACAACCATTTTCAGTACTGAAGCGTGGTGCTACCAGGCATGGAAGGAGTGTCTCTCCAAAATGAGATTTGCCTCAATTTCTATCAGTGACAGAGGGGGAAAAAAATGTCCAAATTAAGCTGCTTGATTACTGAAATTAATCTTGTCACTTAGCATCCCTGTTCCACAAAACGGGGCCTTTGATTATCCTCCTTGTTTCAGAATATTACAAGCAGACGTTTATTAAGCAGAAGGCAATTCCTCCACAAGGGAAGAGGGGCAGCTGATTCCCAAGGGAAGGCTGCTTTCAGGATAAGAGATGGCCCCAGCTTCCCCGGCATCCCTGGCAAATGAGGGGGTGCTGCTCTGACAGTGGTCCCCAAGGATTCTCCAAGATCCTCCCCCCAGCATATGACTAAGGACCATCCTGTTGTTACTGTCATAGGCCTGGTATTTATAAGGCTGACAGCTCTTGTAGCAAGTAATGGCTTATTATTACCATCATCCTGACATCCCTGAAAGGTTGTGAGGTGCTATGTCCCCCCTACTGGCTCTTTCTGAGCAGTAAGGAGATGCAGCTGGATGGGGAGCACTCCCCAGTGCGACCAGCAGAGCAGTGGACCTGCACGTAGGACCTTCAGCACCTGCACTTCTCTCTCCACTTCCTTGCTAGCTCCGTGCAGCATCACAAACTTCACGGCTGTGACTTTGCATGCCCGTGCATCACAGGTGGCTATGTACTTTTCCACTCCATAGGCCACATGCCCAGAAACCAGTGCCTCACTGTAGGTATGCGCTGCTATCTCTGACCCCATGTGGTGTGCCATACTTGCTGGGATGGCTGAAGGGAGAGCTCAAAGAGGGTGGTGGGATGCCTCAGGGATGCTCTTACAGCACCCAGGGAATTTCAGAACCTACCAGGAAGGTGGTGCTATCCAGGAGCTCTGGAGCCCAAAACTGCCACTGCTGGTACAGAAGTAGGATGAGAAACGGTAGAAGTATCCCAGGCAAACCACTGGCAAATTTTAAGTAGGCTAAACTGATCACTGGCTTTCAAACTACGCTGTTGAAAGTCAGCCAGCACTGAAAAGTTGTAAAATCAAAGATTGACCTTTATACTATCTTCCTTCTTGTTCCTATGCAAGGGATGTTTTTGGTACTGCAGGCCTAATGCTCCCAATATTGCTACTGAAATTACTGTATTCCAGTCTCTGTGCTCTACTGCATCACAGTGCCAGTGCTCCATGCTGCAGGAGAAATATACATCAGAGGGATCGTGATGTGAGACCTTTATAAGCTTTAAATACAATTTTTTACAGGTTGTTGATCTGGAAGCTGAAAAAAGCAGTTTTCAAACCACCTTCATGAGGGGACCTCAAATTACTTTCCAAACATTAACTAAGTTTCACAGTAGCCCAAATGCTCCAAGTACTCACTTGCACTGACTGGTGAAGTCAAACTTGCCCAGCCTATGGGGAAGTACCATTATCATCTCTGTTCTACAGATGGGGAAACAGGCCTGGGGAATCCAAGTGATTCAGAGAAGGTCATGAAGATGAACCATGAGCAAAAGAGAGGTTTTCTAGCTTTGGGTCTTCTTTAGCCTTCTGCATCCCCACTCTTTGCAACACAACCACTCAGCTTCCAAACTGCATTCAGCAGACCACATATAACAGAATATCAAAGATGTTAGAGCTAGTCAAACTTGTCTGAACCTCCAAAACTATTCTGAGGGGCCCAGATGGAGGTGCGGACACAGGTGTGTAACAAACTAATTTTAGCTGATTTGGGCTTGTTTGTCCTTTCCTCCTCTAGGGTGGCAGGCAGGGCATTCCAGCTGAATGAGAAACTGCGCTCTGATGAGGCATCTACAGGTTTGGTGTGGTTTTGATTGTGGGTTTGCTGTTTCTTGGGTACCAGATCTGCGTGAAGCATTGAAATTCCACCCTGAGCAGCAGTGAGCAGCAGAACCTGGTTTCCATAGCACTGCCATGGAAACCGTGCTCTGTGAATCTGTGCCTTCAGGCCCCTCTGCAGCTGAAACATCTCTCTGCTCCTCCCCAGCACCCACCTCCACACTACAAGCCCCCAGACCTCCTTGTATGTCTGGGATGATTAAAGGGTGCCGTACATAGGAAAAGCAGGACCTGTTTGGCTCCTTCCTGGATCATAATGTGCAAAAGTGTCCTTTGAAGAAAAATACTAACAGCATTCTTCCTTCCCCCTCTTCCATACATAAAAGTAGAAAAACTCACAGTTAAAATTCCTCAACTTGAAATTGCACAAGTAAAATTTCACCTGGTAATATATTAAGATGCCAACCCAATATTCTCAAGCAATGGGTTCATCTTCCTTTGTCTGCCTGGAACACCAGCTTCCAAAAGTGTTAACTCTTAGAATGTGGAACAGGCTCCGCTTAATCTTCTCCTGTGGTTTTTTGGGCGGGTGGGGTGGGGTGGGGTGTGCTTCCCATCCCATGGCTTATGCTAAAAAAACTCATGACAAGGCTCCATAAAATGGAGGAAGAAGCCAGACAACAGGTGCATGCAAGGTATACCTGAAGTGCACACTACAATGTACATGGAGCCAACATTTCAGCATTTCAAAGAGATACAGCCTATGAGCATTAGCACGCCATCTCCACCAGCTGGAACCTATCCAGAGTGAGAGAGAAACCTAGTCTCTCTGCTTTACCCACACCCTTGTCTCTGGTACTCTTCTGGAAAATGATATTGTGTTGCCAGGATAGGCCAGAAAGTTTTGTTCCAAGTGGGTTGGAAATCACCCACAGCCAATGATACAGAGATGCTTTATGTACTGGCAAAAAATAGCACTTTCGTCTGACATGCATGGAGTAAAGTGAGCCCCTGAATGGGAGAGGGACCGGTTCTAACTGGCTTGGGTCAGAGTCCATCAAGGTCACAGACCCTCACATCTTCCTTTCCCAAGTAAGTGTCAGAATAACAGCAATCAACAAATACCAACATAATGCCAAATTTTGCATATTTATAACCTGTCCACTACCTACTCAAACAAGCACATTGTGCTACCCTTTGAGGCGACCCGTGCTGTCATGTGAACCAGCTCTCCTCCACGTGCGGAACAGTGTTGAGTCTATCAGTCACGTCGTGACCAGGGCCACATCTCTCTCACCTGCTGTGACTGTAACTCATCTGCAGTATTGCTGAGCAAAATGACTGATTCGTTGCATTCCCTTACAGAGTGTGAAGATCATCTGTCTTCCATTATATGTGTCCACCTGACCTGACAGTCTTCTACAAAAATATTTTCCTGTGTCACCAGGCCCACCCTTAGCTTTTCTTTTCCAGCATGTATGTGCATAATATCATTTAATGAAGAAAGGAAGCTTCTCAGACTCCAAATGTTTTGAGCTTTTTGGTTTGCCTTACTAAGTTAGTCCCTTCATATAACTAACCACAAATCCCAAGTCACTTTGACCCCACTTCTGGACTCCAGTTTTCTGTTAAACAAAAAGCCTGCAGGAGACACCTCTCACTCCATTGATGCCATGCTGTGATTTAGAAGAGCTTAATACAGATCAAACTGTAACTCCTGTCCTTGCCACTCAGTTCTTTATTACTTTAATGAGATTTCCAACCCATCTGTTAAATCATGGGTGAAGAAAACTAGCAGTTACATGTCAAAATCCATGCAAACTACTTAAAATTTATGCCTACCAAACTGGCCTATAGTCAGATGTTACTAAGCCAGGTGTACCATGTCTGGAAAAACAAATTTGGTATGCATGATCACCTACTTAGCCAGAGTGTCTTCTAATAAGGTTAACTCAAGAAAGTGAGAGTAATAGCTTAGGACAAAGTACATACTGATTTTTTTTTATCTTTGTATTGTTTTGTTTGTGGTAGACCAGTAGCTGCTTTGCTGTAAGGGGCCAGTTTTCCTTGTACCACGAACTCCTTCACTTGACATGGCCTACATTTTTGGTATATGTGTGAAAAGCTTTGACAGCCTCTTCAATATCACTGCTCTTCTGAGCTCAGGATAAAAACCTCTTTGGCCCCTCTCAAGTTCCTTTTAAATCCCTAAATTACCTTCATATAATCTTCAGTCTCTCGTCTCATATTCACTGGAAATCTTGCACAAGAAGTGCTGTCAAGACCAGGGCTGCTGAAACTAAATGAGGCACTGGTATTTCTTACAAAGATTGTGGTGCTTTTTCCTTGTCCGTGGGGCAGTATTGACGATACTGTGGTCTACCTGCATTAACAAATCTCCAGAGTATGTCATTTACACTACACTGGTACTGGATCCTCACAAAGCTTCTCAAATCATCTGGTAATTGCTTTATGGAGTTCTAATGCAGCTCAGAATCTCCACTATCTCAATGTTCATGCTTTCAATATCAGAATTCCTCCCCTCACAGTAGCAGGAATGGATCTATTTTTAAAAAATTATTTACTTTTTTAGATCCTTTGCATCCAGCTCTACACACTTCATTTCATCACCTGATGATTTCCAGAGGAGTAAAATCTTTGATTTACTCTAATCTCCACTTATGACCAAAAAGGAATTTTCTAGGGTCATGAATCATGGGATGACTTGGATCATAGCACTGTACCCTGTAGCCAGACAGGTTCTGTCACCCCAGGAAAACATCCTTAAATGGTACCTTGAGGAGACCTCAGCTTAGATGATTTTGAACCTGACAATCTATTACGGATCATTCCTTCTCAAGTTTGTTGGGCTTTTAGCCATATTTTCTATTCAACCACTTCCCTGCAGCAGACCAACTCACCCCCATACATTCTGAATTTCTCTACTTTATCTCTTCCTTCCATTAGTTTTTCTTTCAAGGCTAATGCCATTTTTTCTGGCATCAGACTAAATATACTCCCATGCAACTTCAAGAAGTATCCCACTTGCTTTGATGCTGACAACAAAATCATCTGCTATTGCAAAACTGTCCTTTGCAGCTACAAAGAGCTGCCTGGTTTTAATGATGATGTTGGCATCTTCTTTAACTATATTGGGAATGCATTTGCAAAGTAAAGCACAGCACTGCAGTTCTTACACCCTTTTCTCAAATGTCGGCACTGTGTTGGTTATTGCTGTTTGCTACAACATCAGTAGTTCCCTGTGTAATTTTTGGTTGATGCTGACTTTGAAGCAGGAAGGTGGCCAGACCACTTTCCGCAGATTTCTCCTTTTGCAGCATATCAGATTCCTTACCAAACCCAGGTTTGCTCTGGGTTCAGTGATTCCTCTCCTTGGGAAATTCAGAGTACTCTTCCAGGGTTTACCATAGAAAGCCTTGTGCTCATGTTCTCTTTCTGGTGACCCTTGATGAGTTTTGCCCCCTCCTACCACCATCCAGTCTTTTATCAGGGACTGGGTTAACCTCTAAGAATTGCCAGATGGTGTCCTCATCCTTTCTGCCTTCACAAGCCCTCTCAAGTTTCTTGTCTTCTTTTTAATACTCTGGTTCAAAACCTGCAGTCACTGCAAATTCACCTCATTTACATACTCCCATTTCAAATGAAACCTTATGTGGCTGAAATCCCCTGAGAAAAGCCCATGCTCCCAGCTACCCATGCTTTTCATTTTGTTTGTAGGTTTAGGGTCAGCTACCATACAAGTGTCCCCATGCATCACCTGCATTTCCAGAGAGATTCAGCTCTGGCAAGGCTTTTGTCTGCTCTGTTCTCTACTCAGCATGTTTTCTTAGCTCATTTTACTCCTGATGCCATGTGCTTTCCAGCAGTCACTCAGCGCCAAGGAGCCAGCTTCATTCAGCATCCATTCACAGGCTGCTCCACAGGGGTAAGGAGAACATCCCTGTAACACAACAGCTGGCTACATCTGGCTCCTGCCAAAGCATTTTAAAGTTGCATGTCCTCACAAGCCCTGGAAAATATGTCCTCCATGCAAGGGCTTGCTCAGGCAGCTCAGAAACATCTAGTTAAAAGCCATCAAAATGAAGCACACATTACAAATCAGCATTACCCTTATGTGTGGGATTTGCCCATGCATGGCCTGTTTTAAAATACTTTTCTGGTATGAAAATGGCCAAGACCTTCTTGGAAGGGCCTCATGATCACTCCATTTTCCAAAGTCTTCTGGACATGCAGAAACACAAGCAGATGCTATTGATGAGCGATTGGCCATCCTCATTACAAACTTTGGAAGCAAATTCAGTCACCCATGCACAGCTGCAAAATGGACTCCCTTTAACAGGCATCTCTGGCTCAGTTATTTTATCAGCCATGCCCCTCACAGAGCTGTTATTTCTGCACTCCCATAATCCCTGAGTATCATCCATAGTAATGTAGTTTAGGCTGACATTGCTTTGCAGAATGACCAAGAAGATCTGCAAAGGTCGCCCTGCTCACAGATACACAATGCGCCAAATTACAGGTAAGTCCAATTGCAGAAGGTAAAATTATAAGCATCCCAGACAATCACCATACAGAGTGCAATCAAAGCACCTCTCCTACCCACCATGCTACTCATCAGTTCTTGGAAAGAAGCACACAGACATATATGGGAAAAGGATATAACTCTCATAGGTGTGGTTTAGATATCCAGGCCCAGAGAGCAGCATGTCATAGCAAAGTCAGAAAGCATCCTTTTTTTTATCTAGACTCTCCTGGACATGTATTTGCAGGCACATCCTGGACACACACAAGCTCCCACTGAATGCAGCAGAATAGTATGTCACACGTCAGCACTGAACACTGAGCGCAGCCCTTCCCTGACATACCACAAGCATGTCCTCAGAATGGAAATCTCTTGCTTTTCTGCCTGTTCTGCCCCTTCGTCCTGTCTGCCTTCCCCAGATCTCCAACAGCTTCAGCTTAATGTTTCCTCATTGCTTGTAGCAAACACAGCCTCTGTCTCCCCAATATTGCTTCACAGACTTATCATCCCGCATTTACAAATCCCTACTGCCACATCTCCTTCCTTCCCTCCCCCAACAAGCCCCACAGACCACTCCTCAGAAGAAAGGATACAGGTCCTCAGCAAGGGAGGTAGAAATAGCTCAGATGAGCCCCAGACCAAAGGGGGAACTTCCAACAGAGAAAGAAGCACCAGGGGAATCATACATGCTAATTTCCTGCCACTCCACCCTCCATGCTTTCTGTAGGTAGTGTTTCGTTCTCTTCTGCTTTGTCCCACCTTACCCTATACCCTACACCTAAATATGTCCTCAGGATGGGGAAGCATCTGTGCGGGAAGGGGGGGAAGGCGGGAGGAAGGGAGGGCATGGAGTGAGGCCAGGAAGGCTGCAGACTACCAGGATTGAGAAAGAGTTTGGATGGTGATGGACCCTGTGTGTTCTAAACTGAAGGGGCATTCTTAAGTTGTCTGAAGGGGCACATGTGGGTAATTGCGCTGCATTTTGTGAGCTGGCAGGAAAACAGAATTGGTAGTTTGTAGCCAGAGGGCAAAAAGTTCTCCCATCATCATGTGCAAAAAGTCAAATACTTGACATAATTTACAAAAGAGAAAAACTTGACAAACTCCTTTTCAGGACATCACAAAAAAGATTATTATGGTTTTCAGCCTGTCATCTATTCAGCTGTTAGGTGAGGGATCTGAAAGAGCCACACAGCCTCTCTGCAGACCGACCATCCTGCCTCATTTCCATCCACAGCTGTGACAGGCTTGACACATTCTCAGGGGACTTTTCAATACTGTGGAATCAACATTTTCCAGCAGAAAATTGTCCCATTGGAAAACCTTTCAGGCAGCTCTACTCTACATTTAGAAACATTTCCTATACACCGGTATTCTGAACATATATTCACACACTATACACATTCTGCCTTCTTCAGATACTTTGAGTGCCTATCCCCAAAGAAAGAACAAAGTAGAACATGCACCTTAAAATGCCAATCACAGTTCAAATGGCAAATGATCAGCATGAGCTTTTGCAAGAGGAACTCATAAGTGGTCTCTAATTTTCATTCTTTCCCTGCATCTCCATCCAAAGGCCCTGGTTCCTTCCTCAGTTTTGGTTAGCAGCATTTAGCTGCTTTGGGCTCTGGTCCCACTGCTGACTGCATAGCAGTTTCTGCCATGCCTGTGAAGAGCCCCAGTGGAGTTCATAAAGGTCTGCTGAGGAGCTGGAGACAGATGCATTATGTCAGCACTCAGAATCCACGTGTGCCATCCCTCTACACTTTCAGCTGTACAGAAGTGTGTGAATATTGCACACACATACTGGATTGCAGTTTCAGCTTCATCTTTTTTTGAAAGCTCTCCTCATCCCCACAAGCTCCCTCCTGTGGGACTCCTTGGCTGGGAAAATTAAAATTTTGTTTCCTTCAAATGCTACGTCTCTGTTTTTCCTAGAGGCGGCTACAATTCTTTCTCTGTGATCTAAAATTGCAGCACTAATTATATTTCCTATTTTGTTCACTGTAGTTGACTGTTTTGGCAGTCATCCTGTAGCAGTAATCCACACATAAAGAATCGTCTTGCATTTTTCAATTCAGTTTAAAGGGAATTGTTTCTCAAGGAAAGCAAGGGGTTGAAAATGTTCCCCTCTGGCACAAACTTCAAGTACTTGGGTATTACATGCAAAATTTTTACCTACTTGTCCTATTCATCATTGCATTTCACAAGCACTAGTTTAAATCTTTTGCACATTTAGGGAGGCCTGAGAGTTTCTTCATGTTGTGTTTCCCTTAGTCCTCCCTCAGTTCTCCCAGCCACTCAGAGCGAGAACATTAGTTCTTTCTTTCCAGGTGATGCTTAGAGCACCAAGTGCTCCTGTTTTATTCCTGTTTTTTTCTGGGGCTATTTGTTTCTTCTAGACCAGGAGAAAGGATGCAATAGAAATTAAGGCAGGGGTGCAGCAGAAGGCAAGGGAATAATTATTCATTCTTGCCATTAGTTCATTCTCTTGGACTGATTTACACTAGATGCACCAAAGTTTTGCTTCTAATTATTTTTGCTGAAATACCCAGAAGCCTTTAATAATGGCATTTACATGTATAATGTAGCATTATTAATGTTAAACGGTTTTTGAAATCCCCTCCATTCTGCAAGCCCCATACACTTTCAGAACAAATTACTTTTCACAGTAACTTCTCCCAGACACAAAACCACACCACCACTATTTTGTTAAGTCCAGATACGTTTTCCTGTTCCCCATTCTTTTTCAATCTTAATATTCTCTAAGTCATGAACATACAAGAGCAGAACAACAATTAAGATGCTGGGGCCAGAAACAGCTAAGGTCAGGGCAGAAATAAAACAAGGTGACTAGAAATTCATCCTTTAAATCCTGCACATTCCAACTGCTGAAGCTATCTCTGCATTCCAGACAGGGCAAGCACCTGAAATAATAGCATCATGAGAAAGAAAAGTTTCAGGGTATCTCAGGAACAACTAGAAGAAAGTGTGAAAAGCTTAGGAAGCACAACTGGTGTTTGGGAAGCATCCCACCTCCACATCCCAGCACATCTGAGTTTTCAGCCATCTTTCCAGCTTGCACCACCAATATCTGCTCATCACCTGAGGAAGCTTCAGATACATCTGTTGCAATTACAGGAATTCTTAGGAGTTTTGCTCTGGTTTTTTAAATTGTTATCTTAATTGGCTTTTCCTTCTCCCAGGCATGCAGTGATTCAGGCATCAGTTGTTTCTACATCTCCCCCTGTGACCCAGCCACTGCTCTGCTCAGCAAACCAAGCTTTCTCCAAGCCATGCCCCATACCCTGCTCTCTGCTAGCGGGGCCCCTGTGCAGCTGGGCTGGCAGTGCTGGCCTGCCACAGACAGGAGGCTGACAGTAACGTCAGGGCACTTCTACAGCAGCTATGCAGCACGTAACAGCTTCCCAGGGATACAGGATCTGCTCCTGGGTCAGAGCATGCTAAACACCTGCCTGCTTGGCATCACAGCTCAAAAGCTTGCAGTGTGCTTGCTAGAGGGATGCAGCAGAGGGACAAGAACCTAACAGATCAATGCCAATATAAACTGAAAGCTCAGGGGAAAAAAAGGAGTCACAAAGAGGTTTTGTACCGTAAGGGCAGTTCTAGAAAGTTTCTGCACCTCAGACTCACAGATCACTTCTGCAGCATCTTAATGCTACTTCATGGCACCACAGAAATGCTGGCAGGACAGGGTCTTGAAGGATCCCCTCGGAATGAGACCACCACCAACACTAAATCTAATCAGCTGTGGCTGACCCTGGGGCCCTCATTCCAGCACTGCACTACCCTCATACTGAAAAATTTTCTCCTAAAGTCCAAAGAGGTACCATGGCCTCTCATTACACTGTCTGACACTACCAAGAACAGTTTGGCTCCATCAACTTAGTAACTGCCCTTCAAACAGTGATGGGCACTTACACCTCTTACCCACCTCAGAGGGCAGAGCCAAAACAATCCCCTGGGACAGCACAGGGTATGTTGCATCCGTGTCAGGGCCAGCTCAGTTAGATGCTGCAAGTAATACCTATGGTGCACAGATTTTCCTTGTTTCCACTGAAGAGTGTCTGTTGAATTCCTTCCCCAAAGGGATGCAGAAAAGGCAAAACCGGTATGAGGATGGATGACACAACTGGAAAGGTCTTCCTGAGAATCAACTAAATAAATTGCAGTTCTCCTGCAGAAAAGTGACAGCTGGGGGTGGGGTGGGGTGGGGGGGTGTATGTTAAAGACTTGTAAGATCAGGGGCTGTATAGAGAAGGTGAAGAGGGAATAACTGTTAGCTACTTCTGTTCCGGTAAAAGTGTGAGGGGTTATCAAAAGAATGTCAGGTGGCAAATTTCCAACAAAGAAGAACTAATTCAACCCATAAGCCGTTAAATGGTGAAACTCCTTGTCTTTTGGATGCTAAAAACGTGTATAGGTTTGCAAATGCCAAGAATTTGCACGTGGGTAAGTGTATGGAAGAAAAACCCCATCCAGTGGTACTAAATACAAAGATACACCGACTAGCTTATAAAGTCCTGAACCATAACTCACAGGGTGCTTGGAGAATATTCTGAGGAAGTATCAGCAACTGATCCTCTTTCAGTTGCTGTTGGATGCAGAACACTGGGCTGCACCAGCTTTTGATCTAAACTAGTTCACACATTACAAAAAAGTTTCTAAATTAACATTTACTGGACAGCTTTAAGTCTACTGGGACAGTATAGCAAAGTCCCTACCACTATAGGTCAAACCAATTTACAAGTCCACCCACCTCTTTATTTAAACAGTGCATCATTAAACTGAATCAAGACTTTTGTCTTCCTGAAGAAAAGGAGTGTGCCTGATCACCCCATCAGTCCAGCAGGACATTACTGATGTCCCACGGCAGCCAAAAGTGCAGAGCACCTGGGATTGAGCCCAAGGACTTCAGCCATGGCATATCACTCTGCTATGCTCTTCACTTCACAGCCAACTGCCCCCAGCTCCAGAGCATCCTTTATGAAAAACAGCAATGCCATACCATGGCCAGGACAGAACAGGTTTTGAGGCCAATCATCTTCTCAACCAAAATTTATACCTTCATCTCCACTCCATACATTCACAATACGTTATTTTTGCCCTCCCCTGATTTTCTGCCTTCTGCTATACATGAAAGTCCCAAAGTATACCACAAGGTTAAAAACTGGTCTTGGGGTGGTAGCCCATTTGTCCAGGAGAAGAATGAGCAAGGAAACTTCATCACATCACCTTCTTATTTATGCCCCGATGGGCAGAAAACACTGGACCATACTGCTGTGCCATGCATCACCTCACACTGTCATGATGACACTCCTCTGGGACAGCAGATCTGCTCCCAGCCCCTGACATTACTCAGCCACCCAGACCTGCCCACTACGGGCATGTCTCCATTTCTGTGAATTTTCTACTGCTGTCTATGCCAAGTCCTTTCTCTTCCTACTCCCTTGGGTCAGAGTCATAGCCCAGGGAAGACAGTTTGGCTGGGGGCATCCCTGTGTCAGGCTAATCCCAGCTGCCACAGGGGCCCTGGGAGTCTGACAACAGACAGAATAAACTGACGTGGGTCTGACTCACGCCAAATCCCAAGCCAGCAAGGGGAATATACAGGTGCAGAAGTGGTATATAGCCACTTGTCTGCTTCAGCGCGCTGACACGTACCAGGCACAGCTCAGTGTATCCAAGGGACAAGGCCCAACACCCCAAAGAGACAGATGACTTACGGTCTCAACTGCAGGTGCCTGCCCCATAGAGGATGGGACTTTGGGGAACCACATTTGTGCATGCCAGCTCATTTATGTTCACCCCAGCTTTATTCCACTAGCTTTTCTGGTTCTAAGATACATTTTAAGCTAAGCAGCTCTCACCCAGCACCCAGCTCCAGACAGCCCCAGCAGCACCCAGGCAAAGATGAGGCAGTGGTGTACCGAGCAGGGTATAAACACGCCATGGTCACATGCTGCTGTTGTCCGCTAACCTCACCACCTTTACACCTCTCCTAGCCCTTCCCACCCCGATCCTGCAGCAGGTTCATTGAGGAGCATAAAGTTGGTCCTCGCAGAGGTAGCACACGCCAAGCTGGCACGGGCTTCAGAGGAATTAATTCAGACGGGCAAAGTCTGATCCCTTTCAGGGAGCGAGTGAGAGAGGAGGCAGCGCTCAGCACTTCAGACATCAAGGGAGAGTAAGAGAAAAAGAGATGAGAGAAAGCCTAGCATAGAAAAGGCAGCAGGAAAAATGTCCTAATTTGGAGAGACAGGCCTCATTGCCATGGCAACCCAGAATCGCCCCAGAGCGGCCAGATCCAACTGTGTATGTGGTGTTAAACGTTTCAACCATTAAGGGAAAATACTAAGGGGAAAATAATAATGGGGCTGTGGAAGGGAAAGTATTTGGCAACAAAGAGTTTTCCTCTGGGGGTACTTGGGCAACTGAAGTGAACCTTTTGAGTCTTAAGTTGTATTTCCTTCCCTGCCACCCCCACCCCCCCACCCCCCCTACCCCATCTTTAGGTGCAGACACATTTTCGTGCACTTTCTTCGTTTCGTTTCTGGAGAATGAGTCACTCCTCATATGCTGCACTGCCTTCCCTCTCCTGCCTGGTGCTCACCAGCAGGTGGGCCAGATCCTGCCTCCTGGTCAACAGGGGGAGAAAAAGCAACTGGAGACCTTGTTTCTTTCTTTAAAGCCCCCTGCAAAGACCTCCCAGGAATAGGCAGAAACTGGGAATGCATGGCAAACCACATGGTGACAGTGCAGGGTGGCAGCACATGTCACCAAGGAGGTGGCAACATGATACAGGGTGACAGTAGCCACCAGCAGCTCCAGCCTCTGGTGCATGGGCCTCGAGAAGGCACATACAGGATGTTTGCAAGAGAGCTGAGGGCTGCTGAGTGCATCTGGCCATGGGGTGAGTGAGAGAAGTGGCAGGAGATACACTCACTAGAAGTTACACAATGCACATATTGCAGGCTGAGAGAGTAAGATGCATCCCTCCAGTCGTTAATTAATTATCTGATTTCACCATGAGACCTTTCTGCCTGCTTCAGTCTACGAATTACTCTGAACATCATGTCAAAACTCCTCTTCCCACACCCTCCCCTCCTTCCACTGTCACTCTTAGGGTACCCTAATTCCTTCCTCCACACTTCTGCCTCTTGTTGAACACCCACATTCAACAGGCCACCTCATCCTTTTCTTACCCTGGCACAGTTCTGTCACCTTTTCTCAGCGCCAAGGAGAAGTCCCACCCATTCTGCAGGGGCTACCCCTTAAAGGGTGCAAACACATGGAGGCAGACCAGTAGGAAGAATAATAAGGCCACGTAAGTGGCAAGGAAGGAATATCAGAATATGACTTTATCATCTGGAGGTTCCCTCCTTGTAACTGAAGGAACAAATCCCAGGGGATGAGTTCCCAGAGGACCATGCCCTACAAGTTCCTAAGTGCAGATGTAGATTGATTGTCACAACATGATCTTTGCGCCCTCATGTCTAACCTACTTATGTCAGCTCATTTCCCTGTCCAATTTATTCATCAAATGGCAGCAAAACATTTGACCAAAAGGATTATTTGATTGCAGGGATGCATGCAGTGTGGAGGAAGACAGGGCATGCTTCTGCACAGGCATGTTTACAGAGACACAGCCATACATCTTCCACATGCTGTTGCCTGTTCCCATACAAAACCACTTCTCCCTGGCCACAGAAACCCAAATACACCAAGCAAGAAAATCCTTTTCCTAGTATTGCAGTCTAGGCTAGACCAGGAGACGGGGAAATGGAAAATCTAAGCTTACTCCTCTACTACCAAACAAAAAAGCCATCAATGTATGATTCAAGAGATTTGTGTATCTTATAGCAGCAGCACGGCAGGAGCTGCTGGCTGGCTACTGGCACTATGGAGGCACAAAATGCTTCCCCTCAGCTTGCACTGTATATTACTGAGTATCATTACAGGCATATCTCAAGGCATAGAGCAACACACTGCTGGACCAGTACAGTAACAGGTGAGCAACACTGTCAGATAGAAATGTGGCCCTAAGCACAGCAGGAGACAAATACCATTCTCAGCCTCCTTTTCTCCTCCCGGTGGTCAGTATCACAGCATGTTTTTGCCAGCCTATTTTGCCTCTGGCAAGAAAGCTGCCAGCCACAGTTTGTAAAAATTAGGCAGATGAAATCTAAAATCCGCATGTGCACATAAAGTCTTCCAAGGGAGCTCAGGCAAGGACAGAGGGATCAGACAGAAAGAACGGCTGGGACAAGCCCTGGTGAAGATGAGCCCTGTGGCCTCACGCCAGGACATGGAGACAGCGAAGGTTAACGGCAGCATGGCTCATTGCGGGAGAATGGACCATGGGCACAAGGAATGGCGCAGCCCAGTGAGGTCTCCAGCCATTCCCTAAATGAAGCTGTTCCACCGTCTGCAGGCAAACACACTTTGGTATTAAACATTTTCTATGAAGGCCTAATTAATGGAGCACAAAGTGACTTATTAAATCTAAATTAAGGAACCAAATGACTAGCAAAATAATTTGCATCTCTGGCCAGGTAATGACTGTATCAAACACTTGGATGTGCCCAAAGCCCAGCAAAACTCACCTGGAAGATTCCAAATAAGCAAAAGTTTACCAAAAGATAATCAGAGACTTTTAAAAGAAAAGAGAGGGAGGCCACATGACTTTGGGGAGTCTGTCACATGACCAAAACCAGCAGAAAGAGAAGGCTGGCTCATCCACCCTCTGCCTGGTTCCTCCCTATCTCCTTCCACCTCAGCAGTGCTGTCTCCGGCAGGCATGCATGTGCTCCAAAACTCTGTCAGTCCCATCATAAAAGATTTTGGTGCTCAAACTGCAAATGCAGGAGATTAACCCATAGAACCAAGGAGGATTTACTGCTCAGAGACATGTCAAAAGTTTGCTGTGCACTTCCCTGCCCTGCATTCATTTAATAACACCTCTCAGATTTTCCCATCTCTCCTCTTCCCAGGGGTTCAGCCCTTTCAGCACACCCCATCCTCTAGAACAATGGATATTCCATTATTTTCACCTTCAGGCTGGCTCCCTCTTAGCCCACCCAAGGCATCTGCTGGTTAGAGCATGCCCTGATCTCCTTCAGTGCTACTTAAGGAACCCAAGCCACCATAACTGGCTGTAGCCTTGCCACAAGTCTAGCCAATAAGGCTAGACAGAAAGATCAGCCAGCCCAAAAGCAGAAAGAAGTGGGGCAGAAAACAGATGACTGTCTGTCAGTTATGAAGAAAACCAAGGTGCAATTCACATTTTAAGTGCAATTTTTAAGACTCTGCATTGAAAATATAGTTAAAGGCATATGCCCTCCTCTTCTATAGAGGACACTAACAGAATAATCCAATTACTGCTACTGTCATCAGGCTAATTTCTTTTCTCAAGAGGTCTGGTTTTGCATAGAAATATTAAAATCTCCAAGGCTTGCACCATGTTCTCCTTCAAAAGCTAACTGATAGGAGTACACAACACTGAGCAAGTGCCTGTTCATGACTATGTCTCATTTGCTGCTGTGATCCAAGCCACTGTGGTGCAGTAGCGTGAGTCACAGAGCGCACACATGTGTGCTGAACACAAGCGTGAACCAAATGTCCAACCCCAGGAGACAGCGCCACTTGCATTACATGCTTGTCTATGCGAATCACAGAGCAGGACTGCACTGGGGTGAATCAGAGTGAGTCACTGTGGGAGCATGTGGCAGGGAGGGGTGAGCACCCTACAAGCTTGCTTGGGATGCACAGTGCATGGGTCACTTGTGCAGAAATCACAGCTCCTGAGACATTCTGATGCAGGGCTTTGCTTACCTGCTGTGTGCATTTTTGGCTTGATTTCTATAGGAAATAAGACTTCTGCAAACCTGGTGTGTGTATGTTTGTGCATGTGTCAGTCAGGCTTCCCAGTAACTCTTGAACCGGCTGGCCAGTTTCTACCTGGTTTAGCAAAGGGGCAGAGGAGTCAAGGAGAATTAAATCCTTACAGCGCTGTACAACATACAGCCCGCAACCACATGTGGCCCTGCATCCTTTGTCTGGCCCCACAGCAGTGCGCGTGATTCACCCACTCAACTCAAAGGCTCACTAGGCAATCAAATAAACTTCATCCTGACCTGGCAGCGTGCCTGCACTGGGCAGCTCCTATACCCAGAACCCCTGGAGCACCACAGTACATCGCTCTTTTGGCCAGCCAGCAGGTATAAAAGACACAGTGGAAACTGGAGAAAAACAATAGGAGACCTGGGGGAATGAGATTATTGTAGGGAGGAGGTGTAGACAGCTCCTCTTGAAAAAATGGAGCTGCTATGGGCACACCCACTTATTTGAACTGGACATCTAGTTGAAACAAGGCAGTAGATGGAGAAATTAGATCCTTTTGATGACCCTGGTCCTCGCCATTGGGGGAAGGATGAGTTGAGCTCTTCTGAAGTCCCTTTACCCAGCTCAAGTTCTCTCCTCTATGGACTCTGGTGTCTACTAAGGGCTGAGCTCACATTAGTCTTAGTATATAATTGCATTAAAGAGTCAATTAACCATGAGATGTGAATCCACTGAAAACAGGATACATTCATTTGGGAGCTGACAAAATTACTTGTTCCATTGCCTTTCCACTCACTCTGTCTTCTCAACAAGCTGTTCCAATGTCAGGTCATAAAATTGACTTTCAAGCTTGCCAAATGCCGGCGGGGTGGAGGGGGCAGAGGGGAAGGTGGTGTGAAAAAGCCTCTCATGTGGATTGCAAAAGCAATGAGGGACTCTGGATGTCCATTCAGAGATACAACCTGAAAGGCCCAACTCTCAGAAGATGGAGATGCCCACCATTTTTTCAGATTTGGGCTGCCTTTAACCTGTCTCATGCTGGATGTCAAAAAAAAAAAAAAAAAAAAAAAAAAAAAAAAGGCACCTATAATCACTGTTCACACTCAAAACACTTTAACCTACTTCTTCAATTGCCATCGCTTCCTGGGAAGTGGGCAGAGCCCATTCAGATACCAGGTGTCTTGCGCCTGGCAGCTTGGCACTCCACTCCACCAGCCCCGATGCCACCTGTTCCCAACCCTCCCGCCGCCCACCCAGCCCTGCCGTGCCGAGGAACAGGCTGAGCCTGGCCCACAGCCCAGGCCAAGAAGGAGCCCAAATGGAACCACGCAGCTTGGAGACACAGAAGGCAGACACTTCTGAGAGATGTTCTCTCCATACACCATTATCTGACAAATGTGTCATTATCCAACAAGAGTCTCTCTCTCCACTTCCCAAGCGACTGTCTCCTTTGTTAAGAGTCCATTGACCCCTCGTTTTTATCTGCAGTACCTACAGAAGAGGATTGTCCTCCTTATGTTTCTCCTCAGATCACTAGGTGGTAGTTTATGGGTTTATTTTTAACAGTCTTTAGTAGATAACTAAAAGGTATCAGTAACCATCAATGCAGTGTGTCCCCTGAAGGAAAGCACATACTCCCCTCTCTCAACCTCTTTCCATTACTGCACCAGCAACAGGAAGCCTTTGTGAACTGGAAGCAGTGGAAACGCTGTATTTCCAATGGGGAGTCTCAGAAAGAGGTGGCCATCCCTTTCAGAGGGAAAACTAATTTATTTCAAGAGGGTGAGAGCTACATGCATCCATGTGCAAGGAAGAACATCTGTGGCAATAGTAATTTTACCTCACACTCGGCCCCATGCAGGGTGGGTGACCCCTATGATTTGATAGGCTTTAATGGAAGTTAAGACAATAAAACCCTCCCGGAACTCTGACCTTTGATAAATGTGAAGAGCTCATTAATGCAGCACACCAAATATTGAACCTTCAGATCAAGTAGGTTTGTGTTGGAGGCAGCCCCCATCAGCTGGCAGCCACAAACCCTCACCGCACCCCACACCCTCACAGGCAGCTCTGCCCCAGCTGAGGTGACACCACACAGTTGCCCCTGGCCAGGTCCTCATCACTTAGCCCAGGGGGTGTAACCAGCAACACACAAGGCTGTCACAAACCTTTCCTAAACTTCACCTTTCCTTACCCGCTCATCCGTGATGCGGTATAGACAATGCTAGACTGCATGTTCAGCTGCAGTGAGAGGATCACCAGCTTGTCAAGCTGGTGATGTGGAGATCGGTATTAACTGAGTAATTAAATCATTTCTGTAATTACTCTCACACAGCTATAAATAATGTAAGCCCACACGTTCTCTGGAAGCCACAATAGTGAGAGAAGAGAGGGTGAGGGATGCAAATGAAAAAGGAGAAATAATAATAAAAAAACTTAACATTTGTACAGCACACTGCATTTTGAAAGGACAGTGCAAACAATAATTAAGAAATGGGTAAAGTGACAGGAGAGGGTGAGAGGAAGGGAAGCAAGAGAAGGGAGAGGAGGAGAAAGGTGGCGTGTGTGGAGCAGGATTTGAGACCCAGGAAGGCTGGCACCTGGGTGGACATGCTGCACAGCCCCACGGCAGGGCTACACCATGTGGCTCTTCAACCCACACCTTCGTACTGCTGCAGCAAGCGAGGGTGGGGGGGTAAGGACACAGCTCTGCTTCTGCAGAAAGCAAGCAGCAAAGCAAGCACCCAAGCAGGAGCTGGGACAAAGCACTGCACTGCACAAGCACACACTTGAAGCAGCCAGCAGCTCCATCCCAGAGCATCTTCTTAATGATTCCCATCTGGCCCCTCCAGTGCAGAGGCTTGGCAGTGAATACACTGGCCCCAAACCAGGCAGCTACAGAGGCTGCAGGGGGCCTTCCCTCTCCCCACCAGGCCTGGGGCCCCGGCATAGGGTGTGCTGGTAAGGGGAGGCACAGATGAGCCAGCCCCAGGCATGCTCTGGGAGACCCGCTAGCCTTCCCCTGGGAGGAGCACTGATGCCAGTGTCCCCATCCCCCTCAAGGAACCATTTCTGATTCCCTTTGTGGCTCGGTGCAGAGCAGGGAGGGAATATTTCTGTCCAGGTGGAGGGGGAGGCAGTGCTCACAGGTAAAGCTGCCCAGTCCCACTGCCCTGTGCCCTGCTGCAGCCCAGGCCCGCTCTCCTTACCCCATTTCCACCTGACAGGTTTCCCCTCCTGTTTCACACCCCACATCCTGTTTGCTCAGCAGTTCGGCCACCCCCTGATCCCCAGCTCTTGCTCCCATAGCAAGCCAAGCAGCATCACCTGTGCAGACATGTCTCATCCTCTTTGCTCTCAGCCTTTTCCTATCCCATCCCCTGCTTCCCACCCAGCTCCTTGTTTCAGCGTCTCTTCCAGATGCTCCCCCTCTGCATTGCTCCTTATCACACCCTGCATACCCTGCCTGCCACCTCACCCATGCACCAGCCCAGAGCCCCCACTGCACAGTGCATTTCTCCTGGCTAGATCCAACCAGGACCCCAGAGGAGAATTCCAGCCCCAGCCTAGCCTATGCAGCCCCCAGGTCTAGCTGCAGTTCTAAAGCACAGTTTGCAAGGACAAGATCTTTTCAAGATGCATGGCAAACAGCTAAAAAGACTCTGCTGCACATAGGCAGTTTCTCCTGCTCGTAACAATGCCAGCCTTGGGGCAGCCTATGCAGTGGTAGCATAAGTACATTTCTAGTTGAAAGTCCTCCCCTGCAAGACGCTCCTCCAGGCCTGTGCCTTTGCTCTGAGGACCTGTGGTGGTCAGGCAGAACCTTTGGAGGAAAACATGCCACTACTTGCAACATGGGTAGATCACGTATCTTCCCATGCCGCATTTTCAGAGCGCTGTTTTATTTTTCAAATAAATAATGAAATAAATCAATCAGCTTAAGGCATACACCTGGCATAGGAAACTTTGCTCAAACAGTCATAGTCTGGCAAAGTTACAGGAAACCCCCAAGAGGATCTTATAATGGGGAATGCTGGGCAAGCTTACAATAGACAGCACTATCAGCCCTGCATACAATAAGCTCTGCTGCATGCCGCAGCTATTCAGCCACCTCTAATGGGGGTTACAGCTTCTCCTCCTGGAGTCCAGATTCTTATATGAAACACTGTATTTACTTCAGCTAGACAAATCCATTAATTGCTCCCTAGCAATTAGGTAGCCTTTGCCTTTTGTACAGCTCAAAGCACTTTACAAAAGCATTGTTACGGTGGTCTCCTTGCAAAGGGCAAATTCTTGTAGACAGACGTTGAGTAACTGTCTTGAAGTTATGTTCTATACAAAGCTTCAGTGAGAACTTGGGTGTGCTAGACCTGCTTGATTCCACTGGCACCCTTTAGATCAGTCCTCCTGACTGTGTCTGACTGCCTTTTTTTCTTTTTTCCTGCCTGCTGTTAGACTCTCCATGCTCTTCGTTCCTTCTTCCCACCTTCCTCTGAAATGTACATTTATTATTATTATCAGGCACCTCACAGATACACAGCTAGAAGCTACTGCCAAAGCACACAAGAAAAATTGCCTTGACAGAGCCTTTAGGGTATTTTTTTTTCAGTCACTCTCAGAACTTACTCTTTTTTTCTCTCTTTCTCCCTGCCCCCCCTCCCCAATCCTAGATTCAGAAGACGTTTTCCTGTCTGTCTCTCTTCTTGTTCGTCTTCTTTCTCCTCCACTCTAGCTATATAACATTCTCCAGCATTTAGTTCAGTCCCGCTTGAAAACACCTGAAGCAACATGGTTTCTATGCTTTTCCCTAAGGAGACATCCTAATAAAATTCAGTGTCTGAACTTTTTTCTTGATACACATATAGATCATTTAATATTATCATTTAACATATCATAATATATCACTTAATATCTTTTCTCAACTTTATCCTGTCGCTCTGACTTATACTTCTGGCAGCTATACCAGACATTATTTTCTCTAATCTTAGTCTACCTCTATTCACTGCACATATAAATCAAACCCTGACTCATTGTTCAGCCAATTTACAATACGCACATATAGCTGTTTCAGTCTTTCTTTATACATCAGTTCATCCAGACCCCTAACAGAGTCACAGGCAACAATTTTACCTTTTTCTGTACCTTTTTTTTTTCCAGTCTGTGTATATGCAATTCCCTTAACTTCCTTCACAATCCACTCTCTCCAAACTTGGTTAATAAGGCAAATAAAAGGCAAAGAGAATAAGAGATTCCCTGGAAAGGACTGTTTCTCTGTGTCCCATGGTTACTGGGGAATGACATGCGGATCTAAAGCAGAAGCATCAGGCAATTTCACACTCTATGTTTTCAATTTTGTTTTGAGGCCGGTTTAGGGTAGGGACAAATTTGAGTGTAATTAATTTAGATTTTGTGAGACAAGTAACCGCTTGGGGTTGTAATAAAGGACTGCCTGCTCCAGAATGAAAAAAACTAATCTCCTTGTCCAGCTGGGGATGGCACAAATTGATTTAATACTTTTGTGTTGAGTTTTTGTTTTGAAGAAAAGGGTTATAATAACGATTATAAATAACTGTGGGTCAGATCTCATCAAGCTTCCAGATTTTCTTTAGATAAGCGCTCACAGATTTGGAGATCTACCCAAACATCATCACTATGAAAAACAAGGTTAGAAAGCTAGCAAGAAGACCTTTTCCACAAGTCTTGTCAATTGCCAGGTGCAAGCTGGGTGGAAATCAACCTTTTCCTCACAGATATTTCAATATTTCTAGGCAAACAATGGCAACACTGCATTTAAACATTAGTAGGAAAGAAGCTAATTCACCTTCTCTTTCCCTCAGGTAAGTTGCAGTGGTTACATTCGGAGCTAGGCAAGGAAAGGTCTTCTGTCACTTGAAAAAACCCCATCACTATAACAACAGAAGAAAACACTCAGTACTCCTGGAAGAAGAATTCTATGACCCAAAATAAAGCAGCTTATAAATAGCTACAAGAGGCTGATGTAAAGGAACCAGACTTCAGCATTGCTTGGCATTTGTTGTCTGGGACAACTTCTGCCGAAGGAGTGCACCCGTGCCTCTGTGTAGTTGTCTTCTCCTTCAGCATCCTACCCCTGCCCCAGCACTGCCACTGCCCACAAGCACCTTGGCAAGGCATGAGCCTCGCCAGGGTCCCTCCAGGTTTTCTCCTTCCCAACTCTGTGACACTCAAGCTCAGATGGTTCCTTCAGGCTTCAGGTAGCCAAGGCATTGCATTTCCAAGGCTTAGGGCAGATATGAAGTGCATCAGTAGAAATTATTACGGGGGGGGGGGAAGCTATGGGGATATTTCAGGGAAAGTTATGTTTAAAAAAACCATAACTTTAAAAAAAAAAAATTGCTGGCCTTTTTTTTTGACACCCTCCATCCCCACCCCCCCAAAAAAAAAAATTACCAAACTCATGTTTTTTTCTTGTGACTCTTGAAAACTATACCAAAAAAAACCCTGAAGGCCTTGAAATGGAGTTCTTTCCAAGCAAATGGGAGATAAAGTAGAGGGAAACTCGGAAAATTTAAAAAAGCAGACTGTTTAAATAGGATATTTAGTAAAAGAAACAATACATTTCTTTGAAAAGTCTTTTTTTTTCATTGAAATAATATTGGCAAGAGTACTTGAGGGTCTTGTTTAGAAAATGAGAGTTAACATTGAAGGATTTAATGGCCCTGGGGAGAGGTTAAAGCTCTTAAAAGTTCATTTCCAGGGTTCCTAATATCAAAGGGATTTTAAGTGCTGTAATTCATTTGTAAAGTAATAAAAATTGTTCTAGGGAAATTCTCAGATGCTAATTAAACTCCACAGAAATACACTACCTATATTCCCTTTCATTATATGAAAAAATGTAGTTTTTGTATGGATGGATTATACACAGATGTAAACATAAATTACAGAACCACCTGGCCTGTTATTATATGTGTATACTCAGGGGAAAAACAACACTGGCATACCATACCAGCTTTTATTGTTTATAGCTCTGTGACCTACCTTTCTTCTCCCTCTCCAACTTCTGCAGTAGGCTCATAGTTTGAGGACACACAATATTTAGTTCATTATTTGTGAACTACACAGAGCTTCTGTTTGGCAGCAAGGGGAAACAGAGTACCAAAAGCAGAAGTAGTGTATTAATCAAGTCCTCCATAAAATTATTAAAAGCTTGAAAGGAAACCACTGGTTATTTTATTTTATTTTTTAAGATCAAACTGATCTTTGCCACTCACTAGATTAGTCTAAGAAATATTTAAACTATTGCTATCATCAAATACAGTTTCAGAGAAACAAAAATACTTTGTGAAAATACATGAACTGCATATAATTTTTCTTTGGAAGGAAGAAAGGGTTAGAAATCTTCTATCGACATTGAACCATACTCTTTCAACGTCTGCAGATCAAAATGTGTCTTTTATCTCCCCCTCTTTCCAAGCAGCATTTTGTTTGGAATTTATTTCACTCCAGTTCATATAATCCATTCAAAGTGAACTTTTTCTTTTGGTTGTTGGTTTTTGTTGGTTTTTTTTTTTCCCTGAATTTCCTTCACACAGGGCTCTAAAAATTGCAGATGTCACCTTTAATGGAAATGAAACAGATTTACATCCAAAAAATGAGGTTTGCATTCACCACGCATCCCTATTATTTAACCTTCGGAAACCTGAGAGTGAAAGTGCTTTCCTTTTAATTACAGATGTTCTGCTTTTAGCAGCACTGTCCCAGTGTCTTTGGCTCTGCCCTGGTTTCAGTGTGTATCTAGGTGCTCAGCTTATCCAACTTGTTTTGGCTTCCCTGTACCTGCAGCATCACTTTGCTGCACTCTGACCAGAAGCTTGTTTTCTTCCCTGGTGCTTTACACCTGTAGCCCAAGTTTGGACTTGATCCCCTCCAAAATACCAAAGAATGTTATTGCTGCAGCAGCATTACCCAGGCACAAAGTGATCACAGCAACCTTCAGCATTGAAAAGGAGAGAGCCAATGTTTTGGAAAGCTTGACCAAAAAAAAAAAAAAAAAAAAAAAAAAAAAAAAAAAAGGGGGACAAGGATTTATGAAGTGGGGATGGAAAGTCAGAGAAAAAATTGCAGCTTTGGTGTGAATGGTGGGGAAAAAAAGCAAGGTAGTAGAAGGAGTAGCAGAAAAGTCAGCTCCATGCTGTGTGAGAAAAGGAAGAATCTGCCCTAGAACAGATCACAGATTTTAGATTTCAAGTTAGTTTCATGCAGCTTTTATACAGATTTTATTATGGGCACAGCCCAATTTAATAGATCTTCTTTCCTACCCTTTTATTTCCATCAGTATGGCTGCCCTGCACAAACAAGCCCTGGAGAAAATAGCAAGGGATGCAGACAGAGCAGAGAATGATCTTTAGCTGGGAAAACATAATCATCCTGTTCTTCCAGTATTTTTCCTGGGTGCTGCCTGTGCACCATTATGCCACTATAAAGCTGCACAGTACATGAAGCTTTGGCAAAATAATGTCACTGTGGAGAACTAGCGAGGGAGTTCCACCAAAAGTGATGGTCACCAGCTGTGCTGTGAGAGAACCCAAGGTATTTTCTGCTCTTACCTTCTCTGCTTTCATTATCACCAAGTTGACTTTTTCTGTTATTTTAAAAAGATAAGTAGTCTATCATTACAAAATGGACCAGTCAGCCAAATGGTGAGGTCATTTTTTAGGCAAGAAGCTAAATCTTTTCTAACACCGTAAGTGTCCTAAATCTGAATAACAATTTGCTGTTCTCTTAAATTGCTTATAAATGTACATTGTTATTGTTATTTCCTTTTCTGTGACTGCCTTTACCTTATAGTTTTGGGAAAAAGTGATTTTAGGTAATATTTAAAATATAATGAAGAAAACCCCAGCCCATTTCCAGTCTCAGGTCTGCAAACACAAGATATTGGCTTGTGTGCTTATCTGAACTGGAGCTTGGTTTGCAGCCTTGAATGTTTCCTTCCACCATCAATGTCCTAACACAGAGAATCCTCATCTGTCAGCTATTTCCACACCATTATAGGATTGAATTTCTGCTTTCAAAACAACTAGGGAGAAAGGAGAAATTATTTTAAATGCTGGAATGGGAGCAGATGTGTTTACGAGACACAAGTGCATTGCAGTCCTCTGGACAATGCAAACTAATGCTTAAGATCAGGCAACACAAAGCTATAAATGTCATTGCAGCAACTTCAGGCAAACTGAAGAGACCAGAGAGCTTCCACAAGCAAAGTTCTTGGATCACAAGAACCTAACATTGGTGGTGATGCACATTTCTCTCCTATCCACCTCATCTATTCTAGATTAAATACAGATCATCAGTGATCTGTGCTGATCCTTTTCTCATCAGAGGTCCAGATGAGATGATGCTATCCTCCTAGTCCCTTTGCAAGGTGTCAGCACCAAAGCAAGAACCAGGTACTTCCTTGCAGGGCTGAAGCACTGCAATCACTCTTCTACCCTGCCTCACAGCTGCAGGGCTTGGACCCCCTCAGCCATCACTCCCAGGCCACCCAGCCCCACCAAAACAACTACGGCAGTTCACGCTGTTTGGCATCGCTGCTGGCATGTTCATCAGAGACTGAAGGGACTGAACTGGCTATTACAAGACTCTTCTTCGGCAAAGTGGTCTCTCCAGAGCTGGAGCGAGGCACGTCATGTGTCTATGCTTCATTTTCCTGGAACTAAACCCAGATCGCAGTGTGCCACAGATCATCTAGTCATTTTCTTCTGATGCCAAATTAGGCAGAGATTAAATGTAACACTGTGTAACAGCTAAACAGGTGGGATTACAGACATAAGCACCCAGGAGAGAAGCAGCAAAAACATATGCAAATGCCTATATACTTATTTTTCAGAAGAGAAAGGCAAAACACAGGGAAAACAGGAAGATATATATACATTATCTACAAAATCTAGTCAAATGCAATATTAAAGAGCGTGAGTTTTAACAAAACAATCAGCAGCGCCAGATGTTACACTTTCAGGAACATACCTCCACCTGCTGTGTTATACATAGGGCAGGATTCACAGCATTTAACTTGAGGCATCATGAGGAAGTTGGGGTACAGCCTTCTTCAGTAATCAGTGGGGAGACATAGGCCTATCCCATGACCATTTCACTGCACCCTGAGGTGTGTGGGGTGAGCTGTCCTCAAGTGGTGCCTCCTTCCCCACTGACTGTAATGATACCTAGACCTCCAGGTGGCAGGTAGCAAACTTCCAGATGCATGTGAACTGAGATGAAGTCAGCCTATAATGCATATTATACAATATTTCTGTCTATATATACAAGAAAAAAAAAATCAGGTTTGAAATCCTTTTTTTTTTTTTTTGCCTGCCCTTTCATGTCTCAATTTACCAGCTTCACAGTATATTACAAAACCCTTTTTACACATAGACACAAATTTCCTCCCAGACACACTTATTAAGCCCTCATTGAAGGTGAAACAGAATTTCACATGCTACTCCAGGGAAGGTGGTTTGACTGAGGAGTTTTTCGCATTAACCTCCAGAGAAGAGGGGCTTATCTGTCACACCAAGGCATTAGTGGTTTGTAGCATTCTTTAGGTATTATTGGTGCTACTGATCACAAATGCACATGGAGCATAAGAAAGCTATAAGTGCAGGTCTGAACCTGTGAAATGCTGAGCAAGTTCAATCACAGCTGACTGCTGTGGGTGTTGAGGGGATGCTGAAAGAAGTGATCCATGTATGCTTGCAGGATCAAACTCCAGCCACACAAGTCATCTGCAAAGAAATTACTAAGAGTCACTAAAAGCAAAGCATCTGCCAAAGCCCTCAGTGGAAAATAAATCGTTTGAGGACTTAGAAGGCTGACTTCAGTATTTTTAGTAGAATATCAATGTATTTACTCTCTACTGTATTTTAATTCAATTCATCGAATAAATATTATCCATTAAAGATTATACACCTGTGAATCAGAAGCTGTAAAGGTCAGCCTTTCCAATTTATGTTTAAAAAGAAATCTTGCCCTTTCCTAAAACTGCAGATCTTTGTATGTGACCTGCTCCTCCTGTCTACAAAAACTACTGTCCTCCAAACTACAAAAAAAGGAAGCTTGATGAAACACGGGTATCCATTCATAAGGGTTCTGCCTTTGTGATCCCCATGGGCTGCCTGCCCGGCAGAACACTCTTCTGAAGCAAGCCAGGGGGGTACACAGGGTAGTTGTGGGAGATGCTGCCTTCCCAAGGAGAGACTAGGGATAGGTAGAAAGAAAAATCTTTGCAAAATTCAATAGGCCAGATCTCTCTTTGAATGACAGCGCCATAAATCTGGTTTAATCCTGCCAAAAGCAATGGGGCTGTGCTGGATTTACACTGCGGGAGTCTGAAGTCAGAATTTGGCCTGCCATGTTCAAAGTCACAAGGACCTTTTCCCAGTGCTTAGGAGATCTGGCATCAGTTACACTTAACACTTGTTCAAAGAGGATGTAAAATGTCATCATAAGTGTGAAATGCAGCACTCAAGCAATGAAGGCTTCAGAGCTCTTCTGCACAGACATGAATAACTATGCAATGCAGCAGGCAGGAGAGCATCAAGATGCAATGTTGTTGCCTGACTGTCCTCCAAGACAGAAGAGCTTTACTGTGGGTGGCACAGGGTAGAATGACTTTAGCACTTGTGCAACTCTTCAAGGAAAGGGGAAAAAAAAAGGCCTGCGGCTATTTTATTCCATAACTACTTCAGTCCAGAGGCTGATATGAGACAGTAACACTGCATATTAACTGTATGTTATTTGGCAACTGAACGGTTGGTCAGAGTGAGAAAATAATTTACGAGTAATTTATTCCCATCTACTCACCTACAATAACCTGCACTGGATTATTTATTTACAAGGTAAATAAAGCAGAAAGTGCCTGGGTCTCTCAGCCCACTAAACCACTTTCTGAGGAAAAGCTGCCACGGTGACCAGTTTAGTTCTTCCCCGTCGTTCAATTAGACCCTATTCTGCCCAGTTAAATGTCTCAGATTCACTTAAAAGTGACTGTAAAAGAAAAAGGCTGATGGCTTGTGTCCCTGTTTATTTCTTTGTAACGTACAAAGTGTGGTCAGGAGGGTCTTCTCAGTAAAAGGCTTGGCCCCAACTCTGGCACCGAGCCTGCAGGGAAGAGGACAGCCCACTTCTCTCAGCTATTCCCACTGGCCCACAGCAGCCCAGAAGCCACTGTTAGCCACACCATCTGGCCAAATGCACATTCAGGTGTGAATTGCTGTGTCCCCTGTTCCTCCCAGAGGGGGAGACTTGTATCAGGGCTAGCTGCACCCCGTGGAGGCTCCCCTAAGCTGAGAGTTTCAGCTGGCCAAAGATGCTGCTCCCTCTGCATCTTGCCCTGTTCAAAACAGTAGCAGGAAGGCTTGTTTGTGTAGTAATTCCCCAGAACAGTGGCTGGGGCCTGGGAAAAACGTGAAATGTCAGCGATAT
>JAVJGJ010000057.1:37918548-37956127 GCA_035590215.1 Microhierax caerulescens | reverse complement strand
TTAAAGATTCAATTACTTTCCAATTAAGATGTAAGAGTCATATTAAATGTCCCTGAAAATCCCACAATGTCCTCCAGCTGCATGCAGGAAAAACCCAAGCTAGCATCCTTGGCACTTCCAAGGTAAAGCACAGGCAAAAATAAAACCTTTTTTTTAAAAAAAATCACAATTATCAGGGGCTCTTTACCCTTCCTAAGAAACAAGAAAAGGGCTGATTCTTTTGCAGCTCTCTTCTACCTGCTCCTTTCCCTCCTTGGTTTTTCTCTGTTGCAGATAATTCCACATGATTAATAGGCTCTTCTCAGCAGTGCTACACACATTTAGCTCTTTTAATCTCTCTTTGAATCTCAGGCTCTGTAATCCCCCAATCCTTCAGCCCCATGAGACTACACCTGAGGATCACAGAATAAGATAGTTTTAAGTTTTAAGTTTCAATCTGCAGGTCTGCGATAGAAGGAAGCTCAAATTTACCTTATCTGCCATGATCATAGAGGAGCCTCCATGGATGCCCAGGATGGGAGTGAGGGTCTGAGCAGAGATGAAGTCCAGGATCTGGGCAATGGCTTCCTGGTCGGTGTCATCAGCAAATACCACCCCTTGAATCTTCCGATCTGACATGAGGTCACAGATGCGGGTGATGATGCTTTTGGGATCTGTTTCATTCATGGCCACCAGCTCCACCCGAGGCACCACTGATAGGTGGTGGAAGTCATCTTTCTCGTGGGCATCTTTGATGGCCACTTCGTCTGAGGTCCCCACCAGGATGACCGCAATGCCAATGCTCGGGTGGCTTTTCTGGGCATGGGCCCCGCTCCCTGTTGTCGCAAGGACTGCCAGCACCAGCCAAAACCTTGGAGAGTAGCACTCCACCCTGGGCCTCATCTTTGGCACTTACACTCCCTGAGTGAGGAAGAAGGGAAAGAAAAAGAAAAAAAAAAAAAGAAAGAGGAGAAAGTAAGAGAAAGAGAAAGTGATTAATTGATAAGTGAATCATACACTCAGCCTACAAGGCAGATCCATTTATCTTCTTCAGCCACTAGCCCTCCACCCACCAGTCCCTCTTGCCTGATACCCAGCCCTTTGGTTACATTCAGGGCTCTGTTAAAGTTGAGGTGGGGCCAGACCAGTCCAGCCTCTACTTCAGAGTTTGGAGTCACTTCAGAGAACAGCTGTCAGCAGAAGATGGGATCATGTCATCTCTCAAGTCCCATGTCACTCTGAGACCTAAGTCAAAAGTGATAGAGAATTGTCCTTTGATGGCTGATTGGCTGTCTTTGTGAAAGTAATCGCTTATGTCAAGTCTATGTCTAAGTGCTCACCCTCAACACAAAGGAATTACTGGTGCTTGTGATCAGTTCAGCCACCTGCTGGAGGCAGGGATGCTGAAGGGACCAGGCAGATAAGAGTTCCCTTTTACTTTCTCAGCATGCCCCCCCAGGACAAATGGGCAAGGTCATTGGATGCCCATGTATGCTTCCTACCACCAGGATACACACCGCTCCAGTCTGTAGTAGTCAGCCATATGCTTTTCACCTATACAAGGTTCATTTCTTTTTAAAAAGCCAGGGACGCAAAATTTCCCAGTGGTTATGGCCAAAACTGGATCAGTGCAGTGTGGGGAAGACAATCGCTCCAAGCCCATATAACAGACTCTTGCCCAGAAGCAGGAAGACCCACAAAGCTTACAAAGGTTCACCCTCAGCTACTACGGCCAGGGATGTTACAGCAATCTTTTCCCTGACCATGTCCACTTTATTTTGTAATCATAACAGTAGAAATGGAAAAACCCAATGAGGTCATCTCTCCAGCCCCTGCCTGAGCAGGACTGTTCCCTGCAGAATTGTTCCTAGCTCTTTCTTTATTCTATCTCTTTTTAATAACAGTTCACATTTCCGTAGCACTTTTCATCCTCAAAGCACTTTACAAACACTAAAAAATTAATCCTTTCAGCACCTATGCAGTGTAAATATCAGACATCCCCCCCCAGTCTGGAGACAGCAACAGAGCAGCGTCCCCCACCCACCCACCACCCCTGTGGGAGGCAGCACTGCTTGGTGTGCCCATCCAGGGCCATGCTGCTGTCCCAAGGAGATTTCAGGCATTTAAAATTAAAGAAGGCTCTTCCTCAGCACAAAAGGTCCTGCTCAGCTATTCATGCCCATAGCTCTGTTCTTCAACAGCCACGCACACTTGCAATGAATACACCAGCCCTGCGATTGTTGGCACTACACCTCTGGCCTTGGGAGTCCAGGAATGGGAACCTTCAATACTGTTTACCGCTACACATGCCTCTATCAAATGAACAGAAAGCCACAGCAGCAGGGACAAAGCTTGCAAGATTTTGGGGAAGCTGGAAGTCCATGGAACAGTCCTACCTGGAACCAGCCACCCACAGGGAAAGGGCACAGGAGGCCTGATCTTGCCTGGTCCAGGAGAACACATAGGCTCAGCACTGCTCCCTATTGTCATGCTAAAGCAGAGAGAATGTATCCTGCATTGATATTACTGGATAAATAAGCAGATAATAAAATAGATAATAAATATGCACAGGAGGAACCAAATCCACTTAGGAGGCTGAAAGGGACCACAAGTGTGAACTACCAATCGATTCTAAACTCTCTGACAGACCCACTTTCTGAGAGATGCTCACAAGGAGAACCAAGAGACTTTGAGAGTTTGGCAAAATGAACAGCTAACTTCATTCCGGCAGGACTGTTATCTTCCAATTACGAGTCACTAAATTAGATTCCTTAACAGTGAAATGCAGTCCCCACTCCTGCAATGCTTTATTAACTTTAATGCACTCTATATGGTCCCTGTCTCTCATTCTCTTGCTCACTCACTTTAATGCTGTATTTGTTCTCTTTAAAATATGTCTCCTGCGATCCCTCTGCATAGAGTCACAGAGTATATTATGCTTGGTTAACCTGGGAGAAGTCTGTGTTTGGGCATAAAGGCAGACACCTGCCATGATCACCTGCATAGCTCCTGCATCACTGCTCTTTGAGCCCTGAGTTGGAAGGCTCCATAAAATATTCCTGGTGGGAGAGGGGCTGGGAAAAACCTGCACTCTGCTCCCTGGGCATCACAGCTAGCCATGACAGCTGTCTGCCTTTATGCCCAAACACAGACTTCTCCCACTGGAAAAAACGCCAGCCAAGAAACCCATTCCTTTCTCTTCACCTGCATCAAAGCCATTTACCTCTGAGCAGCAGAAAAGAGCCCAGATCCTGCCTAAAGAGCACAGAGGCGCCAGTCTGTTGGGGCATGGGATGTGCCCCCCTGGCAGGTTTCTCCATTTAAGACAAGATAACTGAGTTCCCTGTACAGTGCCAGATCCTCAGGCTTTGGACAGATATGCAGGGAGCAGCCAG
Organism: Microhierax caerulescens; assembly: GCA_035590215.1. NCBI lineage: Eukaryota > Metazoa > Chordata > Aves > Falconiformes > Falconidae > Microhierax > Microhierax caerulescens. Next base: position 37,952,753 of record JAVJGJ010000057.1, on the reverse strand, counting down.
GGCTAATATGCTAATGTGAAGTAGAGGTTGTCAGTGCCTCCACAGTCAACCTGGTATCTTCAATTTGGAACCTTGGCCATAAACCCCGCTGGATCAAGCAGAGCAATGCTTAGGTAGCCTCTATTGTACCACCTGAGACAGGTCTCCCTCCATCTCTCACTCAAATCCACCACTTCTGTCATGTTCACAATGTTATTCAGGTGCTCCATAGGCAGTCTGCATGCCAGAGACCAGTGTACTTCTGAGGAAATAACAGGTACCATGCCCAAGCTGGGCTCCCTCGTAGGATGGGACCCAGGGATGCAATAAGGCAGGGGAGTACCAATAAATCACACCCAACTCAGAGCTGAGTGGTGGTGGCCACCATTCAGGTCCCATGAGGCAGCAGCAGATTCACAGTGCAGAGCTGAACTGCTCAAAACTCACAACAGTAGCATTCATGGTGTTACAGTCCCTTCCCTACCCTCCTTGGGGCTAACTTCTGTTCACAAGCAGTAACCACTCTCCACCTTTCTGTCCACATGCAAGTGCTGGCTGTTGGAGAAAGGGACAAATGTCCCTGCACCAACCCCATCTCTCTGATGTGGCTCACTACAAGCCCCTCCTGAATGTCTGCTAGTACAGGAGAGGCAGGGGTGAACCAGTACAGACTTATTACCAGAAGAAGGTGACCCCAGAACTATTGTGATAACGTATTGTTGCATACACAGCAGCAAGTTTTATCCATTACTTTCTACACTGTTCAAATGCAAAAGTTTAAGGCACCCAATCAAGGAAGCACTGGAGGAGTGGTGGTCCTGTTTGCAGTAAGGAAGAGAAACGGAGAAATTCACAAACACCTGACAAGGCTGCAGCTGTAAAACAGGGCATTTGCCCTTAGCTGTTCAAGTAACTTTAATTTTGCTAGAGTATAAATTTACCAGTCAAGAATGATTTTTAAAACATGCCAGTATATTTCATTACGAAGTATTTGCAACACAGTGTTTGGAGTCTTTTCTGTGATTTTGTCACTCTGAAACAATTTAGCAAATCCCAAACTCCAGTCTGGTATGTTAAATCCTTTACACATTACTCCACTCTATTACATTGTCCCTTACTCCCTGTAAAATAATATATGACAAGGCCATTAGACAAAGTGGTTTTACAGACATATCTGTATTTAGGTATAAACACGCCTGTAAAACCATTATACCTCTATAATCTCATTTTACTCACCAATAAAACATATCCACCATTGTAGAGGAATGCAGCATCTACTTAGTGCTGCAGAGCAATGTTACACAATCACTGTTAAAATGGGAAGGGAAAGCTAACTTCTCTGACTGGAAATGCAAGAGGAATGTAGGTAGTCAGACAGTAATTATTCAGATTGGAATTTATCCAGGACCAAAGGTTAGATTGCTTAAAAATATCATGAGAACCTCATTTGACACTGCATTTTTATGTGGATCAGACCTAAGTTAAGTATTAATAGAAAATTATTAGGCTACACAGGCAAAATGCAGCTCAGCATTTAGAGATATTTCTGGACGATATTTCAAAATACAGAAGGTACACAAATAGGTCACTGTGCATTCAACCAGGCTAACTGTAAATAAAGTACTACTCAGGTGGTGTACAGCAAAGCTAGGCAAACTTCAGGCCAGAGAAGAAACCGAGGCAGAACGCAGGCTGGTTGCAGGAGTTTGAGGGCAGTTCTGTCATATGCTGGTGCTGGTACCTCCTTCTGCTGCAATTGTGCCAGCTGCATAGCCTTGCACAATAGTCCCTTGGGAGGGTATTTGCAGGCCCCTAAAACCCTATCTCCAAGCTCAGACAGCAAGAGGAAAGGAAGTCCTGTAACATTGCAGTCCCAGACAAAAAGCTATCGCAAAGGCAGCTTTGCTAATTAGGAGGAATACAATACTTGGGACAGGAGGCTGAGCAGTGTGCACCAGTCACCAGCAAAAAAAAAAAAAAAAAAATGCAGGGCCATTGGCTCTGTACTGGAGAAAGAAAAGCATCACCTACCTCCAGCCACCACCTCTTGCACTTCCCTGGAGGACCATGGGGAAGCTCATATCCTAGTACTTCTTGGGCTCGGTTCACTGGGAGCTCTGATGAGGTCCCAAGCACTGGTTAGAGGAGTTCAAGCCACAGAATCTGAATTCAACAGCTAATTTTGCATCTGCACCAACTGCGGTGCTAATTCCCAGCCCTACTCTCATCCCTGATCACTGGCCCAATTCCAGGACTCACCACCACTCTCAGTCCCACTACTACCTAGAGGCAAATGTCCTGCTGGCCCCACTATTAGCCATCAGCATTACTGTACCGTTCAGTATTTGCTCATCTTTGACAATATCTTAATTCACACTGGCTTCATATCTCAAACAGTTTGAGCAGTATCAGGCAATGAATCGAAAAGCAATCCTTGTGTTTCAGGCCCTAGTTGGGAGCAGGAAGAAATCCATCTCACCTGTGAGATACTCTACAAAGCTGGAAGGTGCTTTGTGCCTGGTTTCCAGCACTCCACCAGGGAAGAGCAAGTGCACTAGAGGAAGCTATAGGGGAGTTAACATTGCACTGAACTTGCAAAAGAAATACCAGACCAAAGAAGAACTCTATTTCTGTGTTTAGCAGCTGCAGAAGACTGGTGCATATTTAGGTTTTTTGTCTGCTGCCTCCCTTACAAGTAAACTGCAGGAGCCAAGAAGACCCATGGCAAAGAAAGGGGCAGGACTGATTGCAGCCTCATAAACTGTTAGTCCTAATGGCTGGGGCTTACTATAAATCACACCATGATTTACACCTAAGTTTCTCCAGCTCCTTGATTTTTGGCAACCAAGTTTCAGCTTAGAACAGCCTCCCATTCTCAAGGTTACTGGCATCTCCCCAGTCCAGACACACTGCCTATTGCATACCTCTGAAGAAGTGTTCCCCACATTCTAACGCTGCTTTAACCATTGCCCTACCACACCTTCAGCCCAGGCAAGTCTTGTGCTGCTGTTCCCCATATTACTCCTTACCAGCTAGGTGACCTAAGTGCCCATTAATCTTCTTCTGGCTCACAGCTCTGTTGTTCCAGGAATTTTGTAAACAGAGACAAAGAAGAGGGGGATGGATCTGGGGCACGACAGATGTGGCTTGGAAGTGGCTGCACACTTCAGGTGCTGATAAACAGAAGAAATGATGCTGCAGGAAAATCTCCATACATTTAAAGAAGGAAGACGACAGAGACTAGAGACAATGGGAAAGGCCATACACAGTGATGGATGCAAAAACAACCCAGCACCTGGACCAAAATGGTTCATTATGGTGACCCTGAGTAAACACCCCACAAGAGCATTTCAGTAGGTTTAGATGAAAGCTGGTGCAGTTTAGTTTATTTTAACTAGCTTTGAGCATCACTTATATTATCATTCTCATATGTAAATGTTGCTATACAGTGGTAGAAACATCTCCTGGAGGCCTTTTGGGCAGGTCTTCTTTCCGCTCTTCACAACCACTCCCTCCCCAACATGTACCTTTGTCCATGCCTGTAATACCCCACAGACTCATTTCTACCTAACTTACAAAACTATTCCTCTTTTCCCTTATTTCTCCCAAGTCAACCTTTTTCTTTTGGGGAATACATTACACACCCCCAACTACAGCTTTCAAAGCCCTTGCAGCTCTCTCATTACCTTGCTGTTAGCTTTCATTCCATGGACACTGGGTAGAAAGCAGCACATGTGTTTACTTCTATTCTCAATTTATTTTCTTTCAAGCTTTTCTTTCTTTATTAAACCAGGTACAAACTCCTCCCTGACTTGGGTAGTAGCATCAGATTCATCCTATATATCACATATTCAATTCCTGCCCATCTCCAACAGCTAGTTTGCCTCTGTCTATCTAACAGGTGTATTCAAGGAAAAGGTGAGAAAGTGCTTCCCTTTTTTCTGCCCCATGCAAAGCAGAAGAGTAATTCTCTGCCTACACTTAAGGCAGTACAAAGAATGCTTTGATCACCAATTAGACCCATATCATTCCCAACAGATGAAGAACTATGTCTCATTATTGTAAGCTTGCCCAAGGGTAAGTTCCCAGTGTCCTTCCCACTTCCTCCCACCCACATATTTTACATATCATGGGTGATAGCTGACACAGCCACAGCCTTCGAGCTTCTGTTGAGACCAACGCCAAGTGATTCATAGAAATTACAAATTAAAATCCTCTACTTAATACTCTTGCCCTTCCCCCAGTCACTTCAGGATTGCTGTCTACAGCATATGCTTTAACACACTACCTGCTCTGAAATGACTCAAACAATTAGATTAACACTGCTAGGAGATGGCTTCAAGGCTCACATTTAGAAACATTTCCCTAAACTCAACCTAAATCTTCCCTTTGCTCAGCTATCCTGTTACTTTAATATCGTCTTGATTCAGCCTAAACAATTTCCCCCTCTCCACTCACTATTTCCACCCTGAAAATGCTTGTAGATGGTTATCTGATCACCCCTTGGGACTTCCCTCTGCAGCAGCAGCAGTTCAGCTGTGTTCATCCCTTCTTGTAAATTGAGGCCTTTTGGGTCCTCATCAGGATGAGCAAGGGAGGATGAAGGTAATGGCTGGGCGAGGGAGAGCAGGACTGAGTCTCACCTGCTTTACCCAGCCTGGCACACACATGCAGAACTGCATGAGGCAGTGTCACACACACAAAAGCCATTAAGTGAGACAGCAGGTCAGTCTGGCATTGCTCAGTGCCAACTTCTAAATGCCAGGGCATAGAGGCTTGGCACGGCCATCGCTCTCTGCAAGACTGGCTTGCAGAGCCAGACTGGAGCCACTGTTCCCCTGCCAGCGCCCCACACCCCCGCAGCATCCCACTTGGACAAGTTTAGAGGGATGAGACAGGCCCTCCCTGCCAGAGACTGAAATATCCTCACCACCTGGAGGGTTCAGTTGGCACAGCTGTCACTCCATGCATGCTCCATTTGAAACAAGGGTTTCAAAGCTTATGAGACGTGCACCATTTCCCACTTCTGACTGTTGTCTGCCCCATCTCAGAACCAGGTCCAGGCTCAGAGTGAGATCATCCAAAGCAAGGGACATGTCACTGTGTACATGGGGCCCTTCCAAAGGGATTTCAGCACGGCTGAAAGCAGCTTTGCCTCCTGAGGTACAAGACTAGGTTTAAACAAGCAGCAGAATACTGCACCAGAGCAGCACTGGTTTTGCCAATTAAATCAAACTGGAACAATTTGGTAATCCATGTGGCAATCCCTTCCTTCCTTTCTTAATTCTTCACTTCCAGTTTTGATTTCCAAGCAGAAACCAACACATTAATAACATGAGGACATTAAAGACTGATTTTCAAAAGCTAGGAATTTAAACACTACTGATTCATTAACATCCACGAAAAACACACATTTAACTTCACTTGGAGAAGCACATCCTTGGCATTTCTCATTATTTGTGGTATTAATTTGAGGGTTTCTATTCAACCTCAATCAAGTCTGCATTTTGTGCATTGACAGATTGTTATATTGAATCTCAAAATTTAAAAACTGAAGAGAATTTTCACTTCCAGTGGTGGCAGGACTCACTCATTCCCCAGACTCTCTCATGCACCTCACTCAGTTCATTCCCTGCACTGCTTCCTTAAAGGGAAAACTCAGAGCAGGCAGATGGAGACTGCACTGTCTCCTGAAGGCAGCTGCTAAACGCCATGCCAGTGCTGAAATCCCATGGGTTACTCAAAGTCTCACATCAAGAGACAGTCTTAAGTTCTTTGGATGCCAGATGTAAACACTGTAAAAGCCAAATCACAAGGTTTCTTAAAACATACCGTAAGTGGGAAAGAAAATACTATTTTTCTTTTTTTAGGCAGAAATTGAGTGAATCCTTCTTTCACAATGCTGAGTATCTCAGTAAGGGCATCTGGACCAGAGCGAGACAGCCTCAGACTGCACCTGCACTTCGGGTACAGTCATCCAGTTTGCTGCCAGTCTCCCCAAACATAATGTATGACATGGGATAACTCTTTAAAACAAAAACCTGCCCATCCCTTAGGAAATATCTTCGTGGGTGCATGTTTCAGCCTTGCAACCCATGCAGCAAGGGCAAGCTAGGAGAAACTATTTGTACCACCTCTGCTCCTTGTGGCACTGTTACAGCAAACCTTAAAGAGCCCTAAAGCAGAGTGCCAGAGCTCACCAGACCTGATCAGGCTCTCATAAAGGTGTTACAGACAGCAGGAATGGCAGAGAAGGTGGCTCAGTGACGGAAACACCAAGATGTAAGGGGTACAAAGGAGCTGCTAAGTGGAGGCAGCAGGGTAGAGAGAGAGATGCATCCTGTGAGCTGGTCCAGGACAAAGCCACAGTGCCATAGACACTGACGTGCGATGTTTCACAAACTGCCAACATCCCCAATGAGCATCATGACCTCTTGATTTCAACTGGTATGCAACATTTTGGAAAATGGGGTTTAGTCACCAAGGGACCCCATGAAAATGCCAGCCTTCCTTGTGAAATGAGACAGGGAATTAGTCTGGAAGTGAAAGGGAAAAAGATGTGGGTTTAGCATGGTCAAGAAAGCATGCCACAGCCATTGGAGCCAAGAGGGGTCAAAAGCTGGCTTTGATCAGGCCACTAGAAATGATGGATGAGTACCCAAGAAACTCTGTTGTGAGTGTCCTTCCTTGTAATTGCCTGTGCCTTGTCCCTTCCCTTTTCCTCACTCCAATCCCTGGTAAAGGATTTTCATGTTCCTGTTACCCTATTATGGAAAAACAAAACAAAGTCTACCTAGATATAGTAACGAGGAGAACCTGATGCATGACACCAAAGAGTGCCATTCAAGGTACTTAGAGTTGTACATTCCCAACCCAGAAGCATCCTGAAAAACACCTATCCTTTTAGAAAAACTTGAACCTCATAAGAAATACTAACACCAGGATGAAGAGAGAATTGACAACTGCAAACCAGGTGGGGTTTTCTTGTGGTCTCATTTTTCTTCTCCTTTACTCTCTTTACTCTCGGCCACCCAACACTCTCCCCTTTCTCTGTCTTTCTCTCCTTGAGTTCAGTGACCAGCAAGGCACCAGCCATCAAGCTGCTGGATACAATATGCTTTCACAGTACATTAGTGCTGTGCACTGGACCATGCTGTGCCTGCAATTGTATGACAGGTCAGGGCCAATTCATCTTACTGAGACCTTCAATCAATAGTATCCAGAAAGCATTCCCAGCTGGAGGGACCCAGCCCTGCAGCCACTGACCTCTCCCTCCACTCAGCACTCGATCTTGTTTATAGAGTTTCAATGATGGAAGCATACACAGGCAAAGCCACCTCTGGACCATGGCTAGTCACTGGCTGTTGATGCTTCAGGGACAGAGATGGGAAGGCCCAGCCCAGTGCAAGCAAACAGATTAGATTTGGCTCAGCTGAATGCCATTTCCATGCATTTTTTCCTCTGTTCTCCATTTTCTCTGACCTCTCAAATTCATCCATGCTGGCTGCTTCAGCCACCCTTCCCAGTAGCTCAACTAGGTGTTCATTCTTCCTTGTGCCAGCCAACACATACGAGGCGTATCAGCTCATACCGCCTCCCAGCCCAGCTCCACCTTTGGCTTCCTCAGGATGCAGCTCAGCCCCCTTGAGCCACAACCCATTTACACAAAAGTCACTATAGCTGACATTTGCAGCAGGGGAAAAAGCATTAGTAGCAATGCTTTTTGTGAGAATAATGACCAAAACCTGACAACTGTCACAATAAAGAATACCATAGCAGTAAATAAAAATTAATACTATGGACAAAGTGTAGCCATGAGTTAATTATGCTTTAAGGTCAGTTTATATTTTTAAAACAGCTTAAGAGGGCTTAGTATAAAATAAAATCCAGTTTTTCAATATTCCCATGAACTTCCTTCAAACTACAATATATGCTCTGATCTACCACCCTTCTCAGCTTTCTCCATTCATCAATTATCTCTAATCCACCTTTGTCCTTCATGGCTCCCACAGTCATTCCATTCCTCACTTTAAGCACTATTATATTTTTGGTCTACCCTTCGTACCTCTTAGCTCACTTACATTCACACTGTTAAGTACCTGGTTTTAAATCTTGAAAGCATGGAGGGAATGAACCACAACAAGTGAAGTCTTTTTCTAATCCCTCATACCACCATCTAAAATCAATAAGCACTTTTTGAAAGTGTAAACAGCATTGTTTTCTTCCTCACCCTTTGCCTTATTCTCCTCATCAGAAAGATGGAGATGCATCTTCTCTGCTTCATACAGTTAGAATGTTTAATTATTTATGGTATTTAAAGTACTTTTGGTACTCAAGCGATAGAAGCTACAGGAGCTGAGATTGTTATTACTGCTTTCCAGTGCACTTCCCCAAAGGCAGCAATGTCTTCTTGTGAGATCATACCCAACGTTACTCACAGTGTCCCAGGAGAGTGTATTAAACCCTGTATGTCCAAGATCTTCAGGACAATAAATCCTAGTTTAGCTAGGAGCAGAGAGAAATGAATTGCTGTAATACCATAAATAGTTGTTGGTTTCCAAGCAAAATCCCTGATATTCAATATCAACTTTGCCACATTGACTCAAACTGCAAAATACTGCTGATCAGTACTTTCTGATGAAACAACATGTTGTCAGCAAATGCTGGTTTGTTAAGCCTATTCTTATGAAAATATCTCAGCTCAAAACATTTTACCTACTCCAAAGCAGATTCCTTGCTGGCAAGGAAGAGCAAGACCAATGCAGAGCTTTGGAGAGCAAGGCAGAGCTGCAGTGGGTAGCCAGTCTCCAGGGTCTGGGCTGGAGGTGAAGGTCTTCTGAGCACCAGGACCCAGCCAGCAATTTTAAATTCAGACCTAGAAATCTCCTGTTACATCAAGACATCTGCCCTGTGGGTCTGCCACAGATCCAGGGAGTCTGGTTCCAGCAGCTCTTAGTGGAAACGTAAAGCCCAGTTCCATCACAATTCACTTGCAGAAACCCAAAATGTGAGATCTCCTAGCCATGAGGCTCAGAAGTGGAGACTCTCAGACCCTGGATTTAAACAGATCTGGGGAATGTGGCCAGACCAGAGTCACCAGGTTTTTATACCACATTTCGAAAGCCCTGGGAGCTCTGGTTCCCACCTAAACAAAAAACCTAGTCTTACACCACAGAGCCTGGACACCCAAGAATCCTGGCTTGGGGCTACAGTGTCAGGGGTGCCAGAATTCTGGGATTCATTAGAGAAGTCATCATCAGATATGATTCTGAGGGCCCGTGGCCTCAGGCCAGCCCATGAGTGAAAGCACCCCACAGCTGCAAACCCTACAAGCCCTGTGAGCCAGGGGAGAAAACAAACAACTTTGAGAGTTTCACTGCAGTTATTAGTCCCTTTTATCAGTTCCTCTGAACTTGTAGTTTTCCAATATTTGCAGGGAGAGGGAGGGAATATTGCCATTAATTTCAGACTAAAACTAAGTTTCTACCTCTGAACATCCCCCTGCCTGGAAAACCTGCTTGCAGCCTGTTGCCCTGTGATTCTGTTGGACTTGGTGCACTGTGCCTGCTGAGCACCTGAGTGAGACCTGTGGAGAAACAAATCGTTTTGAGGGGTCCTGGCAGCCGCAGGGTATCTGTTGTCATTGACAGGTTCACAGAGAGCAACTGCTCTCTGCTTTGGGGAATTTTTTTGTTAACCAAAGACAGACAACAAAGACTGGAGTCAAGAGGAAAGATGTTGTAGTCCACCCCAAGTGAGATTCTTCTTCCAGTTCCCATCATTTTCTAGGTTATGCAGCCAGAAAGCGATGTTGAAAAACTAGCGCGCTCCCACTGCAAAATTAAGTATAAGGCAAAATGAGGGTGGGGCTTTTAATATATATACACACACTGTAGATATATAAAAATATATATTTTTTATTATTACTTATTTTTATTGGGTTTTTTATATATATACTACATATAAGGAGTACACATGCACTCCATCTCATCTTGGACCAGCAGATGGGACTGCCTTTCTTTGAAGGAGGAAAGCAGGTGGGAGAAACAGCTCATTGCAGGATGGCCAGTAAACCCTTTCCTGCCAGACCTCAAAAGGTACCAGATCTTAAATGCACTAAATCCCTGAAAATTTCCTGAAAACAGGCCTGAGAACAAAAAAAAAAAAAAAATGGAGGGAAAAAAAGAAAAAAAGATGGGGACAATATTCCAGTTTTATCCCTTTTACCGCCAGGCTGTTCCTTGTAGGAAATTAGCTTCCAAGACAAAACCCCCAAACTTACTGGCACACCAGGGGTCAGCCCCTGCCACAGGACAGCTGCTTTCCCTCCCAAGAGTTGTTTCTGGGGTGGAGGCAGAGGCACCACTCAGCCAGGAGGTGGGGGTTTAGTGGGTATGGTGTCAAGGCTGTTTTCATGTTGCCCACCTTGAAGCACTACAGTAGCACTGTGGTGCCAGTCCTGCCTTGTGAGGGGCTTTTGTACAATGCTGAGGTTATAGTGCCATATAACCATCACATTAAATTATTCAGCTAACGACAGCCCATAGCCTTTAGCTAGGCCTCACCCTTGTTTGTATATGACAGTACCAATATTGACATCCTGAACGGCCAAAGATTATATGCTGCAAATATCACCTGGCCACTAAAATGAAGTGGAGAAAGCAAATCAGATTGGTGTGCTCAAGGCAAAGTTTGGAGAGGCAGTTCATATAGGCACTCACCCCCCTGGAACTTCTTGGGGCTCTGCTCACTTTGGGGTTTCCTTGTTTCTCCTCGTTGCAGCTTTGACACTTCTCCACACCAGGTCTGGGCCACAGGGCTGAACTACAGCCCCATGGGGTCACCAGGTTCAATTTGGAAAAAAAAAAAAAAACCAAAAAAACAACAACAACAAAAAAGTCATCCTTATCCCTGAGATGCCATGCTGGCTTCCTGCAAAGCATCTTTGACACAGCCCCTGCTTTGGTGTCCTGTTAGGATGACTCTGCGACAGGACCTCATTTCCAAGCCAGGAGACATTTTTTCCATGCAGCTGCATTGATTGCTACATACATGAAGATGCCCAAGTACAGTAAAATTTCCAGAGGTTTTTGCACTATGCATTTCCACTACCTCTGGGCCAGAGGGGTAAAAAGCCTCTCTGATCTGATGTGGCAGCATTTTAAACCCACTTTGCACAGGTGTTAGCTCCTTTGTGAGGGAGTGGGTGTCACAGGAGGGGGCTCATGATCTATAAACACAGCACACACCTAGATAACAGCCTCTTGCCAGCCTCCCAGTAATACGTGTCTCAGGAGAGAGGGGGAGAAGCTAGAACAAACAAGACGTATGCATTATCACCCAACTACATTGCCTGGTGTTGCACTGGGATTCCCTTCCTCTTGTTTGTACTTTATCTTCTGAGCCTGCCAAGCTTCAGGGACCCTAAACCACCTGCCTGACCATATTCCTAGTACAGCCCTGTCACCGCCCCAACCAGAGGCCAGGGATATGTCATCGAGACTAAAAGCAATACCCATTTATCACTCCTCCTTTCCCAATTAAAGGAATCAGAGGACATATCAGATCACAGCTGAGCTCCTGGCTGTGAAGCTGAGGTGAGTCGATGGGCAAGCTGTGCAGCCCCTCCAACTAATTCATTTACCTAGGCTGGCCTGGCATGCAGCTAAGGGACCATTCTCTCCAAATCCATCTGTCTTACAGCTTCCCCCACTGTTAACATTGTTATTTATTTATAAAAAGCAATTGCCTAAAAGTATACACAAGAAAACAAAACTCAAACCCAAAGTATCAGGTACCCTGAGATTAGCAAAAGAAAAAGCACTCAGGCAGCGCACAAATTCCCCAAGGGAGGTGCTCAGGCTTGAGTTGCTGCCAAGATGACACCCATAGGGAAATAAGCCACTAGATGCAGGGAAATGGACTGGAGGGTCCCAGAGCAAGGGCTGGGGGTGGGTGGAGGAGTAGGCAGGGGAGAGAAATAAAACAAGAAATTAAGCAGGCTGGTTTGTCCATCACTAGTTACTATACTTTACAAAATTTACAGGTGTCTTTCACTCCTTATCTTTCCTGAAGCAGCTTCCCAAAAGCCCCCCCTGCTTCAAACCATCTGGCCTGCCATACCCCATCCCAGCAGATTCCCAGCCAAAAAGGCTTCAGTACCTCTTGCAGCAAAGCAAAAAAAAGCCTTATTCTCTAGCCACTCTGACCTGATGGATGCACCCTCCTCTTCCCTCTACCTAAAGGCCCCCCACTCCTCTCAAAAGCAAAAATAATCTCCTATACAAGCATACACATCATGGCTTTCAAAGCAATGCCCCTTCCCAACCATTCCTTTGGCAGAGGCCATGAGGAGACAATCCCATCTCCCTCACACCCTCATGCCAACACTGGCACAACAGCAGCAGTGGTGTGAACAGAAGATATATCCCATGCCAACAAAAATGTGAAATGAAGAGTTTGATGCTTCACCAGGTGGCTTTGGCCTTATCACAGCAGCGAGAGAAACGTGCTTGAAAACCTGGCCCTAATCATCATCTCCTGGCCTGGTAGCGCAGGGCTGCTGGAGCAGTTGGGGCCAAGTACCAGATGCAAGGCGACAGGAATGCGAAGTAGCAATCACACAGGGCAAACATGGAGGCAATGAGAACCACAGGCTTCCTCTGGGACTGCAATGACATGTTCAAGCAGACAGCACATTTAGAGCAAGAGCAGAAGAAAAAATGCACGTACCAAACAGTTAGGGGAGCAAGGTAATGAAGAGACAAACCATTTGATCACAGATTATAATGAACAGCATCAAAACATTGCAAGCAATGGGTGAAAGAAGAAAAGTAATTCCTAGAGAGGGCTCTGCAGCATAAAACGTAGTGCACCAGCCTCCCTATGGAGCTCACTATGCCAGGAGACCTTACCCGCCCCAACGCAGTATCAGCCCAGAACCACCACTAGCATCAGTGCTCATCCTTGTTTCATGCAGTCCCTCTAAAGGGCCATCTGCTTAGACATTATGCCTGAAAACTCAGACGACCACCAGACAACTGTACTTCATACAAGTGCAACCTGCTGTTGTCCAGGACACTGAAGGAAGTAGAGGAAGGGCCTTGCCTTTTCTGCACTGCTTGATGTGTCCCAGGAGACAACCTTCTGCCAATAGAGAAAATATCATCCCATACTGCAACCTTGCCTAGAGGTACTCCTTTTGGGGTTTCCCCTCCCCCCGCCCCACCCCCAGTCTTCACTGGATTTTTAATCTTTCATTTGCCTTATCCCAGCACTGGGCATGGCAGTTAGTTGTGTGGGCACAGATGTCACAGAAGTCTGCTGCAAGTCTACAATTGGTGGGACAAGGGGACCCCATGAAGATGGATGTGACCATGCTTCCAGCTGGATGACTGAGCCCGTGCACCCTTCTCCTACAAATGTCTCAGCCATAAAGGGACTAAAACAAAAAAGGCTGCCTCAGTCACAGCCACAACATGGCTCACACACGTGCCAAGAGCAAAGCAGATAGTGCTTGCAGATAGATGAGCTGCATCATGAAGAAAGGGACAATACAGGTGCTTTCCCTTTCCTTGGTCTCAGGGTGCTTCCCTGAGTTAAGGTGTACCCACTCCCCAAAAAGGGTCATTAGCCTGCACCCTCCTCTAGTTGTATGCGCTTTCCTGAGGAGACAGGAATGCTCTGTTAGATGCAGTCAGTGCCTCCACTCCTCCATCAATTCCAGGTGCAACGTACACAACCACACACCAGTTAACAATGAACAGAGAAAGAGGGCAAAAGCTAAGGCGAAGGAAACAGCAAGGCAGAGAAAGTGAGAACAAGAATGAAAGTGGAAAGTGAGAGAGATGGTGAAAAGAGGAGATAAGGATGGGAGAGAGAGCGAAGAGGGAGTTACTTTGCAAGCAGTAGCTAAAATCTACCAACATTTACAGCAAATGATGCATGAAATACACTGTCAGGAATGTGATGCCCAGAACCTACTGCTGTTAAATATTTAATCTGATTGGCAGGGAGCCATTAAAACCTCAGTGCTTGGATCTTGGGCTTCTATAGAGCAACAGGTAAAGTAGATACATCAACACATAGTCATTCACCATAGGTACCATCAGCTTTCCCAACCTGCAGCATTGTGCAGGAAAAAAGTTATCAATGGATATTAACAGCGGCAGAAATGAGCTACAGGAAAGACACAGCGTATGTACCTTGGCTCCCACTGAAAGCTAAAGACAAGTGGAAGACAGCTATGCTGAGCACCTTTTTCAGAAATCACAACACACTGCTGCAAAGATCTCATACAATGCAATTTGTGCCTCTCAGGCACTGTAAAGTCACACAGACCTGTGGTACATCGAGACTGGTGCTTTAATGGCCCACACTTCCCTGCATGTAATCCCTGAAGTCAATCTGCAAGCAGACCAAAGGCTACTTCCAGCAATCAGTTTCTACTGTCTGTTGAGCATGAAGCAGGTCAGAACATCCTATATGTGTCTTCTAATGCCAGCACATGAGAGCCCAGCAGGCCTGGTGGAGTGCATGCAGGTATGCAGCCCTTTGGGGTGGAAAACCTCATTAGCCAGTACTGCAGTGCCGTGAGGGGACAACGGGACAGTCAGATGCTAGCAGGAGCACACACATGTGTATGTTTGCACATCTAGTGCAGGCTCCCACTTTGCTGACCCTACCCACACAACCTTCAGAACAGCTGCTGTCCATGTCAGCTCTGGTAGCCATGAGCTGGTTCTTCTTGCCACTTCTTGGAGCTTTGCAAAGGAGAAGAATTACGTTTGGGCAAAGCTTTTGCAGTTTCAAACTACAACTCCTTCTGACTTGGAGACAAACCTGGGCACTCAAAGATACTCTGAGTAAAGAAACAGACTTTCTCCTTAATCATTTTGCATTATTCAAACCAACTCACTTCTAGAATGAAGGTGTTCAGTGGGCCTATTTATTTATTTACATATAACATAGCCTTTAAAATTTTTCAGAGCTAACTTAAGGGTAGAAATATTCTGCTCTGCTGTAGAGAGCTCCAGCTCACATTCCTCACCATCATCCAGTACACCAGCAACAGGAGTGCAGTTCTTCCTAAGGATTCTACAGGCCCAGGGCGTGTGGTTGACTCACTGCACTGTCACTGACAAGTCACAGACTGCATGAGCCCAGCAGCTGCTTTCCAAAAATTAAGAAATAAATAGATAAATAAATATATAAGTGAAAAGTCATGACAGAAACGTAGCGAAAAGCAACATGCCCCATACTTGTTTCACAGAGGACATGGGATTTTACTGTATCCAAAACCCCATATCACGCAAGGACATCTGCAAACCAACACTGCTGCAGAGCCTTGGAAGTCGGGGATGAGGGCTTTACCAGTAGCACAGCACTGAGATCTTCTCTAGGCATAGATCTTCCAGGACTCATCATAGACTGGTATGCACAAGCATAAATCTCCCATCATATCCCTCTTTCTATATTTCTGGCTGCTTCCTTGTCGCAGCTGTTCAAGGAGCTGACTTCATCAGAATATGCTTTATGAAGTGCTTTTCTGCTCTGTATGATGCTTTTGCTTTATTTCTTTCAGTAAGTGCCAAACCACTGAAGAATGCCAAGGATAGAGCTCTGAAAGTCAAGACCAAGTAAAGAGTAAGTATTTTTCTATGGCATCATCAGCTGAAAAGTCTCAGGGCACCTCACAAACACAAAAGAAAGTGTGAGTTTTGAATACAGCTGTGTGGGGTGCATGTCCATCATCCCAGCTCACAGATGGAACTGTTGAGTGTGTTGAGTGACTTGCTCATGGGGCTCTGACAAACCCTGCTATTGTTTAAGAATTGTCCAAGTCCAGCTTGCCATGTTCGTGAGAAGATACTGCCTAAAACTGGCAAGGCAGAAGGAGATGTGTGCCTGTGTTTCAGCCATACCAGTCAATGGCCTGACATGCTGTCCTCAACCAGCAATGAAGATGGGTTTGCCAGACCGCCAAACTGCTGCAGGAACAAACTGCTGGGACAGGGATGGGAAACGACTTTATCAGCCACAGCTGTTGATAAGCTGAATAAAAGCCAATGCACTGAAAAGTCAGATGAGACCCTGCTGACCTGCTTACTATCTGTACCACAAGATGAATCTCCCCTGTAGCCCAGGACAATGCAGACCCACTTGTGCATGCAGTGCTTCAGCCTTAGCTTTAAAAGGTGCTCTTCTGAGTTTACAGCAAGAACCTGTTTCTCTGATCCTGGGCTCCTGTCACTCTTTGAACTTCCTCTTAAATTGCCCAGGAACTAGCTGTGTCACCAGGATACAGTCACTGTCATGCAGGGAATGAAGCTGAGGCATTTATTTTACAAATGGTCCTCCAAACAGGTATCACAAAAGAATAAATTTAGGATGCATCAAGGTAGACAGAGCCATTCACCAAGAGAGACTGGAGCCACCGGCTGAGATACTGTACCAATTCATGGCTCTGTTTCTTATCCTCACCTCTTCATTTCACTTGGAAATGTGCTCAGGCTTAAAAGCAGATCAGGAAATTAACATTTCCAGGTATGGAATATTACCCTAGCAACCTGAAAAAGGACTTTATATGAAAAAATGTGAAGAATTTCTGAAGTACAATTGGATGACAAACACTGTGATAAGAACTCTTGCTTCATGATATTTTCCTGTGCCCGTCAAAACAAGGAGATACAGTACTGCACAGGGACTTTTTTTTTTTTTTAACTAATTAAGCTATTTCATACTTCAAAAAAAGATTCACACCAAAGGGGCAAAAAAGCCCAGCTAGTCTACACTCTGCTGGAACTATCGCTTCATTGCATTTTTTGTAAGCGTGCATTTCATCCATAGTCCCTCCGCTGCAAAAGGCAGCATTCAAACAGTTCCATAATCGAAGAAGAAAATACAATTAAACAGAAACATTAACAAACATGTCCTGAACAAATACCCTGCAAGGAAAAAGCACCACAGCACTGGCTTATTTAGAGGCACCACAGCCTTTTAAAGACTATGAAATCATACAAAATCTTTCTGAACCAAGACCGGTTTCCCGATGCCTATGTCACCTCCCAAAAGCGAGTCTCTAATGTCATCTCTGGGTGTCTATACCCATGGCAATTCCCCCACCCCCTCCTAGCCACCTTGCCACCCAACACTTAGGCTTCTCCTTCATATGGAGCCCACTTTTTCCCAGCTTCAGCTAAGGGCCAACATTCTTCCAGATCTGCCCTTAATGACTAAAGGGAATAACTGGCCCCTGTTCTCTGTAACAGTCCTTTACGGATTTGCAAGCAGTTAGGTTTCCACCCACAGTTGTCTTTCCTCTAGATTGAACATGCCTGGTGGTCTTAGCATTCCTTACAGGACTTAGTGTCTACTACCATCTACCCATCCCCTTGCTTGCTCCCCCTCCAGACTGCTAACTATCTTTTTAAAAACACTACAAAATCACAGGCAAAAGGCTGGGGGAGAAATGATCTACAGGTGCTGCAAATTGGAGGGGGAGGACTCATGTGGATGCACTGCATCCTTTCCCTCCTCTCTTGGAGAATTTAGGGCACTCTGTGTAGCAAGGCTCCCAAGGCTACTTCAGTTCAGAGACCACCATTGCTTCCATGGAAGAGGTACATAAGCCTCTGCCACACTTCCCAGCAAGAACCATGACCATGCTGTCTGTTCAGTGCTTCCTTTTCTTCAGCTTGTTGCCATTGTTTGGTTATAGCTACTTCTCCTTTGGTTCTGGTTAGGCTCCTACACAACTCCCCTAGCAGTGCAGACCGGGCATGTAACCAACAGCTGCTCCAACAGCACTAAACAATCCCTCGTTCTCTTTCTCTCTCCTTGGTGTTTACATTCTTAAGCACACACTTTAAGGCAGTCATCACATCTCTCTTTTAATTGTCATTTGGCCAAGCTAAATGTAATTAGTTACTTTAATCTTCCCTCTTAGATCAATCCCTCCAGCATCTTAATCATTTTTATTGCTCCACTGAATTTGTTCTAATTTGCTGCCATTTTGGGGGCACAGAGTTCTCCAGAAATGAACTCAATAGGTACATTTAGACCAGGCACATGAAGAAAACATGACTAGATACATGTAAAAAACATTTCCTTGCTCCAAGACACAATAGTTCTGTTTGTGCAATCCAGAAATCACATCAACCTCTTTGCTGCCGCATAGTATTGCAAGCCCATATCTCATTTGCTAACCAGTGTAACCCCAGTGTCATTTCTGATATTACTGCTTTCCAGGGGTGTACCTCTCATCTCTGCTTTCTTTCTGAGTGCAGTCTGATTTTAACTCCTACTATTCAATTTATTATCCACTCTGCTAATCCCCAAATCCTATTCTGAGGTATGACTGCTTAGCTAGCTATATATCTCAAATCTCTTTGATTTCCAATGGAAATACTCTCACAAAGAAAAAGGCACAAGGTTTGTCATCAGAGTAAAGCCAAGGCACACACATAAATTCACAAGACAATATGGATTTTTCACATGCCTGTCCTCAGCATCAGCCCCTTACTGAAAACCGACGAAGGGCTTTCAAATGCTGCAGTTCAGCTTTGGTGGCATACCTATGTTGTGCCACTGTGCGACCGCTTTGCATCAGGCCCTGCTGCTCCCAGAAGAAGCAGTGGCCCCTGGAGACCTGTGCAAGGCCCTGTGAGAACAACTGGGAGCACTGGGCAGGTGCCAATTAAGCTTCACCCAAATGTACCACTGCTGGGGTACATTTCTGTACACTGCCCTTCTCTATACACACCCTCAAAGCGGGCATGGCTTTCCTAATAGCCTGGACACTAGCTTCCTTCAAACCATGGTGTCAAAGGCTCCGCCTCTCCTCCTCCATCCCAAAGGCAGGGGAGGCTTCTTCGAAACCTTTCTGTGAGACATCACAGAGGTGCACCCCAGACACTTCCTGAGCACTGGGCAGTCATAGAAGCAGGACCTGGGTGCAAAGACTTTTTTAGGATGCAGAAGAAACCCTTCCCCCTCCTCCAAATCTTGTCTCTCGGAAATCTTCTCCAAAACTCTTTTCCTGCCCCCCACCAGCTCCCCTACAGACATCAGCACCTCCAACAGCTCCCAAACTAGTCCAAAGGCACTAAAACAGGATGGCTTTGCCCCCCCCAACCACATCCATTACCTGCAGGGCTGCCCTGACCCTGAGCAGGGGGTGATGGCATCAAAGTCCAGTTGGGCTTGTCCAGCCTGGAGAACAGAAGAGGATGGAGGTGCAAGGGGAATGTGGCATGCCATAGGGTCAGTGGTGGATGAAGACCTAGCCCCGGGCAGCATTGATGCATTGCCTCTGCTGTTCTTCAGCTCTGTGGGGGAGCTGCTGCTCAGCCCAGTGCTGCTTCCACTAGCCACAAGGCAGCTACAGCTCAGCAGCATCTAAATGAAACAGGTCAGTGGTCCTTGCCACTGTGCCTCTGGCTATGCCTGGTCCCCCTCTGCTCTGGTCCCCAGAGGAAAGGGTGGGGCAGGGGGGCACATCTAACCACACTGAGCGGGCTGTAGCATCAGTTCCCCTCTCCCTAGAAAACAGGGGAAAATAAAGCACCAGCTATTCCCCCCTACCCTCTCCCATGCACATGTACTGCTAATGCGGGTAAATTTATGAGTCAGCTCTCTCAGTCTTTCATGGTCCAGGCTTTCCCAGGACCAGAATGCAATTTACTGCCAGTGAAAGTCCAATAAGGTGTATAAATCTGCCCTCCTGCCACCACCTATTTTCATGACCCATGTCAGCCCACTTCCTCCTCACTAGCAGCAAGAGAAGGTCTTCTGCTTAACTTTCCAGTCTCATGCGCCAACAGAAAGAAGCGAGGGAAGAGGCTTAGCACAAGTCAAGTCACTTGAAAACCCACAGTGTGTGTGAATTGGCTGGATTTATGACAGTCATTAGCGCCACCACGGAGATCCTTGCTACAAGTAACAGGATCAGTTTGAGCAGAGGGGAAAAAAAGTGGACTGAATAAGTACAGAACTACAGAGTACTCATTCTTTGGGCATTCTGAAAACATGAGACAGCACAGATGTACACATACACCTCTCCCACCTCTACACTTTGTACTTGCTTGAAGCCCATGGGTCCCCCTTGCAGGAGCCTGGTCTACAAGATCTTGAGATGCTTTTAGCCTGAAAAGAAAGACCAGACCTATGCATACATCTAGAGGAATGGAACTCCAGCCAAGCCACCTGACTGTATCTCCTGGCACAGACCAAGGATGGCCACTTTCTGCCAAATGCTGATCAGCATATACTAGACCAGCTCAGGCAGGATGGAGAAGGTCAGCTTGGCTTCAGCCAACTGAGAGCTGACTATGGCCAAGAAAAACCTTAGTGTGGCTCTTACCATCTTGCTCTAGCAAGCAATGAGGCAATTCTTAATTACATCTTCTCCAAGCCCTCCAGCTTTGCACCAAGGAACTCCATCCATTCAGTGCACTGCAAATGCTGCTCAAGGTTGTATGGCTGTTCCCCAGTATGTTCTTCTATATACTGGTATGAATGTGTAATGTTACATTAGGAGGCACAGCTCAACCCACTGCTTCCAAGTGAAACTTGCCTTCTCTTTACATTGCCATGCTGATCTTCCATTGAACAGACTATCTCTGGATGCTTTCATCCAAGTTCTATATTTCTTTAGCTGGTGTAATAAGTGTGGCATTTCAGTAAAGCCAAGGTTCAAGCTAAGCCTTTTGCATATGAACTTCCCTAAACCCCCAGGCTTCACCCAAAGAACATACAGATGTGACATATCCAGGAGGAGCACCGGACCAAACACGGTCTTTCTGCCATCTCCTGCAAGTTCACTAAATATTTAGACATCCTATAATAAGGGAAGTTAGGGGTTTTAAAGGGAATTTAGGTCTTCAACACTTCGTTTTTTCCTCTCCCTCTGGATCTCTGACAGTAAAACCAAGTTCTATAATTTTTCCATCAAGTTTTCTCCTGCAACTTTTAAACCATGATTTTATATTACTCTTTCAAAGTCATTCAGATTATGAGAAAACACCATTAAGTTGCTTTAAAAGTCTCAAATTCTGTTCTTAGCTATGCCAAATACAGCCATTTTAAGCAGTTCTTACCAGACACTCATTGATTTTTCTCCCCCAGGAACGGTCCATGGTCCATGAGGACTGGGGGAAGGAAACTCGACACAACTTAATCTGATCCCAAAACAGAATGTCAACCAGATTCTATACTTATTTCTGGTTTATACTGCAGGAAAAGCAGTATCTTAGGTGATCAAGAAAACATCTGAACACTTACACAGCAAAATAAATGTTGATGAATCTGTTGGCATCCTTAAAATCATGTAATTTAATACTTCAAAACCAAGGAAATATTCAGATATGAAGACAAAAAATAACACCCATTGGATGCAGCTAACATCAAAGATTTATGCAGCATTCATTGCAGTCATCAAAACAGCAGCCTAGGCAGTACCCCAATAGCTCCTTAAGATGTTTCTCAGATGACAAAAAGTGAACAAATTTATAAACAATAATGCTTTGAAATAAAGTTGATTCAAAGAAATATTGCAAGCCCTTGCATCTTGTACCACAGAGCAGACATCCTCGATCCAATCCTCACCACAACCAATGCCAAGATTCTACCTGACTTCAAAGGGACACCGGCTCCAGGCTCTGGGCTGCAGCTGAACCCTTGTATAGGTACACATCACAATTTGTGCTGCCACAGTTACCGAACCACAGTATCACAGGAGACTGTCATGTCAAAGATACATGAATTTCTGTATTACCCTGAGCACTTAAAACAACACAGACTGCCAGGGCAAGCCTTCTCTCTAATTTTCTGGTTTGTTTGATTTTTATGCTTCATCATGCTAGCAATATTTTCTTATGAAAAATCTACCTTGGTGGAGACAGGCAACACTTCTAAATGCATGCAGGCAAAGATGTACAAAGACATATAATTAAATGTCATCCTTACACCAGCTCCCTCCTGGGACACAGTGGTTATAGAACAAGAAAGCCCTGGACATCTCTCCTTAGCCTTCCTGCAGCATCCTGAGAGGCACTTCTCTGTGAGGTGCCAAGGACCAGTCCTACGATAACTGGTCATGTCAAGGGACCTCATGTGCCAGCTTGCCACTCTCTAGCCTGAAAAAAAGATCTGAGAAGTCCAGAGACCATGGCTGGGCTGAGCTGAGCTATACAGACACTGATGTTTCTTGCAAATTCAAATCATGTTTGGGAACTGCTTACATCGGACCGAGACTGAGGGATCTCCAGGCCTTCATGTTCAAAAAGAGGTGGGCTATCAGGTAGCCGGTTTTCTTGCAATGGAAAAATACAAGACAGAGGATCGGGAATTAGAAAACTTCAGATTCCTTCTGGATCGTGACTGTTTTCCAAACTGGGTGATGAAGAGGGATAATTTAATACAACTCCTGTCTTTTGCAGTCCCCAACCCTGTACACCCTTAACATGCATACACACAGAACAAAAAAAGAACTTAAAAAGCTCTTAGGAAACTCACCGATGTAGGCTGCTTTTGTAGTCAATAGGGATTAGTTCTCCAAAGGGCAAGCTGGAGCATATCCACTGGGCTCCTGCTCTACACTGCCTTTCAAAGGACTCCTTCTTTCTCTACTGACTCCCTGGAGATCCTCTGGAAAGAAGTCTCCCACAGCTAGTGTTATATTCCGGAAAAACTCCCCTCTCCATTTAAACATCAAACATCTCACCCAGCTTCTAAAAGCAAATGTAAAATAAACAATGAGGGGGAATATACAGAGGGATACAAACTGCAGGAATGAAAATCCCAAGTATTTTAAAGATCTTGAGATAACTTTAAAGAGCTACCTGCACATTATAAGAAATGATAAAAATTTTCATTGAAGCAGTAACTCTGGTTTCCTGTCTCAGAGCCTCTGAGGTTCTCATCCCTCATCCTTGTTCAAGAGCATTTGTGTGAGGATCAGGTCTTTGTTCCCTGGGAATTCACCTCCTCCTGTCACTTTTTCTTCCACCTGGAGTCAGCACTGGAGCTGGATGCTAAATGAAACATTTTGTTGTCACTGGGAAACACAAATGCATCCAAAGCAGAACAAGAACAAACCTACACTGCTTGGTTTGGAGGGACAATTAGCTCCAGTCTCCTGTATCTCAGAGGACTCTACAGCCTCTGGGATATGGAGCCTGCTTCTCCATTTCTTTCCTGCTGAAGTCATTTCCCTTTGGATAAGTAATTACTTATCTATCGGGCCAAAGAAACAAACTACCTCCACAGCCCAGTCGTTAAGAGTATTCTCTCTCCAGCACAATGAATAGGCATTTATATAAATTAGAACAGCTCCAGCTGGAAAAGCTCCAACTGAGAAAGCATTACTGCAGAGATCCAGTAGTCTGGGCCCTCTTGTTGGCTAGGACAACTCTGGGGACAAGTCCCCACTCCAAAGTATACAGAATAGAAATGCATTACCCAAAACCCAGTTACTTTTCTGCTTACCAGGCTGCTAGCTATTCTGGGTTTTTCTCTGCTTTTTCATGAAAACACATCAAAAGTTATCATTCATTTCAGTGCAGAACTAGCAAAATTATGAAGGGGGGCAGGAAGTAAACCCTCCATTACAAACCTCCCCTGTCAAAAGCCTTGATCACCATCTCTAAAGTCAAAAGCTGCAGTTGGGGATCTGTGAACAAGGAACATTATTCCATCTCACTGTCCTAACAAAAAAAAAAAAAAAGTTTAAGAGTATTAGGGTAAGGTATGTCATTAACCAACACTCACCTCCTACTGTGTATCTCCTGGTTTCTGAAAGTTATTACTCCCTCCAGTAAAAGGAAAAACCAGCACTGCACAGAAAGGGTTGCTCATGTAAGACACCCACTGTGGGTATCCAGCTTCTGCTTCAGAGAGTGACAAGGCACAGGCATTCAGCTCCTGCAAAGTTCTCTGAGCCCTGAAGTTCAGAGCGCCTTTTAGCCCCTTTGCTCCTCATTGAAATGATGCAAATTAAAAGTGGATAAAGCACAATCTTTACAGCTCTCTCTGAATCCCTGGTTTGAAAGTTTGCAAACTTTCAAACCAGGAATTCAAAGTGAACTTTCTGTAAGAGTCACTGTATCTTTCAAGGCAGCCATCCCACAGCTATCCTATTTTTCTAATCTACTTAGTTTTTATCCCCTCCTGTTTAGAGCACAGGCCCCCCATCACGTAATGAAACAATTGCAATGTCTTTTCTGAGATTCCATTTATGCTTTTGTGGCATTTACTTTGTTACTGCCAGATGGAGTCTTAAAAGCTTCCTCCCAGAATACTCAAACATGTGGTACCTCAGACCACATCCAAGCTGCTTTTGTATTTTGACTTTCAACATTTCAGGACACTATCTTTACAATTTTAATTATATATAATATTCACCTTTTCAGTAATAAATTAGAGGGTGATTTCAAGTTGCATCAAAAACGTGGAGAGCTGTAGAGGAAAGACTGTGAGAACAGATTATGTCATTCTGTCGTTTTCATTAGATTCTCCCTTGGGGATTGTCAGCTGCTGATGTTTCAGCTTGCCTCCGCTGAAACACGTCTGACATGAGGGAATCTCCCCAGAGATACTTAGGCCACTGACTACAGCAGCCAGCAATAACAGAGAACTATAGAAGAGGAGAGAGAGGGATGCAGGGATATACAGAACTCTCCCGCACACTTGCCACACAAGTGTATGCCTACGTGCAAGTAGCCGCAAGCTAGTGCCTTGTGTGCTTCCTCTACCACAGTGCACTTCAAATGCGTTTCTCAGCAGAGTCCCGTGACAGAAATACCCCAGCAATCCAGTCATGTGCAATTAATTAACATCCCATTTTACCTGGCTCAAAGAGATGCACAGCAGTGAGCCTTTTGCCATCCTCTTCCTGGAGCAGCTGGCAACATCCCTACACCTTTCCGTGCGGCAGTGGAGCCATTCTTCTCACTGCACAGGCTTCAAAACCACCTGCCCCCAGATGCTGTGCAGATTGAAAATTGCCCTTGGAATCAGAGCCAGTTTTAGGCTTCTAGCAGATCTTCTGCAATTCATTTCAAGACAGTATTCATTTAGGACCTTCATCTTTCCCATTCCAAACACCCGCTGTGTATCTCCAGGACCTCATTCCCAGCTGGGGATGCTGGAATAGCAAAAGTCCCTTGTGACAGAGGAAAGCCACAGTCCCTCATTATGACAGACTACAACCTCTCACCTACCCGTATCCCCCTGTGTCCCATTCATAGCACACAGCCAGAGGCAATGCACCCCCACTGCTATCTTCAGCTATCATTAGGCTATTATGCCTATCACCTGAAAACAATTTTCTGTTCATTAGGCAATCAGCTGTGATGTAGGACATGGCATTTGTGCTAGTAAATTATCAGTGGGTTCATGACACCAAATATTATCTGTCTCAGCTGGCTCCTAGTAACCATCTCACCTCCCAGTCTGTTTTGAAATAGTGAACTTAGTAAGTTTTACATTTGTTTCCTTTTGAAAATCCCCCAAATTCTTCAGAGATCATACATGCTAGAAACCACATCCACATGAAAGAGTTGTGTATATTAGCTCCTCAACAGTACATGGCAACCCTAAGAGATTAGGAAAAGAAGTTAAATAAAAATGTTAAATCCAAGTTTAACATGAAAGAGAGATTATCACGTCATTTCCTCCATTTGAATTTGAGTTTGTCCTGGACATCTGTATAGAAAATTCCTGACTCTTACAAAAACCACCAGTGGTCAGGATTACATGCTTGTTGCTCTGCTAAAAAATAGTGTAATCCACCAGCAAGGTTGTACCACAGCCCCCACTTCTGCTGCTGCACAGGAGGATATGAACTGGCATAGGTTTTAGGCCACACAGCACGTTCCCCATGCTGGCCAAACTCAGTCTCAAAATGGCACTTTCAGCCCCCTCAGATACCAGCAGGGGAATTTCTACTGACTCAGAGTAGAGTCAATACCTGACTGGTAGGGTCAGAGCCTCTGAATCCATTAAGAGAGCAGCTCACCCAAACCCTAACAGTGCAGAAGAAGCTCCTCCAACTCAAGAGCACAGAGAGGTGCAACTGTGAAGGCTGGCTAGTGAAGCGATGATTCTCAGAAACCACAATGCTCATGGTTCCTCAAATCCCATTTTATCTTCTGGAAGCAACAAAGGTGAGTAAACAGAAGGCACCTTTAAACTGTAGCTCATCTCGCAAGACAAAAGAATGACATCATGAAATAGCAAGGTGCTATTTTCACATCATCCAGTATGTGACAATACACATCTGATCCCCTCCCAGTATCAGGTTTTGGCACACTAGCTATTCGATGCTGTGATAGTGCAAAACCTTCAAAGCAGTGGCTACAGATGGGTGAAGCTCCTTAATGACAGGGGCATGGTCTCAATCTAGAACAGCCCAACATCCCAGGATTCCAGAACTGGGCCTGCAAATGCTAAATCATCATTTGCATGGGACAGGTTTGTAAGTCTCTTCTGCACAAATTTCTATAGTGAGGCTTTAGCCGTCCCCGAGGACAGGATGTGCTGTCACAACATACCAGAGGTTTTGAAAACCAGACATCTTTGGGGAGTTCCCCATACACCTAAGCTGTACCACCGGTCAACACCATCACGTTGACTCCTACAGGTACCACATGATATTTGGAGCACAGGGCCAAACCCACTCAGGTGGGAAGGGTTTCCTCCAGTGGGACAGTCAGTCCCTCCCTCCTGCACACAGAGCAGATCAATCTTGTTATCTTTCTTCCAAAGTTGTTTGGTTAGGCATGCAAATATCATGATTACTGGAGACAGATTTTATTAGAAACACAATACTGAAAGTTCAGAACCTACATCTAGCTTTAAATATCTTCAGTCACAGCCGTTCTGCCACGTTTATCAGTATCTTCTACTGTCACTAAACCATTATTGCAGTAAACTTTTAATTTGATGTTTAATCTGTATTCTCTCTGCTTCATCTTAAACTAATTTATTTCCTGATCTGTCCTTGGTGACTAATGAGAATAATTGGCCCCTGTCCTCTTTCTGTAACAGTCTTTTATGTATTTGCAGACAGTTAGGTATCCACCCACAGTAGTCTTTTCTCCAGACTGAGCTTGCCTGGCTCTCCCAACCTTTCTTTGCAGGTCTTGTTTTCTCTGATCTGTGATCATTGTCTTTGTTCACTCCCCCACACTGTCCTCAGTCCTTCCCTCTTTTAGAAGTGCAGCCCCCAAACAGAATGCAGTTATCTAAGCAGGGCTTAACCACATCTGTAAATAGGTGTTAGATATTTCATTTCACTGTTTTGAACAAACAAGGATTGAAGATAGAGCTCACACATGGGCTGGACAGTAGGTCCAGTGATAGCTAGAGTGAGTCATTTTTTGATCAGTGGTTCAAATCCAGACCAGGAATGTAGTAAGCAAGAACTGTTCCCATTTCACAACCAGATAGCTACACACAGGCAAGTAGTGCAGGCTGACTGCTCCCTTGAGAAGTAATTTATGAGTCTGGCCCATGAAGAGTTAACTGGACATGAGGTCCTACATGCCTCCCATACCAGAGGTGAGAGGGGGAGTGACAGAATAATGTCTCAAGAATTAGTCAAGTCAGATAAACTGCTGGCCCCACACCTGTTTTGGTGGATGAGCAATCAGCAGAGACAAGCCATCAAACAGACCATGAAGACCAAATTCCTGGTTTTCCCCTAGAAGTATTTGTTCCCTAGAAATGTTTCAGCACAATCATGCACACCAATATTATTGACACACTGTGTTCTCTGGGAATCTTCAGTATTCAGAGATGGCAACCTAGCATTTTACCTGAAGCCACTTTCAGTCACTTTCTTTAGTTATGAACCTTCCTTGTGAATGGGATTAGAGGTATAGGGAGTCAGCACTGCAAAGGTCTCAGCTTTGTATCCCTTTCACTTTGAGCCAGTAGCCAGACTCTCATTTGTAATTTCTCTTTTTCCCCAGATGCTTGACCAATCCATTGGTGGCCCTAAAACATGGTCTTTGATTGCAATAGAAAGGGAAGGGAGCTACCCAGCACACTTCATAGTCTGCAAATACCCTCTGTATTAGCAAGTATCAGCTGACAGTCTCAGAACCTGTACCCTTTCCCTCTCCCCTTTTTTAACGCCCCTGAGTACAGAAAAAACAATGTTTGTTCCCTTCACATTAAGCATACTCACTGTGTGTGTGAAAATTCAAGAAAGATAAACCAGTCCCTCCTCCTGCCCAGAGCCTGCGTCTAAGAAAACACTAAACAAAAAGCAGCTTTGCCTCAAGAGGTCTAAATTAGCCATGGTTTGAATTGATTTAATCATAGCATGGTTTGCACATTGCCTAGTGCCACTCATTTTTTTCTAAGTGTGAAGAGAGATCTTTTTTCTCTGCAGTTGACCCCAGGCACATGAAGGTATGCTGCCTAATTTGCACAGATCACCACCGTGCACTTGGTCGATTTTTACACACACCATTCACATACCGGTGCACAATCCTAGCTGAGAGCTGGCGGTTTGTAGCTTAAGGAAGCCACAAGCTCTTGAACTATAAAGGGTGGGTTCATTTGGATATTTTTTTTAATCAACGTGGAGGGTAGCTTTGACACTTAACCCAACTGAGTCAGTCTCCTGGTTCCCAGGCAGTTAGCACCATGCCACTAATTTTGCCAGAGAAAGCACCAGTCCATACCTGCCAGGAACCTCCTCTCTTGTCTTCAGATGAACAGACAAGCAAGATGGGTAAGTCAGAGGGATGGTGGAGCCCCCTTTGTGGTTGGAGAAACGGTCTTTTTAGTTTGTTATGACGCACTTAGCTGAAGCAGAAACACAATGCTCAGAAGAAGAGACAAGGCAGTGGTAGCGGGAGGGCCATGCTTAGCTTTAAATATCTTATTCTTCTCTACGTCCCCTTCCACATATTTTAGTGCTGCAATCTTCAAACGGCCATTTCGTCTTATGCAGGGAGGCACCCAGGGCAGTAGCTAGTCCATCTGACTGCGGCGAAGCAACAAAATGAGTAAGTTGATTCACTGTGGTTTAAAGAATTCTTGTGGATGGGTGGGTGGAGGACAGATCGGGGTAATAGCAGATAATTTATCAGCCATGTTTCTCCCAACCACTCCCTGCTTTTCCATCAAGTATAAATATATCTCAAAGGCGGCTAATCACAGAATCACAAGAGAGTCAGGCAGTCCTACAGCCCCAATGTCAGGCAAAGCGGATACTACCAGCATCCTCTTGTAGATTAGGCAATCACAATACACGGAGCCATCTCTCTGAAAAAGATCATCTAGTCCATCTCTCCTACAAACTAATCCATTTCTTTGTGATAAATTGCAGCTTACACAAATAAAAGAAAAAAAAATTAACAAACCCTCTGCATGTTCTCCAGCTACAAGGTAACTCTCCTCACTGCCCCACCAAGCCATGCTGATGATGAGTACAGGCAGAGCTGAGCTGTGGCCTTCCTAAAGGCTGAGAAGATTAAACCTCTAGGGGCCAGCCCTCTGTCTGGACTAGCACACAGGCAGATTTTGCGCATCCTAAGGAGCAAAAGACGGGAGCGGGGAATGGAGCCCATGGCAGAGACAAGCAGTGCTGTCTGTACAGCACTCCCATCCTCTGCCAGCTTGGGGGAATGAGAAAACAGCACTGTGAATCAAATCCAGACCTCCCACATGGTACTGCAGAGACACCAATTCCTGGTGCCAGCCCAGGCAATGCGAGTCCAGCGTGGGAATCCAAGCACAGCTCCATGCACTAGCGCAGAATGGCTCTGGCACCAGAGATGAGGTCCACCTGCCCTCTTCTAAAACAAGCACAAGAAACAGCCCCAGCTGAGCTTCAATAATACATGAAACACAGAATCAATGCCACCAGCTTTTCCCCCTGTAGGCAAGGGTTTGGGGATGGGGTGGTGGTTCATAGGTTGATAGAGGTTTTATACAAGGGGCACTTGGTAATCCAAAATGAGGACAAAACAAGTCAAAGCCTAAATCATTAGATGGGCATGGAGGGTTGGGATTTTTGTCCAGCCTCTGTATTTTCATCTCTCCGCGATTTCTTCATGCTCTTGCATGCACAGGTACAATGTAAAACTCGGCCATCAGCGCAGGTATCCCGAGAACCCTGCCCAGACCAGGATGGCAGGGGGCGGTTACAGACACCTGGCTATGGTCTCACTGACAAAGGGATCACAAGAGGCACCAGGAATGGCGCAGGCTGAGCTGGCCTAGTGCAGCAGGTGTGTGTCACTGGATCAGAGCCCAGGGTCCACAGAAACAGGAGAAGAAGCTTTGACCATGCTTCTTTCCTTTTCCCTGCTGAGATCTGCCCCTGTGTACCAAAGGCAGAGCCAGGAGGAAGCTGAAGTGGGTCTCACCACCCACAGGCTGTTTTTGCACTCTGCCCTCAGCCTGCTCCATCCTGTCCCAACCCTCTGAGATTCCCACCCAGGACTGGGATACAGGCTGGGGTGGTAGGGGAACAGAGGAAACCAGGGTGTGGGGAGGCAGTAAGAGCTGCTGCTCTGGGGTGGCGTGGGTGAGCGCTTGAAAAGCACCCATACCCACACCTCCCATCTTAGAAAGCACTCTGTCACTCTCTCCAGAGCTGCAGTTGGGGCACACCGAGTCACCCCACACACCGGGATGCTGTGGCCCTGCTCTGCTCTCCAAGGACTTGGGCAGTGGGGAAACACTGGGGCCCCGTGAGCTGGCATTGTTGCATATGCAGCCCGCCCTGCCTGCCCAAGGAGCAGCCCAGGGCTGACCAGCTGCCCTCTTGCACTGCTTGCAAGACCTGAGATAGCTGTGCATGATGATGAGGGGGCAATATCAGAGGGCATTTCCTTTTGCCCATGCTGGAGCTGGCAGGGAAGTTGGGGAAAAGTCCCAGATAAAGGTAGCAGCAAGAGATACTGGGAGTTAAAGGCTCTCACTGCCCTCATGGCCGAGCATTAAAACTGCAGGACCCCTCCCCAACTCCCATCTACCGTGCTCTGCCTCTGCCCAAACCTGGCGCAGGTCACAGCTGGGAAGGGCCATGGCAGGGATGCGGCACCTGCTTAGGCCTGCTGCGCTGCAGGCCTGGCTGGCAGCTGTGGCAGACACAGGGCAGGTAGTGCTGGGCACTGCTCCCCAGGGGAGCACACAGCCCAGCCCAGCTGCCAGGGGCTGCCACCCTTGCCAGGCACCCGAGGCAGCTTCCCCGCCTTCCCTCCAATCTGCCTGCAACACCCGGGGTGGGGGCGGAGGGGCAGGGGCTGAGCCAGGCTTGCCCAGCATCTGCCCTCCTTTCCCCTGGCCCTGCATCCCACCCTGACCCTGCGGGCACCCCCACCACCACCACCACCGGGGGCTTGTGCTTTTAGGAGCTCCCACGGGTGAACCAAGGGAGGGGGCTACAATTCCCCACTCCAAGTGGTGCTGGGGTCCCAGCTGGATCCGGCAGCAGCAGGGAGCTGTGGGGCCTGAGAAATTCTTCCCGAAAACTGGAGAAAGGCTCCCACACGCCCTGCTCCCCGCACAGGTAAACTTTCTACTCCCACTTGCGGAGGCAGCGGGAGGGAGGGAGCGCTCTGACAGGGAGGATCCAGGTGCGGATAAACCCTGGGAAGCCTTCGGTATTTATAGAAGCACCGCCAGAACATGGCAGGAAAGGTGGCTCTCAAGCCCTCGACGGGGAAGCGCTCCTGGTTCTTAACAATAGACCGACAAAGCCCCCTCAGAAATGTGGGAAAGAGACACTGGAAGGATGAAGGCGAGGGAGAGGGTGGGAGAGGCGCGCCCCTGCCGCAGGATGCTCCGGGGGCCTCAAGAGCCGGGGCCCCCGCCGCCGCCCCGATCCCCGGCTCGCCCGGCAACAGGGCTGGGGGCGGCGACCCCCCGCCTTCCTCCGCCTGCTAAGGGGTGAGCCCCTTGCTCTGTACTGCCTCCCCCCGCCCGCTACCAGGCCTCCCGTCGGCTGTAGGGACTAGAGGAAAGGGGAGGTGGGTCGTGGGGGCTCAGGCGGGGGGATGACGGTGAGGATAAGGGTGGTGAGGGTCCGCCCCGGGGCGTGGGGTGTGCGGCAGCTCGCCCCTGCCCCCCTGCCCCCTCTCTCGGCGGGGGGGGGGGGGGGGGGCCCCGCCCCACGCGTGCCGGGCGAAGCGGCGTGGCGGGCACGGGCAGAGGCTTAAAATAACCCCGAGACGTTCAACACCTTGTGCCCGGCGCTGCCGGCGGGGGCGGCGGCCGAGTGCTCCCGCACCCCGCGGCGCTCCGCTCCCTTTGTCTTGCCACCATCTTACGGAAAGACTCGCATGTCACGTTACGGTCGGGATGCACCGGTATCTCTCGCCTATCTACAGCCGAGCGGCACGATAGCCATTTTGCATCCCTCCCAAGGGGGCTGGGGAAGGGGCTGCCTGCGTGGGGACGCGTGGTGCAAGGCGCGGGGGTTGTGGGGGTGGGCGGCGGAAAGGGGCCACGATGCCTGCTGACAGCGCCAGGGAGACGGGGATAAATTAAAACCCGTGAAGTTGCCTGAATACAGCGCCTCGCAGGTTCAGGTTAAGTCTCTTGACGTGCTTGGACTTAAAATAGCCCTTTCCCTCCACGCAAGCAGGCGCACTGGCCCCGGCGCTGGGCGGGCTCCTTGCCGCGGTGCCAGGGGCGGCCCCGGCCCCCGCGTTAGGCCGCTCACGATCGAGAGGCCGGCGTGGGTTTTAAGTAATGCACCACTCTTCTCGGCAACAAGCAGGTTTCTATGTACTGTTATTCCTAATGTGCTCTATTTTCACATCAAAGCATGACAGGGAGCTGCTGGACCAGTGAAAAGAAAGAGGCAATTTGTGGGTGGATGGATGGATGGATGGGTGGATAAGAATTTTCTTAATATTCACTCCTTTCCAAAGCCGTGTTCCTCCTCCCATGTTTCCCCCAACCCCACCTCACCTGCCCACCCCAAAAAAGAATCACAAGAGACTTTCCCCTGGTGCTCGACACGGTAGGTAACTCAAACCATCCCTGTCACATTCTCTTCATGTCCTATTTGATGAACCAAAAGGGAATCAACATGTCTGGTAAATGTTTCTTTTTTTTTTTTTTTTCCTTCTGTATCTTCTGCTTCTGAGAGCAGCATCCCCAAACCTTTTGTTCTACTGTGTGTGGTCTTCCCTGGGCAAACCCGTGTACCAAAATGAGCTGCCAGCAAAATCACAGAAACAGGAATTTCCCTACCTTGGTTAGTAGAAGCAGAACCTCTAGACGGACAGATCAAGGGAGAGAGCATGTTGGGAATGTCCAGTCTCCTCTTCTTGCTTGCATATCCACATAAGAAGAATAAGGGTTGGGGGGCAAATGTGGGGGAACGAGTTAAAAGAAAATCCTATTTGGCTGTAAAAAAAAAAAAAAAAAAAAAGGATTCTTTGTGGCAATCTTGCGTCTTGAAGTGGTGCAAATTCAAAAGCCGGAGAGAATCACTTCAGAGGATATTCAGCGCGAGTGGTGAGGATCGTCAAATGCAGGTTCCAGAGTAAGCATTCCTTTCGCCTTTTAATGATTATTCTTATAATTATTCTTTTTCTTTTTTCTTTTTTCTTTTTTTTTTCCTGGAGCCCTAGTGGAGGAGGTTGTGTTTAAAGCAACTGGAGGTCGGTGCCGTTCTTCTGTGAAGCATGATTATCCTCAAAGCGTCCCCTTCCTGAAGGGAAAAATAAGCATCAATTTTGTATTAGAGGGGTCTGAAGGGGATAAAAACCGCTCCCCAACAAAGACATTAATATATTGAGAAAAAAGGGAGGCAAAACGCATTTCCCAACAGTGCACACAAGCGGAATAATAAAAAAAAATATTAAAAAAAAAAAACCAGCTGGCACAAGTCTATAAATAATTCAGATACGGGCTGACTACACCATTCCCGGGATAGGCATGCATACGAGACGGGAAAGCGGGCGCGATGTGAATCGCGGAGAGAAAGCGAGCCCCCCCCCCCGCCGCGGCCCCCTCCCCACGCACGCACAGCATTTCGCCCACCCCCGGGCCCAGCCCCCGGAGGGCTGGCGAGGGCCGTGCCCACCCCTCTGCAGTGCTGCCGGCACCGCCGCCCGCCCCGTGCGGCTCAATGGGCAGCGTGGGGCGCGCTCCGCGCAGCCGGGCGCACACACACGCACACGCATGACACGGGGGGGGCTCTCTCACCTGCGACGTGGCCGTTTTGCGCTCCCCCCCCCGCCCCCTGT
>JAVJGJ010000057.1:37889394-37918448 GCA_035590215.1 Microhierax caerulescens | reverse complement strand
TCCTCATATGCCTTATGAGGATCAAACACAGGAGAAGCATGAAACCCATTGACAGAGGTAACAGAAACCTCCCTAGGCCCCCCGGGAACGCAACCCTTGGCTTTCTGGGGTTTGGGTTGGTTTTTTTTTTTTTTTTTTCCTAGGGGTGGATTCACAGCTGGGGGTCGCCCACCCACCCCACCCCACGCCTCCAGCACACGCGGACAGGGTTTACAGCTATGCAGGCATTTATTTAATGAAGTCGCAGGTATTTTTTCCTTTCCCCTCCCATCTCCCATCTCGCACGGAGAACAATTCACACTTACAGCTGTCATAAAATATAGACCCACATACATACCAACAAATCTTGCTTCAAGCACTCGGGCTGCTCTGAGCAGCTACTGCCCCCCTCTCTCCCTGCAAGGCTGATCCACCTCAGACATGCTCAACTTCTTCAGTCTCTTCTCTGATACTGCCAGGGTAGGAGATACGGGGCGGGGAAGCGTTCAGAGCATCACCCTAAAAACACATTTTTTAAAAAAAAGAAAAATCCTCTGCATTATAAAAGCTCCGGGAATGCTTCCCGGAGGTGGAGAAAGCACGGGAAGGTGAATTAATAAAGCAGCTTAATGATTAATAATAATGAAATATAGACGCGGAAAATGGTGGGAGGGGGGAAAGCAAGGCTCGGTGGTGGTGGGGAGGGGGGGAAGGCTGTGCGAGCGAGCAGCGGGGAAAACGCGGGGAGAGGCGGAGGAGGAGGAGGGGAGACCGTGCAGGGAACGGGAGATCAACCCCTCCCCGCTGCCGGAGGGGCAGGTCTCAGCCTCCGACGCCCGGCGGGGGCGAAGGGGCAGCCCGTGGCCGGGCGGCACCGGTGCCCGCTGCACGGCCGGTCCGAGCCGGAGCCGCCGCCCGGGCCAGCACCGCGCAGCTCCGCGGGCAGCGCCCGGGGCTCCGGCGGTCCGGTCCCCCAGGACCGCGACCCGCGTGGTTGGAAGCGACAGAGAGAAGTAACGCTTGGAAAAAAAAAAAAAAGAAAAAGAATAACAATAACAATAACCATAAAATAGTAATAATAAAAAGAAAGAAGCAGGCGCCCAGCCAGCGGGCAGGCAGCAGAATTGGATCTGCAGAAAAGAAAGGAGCAAGAGCAGAGATACTGCTAATATCTAAATTGGATACTCCACAATTAAGTCCGGTGCTTTAATTGCTATTCTCAGAGCCCCCGGAAGCTAAGTAATGTGAAATCAGCCTGAACAGAAAGTGTTTGCACACTCCTCCCTGCCCACAGGCGTCTGCACCCTTGGTATCCAGATCGCTCTCAGTTTTGCCCCTGGCAGTGGTCACAGATCCATCCACCCTGTGGTCACAGATCCATCCCTGTCCCCTCCCATGTCTGGGTTTAGCTTCGGGTGGCCTGAGCAGAGCCGAGCGTGCCTGGCCTGTCCCCCCCTCCCCGCACAGCCCTGCAAAGCATCCCTGAGGTAAGTCTGCCCCAAACCAAGGCAAGCCAGAGAGGATAACAAGGCAGAGCCCCTCCAAGTGAACATGTCAGGTGCACCCTTCAGGATATGTAGTCACTCAAAGTCACTCAAGGGTCACAAACACCCATGCTGCCACTGGCTGGGTCTTGGTAGAAGGTTTGGAAGGACTCAGTCAGGCCCTGGTGACCGCCATGAGACCAAAGCAATGAGGAAAGCCCTCCCCATGCTGCCCTGCCATCTACTCTTGTGCTGCAGGAAATCAGACCCAAGGCCCAATGTCACATGCTCTACTTCAGTGCTGATGAGGGGCTGCATCATCCAGCCTTTGCATCCCTCACTGAAATCTCCCTCCAAGGAAAACACAGTAGCTTGTACCTACCCAGGAATGCTCCGTGTCCAGGAGCAGAAAGGAAGATACCCCTCAAAAGACAGGCAGGGAGGGCTGGATCCCACGTGCCAAAGAGTTGTGTTCCAGTGAGCAGCCAAAGCACTCAGTGCTGGCCCTTTGATGCAAGTATGTGTCTCCAGTGCAAAACATGGATGTGGCCAAGGTTCCTGAGGGAAGAAAGCCTCCTGAAAACACCACAGTAGCTCCAGACCCTCTCGCAACCCCCAGGGTCTGCCAGTTTGTATCTCAGAATCCATCTGCATGGTACAAACAGGGTTTGCGGGTTGGTAGGGGAGGTTATGGATGGCAACGTGACTGTAGCATCACATGCATGTATCAGTATGTCATGTGAAGCCTGAATGAATTTCTGTGTCCATGTACAGTGGGTGTACAATGGTATTTCTCATGTAGCTGCAGTGACCACAAGCAGTACCAATCTGTGCTTGAGCTCCTTGCCAAAAGCAGACACCAAGATTTTAATTTCGACAGCCAGGATCTTCCTGAGGGTGCTGGTAAGGTCTGTTCTGCTAGAAAGATTTTCCTAGCATTTTTAGGCATGCTTAAAAAAAGTGACTGTGATCTTTTTCATTCTAATTTCAGTAAAAATGGAAGACATATTAGCCAAAGCCTGAAGTAATCTGAAATTATCTCAGAACAGTTGGAGGAAAGAAATGTAGAGTGATACTTATATACAGAAGTTGCTAATAGCTGAAGAGATTAGTCATTTGACTTCCCCATTCCTTTCACTGATAATAGAGATACAAGAATAGCAGATGGGATTTGGCCAAGGCATGTTTTTCCTTTCTGTATGGCAAGAAGGGATAAACTACGACTGTGCAGGTCCTCCTGCATTCTTCTGGATGAAACAAGTGGAGAAGGAGCCTGACAAAAGAAGACAAAATGGTTTTAATGCAGCATATTACTTAGAAACACAAAATGGGGAATTAAGAAGTATCTTAAGAACAATTTCTGAAAAGGGGCCTATCAATCAGAAAAGAACAGCTGCAATTATTTAAAGCAAGTCAGCAATATTTAAGGTTATCATTTGTTGTGACCTTAAGACAAAGGAATTCATCAACCACAGGTTTTCTTTCTAAAATTAGACAACTCCACAGTTGCACAGTACTTGGCAACCTGTGTTATTGGCTTGCTTTTAAGGATAAGGCTAGTTGCTTTTCTACTTACATCTTACATAAAAGCATGTATATTTATAATTCTCTCTTAAATTTAAGTCATAAGGGCCAGGGTCCCTTTAGTGATAAAGGGTCTGAGTGTCCCATTTGATACCTTTTTCAGAGAAAGGCAGTCCATTCTCTCTGACCAAAGAAATGGGGCTCAATCACAAGTTTGAAATTGGGCACACAAAAATGCCAGTTTCTTCAGAATTATCTTCTTGAGATTCTGAACAGCATCTAACCCCCAAATTACTTTTACATTAAGATGTAATATGTATTGTAAAAAAGGGTGTGGAGGTAAGCTCTAAATGAAAATTGTTGCAAAATCTGCAGCAGCATAGTACTATGACAGGGTTTACTCTCACTAGCTGGGGTTGGTTTTTATTTCTTCTGCAATCAACTAAGATGAATGAACTGCATAAAATCAAACAAATAGCATCTCTGATGGGAAATTGGTTTTTCAAACATCTCTTCAATTCAAAAACACTTAAATGTTATTTGTAAGACAAATTGAGGGATTTATTTTAAATGTGTTCATGCTTACTATAAATTAAGGGCCATATTATTCTTGTCCTGCCTAAGATAAAAGAATGTGGATGAAAGTTCTTATATCAAAAGCAGCCAGAGCTGGATGTGGCAGTGACAGTGTTGAAGAGGATGCAGAGCAGTAGAGCCATTCTGCCACCACAGAACACCATCTGCCAGCACCGACAGGGACTGAAGACTACAGTATCTTTAACCCATAGTAAATGCCCCACTGACTTCATAGAATCAGAGCCTACTTCCAGTGCAGTATGTCCCCCCAGACCCAGGGTCTGCAGCTAAAGGGAAAAGACCAGCAATTCATATGTCATCTGCACAAGCACAGATGCAGTTGCATCAGTGTAAGAAAAGCCATGTCTGTGAAGAGCAATTCCTTATAATCAATGAAATGGATTAATTGCTCTGGATAATTCACACCATAAAAATGTTTTTCATAACAGCATTCCTTTGGGTGTTTGCATACGGGCTGCAGAGCATAGCAACCAAGTCTCCAGTTGCTTTTATACAGCACTCTGTGCCCTGTTCCGCTCAGCCCACCTGATTATACAGTGGCCAAATACCTCTATGCCCATGTCATAGGTCTTCAAACTATCTGAGACACTGTGGGAAGTCCTGGTGTTCAAGTACTAGGCCTATGACATTTTTGGAAGATCACCATAACATTGGCCACACAAGTCCACAAGCAAGGATGCCATGTCATGTTGTATAAAGAACAGCATGAAGAAATCTTATCAGATAATTAAGAAGAAAGCAGAGAAATAAGCACACAAACCTGATGGTGTCACAACCACCTGGCTGAAGGGCTCAGATGAACTTTGGCATAAAACCTTTTATCCTTTCTTTTGCACGTGGCTCAGGACAAAGAGATGCTAAAGCACAACTGAGCCAGAAGCCACTGGAGGAGGGTTCTAGTCAGTCTCTTGCAAAGACACCTGGACACAAGGACACCACTCACTTTGCTGTCTTGGAGAGCACTCATCCTGCCAGCAGCCCTGCAGAAAGAAAATCATGAGCACTATTTGAAGTGAAATACACGTTCTCTCAGCTGTCATGCCAGGACACTTAGCTGAGCCCTCATCATTGTACACTGCAACAATTGCAGCATCCCCTACTGTCTCTGCCATGGTCAGTCTGTCCCCAGAAATCCTAAACAACTAACAGACCGGGATTTTGTCATGCAGAATAAAAAAAAGTGTGAAGTAGATTAAAGGAGAAATAGCTTTCTCCATGTCTTTATAGACTTGCTTTATTCTTTTGAGTATGGAATGTCAGGTTCACTGAAATTGGTTTTCCTAGATGGTCATTTATATATGAAATATATACACATTAAACTAGGAAACTCTGGAGTTCTTTCTTTCAAATGGAAAATGTGTTATTTTTGAACTGCAAAAGCACAGACAAGATTTCAAACTGACACTGTCACTTTTTTAAGATGATATATGGCTCCTCTACCTAAAGCACACCCAAACTGAAGAAGTCAGTCTTCACTTCACAAACTGAAGTGGCTGCAGTCAAAAGCCACTGCATTTAATAATAAATAGCAATTATTATCAGATACTGTATTGTATATCAGCAAAGCACGGTACAAACATTAGCTGTATATGCCATCCCTTCTCACATGCCATTCAGAAGCATGAAGGAAAGATCCAAGCACTGCCCTGCACCACGCTGAGGAGGAAGCCTTTCTCCTCCACCTCTGGGGTGCAAGATTATTCCAGTGGCTGCAGATTTTGTCCCACCTCACTGGTCTTAACAAGGCATGGTTTCCTGACACACTTGAATGAATGGGAAACCATATCCCTCCAGGCAGTCAACTCCTTCTTGTTCCAAACCTAACAAGACAAACAGATTATCTGGGTGTTTTTTTTCTAAAATCAACTTTCTACTTGAGGAAAACTGTATTGGTTCTCTCCAGATTTACAGTGATGACACTATTCTCTTTACTGGAGGAGCTGCAAAATGGATTAGGCAGATTGCCTTCATGGTTTAAAGGAAACTGGAAAACCGTTTTCAGTAAGAGATAAGGTGTAGCTTTTGCCAGCTTATCGCGATGAAAAGCTAAAAAAGAGTCTTCAAGAAAGTGTCTGCATTCACCTATTCTCCATACAGGGCATACAGCAGCCAGGAAAATCACCCTTATGTCTTAAAGCTGTCTTCAATGTTCTAGCAGAGGATCCATCAGAGCATTCAAAACTAAATTAAAATCCCAAGGAGGAATAAGGGATTTAATTCTAGGATTAAGCTTTGAAGTTGCTCCCAGGAAATAAATTATTATTGGATGAGAACCAACACACCAATTATCTAGTTTACTGCTCATGCTACTGAGAGCTGC
Source organism: Microhierax caerulescens (assembly GCA_035590215.1). Lineage (NCBI taxonomy): Eukaryota > Metazoa > Chordata > Aves > Falconiformes > Falconidae > Microhierax > Microhierax caerulescens. The sequence goes on along the minus strand of JAVJGJ010000057.1, from coordinate 37,912,544 downwards.
TACATACACCCTCAGGGATCAGATACCATAGCTCTACCTAGCCAGTCTCATCTTTAACACAATATCCACATAAAGGCGAAAGCTCAGCTAGTAGCATTCCAAGAAACTTAGCTTCTCAGTTCCAAATATTAACAGGGAAACTGTCCACTAAAAAAATATAGGGCAATAAGATGCAGTAACTTAAACTCCCTGCTTTTCACCTTTTATCTTGCTTTGTTGTAGATAATAGAATAGTTAATAGCATGCTGGTTTTTTGCTCTGTATGTTATAGTCAAGTCAAAGTACTACAGTATCAGTGCTACCACAAATAAGCACATTTCTTTTTCTTACACGGAAGGCCTACATTCTGTTCAGTAGCAGGCAAACCCTACTCCATTCAAATGGCGTCTAGATGAAGCAGTGGGACATATTCAGCTTTTCACTTGCTATTCCACAGATTTCTTCAGGCTACCCTTAATATCTCGCCTTCACTTATGGATCCTCAAATCCTTAATGCTTGCTCAATGGGACACTGCCACAACGTGAACCACCTCCCGTGGAAGGAATAAGTAAAGTTAAATAGCTCCAAGAATGATAAAAGGGTCTGGAGCAAAGAGGAGTACAGACATCAGAGCTGATATTTCACTCAAACGAAATGCTACCAGTTAATCACTGCTATTATAAACTCGCTCAGAACATTAAGTTACTGTGGGTAAGAAAAAAATCCTTCCCTCTTAAAAATATACATGTCACCACTGAGGCAAAATCTGGCAGCAGCAGTGTACACAAAAATTTGGTTTTCTCTCAGATAACGCATTTTTTTGTTTAAATACCTTATGACCTAAAATACTGCCACCAGAGCATAACTACTTCTTTCTTCCCAAGCACATGGTGGATACCTTTTCTCCATGGATTCCTTTCAGTCCTTAACACAGGGAAATTATATATGCAAAGCAAAGATGAAAACCCACCCACCTCCCATGTCCTCCTTCACCTGAAAGCTCTGTCAGAACTTTTGATACCATTTAACGCACACACATACATATGGAGTGGGGCATATCCAGCAAGTGGATTCACTTTAAGGGCAACACGGCAAAGCAGAGGCACTGGTTAGTGTCACCAGCTGGGCTCCCTGCTGGCACAGCAGTTCTGAAAATCCATGTCGCTCATGACCTCCTAACAGACCCAGCTTTTTTCAGAGAAGTTCAGGGTCGATAACAGCACTGAGTCTCTCTCTGTTCCTCTCATTCCTCCTTCAGGTGAAGCAGATGGTATTGCAAATAACTCGCCAAGCGGGTGGGGGGGGGGTGGGGGGGAGAAATGGTAGTGAAGGAAAATATTATTCGTACTGACAAGGAATCTGAACAAGGAGCTGCATGACATTAGAAAAGTGGATCACTTTTCTAACACAAAGATGTGGGTCTGAAAGCATTCTCTGAAACAGAAGAATGATTTCACCAGTGAGCCAAAAGCCTGTGAGCTGGGAATGTTTCCACAAGGTTTGGGTTAGGTGCTCACTCCAGCATTTATTGTACATTTGTATTGACCATCTAATTTAAGACAAATGTTTTCTGTAGACACATTTTAAAGTGAAAAATTATCTCAGTTAGCATGCAGCTGCGGTCCCTGAGATAGCTCCTTGCCCAGGGGCAAACAGAAGAGAGACATTAATGAGCTTAAAAGTACTCTGAAAACCACTGTGCCCATGGTCAGTTGAGAGCCAGCAGGATCAGGGTCACCTGCTCCTGTGTCCTTTTATTTAGTACTCTCATTATTTGAAAAGATGGGAAATCATGTGCTAAACCTGAATATTCACAGAAGTGTGTGGGGGTGGGGTGGTGGTGCAGAGAATACCTACCCCCAGCAACTGAGGTTATCATGCTGCCCCATCACCACCACACCTTCCTGAAGAAAAGATAACCTACCCTTGGCAAATTACTTTATGCACATCGAGATAGATTTCCTTTGCCTGAGCTGTTTCCAAGTGAGCCAGTTGACTCAATAGTTCAGCCCTGTAGCTGGAAGAAGCATTAAGATTTCTGTCAGACTGCTCTATATTCTAAAGAAAACTGCCACCTTCTTCTCTCCTTTACTTGGATATCCCCTTACTTAGACATCTAGGAAGAGGCAATAAGAAAAATACCCCTGGTACATCTCAGCTGCCTCTTTTAATCTACCATCAAATTGAAATAGAGGACATTTACCTCAACTGCTCTGAAGCCCGGCAGCCCATTTTTGCTCTCATGTTAGGCCTAACCCAGACTCAAGCCCCAGGCATGCACTACCCACACACTGTCTCATCCTGTGACTATCTTTTTGCCACACATCAGCTGTAAACATGATCCCAAGACCAGGTCTTACTTAAATATGAGTTCTCTTTCACCTCCACAGTGATTACAGACTCAACAGAACAAGGTCTAGCTTCAACTGACCAGCCTCCATCCTCTAGCAAGCCTGCAAGTTTGCCCTTTCCCCTACGTGTTACTGCAGGGACCCAAGGGCTGATTGTGTTTCTGTGGCATGGCAGTGGAAATATGGAAAGTATGAACCCTTCCCATGCACAGGGCATGCCTTTTCCTCATCCCTTACCAAGTACTGAATTCAGAAAAGCACATGCTGTTCTATCCATCTCCCCTCATCATCTCTAGAAAATGTCCACCTAGAGCTTTGGCCACACTCTGGCAACTTTCCCAGTCCAAGGACAGAGGCCGGGCATTAGAGCAAGGCAACATTTATTTGGAAGGACAGCTCAAAGCGGCTCACAGTGAAAATTTTGGCTTCCTCTGGCACTTGTAAATAGGTTTGCCTGAGAAAGGGGAAATCTGTGATTATATTCTGTGCTCTTTTCATGCCATTCCCCTGTATTTATGCTGTTGTGTTGTTTGATTTTACAAGGCCATTTGTCCTTTGTTGTGCCCTTTAAACACGAGTACATAAAGCTCCTGCGGAGCTGTGGCTTGTTCCCCTAGCAAAGAGCAGCTGGGCATCTCTGCTCGAGCCCCTATGTCAGTCAGTAGCCAGTACTCTGGGCTTGCCATGCTACCAGGCTTTCTTGTGCTGACAAAGGGTGAGCCTGCGGGCTGTTGTGTCCTTGCTGATCATGTCCTTATTCTAGGTCAAGGGTGGCCATGTGTTTTCATGCTACCTGAAGGAGTTGTACATTTTTTCTTGTGAACTGATCTGTATCTCTCACGACTCGACTTTCATAGACCCCCATCTTCTTGCCTTTGCCAGCTAACAGCTTTGTTGTCTGCAGAGGACACTGTCTCAGTGGCACAGATGGCACAAGGGACAGTCCACGACCTCATGAAGGAAAAGCATGGGGAAAAGGGGATATCACTAATGCCACTTTTCCCACATACTTTTGCCTTGAGAACCATCAGAGGAGGTCTGTGTCTCAGTTATATTGTTCCTTGTGGCACACCCTGGGATGCTGAGAGGGAGAGAGATGCTTGGAGGGAGTAATGAGAATGGTGGGAGGGAGCAGTATTTTGCAAAGCCGTTAATTGTCAGTTACAACTATGAATTATGTTATCACATTCCTTTCTGCCGTGGACATACATATTATCAAGAGGGGCCTTTACTTACCAGGAGTCACCCAATGCTGGTGGCTCTGTAGGGCTCAGCAAAGGCAGATTTGATTCCAGCAAATTCAGTGCTGATGGAATGGCTCCTTGTTGGCCTTGCTGTCTTGTGTTATCCAGAACAGGCTACAGAAATGTCAGCAAACCTTGGGATGTTGTTTCAGTAACCAGCTGAACATGCACATTACAACAATTCAGCAGGAGCTGAAGGTCTAGTGCACTGTCTGTCGTGGCCAGGCATGTTTGGAAACAGATGTAAGAATTAAGGTAAGCTGCATCACTGGTAATACAGGCTGGTGATAGTGTACTAGAAAAGTTCCTGCCCACAAGCAGAAAAAAAACACGACCTGGCCATGGTAAAAAAGACAACTTCTGAAGATGTAGACATCCAACACACATTCAGCATTGCCTGTGTTGATGCCTGCAGAGTGGGTCAAACATCCTTCTGAAACATCCGTCAGTCCCTACATTATAATGGTATAGGACCCCTTTTCATTCATTTGGTGGGACATCATCTCAGGTCAACAGTTTGTAGAGCCACAGGTCCAGCAGCTGGAGAACCCATTTTGAGTAAAGCTATTGGTGCTCCCTCTGGGACACTACAAAGGTGTGCAGTGCCACAGGACACATCATGAAGGGATAAAAAGTGTACAACATGACAGTGCCTACCACTCCTATGACAACCTCATTGATGAACTTTGCCTCAAACTAGTCTGCTACCCATTGACAGAAGCTGATAGCTGTCCCTCTGCACCCTTGGCCTTAAAGGCTGTATGCTGATGGTCTGAGATGTGTGCAAGCTCCCAGCATAGCATGTCAAGATCTTCACATGTAGAAAAGTCCCCTGTACATGCTGCTGCTGAGCTTCCCAGAGGCAGAGAACAGCATTGTCCTATGGAATATTGGTCCCTGTCTCCCAGAACCAATGCTCTACAGCAGAGGGGCAGGGATCAGCCAGTCAGCTGCATCAGGCAAAAATCTAAATAGCTCCCCAAAACTGATGGGGCCAGAACTGCTTTTTCTCTGTTTCCAGATATACCAGGTCCCAGAGTTGAAGACAGATATGACTCTGGAAAAGGCCTTGCTCCTGATCCAGGTCCTCACCAGAAGAAAAGCCAGCAACCCACATATGTAAGTTCCCTGACAAAAAACATGCAATACAAGATGATGGGGGTCATGATAGTCATCAGATGCCTAGGTGCATGCATCCAGGCAATGCAAAGTTAGGGGATATGTTCAAGCTCTTCTCTGTTCTTCAGGTGATTCCTAGTGTCTCCCTCAACCTTTATCGCCAAAAATACAAACTGAGTGTTTTTCCTTTCTGAGCATACTAAGGAAAGACTAAGGGACTGTAACTGCCAAAGAGAAAGTTTGGCTTCAACTGCCAGTGTTCCAAACACATAAGTCTCCAAAGAAAGAATGAGGAGGACTGCACAAGCCACTGCAAGAATCCCATCTGAAATGGCCATATTTGGTACAAGGCACTAGACCCAAGTGGACCATTCTGGTCACCAGGAGCTGGAGGCAGGCTGGTGTTGAGTAGGTCTCTGCTACACATGATACCACCACTTTGCAACCCAGTGGTCTGAAAGAACAGCTTTTCTGAGAGGAACTGGGGCACTTGAACATGATGCCAACATGGAGCAGTTAGGTATCGCCTGGCTTCAGGGCAGACTAGTAAGGCAGCCACGGAAATTGTAAGCAAGGAAACTGGCTATTACCATCTGCTTCTACAGGCCTCTGGGAAACAAGTCCTTAGGTATACCAGCTGTAAATAAATGAGCTTGTAAACAGGATACACTGAGTTGTACAGTCTCTTTGCTTAGTGGAAACAGCATGGCAAGACCACTGATACTGGCTAACTTCCAGGGCCACAGAACAGTGACACCAGTCTGGTGAAAGCCTCATCCCCCACAAACTGTCACCAGAATCTGCATTACTGTGCAGCTACCAGCAGCCGTAGCTCAGCTGAATAGAATTGAAATAAGTCATCACAGTCTCAGGTAATAATGGTAGGCCTCAAGCTCTATGATTGCAAGCATCTAGCACATGTACAGATACAAATGTCCCCTAGAGTTACTGCTCAGAAGACCAGTTTCAGAGTTTTCATCACAAAGCACTGGCTCCTTAAAAATCTGTTATTTCTTTTGAAGTCCAACAGAGGTCAGAACTGCTTGGTGTCTCAGTGTGCTGCAATGAAAGGAGTGTAATCTCCTTTAAGGAAGCAAAGAGAACTGGCTTCACTATTAACTACGTATCTGAGTGTCACTGCATCTGTGACATTTTTCTTTTCAAACTTCTGATGGCCACAAAAGTTGAAACCTGCAGAGGTGCTGTATTGACCTGAAGTGCTTGGCTCTGTGGGTATCTTACAGTGCAGTGGCAGAGGAACAGAAGCCACTCTTCACCATCAGGAAATCGTGGGATTATAGGATAATTCCTGAGGGACTTCAGGAGGCTCTAATCCAACCTCCTGCCCAAAACAGGGTCAGCTGTGAGATCAGATCAGGTTGCTCAGAGCTTTAACCAGCTGGGTCTTGAAAATATCTGAGGATGGCAACTGCACAGGCTTTCTGGGAAATACGTCCCATTGCTTTCCTGTCCTCAGTCAATTTCTGCAGGAGTATAGAAGCATGCTCTGCAGGATTTTTAGGCCCTAATTTCTGAGAAATTCCATGTTGGCTAGCAAGACTACAGCCCTCATGTTTACCAGTGTGCCTTCACAAGGTCATAGGGAGACATGCTCCAGGGTCCCCACACCCTCATGCCCCATATACCTTTTCAAAACTCCAGTCGTATCAAGACAGGGTACCCAGCCAGCTTCCTTGTCAACTGCTCTGCTGACATCCCTGTACAGCATCAAGATGCTCACCAGCTCCCTATCCCCACCAAACCCATGAAGGACTACACCGACAGCCATAACCAGACCCAGTACTTACTCCACTACAAAGCCCTGAGCAAAACACTGCAAGTGTGGGCCACTGTGGTTATTGTACTTAGCCTCCTCCCATACATAGATCCCCCTTCCCTTCCCAGTAGCCATGTCCTCCAAAGTGCCCCCTCCTCAGATATCACCAGATGAACTGGGTTTCCAAGCAACACAAATCCTCCAAGCAACCAACCACAACCAACACAAATCCTCCAAGCAACTGACCACGGCAGATTGCAGCAACCATCACAGATAAACTCAAAAGCTAGTAGGCTTGCTGTCATTTTGTCTCTCAGCAGCTCTTCCACCCAACTAGCCATAACTAGGATCTACTCGGGCCCATCCTCTTCTTTCCTCAACCAAGAGCACCAGCCATTGCCAAGCAGCCAATATGCCCACAACTGGTGAACACACACTCACAGCACACACAAGCACAGAGGCCAAGGAAGTCCCAAAGGAATGGCCTTTATACAGGCACCAAGCACTTCCCTGTCTTGCATGGATCACCAGCCTTCTGTCTTACTTCTTCTCTCTTTCCCCTAGCCTTGGTTGTCACGCACTGCAGGCAGTCAGGACACTGCTCCACATCATCCACACAGAGCTACCACAGCTCCAGATGGCATGCTGACCAGCCTGCCCTGCACACATGCAGAAGACTGATGAGGGCTACTTGGGATAGCAGCCATATATGCCACCCAGGCCTTATACTTACACCCCCACCCTTACCTCCACCTATCCCCCATTCACTCCCTGGCCTCTCCACACCCTGAAAGCTGCCATAGACTGTCCTCCTGTATGCCCAGAGCCAGGGCTGGGACCCAAGGAAGAGGCTTAGCACTAGTCCAAGCCTAGCCCTGTCTCTCTTCCCTTCCCATAATCATGCTACATATCAAGGCTCAGCTCCCCCACATCAGACCAAGACACATGATCCAAGCACCCACTACCTGTCTCATGTTTTCCTTCCCATCAACAGGGCTGTTGCAATGCATAGTGTTTCCTCCAGCCTCACCCTAATCTTTCAAAGGGCAGCAAAATGTGTTTATCTGCCTTCAGAAACACCTGGTCCTTGCAGATCCTCAGCAGATGCAATGGCATGATCATCCTGACCCCTTAACCACAAGGTAGGCAGAGCCCAGTTTCTCTTTGGCACTTTCGGAACAAGCTCCCCAGGGGATGTAAACCACAATGGCAGGAGACAAACACACAACAGCAAGATCCACAAGTAACTATTTGCTGCAGCCTCTCCCTGCTTTTTCTTCCATCTGTCTCCTGTGCTTTTCTTAAGGAGGCAGTCACAGCACCTCCTGGGACCAGCACTAGTGAATCCCAAACACCAAATCCCTTGTCTCACCATCACTTAGCTTCCTATACAAAAAAGATGGAGACAGAAGGTCCTGTCTGTGCTTCACTGTCCTGGAGTTTTCAAGCAGATACTGTGAGCAAGTGGGAGGCAGTAGACTCTTGGAAGGCACACATGGCACTCAGAAATTGAATGCTTGTCTCTGCTGCCTGCAATCAGTCAAGTTCAGAGGATGTGGAGATCTCAGGGTGAGTCGAGTGCTGCCTGTACTCAGCACAGCCTGAGAAAGACACTGCCCAGGCTGCCTTGGGCAATATCAGAAATCATTCCAGGAGAAGACAGAGATCAGGGGCTCACATGCTGGCACCATTTCTCTGGTATATGTGGTGTACAAGGGCAGCCCAGATAGATAAAGGACTTTTTAGACACACTGTTTTTACTAGGTGTATCACCATTAGGAGCTGGGAGCACCACCATGGTTTGCTCCAAGTTGACTGTCTAAGGACAGGAGACTTAGAGGAAAGATCTATCCAGTTCAAGGCCGCAAGCTCTGAGCACCAGGCACAGTTTTAAAAGGAACTTTTCAGGAGGGCCAGGGCAGAATGGTCTTTTCTTGGAGTTAATTGTGGTTTACTTCCTATCACATCACAAATAGCCCAAGTCCTAAACTCCACCAGGAAGACAAAGATCTGCCAGTCACAAGTATTAAGTGGCACCTGCACAACCAGGGAGGGCAATGAGGTTGCAAAAAGACCAGTTTCTTACCCATAGACATGAGTAATGAAAGCAAAGGTGTTTCAACCTAATCAAAGGGTTGCTTCTTTCCAATCCATATTGCATTGTGTCCTGACTGAGGGACTTGGGGAAAGGCCTTCATCCCCAGACTGAGTGCTAGGCTTTACAGGGCTTGTCTGCACTACTCCATGATATAGTACACTGACATTAAAGAATCTTAATTGTGACATATAATGTCATGATGATAATGTGGCATTGCCTTGCCATTAATCAGCCCAGGTGCTGATATGAATTCTGGATTTGGTCTGTCCAGCCACACCCATCTTACATATATCCACCTCCATTTCCATCGGCTGTACAGACATCCCCTTGTACAGATTCATTTTAACCAAAGCAGACTGAAAGGGTTCAGATTAAGTAAATCAATTCTTCCACATAAAGGCTCTGCATAGACTTAATTAAATTGATAACTGAACCAACCTAGATTAAACCAGTGCAAATTTGGGTATAGACAAGGCTTTCTTTTTCTTACTAAAATCATTAAGTAATCCAAGTTTTGATTGCATGGTAACAAATGTGGATCCTCAGCCCAGTCTTCTGGTGTCTGTGTCTCCATCTGACCTCAAATATAACACGTGGAGTAGCTCAGCACACTCCTGATCCTACCCTCAGAATTCATATTTAGTGGGTTGTCACCTGAACCTCAAAGGACCCAGTAAGATTGCTGCTTTTTCCCTAAAAGTAATTTTATGGAAGGATCTATACCACTATTCCTCACAGAGGAATTTGAGCAAGGCTTACTTTTACAGAGAAGCTATCATTTCTGAAGAAGCAGAAGTTAACCAGATCATTGTGTTCCAGCACCTCATCTATGGGCCCTATATAGAGATGATGGTATTATCCTATTTTTCTTTCCCAGCTAGTTAATAGGAAATCCCCTTTCAAAGGCAATTTCCATTTTAAATCACCCACATTAAGAGAGACATGTTTAATACCAATAAATCCGCTTTCTTAAAAGAGACAGAGAAGCCAGGCTCATCAGCCGACTAAATCCTTTCCCCCCACCCCCGTTCCTGCCTTGCAATCTGTAGATCTTGCAGGAGGGTGACCTAAGACAGCTGTAGTTAGCTAGCTACACCTCTAAGCACTAAGCTGCTCCTTGCTTTGTATTCGCTCCATGCCAAACCAAGGTCACAGGGACAGGAGGAGCTAAAAGACTTTTCTTGCTGTAATGGAGCAGGAGTCTCAGCCAGTCTCAAAGGCTGGGTTTCCACACACCTCCCATAGGAGTCTTTCCCTACGCCAGTCTCCCACTACAAGTCATTGTGGGGTGAGACTATCTAAAGGCTTTGCAGGTGAAATTACTTTCTCTCCTCAAAGCTTCTTTTAGCACACCTAGGAGAACAGCCACTGACTCCCAGCGGGATCCCTGTGCCCAAAACACATGCTCTGAGGGGTCCTCCCCTGCTGTGAGGACCCTACTCCATCCTCACCATCATCACTTTCCCTTTTCAGAGGGATTACTAGCCTCACCCCTCTTGCAGACAGTTTTACAACACCTTTGGCAGAGAAGCAGATGGCAGCCTTTCCAAGACTCCTGTATGCTTAAAGCAGCAGCCAGCAGTGTGGGCAATGCTAAGGCAATGCTCCACCAGAAGCCAGAGGAGGGTGACCTGGAAGGACCCCCCAAGGTCAGGACTGCAACAGTATCAGGGCAGTGGCACAGGTACCTCACTTGCCTGACAGGAAGAGACAAAGCTGACTGATGGGGGTGAATGAGGAGCTCTGAAACCTGAATCAACTCCCTCCTGCTTCCCACTGCTGTAACAAGGACCAGGTGCAAAAACTACAAAGTAAGATAAGGCTTCAGTTCAGCAGAAAACCTTGGGCTGGCTGCCCTTAGGGCTGCCAAGAACAGACCCAAAGTCACCCATCTGATATTCCCTTGCCTCATCATGCAGCTCCAGTTGCCAGACCTTCTTTTGGCAAATGCAATGCTGTGTCCCTGCAGTGGTGTCTCCTGGGAGAGAACAGCCAGCTCCCCTCATTGGGCTGAGATCATGGACACAGCAGTAGGAATCATGAAAATTACTTTGAAATCTACATGAAGCACATGTCAGAGATAGACTATAACACGTTATATGCCTTTTCCAGTTGAAAGCCTGAACACCTTTTTTGGCAAAACAATTCTTGTTTGTTTGACAGCAAATTGGGCCCATTTGCTCTGACACATCCCTCTTCCCCCAAGTACCTGGGCTCCAGCCCTGCAAGCACCCCTATAGGTAAGCATAGTTATACATATGCATGCTAGAAACAGCATGGCCATCAGTAAGTACCTACATGTGTACATGTATAAAGTAGGGCCTGTCAGAGTGGGAGACTGAGCCCAGTGTCCTAGGAGGTCCCTTCAGTGATGACTCAACCCTGCAGCAGGACCCTTATAACCAGATCCTTCTCTTCCAGAAGCACTGCTCGAACAAAGCCTGTTGACAGAGGAACATTTCAGAAAGAAGCTTCTTTAAGGAGCCTAAAGGTAAAACCACAGGAATCTTATTTTTTTGCTTTATTGTCTAAAGAACCTTGGCCTCATTTTGCTCCATGGATTTGCTCCATGGCTGACTGGGCACCACTCAGCAGCAAGGACAGCTCTTCCACTGTGGGAAACTGCCCTGCCTTTACTGGAGCAGGAAGCCATCCTCCTCCTCCCTCACAGCACTCTTTCCAGTCTAGATAGCATGGATAATTATATCTGTTTCCATGCTCTGCTTAACCAAAGTAGTATTTCTTAAACAATTCCATAAACACAGACACAAGCACTTTGATTTCAATCTTGCACTTGTTTTCCACCTGATACTAAGATCCATTTCTTGATCTGAGAGTGAATAAATCTTAAAAAAGAAAAAAACCCAAAGAATAATCCTGTAGTCAATAGTGAGAAAGGGGAAGGGAAAAAACATGAGTTGGGAGAGCTTCATGGCTTACTGCTCTGCAACTTGTCATAACAGGTCATAGCGTTTAGGTTACATTACAACACAAGACCTATGATATGTAGACCAGCATAAAGCATACAAAGATTAATATAAAATTTATACAACAACTTGTTCTAAACACTGCTGCTAGGGAAAAACAAGTTAAGAAAAATAACAGGGGGAAGGAGAACACAATCATAATTTTCTGTAATTTCAAGATCGTTTGAGCCTGTTCAGTGGACAAACCATCTTGCTTGATCAAAATTTTTTGCTTTTTTTTAAAAAAAAGATTAATTAGTACCCTAAGTAACTTCAGCCATGCCCCAGGGCGGAGTTAGGTGTGCGCTAGAATGTTCCTATCTGTCAGTATCTGCACTGAACTGTTAAGCAGATGCTCACTGAGGAGAAAATAGACTGCAATAAACTGGCACTGACACAGATCTGAATCACTGGAACTGCCATAGAGATAAAATTCATTTAAGAAATGTGGTTTCCATTTTCTTTTAATAAAAAGCTATCAAAACATTAAAAAATATCTACTATTTCAAATAGCACACTACACACAGAAGTAAGAGAAGGAACTGAGACTTCATTTCATTGATGTAAAATGTGAATACATCACAATAATTTGTCTCTTCCATGAGGTCCAGTAAAGTCCTTTCTCATATTCCTGTCCTTATCTACACAACTGACCAATACTCAAGGTCTGGTCCATTTTAGAAGCCGTAGTCTATGGATGGGGCTCCCCATGGAGCCCAGTACAAGAACTACACAAGGGAAAGAAGAAAGCATGCAGTGCAATACACCTAGGCAAAGATCTCTATGCTATGGTCATAGTGAAATGTCCTTCCCTCCCTCCGTGAATCTGCTCTTTGGTCTTACTTTCAGCACTTTACCCCAGCCACTATGCAGTGTGAGCCAATATACTCTAACCACTTTAGCATTGCTCTCCCCAAAGTGGGGCAAGACCCTAAAGCACTGTATTCTTTGATCCTGGTGCAACTTCCTCCAAGTTGTGCCCAGGCTGCTTCACCAGCAAGAAACTAACAAGCTTCTGTCCTGTGCAATAAGTAGTCATGACAAAACCCCAAAGTTACATAAATAAATTAGTTTCTTCTTTCATGATGCTGAGAAGAGCAATTATTTTGCCAAATCAACCTGCCTTCAAATCAAGACTTTTGTCCTGCACTCTAGGAAGATTTAAGAGTATGAATTTGAAGTATCCTTGGTACTTGAATGAGATCAGAAGCAGGAGTGGAAAGCTACATGCCTCTGCATCCTCTCCAATAACCTCTGTAAGGGAGGCTGACAGCTCCAGAGCTGGTGATTAGTCATCACACCAGCCTTCTAGACATATGTAAAACTTGGGCAGATCCAGCACCCTAAATGCCTTACATTATGGACTGAAGAAAAAAATAAGCCATGCTAGCCTAACTGGTGATCAGGTCTTTTTTGACAATGTGAATGAAGATCACCATGGATACTGTAAGTCACTGCACGCTTTCCACTCTAAAGTAAAACAAGAAAAATCTGAAAAGAATTTTAAATTCCATTTTTACTGGCTATGATCCCCATACACTCTACCTTGCATATTTCTTCTGCAAATATTCAGTATCACAGTGTCCCCCAGGATGAGACACCTTTCACCACCCTGCTGTGGGAAAAACATGGTCCAAGGCAGAATATCTTCCATGTCACTGCAGAAAGTTTTCAGGTCACTAGCACAGAAGGACAGAGATTCAGGATTAGCAAAAACATCAAGATTAGCAGAAAGTTAGTAGGAAGCTCAGTTATACTGAGGTTTTGGTCTCCAGGAAGAAGCCAAGCAGCCATTTCAGTACATGAACATTCTTGCACTGGTTTAAGGAAAGCCAAAGAAATACCAGTGCTTCTTCCAATAATGCCTTGAAAAATACCTGTGATGAAGAAAAGGTAAGTGCAGCGTTTTGGGGAGGTTATTGAGACAAGACTCAGGCATTTTCCAGGGCCTCTATTTTCCTTCAGGTTCTCAGGGAACAGAAGGAACAAGCTGCTCCACAAGGAAAAGCAAGAAAAGTGAGGACTGCAGGACCATACTGTCACTAACACAAGCACAGCACCACAGCACCCGAGCAAGGCCAGTACAGCAATCACCCATCAACCACAAATCAAGCCCGAGGTTAGTCCAGGAAACCCAACCAGATTCACAAAAGCTGAGAGCAGACTTGCTCACTGCACAACTCTGACACAGATCAAGGCTGATATAGTGCTGATATAGAGGCTATATAGTGCTCCCAGGCCAAGGAGCAGAGTGGGTGCACGGGTGGGCGTCCCAGGTGAGGCTGCTCAGGGCAACTACAGCCCATCAGGGCACTGGGACTTGGCAGCAGCTCACTTTAGGCACTAGGCAATGCTCAGTGTCTCCATTTCCCATGTATGGACCGTGAGTCAGCTTCCATGGCTGCTGCTCTGAGTTTTTCACCTAGCAACAAGACAGACGGACGGATGGGGGATGTTAGGAGAGACGCTGAAGCAGAATGAGATGAGAAAGACAGAAGCTGAATTGTCAGGGAGATTAAGGGGTGGGTGTGGTGCCTGAAGCTACTTGAGTTTCTAAAGGACAAAGTTTGCAGGTAGCAGAGGCCCTTCTGCTCTTTAGCCTTCCTGGGAAACTGACAACCTCTCACGGGGTGAGGGACACATCCAGCTCTCTCTTGAGTCACACTGCAGGTCGGTAGGGTCCTGTGCTTTGACCTGTTTGTCAGAAGCTCTGCACCAGCTTGGCTGTGACCAAAAGGCTTTGCCATTTGCGGTGCATGAGCTTACCCTGAAACTGCCTCTGACCAGGCACACAACACTCCATCAAAGGGTAGCCACGCAGCAGTCCCCACCACGCCACTGAGGTACAGCAAATGAGCCCCACCATAGCCCGTTTTCAGCTGGCTGAACTCAAGCAGCTGGGAGGACTGAAAAGTGTGACACCAAATGCTGCCCAGGGAATAACCGCTGTCAGGGGCCAGAGCGCTGTACCCTCTTGCCAGGACACACCGTGCTGCAGCCATTGCTGCTGATGGCTGGCTTAGGATCAAGGGGAATGGCCAGGCTGCCCCAGCACCTCTTCCCAGAGGAGAAGATGCTCTCAGAGACTCAGGGGTCAGCATTAGGGAAGGCTGTGCTTCCTCAAGCTCTAAAAAAAGGACTATGTTCCCACTCAACATTTTTTTTAGCCATCTCCACTCTTAGAAAGAGATAACACTATCTCCAGGGAAACAGGCTCTCTGCACTCACATGGACTCAGCCAGCTCCCCCTCCCCTTTTGCCATGGGGTCACTCAGCAGCGAGGCTGAAGCACACAGGCCCCATGGGATGTCAGGCTCATGGGGCCACCGCAGGCCAGGAGCACTGTAAGCACAGGATGCTCCAAGACAAAGTGTGCTGGTCCCCATGCTGGAGCCAGGGCCACTACAGGACCTTCATGAGCCTGCCCAGCCCTGGAGAGCTCATACAGGAGTGATTATGGAGATGAACCATGCTCAGAAATCTGTCGTTGCCAAGACTGACTCGTGCAGTCTGCTTTGAATCTTCTTTTCTGCCCAAAATAGCTTCATGTTCTCAGCACCAGTCTTCTTTGCAAACTCACTCACTGCCCTCCCTCCCACCACAGAGAGCCAGACATGTCCTGCTCACAGAAGTCCTCCCCAGCTGCACTCGGTATCCCCATCCCCACACACAATCCCCTTCCATGCTCTCCTCAGGTGGGCATTACAAGACCATAGGATGTTTTGGGCAAGCTGGGGGTCTAAAAAAGCTCAAAGAGAGAGGGGGTGACATGACAACAGGCTGAGCTCATTGCAGAGCCCCACAGGCCCCTTTTCCAACTTGCTCAGGCCAGCTACCACTCTCCTTACCTGCCTACCCAACCTCTGGGGCAACGATTTAAGTCACAGTGTAGGAAGGTTTCACCCATCAGTTCCTGTTTTATCTCTAGGCTCAACCCAAATGTGATCCCCAAGGAAATTCCCACAGCAGCTACATTTTGGGGTAGTTCTTTATTCCCACAAGCCAAACTCCATAAGAGAGCTGCTCTGCATTAGCATCTGAGTGGCAAAGGAAACAAACCCACAAGGGTCTTCTGGGTTACAGTCCCCCATGCATGGGTGGCTACGAGACCTGCCTTATAGTGTCATCCCAGGTAACCCAGACCTTCCCTGCTTTGGGGACCAATTCTCAAATCTGTGACTGCTGCTCCTGGGTACGTCTTCCTTGCTTGGAGGCAGAGACATCCAAAGCACCCCACATCATGTTGCAGGAGAATTATACCAAAGTTTCCATGCAGCCCTCCTAGCAGGTCTGCCCATGCTGGGACCCCAGTCAAAGAAGAGCACACATAGGCAGTGGGTGCACAGCTTTCCTGCACCCCAGACTTTTGGGCACAGCATGGTGCAGAAGCCCAGCCCTGACACAATGCCTGCACAGAGTTCGTTGCAGGATCCGTGCCTTATCTCGCCTCAGCATCTGAAAGCAGAATTTGGCGAAGTCCTACATGCTGCTATTTAAAGTAAGCCAATTTGTATTCATTCTACTTGCTACATTCACCAGTTGTTCTGAATTGTGTTTGAAGCTGAAGGGAAGAGGAAATGTACAACAAGAAAAAATTATACACTGGTAAATTTTGTTCTAATCCCTTCTCCTCCCATTATTGCTTCCCCTTTTTTCGGTTTCTTTTTTGTTTTCCGTGTTTTATGTATTATTAGCTTTAGCATAATTTTGACTGAGAAAATATGTAGCTGATAGGACAGACTAATTACACTACCTAGAAGAATTAATTACACCATCTGTGACTGACAGTGGAGCCTGACTCGTTGCTTCCTGGTAGATAGAGCTACAACACCAGCTGCCCCAAACCTTTCCCTGCAGAAGGCAAAAGAGGAATTACTGTAGGAAACATCATTTAAAAGCCATTACTTCTCTTTTTGAGCAATTACCATCATTGGGTGAGCTAGTCTGACTGGCCTGGTCAGGGGTGAGGTTCATCTGCCTTTCATTGTGATCTGGAAAGGAAATCTTTCTACACCTATCCTGACCCTCTGCTGCTAGCAATCAGCTGGATCAGTCAATCCTAGGAGCTAAAATGGACCAGGGCACATTTGCAACACAAGTGACACTGTGTGGCTCATCATGTCCCTATAGCTACCATCCTCTTCCACCCCTTCATACTTCCTGGGACCAGTCCCTGGACAAAGCTGACCCTGAGCTGGAGCCAGGCTTTGTCTGCAAGTTGGTACAGGCTAAATCTGTGCTAGGGGCTGCACTAACGACACGATGGTCAAGATAATCACAGGACAGCCAGTGCCCTGGCCCTGCCGTCTACTCATAGAGACTCCTAAGATCATAATTTGCTGTTGTTTCCCTACTCCAGCAGAGGTGGGAGGGCAGGCTGCTCTCAGCACTCTCTGTGAATGGATGAGAAACCACAACGCCCTGGGGGAAGAAGGGTGTTAGAGGCAGTGAGGTTTTGCCTCCCTGGAAAGAGGAGGTTTTCTCATAGGTTCACCCACCGAGTTCCACCAGCCTGCTGTGTGGGCTCTGACTGCAGCCCTGAAAGGATGGTGACAGCTTTGGTCTCTGCAGCTGGCTGAAAACCGGTTTCTGTCCGGGCTTACAAAGGACCAGCAGAAGATTGTCATGGCTGAATGTGGGTGATAGATCTGTTCAGATGCACAGCCTTGAATGTGTGTTTTCAGCTAAGGGAGGGGAGTGGTGCCCACATGGGTCAGGAAATTTTGAATAGTCATGCTTTAAGGTAACTGTTACTGCCCTTCTTACCTCCAGCTCTGCTGCAGTTCTTTTCCTCCCACTCCTCTTTTAAGCCCACTCAACTTACACAGGATAAGCTGTTGTAGTTATGATGTTAGATCAAACCTCTTGGCTGCATAAATACATCCCTAACTAAAATTCAGGACCCTGAGCATACAGTTGTATGTATACTCCCTTGCTATTTTTTGTCAGCTGCACTTTACATGGGAAAAAAACAACTGGACTACTCAGCCCTTGATCCCTACCTTTGACTAGAAATCTGGTTTCTGTCTGTGCTGAACAACCCAGTGCGGTGATCCTTAACCTGAGAAACTTGAATTCTTCTCTGGGTAACCAAGGAAGAGCTCAAGATATCTACTGAGATCTGATGTTTGCCTGACGCAGGTTTTGCCTCATGTCTTGAACAGCATCCAAACAATATTTTGGTTAAGCCTCTAGGAAACGTGCGTTCACTAATAGGGCAAGGACAGATCCCGGAGAACTCCCAGGTGCTCACAGGGGAGGTGAGCTTTATTGTGGACCTGATATTGGGAAAGGTCCAGGGTGGTGAAAAGAGACTGTCAATGCACAAAGGTGCTCTGGCCTCATCCTGTAGACAGGGTGTAGGGAGCAGCCCACAACTTTTTAAAAGGCTTTTTTTACATCATTAAATTCCTTGATGGAGTCTGAAATACCAAAGTACTAGTCCTGCACTGCCAGAGCAGAGACTCATGTCTAGCTCATAGCAAATATTTGCATAGATGCATTTCACATGAGAGAAACTTCCTGAAATCTTCCTCTTCTGGAAAGGAGAGGAGCTACGGAGAGCAACAAAATTCTGTGATTTTTCTTTCCTCCTCTCCAAGTTTCCTACTCCTTGTGCCTCTCATTCTCACCAAAAGGAATTTTCCACCTCCAGCCTGGGAAATGCTTTACCCTGCAGCCTATAGCTGCTCCCAGCTCCAAGGACATGCCACAAGTTTCTCTTGGAATGACCATTTTTCTGCATCTTGCCAAGGTCTGTGTATGTGGGTGAAGGGTAGAAAAAGAGCAGGCTGGAGCAGAGCTGGAGAGCAGAAAGGTGATGTGGCAGTGAAGGAAGAGGAACAATAAGCTAGAGAGATCTAAGGAAAGTGTGTCTATATGAAGTAAAAGGACATCTGATGAAGGGGAACAATCACTGGGGAACAACAGGAAAATTTGGGGAACAACAGATATGCAATGAATGAACAAAATGAAAGAGGAAAAGAGGAGCAGATTTCATGGAAAAAAGACAGGGAGATGCAAGTCTGCTGTTTGCAATACTGGAAATGATGAGGTGAGGGATTTGGATCTGGTGCAGGATACTCATGCACACATTTTTCAAGAAGCTGTTCCTGCATTTTCAGCTGGGTATTTCTGCAACCTTGAAATGTCACTTTCTTTCTTTATACCATAGCTTGCTTACCTGTCACTTGGAGGTAGTGATAATATTTCCATCACAAGAACATGGGTATGCTTAAACAAAAAGCTTCAAGATCACAGGTGGAAGTGCGAAGTATTGTCACATATAGTCAGATTTCACACGCTTAGACGTGCTCAGATGATCACATATATTGATAATTATAATATGTAGATATAAATATATAACAAAGATATGAATCCCTTTTTTATTTATTTAGGCCAAGCTGACATTTCATGGTTGCCTAGTTACCAGAGAACAATAATGAGAATCTGTTTAGTATATATTTCATGAAGAAGGGAAGGGAGAGGGCAGCTGGGTATCATGTCAGACACAACCACTTGTCAGGTAGACTAGCCCTTTTGGTGGGAAACATAGAGAAAAGAAAAAAAGATCAAAGCTTAAAGGAGTACAGGGAGGGAGGCAATGAGCTGGGGAGTGAGTGTAGTGTGTGTAGTTCTTGGTGCTCCCACAGCACCTTCGTGAGTATGAATCAAAGCTCAGGTCATCAGGAGTCACGGAGTGTTCATTACTTTTGTGACATATTCCAGCTCTCAAGTTAAACAGACATTAGGAACGTCATAAATGGTTACAAAATCTGCCTCTCTTTATACCAAACCTTTACTCTCCTGATCCCCATCCACACCAACACTGGCATCTTTGCTTCAAAACAAATGCCTTTGCTAACTGTAAGGAAGAAGGAGGTTCTGCTGGTCAGAGCAAAAAGTACCACGGCAATCAAAAACAACCAAAGAGCACATTATGCCCTTCCAGCTGCTTTTATTCTCTCTAAGATTTGCCTCCACTGCAGCAACCATTTCAAAATTTACTTGTCCTGGTTTTGTAAACTTATGGAGGAGCCTTAAGGTTCAGGAACTCACTCCACCATTTCACTTCATGCTAAAGATAGTCTGGGTAAATTTTGTTGATGGAAAACAGCTTTTCCAGATTGACATCTTATGTTGCCAGCTCTCACACAATCCCAGAAAGCTTAATGAGGGAGCTCAAATTTGTCCCAGGACACCACGAAAGTGGTTTATAGTTCAACATTCCCTTGGGAATAGAGCTTCTCAACCTTCCCTGAAGGCAATTCCAACAGCAGACATGGAGATTAAGATATAATGTATTTGCTACAACTCATATACTAAAACTAGAATTGCTAAGCTTAGAGACAGACATAGAGCAATTAAAGAAAACTAGACTTTTACTATAGTTAAGCTTCCAGAAGTTCACTCTCTGCTTAATCCATTTAAAAAAATGTTAGAACACAGTCTTTGTATCAGGAATCCAAATTTCAGGCAAGACCCTTATCCTGGGTATCGCTCAGACACATAGTGAATATGTTACTTATCTTAAATACATAATTCCCTAACAGGGTACCACTGAGAGTTAAGCCTTTTTCCAATTCTCCCCAATCTCCAAGAACTCCCTATGACTCATAACATTAATATTTAATTAGGGTATTTTAACATTTCTTCCAAATTGTTATTGACTGTCCTAACTTCAGACAGAGATGCTGTTGCTGTCCCTTGATCATATCTATGAACAGCTCCTGACAAGACAATGAAAAAACCTCTTTGCTGACGAAGTTAAACACCAGTGTTTAACTTGACTCCAAACAAGCTGTTCGCATGTTCTTAAAGAAATATTGCTAAGACTTCCAGAGTGTATGTCTGGTACTGGACTCAAAGGACCACCCAGCCTAGTGCTCTGACTGCAGCAGGAAACAGCAAAGGCTTAGGCAAAGACAGTGCAAATAGACAGGGATCCTTCTCCTGCTGTATTCTGCCAGAAGCCAGATACCTGCAGCTGAGAGTTTCCTGAGCCAAAGATCACATCTGCATCAATGTGTTTAGTAGATCTTAATGGCCTTTTTTTTTTTACAGTAAATGCCTCAAGATGCTTTTAGAACTATTTATATTTTTGCCCTCCACACCTTCCAGTGAATTCCAGAGTTTAAGCATGCACAAGATTAAAAAAAAAGTGCCTCTTTTTGGTTTTGACTTATAAATTTACTGGGGATTCCTACTTTTTGCATTAAGAAAAAAACCCAGTCATTTCCTAACTGTCTCTGTGATCCTTCTAGACCTCTGTCATGTCCTACATAGACATCTCTTTTCCAAGATCAGAAGTCCTAACACCCTACCAAATAAATGATAGGGTTCAATTCTTGCTGCCTTATGAGCTGAAGCATTGAAAACTGCATGGAAGTATAAAAAAATATATAGATGTACTACAAAGTAGATATACATTATACAAACATATTAATGAGAACAGTATGTGCAGTCCATTATCAGCTCTTGATGAAGACTACACAGGACAGCAAACAACCAGCCTTGGGGAGAACAACATACTTGAGACAAACCATGCCTGCCCCACTATTGAAGGATGTTGTTACACCAGAGCAGTAAAGGTAAACATTTGTTACTGATTCCAGAATCAGCTGCACTACCACAGAGATCAGATGTCTGCTATATTTCTATCAAGCCCATAACAAAGCCTTTTCCACATGAGGCTGAAAACCATTCAGCAGAAGTGGCTCTGCCTGCCTGAAATCTGATCTAAATTACAGCTACGGTGAATTTTAGATCAAGTTTAACTGAGCAGGTTTTTAAAGTACCCTGAATTTTAGAGGCATATTCTCCAAGTCTGGAGTTGTCTTTTTTTCTGTACTCATGTACCCAGATAAGTACAAAATATTGCTTTTTAATCCCTTCTGCAGGATTTAAGTCCTCTTACTGCCTCACCAACCTACCTTCTGGGCTGTGTCATAAATCATGCTGGGAGCGAAGGGTACAACATGTAGGAGCTAAAGAAACTACAAAAGACAAAGACCTGAAAACATCCACCAGCAAATTATACCTCAAATTTATTCTGCAGCCTATAGCCTCAAAGGTTGTGGCATCTAGAGCCAGATGCTTGTGAGAGAGATTGAAGTGACCCTTGAGTATTACACTGCCTACCTACTTAGCAAGACTTATTTACTTCATGTTCATCATGCAATCTGAAATCATCCAATAATAACTACTCTAAAAAAGTCAACCACGTTTTCATATTTAATGTACATACTGTAGCTAAATAAAACCACTTTCGAGGGGTAAATAATTGCAGAGGAAGAGAAAAATTCAAGAGCGTAGGCTATGAAGATGCACTTTCAGCTGAAATGTTTTAAAAAGCGATTAGTTGAGGCAGAAAAGCAGGAAAACTGTTCTTATATGGCTAAATCAACACTAAAGGAGTGTTTTGCACTAACTGTGGCAGATAAACAGAAGAAAGCAAGGTAATACACATGAAGGAAGGGGTGGGAAGCAGGTTATGGTCTAAAAGATACAATAGACAACAGCAAGGAACCTGAATCAGAAAGTTTCACACCTCACCTTGGGTCTAGGGGCAAGTCCCTTAATCTCCTCTGTTGGACAGCTTTTCCATTTGGGGGGTGGTGGTGGTGGATCTTACAAATGGGGTGCTGTGAGGATTAATAGTGCAAAGGGGGTTAGGAATGTAAGTCCAGTACATCCAGCTGCAAGGAATGAAAAAAACAGGAGCTGGACTCTAGAAAAGTCATTCAAGATCTTCTTTTTTTTTCCTCTGGAAATGCTTCTGTGTTTGAACTGCCTTTGGAGCACCCTGTTCCCAGCTCCCCAGCAGGCAACATTCACAGAGTCACCAGCGTTCCCAAAAGCAGATGATTACTTTGGATCATCTCTGCAGTGATCCTGGCCACTCAGCAATGCAGAAAACCCAACTTCTCCCCACAAGTGTTAGTGATTCCCCTCACCCCACGCATCTCCTCATCTACAAGACCAACAGTGTATTTATTCACTTCTCAGCCCCACCTTTCCTGCTATCGTCCCAGCCCTTAGAAGTTACTTCTCAGTTCTGCCCCTTACTCCTTGGCACACTTCTGCTGAGATTCTTCTTTGCTCTCCTACCCCTACCACAACCTACCATGTGGGTTGCAGTGAAACAAGGTGGAATAGGATGGAGTAAAACAACACAACCACAGCAGCATTCAAGCCTTCCTCTTCTTTCTTGCCCAGGGGAGAAAAGAATTTGGAACCTCACTTTTTCCCTTTTCCAAGCCTGGTACTACAATGCTAAGAGTGGAGCAAAACCAAGTCAACCCATTTTCCACAAACGTGACAAGGGACAAGCACAGTGCAGAACATCTGCTCCCACCACTGCCCACTGATAGGAGATCTGTTGTCCTTTCACCAGGTTAAAAGCAGTTTTCCAGTCTTTTTCAGAATCTACAGAAAAATAGGAGCTATCTGCTCAAGTGAAACAAGGGTTATGGCTGAAAGCCATGACCTGGCCAGAGATGTAAAGGCAGCTGTCCTGGGTTCAGCTGGGACAGAGTTCATTTCCTTCTTAGTAGCTGGTGCAGTGCTGTGTTTGGGATTTGGTGTGAGAACAATGTTGATGGCACATAGACGGG
>JAVJGJ010000057.1:37842159-37878231 GCA_035590215.1 Microhierax caerulescens | reverse complement strand
GTAACATCCAACAGCATGGTGTTTGTCTTCCTGAGTAACAGTTACAGGTGATGGAGCGCGGCTTCCCTGGGGATGGCCGAACACCTGCCTGGCCACGGGAAGTGGTGAACAGATGCCTTGCTTTGCTTTGCTTGCATGGCTTTTGCTCTTCCTATTAAATTGTTTTTATCTCAACCCTTGGGTTTTCCATTACTTTCCAATTCTCCTCCCCATCCCTCTGGGTGAGGGGGAGTGAGCATGAGAGAAATAAGATCTTTAGAGTGTCCCAACCAGCAGTTTGGGAGATACTCCAAGGAAGAAAGGAGAATGTTCAGATGAACACCTTTTGCTCCTTTGTAAGGACTGCTAAGCTATTTTGCGTTAGAGAGATGTTCCTTTGTCACAGATAACTCAGCAGCCATCATGGACATTTATCACCTGCTGTGTTAGAACTTGTCGGAGCTTGATCCCCTTAATATCAAGCAAGAGAGACTTCTAGCATTTAGTCCAGGTGTTACGCCATTTGTGTGGTTTGGATTCTGGGCACAGAAACATAGGGGAACTGAATTTCAAAGCTGTTTGTTTCCTCATCAGTTGTTTTAACGAAGCGGAATAATTCCATTACTCTATACGGAGGGGACAGGCAGTCTGTCTTGCCCTTCTGAGGTCTGTTTGCTTGTTCATAATTTGCAGTGGTGATCTTGAAAAAGATGGTATAGTTTACAACCAGGCACTCCTCAGAAAGAAGATACATCACGGAGAATTATGTGTGTGTTTAAGCATGCCACTCTCCCCATCACCCAGTGCAAAAGCCTGTAAACTAATTTCCACTGTACCCAATGTCCTAAGTCTGTGTCAGTCTGATGTTTCCAGTAAAGGAGTTCATTCAGTTTACTTACATCCTTAAAATTCCAGCTACACCTTGGTATCCAGTGGCCCTGGTTGCCTTGGCTGCAAAGAGATGGCAGGGGCATTTCAGGATCTTGTGCCAGCAAAAGAAGCAGCATTTAGACTGAAAAAGGGAGGAGGATGCTGTGTTATACAAGACATCCAGAAAAGAAATTCCGCAGGACACCAGCAACATCCTGCAAGACAAGCAGACTTCTAGGTATTGTTTCAGATATCGGCAGTGTCTGAAACATCACAGGTTGATTATGCTGTGACTGCTTTTGTGCTTCACCATCTCTGCCTCATAAGGTGCTCACACTGAACAGCAGGAAACAGCTGGATGGAAGTTAGGCTTTCACAGCAGCAATGGCCCATAAGACTGACCCAACCACTAGGCACAAGTGTGCACTGGAAGCATTTTAAACACACATCTTACAAGCAACTGTGGCTCACCCCTCAAAATAGCCTTTCAATTGGATCAATGAAGATTCAGTTCAAAGAAGTGATGAGGTACTACACAGCAGGATACATCCCGCTGAGTGTGTCAGACTCTAAGACTTCTTTGAGGATATTGCTGCTCCCTGATCTGTCTCTCCTGCCCCACCTTACACCGGCACATCTTTTACTCCCTAAGGCCTATGTTGGTGGCTCCTCAAGGACTTCTCTCTGGTGTACTACTTTGAGACACTTTTGTAGCAAATCACACAGCATCATTCAATGAGAGACAAAGGTCAAACAATCAGCTTGGGAGTGGACTAGTAACATCATACTGCGTGATTCCTAAAAACGGGTCTAATAATGAAGTAAGAGACTGCCATAACAGCAATGTGACAATTTCATGTTGCTATGCAACTTCAGTTGTGAACAGACTTTTGCAGTTGCTTCTTATTTGTCCGTTGAATGCTCAGTGACAGTGTCTGGCAACCTTCCCCCCATCATCACTTTACCTAAAGCAGCAAGAATTCATATGCAGGTTGTAGGCCAAGGTGCCCTCTTCCAGCCAGTACTCTGAGGAAACTGAGATGCGAACACCTACAATACTTTTTCCAATCTGAATGAGATTCCTGTTGTGCCACACACACACATGAACAGCTACATACATTCACACACATTTCGCCTTTCCCCTGATTTGTTACGCATCTTCCCCTTTTTCCTTCTTTCCTACCCTAAGGTCATCATGTTGTCAAAGAAGAGCACTGTCTTTGAAAGCTTTCCCCTTGCCACGTCTCAACTCTTGTCAGGCCAGTTCACACTCTTTTCTAATTTTGTGCATGAGGTTCCTTCAGACCTTGCTATCTTTCTCCCAACTGTTTTCTCAGACTCACAGAAAGTGGGGCTAGATATGGCTATTTGCTCCAACTTCTTTTGTTCACCTGTTCTGATACTGGCTTGTAGTGTCTCAAAATTTTGACCAGTTTTAAAATCATCAAGCAATGATGTCTGCAGCCCTTTCCTTGGGATTCTTGACAGCAACAAAAAGTGGTTAGGGAAGCTGACCTGCTCATCTCCCTGGCTGAAACCTGACTACTTCTAGTGACATCTCTTCATGCCACCCTCAGAAGATCCCCCTTCATGCTGGTATTACCTGAACATCAAGGTGATAGCTATTCTGCATCACTGTTAACCACTAATTCCTTAAAATCCTTTGTTATCACTACCCAGACAACCTTTGAAGTCCTTGCTCAATTTGTTGCTTTTCCCTGAATTCATTTGCTTTCCACAATCTGCTTTGCGGTGTTGCTTCTGTGATGTTTAATAGCCACTGGAGTTGGCTACCTTACAGTGGTAGGAGGGGGAACCCAATAAACTTTGAACTGGAACTCCATATAACGTTGCTAGAGATGAGAACAAGGAGTGCTTGCTATGCACACTATCTTCAGAAAAACATCTTTGCAAATGTATATTTGTGCAGGCATTGTGGAGATAGGGATTACATTATGCAGAGGGGAAGAGATGCTGACTGACAGTAGAGATTTGCAGTCCATATTGATGTTTCACAATTGTGCATCTGTCTGCAGAACAGCCATGGAGCTCTTGAAGTCATTGCACTAAAAAAAAAAAATAATATATATATAAATCAATAAATTCACTCACCCTTTTACCACAGCTCAGAGGGTGGAGGAGTAGAGTGTCATAACAGCTCACACTAGTGAGAAAATTTTAATCGAAACAGACTTCAACCAGAAAATACTATTTTGATAAAATCAACATTTTTCACAAAATCCTAAGTACAAATGAAAACGCCTTACAGAAAAGGAGGCTTAAACAAAATTTTCAGTATTGGAAGGTTCTCCTTAGGGAAAAAATACCAGATTGTTCTTTCAAATTAAAATACTAATTTTGAAAGCAATCTTCTATTTTTTGTTATATTCTACTACTTGTATTGTTTTTACATTCTTCAGTTAATAATGAGAGACACTGATCTGTTCAATATCCTGCCATTAGCCTGGAATCAGGTTTCTAGGATATTAAAAACAATTGGTCCCTAACTAGTACCCAGAACATCTCTTCTTCAGAGTGTAAAAATTCAAAATGTTTTATTCAGCACAGACTAATAAAGCTGGTACTTCTTTTGATAGAGGAGTCATTACTTGGTAAAAAATGCACTTGTTTTGAAAATAAAATATCACCTGTACAAAATTATATAACAGAATATTTAATTATGATATTAATGGTATACTATGTTACTGGCAGGATTGTGTAACATGCCCTCATACGAGGCTTGATTTGGCACAACCTAACTCTGCATTACAACTAATGTGAAATTGTACCAAAATTTAACTAATTTTCCAAACAAAACATTAGTTGTTTTCCTAAAAGTACCTGATTAATATGTTGATAATTTTCAGATCTTAGGAATACGCTGAAAAGAGAATTTTTATCACTAAGAGTAAAAAGAAGATTTGAAGTCATAAACTTTGAAATTTCTCTCAAAATGAACATTTCAGGTTTCATCTGGCTCTACCTTAACCTGTGATTCATTCTTTGCACTAACTCTAAATCTCCCTATTTGGAATAGTTTTAAGACTGAAGCCTTGTCAAAAGCAATCATCATAAAATACAGCATGCACTTCATCTTAGCTGGCTCTACTAGCATTTGTTGCTGGATACATTAGTTCATCAGTACTCACTTTTATCTCAATTTTAATACTTTTTATATGCATTCACGGGGATCTCAAAATTATCCCTATCAGCATATATACATGAGGATGAAATAGATCAGGATAAACTGAATCAACCTTGCAACCCAACCACACCCAGGACCTAGGAAGGCTTCAACTCTCCCGCTGCAGCCCTGCTCACAAAAATCCTGTTGCAGGGAGGACTTGGCAGGGGACAGGCACTTCTCCATTCCTCTGCTCATCCCATTTCTCACCTGGAGAGCTTGGACTTTCGTTTTCTAGCGTGTGAGAGCAGCAAGAAAGGAAAAGATCTCCCTTCTGTAACGCACAAGTCCGCTGCTTTTTGTGCCTCCAGTAACCGCGGTGGAACCGCAGCCCAAGCGCGCCACCTGGTGCCCGCTGGGCAGCTCGGCACAGCGCCACGGCTGGAAACGTGGGACGCCAGCGGGCGCCTGAAGCTTAGAGATAAAGAGCAAAGCCTTGGTTTATTTTCGAGAAGGGAGTATTTTCTTGACAGTACAAAACCGAGTCTCGGCTCACTATGAAGCACCCAAGCCTCATAAGCTGTCACTTAGAACTTAAACATTAGATTCTAGTTTACATGTGGAGAATAAGTTTGTGGGTTTAGGGTGTTGGTTTTATTTCTACCATACAGACCAAGCTAAAATCCAAGGCTCTAGGAGAATGCAATGCAAAAGAGAAGAGAAGCTTGTTGAATTAGGTAGGACTGCTTTCCCATGCCCAAGGATATCTTCTTAACCTTTCTTTGTGGTGCTGCCTTCCCTCCATAGTCAAGCCCCCAGAGAACTGAAGGCCTTTCCAACACTTCAATTCCCACTAATTGAGAGGCACTTAAAAATTAGGCCTGGCCTCTGCAACAGACATTATGATATGCAGGTGCTGTCTTTCCACTTGTGTTGACTCCCTCCTCCACCTTCATTTCACAGACCTGGTGGAACTTTAGCCACAAAAAAGTATCAAGGACCCTATCACCAATGGTTTCTGACCATCCCTTTTTCTCCATCTCAAAAAAAGACAGTGTGTTTACTGTTGGATTTTTATTTCCTCAAGGGTAGCTAAAGCAGTATGATCTTGGTAGCTGCCAAAGCAGCACCCTTTCTGTTCATTGTCACCATCATATACTGGCCTGATATTAAACTGTCCTCTACCTTCTCTGATCAAAGTCCAGGTTTTAAAAATCTCTAGTGCAGGTGTTTCCAAGAACTTTCACAAAAGATTGTTTCTTCTCAGTTTTAAAAAGGCCTCTTTTGAGTTCTTTGCCTCAGTTACCTTGGAGCAAGACTCCTTGTGCTCTCATGCATTTTGGTTTATGGGGACTACAGGCCGTGTTCTCCCTCCAACACCTGTTAGTAGTCATTTGGGCGACTACACCTATTCACAGGAAAACTCTGTTAAGAGGAATTCAGACCTTACAACATAGCCCCAGAGCTTTTTAGAATGTGGAGTCACACTTAGAAACTGAAGTCACTGAAAGCCATAAAAACTCAAGTCATGAAACCTAATCCAGCTGCCCCAGTGCCCCACTACCCCACTTCTCTCCCTTGCAAAAGCCCATCTTCCTGCAGCTTCTCAGCTGCCTAATCTTTCTGTATGTACATGAAATGCAGGATATGTTCTATGGGATTTAAAGCCCATTCTAGCTCACTCAGTCTGCATGCAATGAAAAGGTAAAAGGGAAAGGAAAAGCCACTGATGGAAGAAATGGTTGGAGCAGAATGCAGACACATTGCCCCTTGGGAATTATGAAGGCATTGTGCAATGCAATGCTAGCATCCTGCTAGCATAAGACCAGCGGGGTGCTCTGTGGGAGCTCCACCACTCTACTGGTAGAAGCTATAAGGTAAAGACAGAGTATATTTTATTGATGTCACTAACCAGCATTACTTAGAACAGGGCTAAGCACAACTGCAAAATGAACTGCTTCCAAGCTATTTATATTTCTACCAGAGCTACCATTGATACAGTCATTCTGCTGCTGAAATCCTGACCCTGTCGTTGCCAGTGTAGCCACAGACCTAAGAAGATCATTTTGGATCCTTTCAGAATTTGGCATGTCTTAATACCAGCAAAAGCAGCATTGGCAGGGGGCGGAGTGTGCTATTTGCACAAGACCTGCGTCAGGATTGGCATTCAGTGAATAGCAAGACATATGAAGGCATTTTATCCCAATATAGAGAATAACGCATCTTCCTCTGCGTTGCTGGTGGTAACTTTGGCAGTCTGTGGAACAATGGTAATTGCTTGTTACTGTGGAAACAAGACCTCCAGAAATAACACTAATGAGCCAGCAGGGTCGTGGGAGAAACACAAGCATACTGTCTCCTGCAAACACATATGATTTGGCTGCACACAGGAGATGGGGCTCTGGGGAGGGGGTCAGTTTACTTGAATGCAACAGATACCCAGCACAACCTCTGCTCATCCCCCATGCCAGTCTGAGCCTGCAAACAATTTAAGTGACTTGGAAAGCTCAGATAACTTTGGAAATCATTGTTTTTCACCTCCCTCCCTGTGTTAAATCTTGGGGAAGTTGACTGGGAAATGCTCCCTCCAAAGGGAGCCATTTTGTGGTTTGCGTAACACAACTGATAAAAAGGTGTTTCCAAAAATCTCAAGAGGGGAAAACCATATTCTTACAAATTTCCCTACCCGGTTATGCAGAGCAAGGGCTATTGGTAATCTGGGAGATGTGTCTGTAAGTGTCTGAATGGCAAAGTCCTTTTCCTAATAACAGTCTGTTAGTGATCTACCATTCCACTCAAAACAAGATGAAAGGAGGGAAGTATACAGCAGAAGATGGGAAAGGGGGTAGGAGACAACCAGATAGCTTACACCAGCCTCAGGACACCATGATGCATGAAAGGCTTTTTGCCCTTGACAAAGGAGAAGATGGTGTAAAGGAAGCAAAGTGGTGGATGGCAACCTGTGATCTCAGCTATTTCATGCTCCACATTCTTCTGCCTTGTAAAGTCCCAAGAATGCTGCTTTCTGCTCCCAGACTGTACTAGCACAGCAGTGTGGTGGGTGGCTGCATATTTATAGTCAGCTCAGCTTCATGTGCTAGGTACCAAGAAGTGGACCTAGCACTGAAACTGCCCTGAAGGAGACTTCCCTCTGCTTGCCAATGGCTCTGAAGCCTTTAAACTTCTTGACAAATTCTATAAGACGTTTTACCCTTGAGAAGAGCAGGTAGGAGCTGGCAGCAGAGAACAGTACGTGCCACCTAATGTTATAACCTTGATGCTGCATTTGGGTGGCCTTGCGGTAGCCCCACTGCTCACTGAACACTCCGTGCCAGCTCAGAAGGAGCCAAATTATGTTCATCAGCAGCTCTCTTCAACAGCTGTTTCATCTATGTTAAGCAGGTCATCGGGCAAAACACAGGCTAAAAACCATTGAGAAAGAAATTTCTGGTACATGCAAGTGCCCCTCAGGGCTTTACCCCTATTAGGAAGCCACATTCAGATGTGCTTCCTGTGTTCTCAAATAGACACAATAACCAACTGCTGATGGGGCCTTAGCAGAAAGTATAAACCAGTCACTTGGTGGTTTTCTAAAAAAAAAAAATCTACTGAGGAGTGAGACTGTGGCACAGGTCAGCTCCTTGGAGTACCTACTGATGCACAAGCTCTCCCCCGGAGTGAATCCAAGATAGTTTTGCTCTTCATAGTTAAGAGTGAAGTACTTCAGATTAGGAGACAGCTACCAATGAGCAAAGATAGGCAGAGAAGCCAGAGCTAGCCCAGGCCAGACAGCACTTGAAATCACACCCTGCTTTAATATAGAAGAATGTTTTTGATTGCCCCCACTCTATAGGGGAAAGAAAAGAAGGTCTGAATGTCAGTTGCAGGGAGAGCAGATGACAGAGGTTTATTTACTCATGGTTCCTGTGATGGCCCAGGAGCTCCTTAAAAAGCAAACAAACAAATAGATAGGGTCACCACTTTGCTTATTATTGCACTCCCTCAAATCGTTTTTATCTATTATTTATTTATTAGCTACACCAAGAAGCTTCAGATAAAATCAAGGCAGTACTACACAGATTAAGAACATCCCTGACCCAGCACTTGCCACACTGTATACCTACACAAAGAGCAATAGGACAAGAAGAAAGACTGTGTTGTCTTTCTTCTGACCTCAGGCAGAAAGACATGCAATGATTCCACCATGGTTATCTCAGGAGTTAATAGCAGAACCAGTAGTTCACTAATAGCAACTTGAGTCTACACAGCCTTTGTCGAGAGCTTTACTCATAAACTCCTCCTTTTTCCTGCAACCTAAAAGCCAGAAAGAGAACATGGGCAAGCAGGGGAAGCAGTTTGACACATAAAATGGGAAACAAAAATCAGAAGTTAAATGATCAAGATGGTGACATGTCCTTCAAAAAATATTGCATTAACACAATATTGTGGGGGAATTTCCAAAGTCTTAATGCACATTTGTGTCAGGTTTCTCCCCTTCAAAAATATATATTAAAAATTCAAACACAACTGAAAAAACAACCTGTTTAAGGCCCCAAATAGCTCTCAGACATGTACATCAAAGGAAACAAAACAGAACTATGTGTATAATGAAGAGTGTACTCTCCAGTGCTGAGCTGCTGGGACCCCATTTCAGGATTTCTGCATTTCCCCAGCAACAGTGGGTGATGCTGCAGGCATCGGAGCAGAGCGCAGTCCATCACCTCCTGGAGAACCTAACTGGCTTGGAGCTGCAACCAGCAAAGGATGGAGCCAGCTCAATAACAGGAAATTGCCTCAAACCCTGCTCCTTTCAAAGAAAGAAAACAAAGAGTTTAAATCTGTATGGCCTCCCTCTGATCTGGTTAAATGAGCAGCTGCCCAGTGTTTAAGAACTTCATAGGTGTTAAAGCAAGAGAGGTGAAATTAAACCCAATTTAGATCAGTTTCTAAGGTTGCAGCCACATATTTGCCCAGAGCACCCCGCCCCTCCAAATCCAGGAGGTTACCATGGTGACACATTTCAGCTGTAGGTAAGAAGAACATGTTTCTGTATGAAAGCCATTTTGTAGAAACATAAAACCCAAAGATTAAGCCCCATCGGCACCATTTATAATCTTTGTTGCCACATATTCACAAGTAGATGAGCTTTCTCATCTCAGGAATGGTTAATCACAATGCAAATAAGCTGCTTTTGTTTTAATTCATGTGTTCCACTAATGGAGTTCATCTCCATACAGTAAAATAACGCTCTCAAAATTTACCGGAAAACGGGGGTATTCATTTGCTTCCAAACTGAGTGTAAGGGAGTTACTAATACTTTTCATTTTCAGAATACAGACCTATTCCATTGCCTAGCTGTGAATTAGATGAAAATTACCTTAAACCATGCCCGGATCCGATTCATAGCACTTGAGGCACAGAGAGACCCGAGCGCAGCCCACATCATGAAGGTACAGCGGGGAGCCAAGCGCAGCTTGTATTACAGACTTCCCCCCGTAACTCAGGGCAAGGTTACAGCCCAATGCTCACACATTCACCAAGTGTGAATCACAGACCAGTTCATGAAAGCCACCACTGTAAATTCCCCCTGCTCCCATCCTGGGATCCCAAGGTAATTGGACTGTATTGAGCTGTCATCTCCTCAGTCGTCCCAGGCTGAGCAGCTCTGCTCCTGCTGGTTTAATTTCTCTCAGACTTAGCACACCGGCAGGCATAGCCAGCCACACAGCCTTGGACCACACCATATCACACCATATCACCTGGGAGCCAGGGGCAGAGCGCCAACAACTCCTAGATGCTCCTGTAAGATTACTGGCCTTAATACCACTGAGGATTTGGCTTTGTGGCATTCAACAATGCCTTTCTCTGCAGACTCTTCCTTTCCTCCTGAGCCTCGAATAGACACCAACATGCCTGTGGCTATAAAACTGTTCCTCACAGCCACGAGCACAGCTGAGTCCCACTCTGCCTTTAGTAGGGTCAAATGAGCAGCAAGATGGCACTCATGCTGTGGAATAAATCCATGCTTTAATCAATGTATCCCGTTTATGGTAATTTAAAAAAAAAAATATGGTGAGGGGTTGTCAGTCCCCACTACTGAGCACAAGTCCATGATGTGATTGGCAATGTACTCCCACCTTTTCTGCCTCCAGTGCAAGAATGAAGACTTGATCTTTCCTTCTCCTGATGAGCCCTTGCAGCCATGTACTGCTTGACCATTCCCTGCCAGCACACAAAGCCCATCACAAGCATTGCAGGTATTCTCCTTTTGCCTCAAATTGTTTCAAAAGGCCTACATTCTGAAATCTCAACATTCTGCTTTATTTAGTCTTCAAATGCCTTTCAGTAGTCACTGAAATATAGTGATTACAATTCATTTATTGTGTAAGGATCCACAGTGAACTATGGCACAGTGAGTTGTGCAAAGTTACTTGTGCACTGAGCTCCACAAATACACAACTGAAGTTCAGCCCTTGCCCAGCTAAGAGAGGTGCTTTCTGGATAATTTATGATGTCCTCTAGCCAGGGGATCAGCAGAGCGGGCAACCACTAGCCAGTAAAGCCAGCAGCAGTTCTGAGTCTTTAGCACACAGTAGCAAATGTGCCCTTGTGGTTTCTGATGAGGTGAAGATCCTTGCTGCTTGACTTTCTTCCTCAGATTGTCAAAGAACTGTGAGTAATGTTTGTACAGGAGAGCCCAAGGTAAGCAAAGGTCCGGTCTGGTCAGAGTTGAGATGAGCGCAGGACTGTGTAAGCAGTCATTTCATCTGCTTCCGTAGGACCGGGTGTTAAAACCTGCCTCCAGACATCTCCACTCCCTGCATTCTCAGCACCAGCTGTGCTCAGCTCGGGCACTGGCCCTCCCACTGTCTGACCAGGTGCAATCCCCAAGGTCTCTGCCCTGAACAAATCTCCACCCCACTTCCAGAACTGATGGTTATTATCCTGGCAGCCCAAGATAGTAATTCTCCATGGGAAAATCATATGGAAGAAGAAGGGACATTCTCTTGGGAATCTGACTTTTCCTGGTGCTGGCAATTGCATCTTTGTGGATGAAATAAAAAGCCAAGGTTCCTCCTGCTAATAGTCATTAAATAACATTTATGTTGGGTTTTTTTTTTTTCCCCTAGTACCATTTCAGTATTATGATCAAGTTCCAGCTTGTTTTAATTACATACTTTCTATCTGAATTCCTGCCCAAGCTTCATTTAGACGAATTATTCATTTCCCATCTTCAACATTATTATTATGGTGCTTATTTGCACAATGTGCTTAGCATTCATTGTACACATCTTCATTGCTCTGATGGGCTCATCAGAGTAGTGCTGGTGGGATGGAACAGAAGAGCACTCCTCATCTGCCACCCTGAAAAATCAGCCCTCCTCCCACTTACATACAGGCAGTTCTGCACTCCTGCAGATTCGGGAATGGTCACAGCCACATCTCAGGCATGACAAAAATATTACCAGTTCTTGCTCAGGACACACCTGAATGTTGAACAGTAGTGTTATTTAGAAACAAAATCTTTATCTGGTTGCAAATAACAAGTCCAAGGGGAAAACGTACATTTCAGACTATTATGTTTTCTAGGACACACATTTCCAGCAGTGAAGAAAACTAAGGAAACGTTGGGTAGCACTGGCAAGAACACATACCCTGGGAATGATTTTCACATTTCCTTGCAAGGATAAAAGATCTGACATCTCACATGACTAACTTATGTGAACCTCATGCAGCATGTGGCTTTCTCACATGGTAATACAGAGAATTTCATTTTATGAAACTTAGTCATGTTGAAAGTGATGTTTTCCTTGCCCCAGTGGTTTGTTTGCGAACCAGCTGTTTCCACCAGCTTTTAGATTTCACTTTTCTTCTTCATATCTCTCCTGTAGCCCCCTAAGTTTTACCATACAGAATCAGAAAAGACTACTTTTTCCTTCTTCCCATCTCCACCAGGTGCTCAGTTTGAAAACCCCTGGAGACTGGCAAGAGAGACCAACATGACAGCCATTTTGCTGGCTCACTGACAGAAGGGCAGGAGCAGGACAGCCAAAATAGAGGAGTGCAAAACCCCACACGTGCACACACAGAGCTGTGATCATTTGTAGCAGGTGAGGTCAGGAAAGCATTATTTTAAATTACAATTAAGATAAATTGGATGATTTACAACGAACTGCACTATATACTTATGTTGGGTAATAATATCCCCAGAACAAGACAGCACCTTGCATAAATGTCAGAAATGGAGCAAACACCCAGACAGCCTATCTTAATACATCAGCTGCACTGCAACGCTTGGGGTTTGCTTGTTTTTTGATGTAGATTAGGATCTGATTCCAAACACAAGATATCAAATTCAAAGAATCATCAGCATCCAGACAGGGAGCCCTGTATGAGACAGCTCCACCTGTATCTAATCATGGATAGACACAGAGCAGTGATGGAGCAGAAGATGACATGTCACTATCCGGTTGGAAATCAGCCTCCTTCCCAATGCTGAGATAAACCCCAAGTTTCAGTGGCTCAGCCTCAGTCTGAAGGGCAAACAGATTTCTGTGAGGTGACACCTGATCCTCTGCTTCTCAACCACGCTTCTTCCTGCACTTACTTGTCTTGAGGAAGCACAAAGCCTTGTAGAGGCAGGAAGTTTCAGTGTTAGTAATATCAAGACACATTACCATTACCTTTCCAGCCTTGCCTTGGGTTAGACACACATATATCCTGCAGAGAACTGGAAGAGCTTTAAGACATTAGCATTCCTGAGATGCGTATCAACCCCATTCTCCTCCTTCCTATCAGTAGGATCCCCATTCCCACTGCCAGGAGGACAGAAGGTGCGAGTATTCCTCATCCACAGTCAGAACCCATTATCTGAGCTTAAACTGCCAGGGAAGGTGGTCCAACCCTGTACTGTAGCACCCCTCCCATCACACCAGCTCAGCTGGGGAGGCAGATGTCCCCAATGCTGGGGCAAGCTGAACCATTTGGGATAGGAACATCTTCAACTACCTTACCTAGTCCCAGAAACGAAAGCCTGTCCATATCCTTAAACCTTCTGCACATCTTCTAAACCCACTCAATATTTATCTTCTACTCAACATATGTGAACACGTATATGCCCCACCCCAGCATTCAAATCCATGTTGTTCACAGCACACAGGTGTGAATCTCCCCAGTTACACCATCCTGAGTAGTCACACCCAGCACAACTTTTGTGATACCCAATGGCTTTGTGAATATTTGCAGAGACTGATCAGATAACTACCCTAAAGGCTGAGATTTATTTTTTTAAAGCACATGTCTAGCTTTCATGACTATGTGGCAAACTTGCAAGCAGACAATGAATGTTCCAACACAAGACAGCAAATAAAAGAATCCAAAATGCATTGCTTTAGGTTGTTGTTGTTGGTCGTTTAATCTTGTAATCTTAAAGGCAATCCCACTTTGGAGGGGAGGGCTAGCACATAATTTCTGTATGTTTGGGTTGGTTTGTCTGTATGTAATTTCCAATAAGCAAACATTCTGCCATACTAAATAGATACGTGTTCAGGGACCAGCTTGTTATGGGTATGTTTATGCAACGTATTTCTGATAGTCACAAGTTTGTGCTGGCCCATAATACACCATGTAGACATATCCTGTGATTCCCTGAGGAAAGAGGTCTTTGTTTCACTCTCTTTGCTTGCTACTGCAGAGACTATCCCCGCTCTCGGTACAGTTTGAGAACTGACTTGTCTGCAGTTAGCTCTGAACATGCTTGGTATTAAAATGTCTCTCTTTCCCCAAGTTACTTGGGGAAATTTTGCTACTTGGGCCAACCTATTTTGGGCCTTGCACGACTTGAGGGTTGTAGAAAGATGAGTCAATGGCATTTAAAACAAAAATTACACTTTGTTTTTCCAGTAGATTCTTTCCTCTGTCAATAGGTTGTTAAAAGTGAAGAATCTACATCTCATCTTAACTCTCAGTGCAGTTACCTTTAGTTTGCCAGAGCCATGATGCTGTCCATATCCTGCTTAACTTTCTAGTTCCCTAAACAAGGTCCTATCTAGTTTGGAACTCATTATGACTCTGGTTGTATTGGGCATCCTATGTACAAACAGTGAATGCTGCCTGCACTGATGGCAGTTCCTTCCCATTTGTGTAGCCTCATCTTTGCTATCATGGAGGTTTCCTATGTGGAAATGAGGGAAATTTTGCATAATCTGACATAATGCAGCTATGTCAGCAGGACTTCACAGTCTAGACATAGCATCACTCAATACCCTTGTGTAGACATTCCAGTTTGGCCTGGGGATGTTTAGACTATTAGAACCTTTAGAACTTTAGAACCTTTTTTTTTTTTTTAATGTTACATATTTGCTTTATTTAATTCAAGGTCTTATTCAATCCTATTAATATTTGCTTTATTAAACATTCACTTTTTTTTTTTTTCTTTTTAAGTCTAAAGCCTACATATGTGTCCTGTGCAAAAGGCAGTGTCCTCTGCTAAGGCTGTGGTAGCATGTTTGTCAAAACTAAGGAGACTCCAAGTGGGGATGCAAAAAAGGAGTGCCAGTAAGGAGCATGGTCACCATCAAAAATTTTCCATTTAAACAAACAAACAATACAACTGAAATAAAGACCTCACAAAGATGACCCAGATTTACTCGAGGCAGAAAAAAAGGAAGAAGACACATTAAAGACAACTCTGCAGGTACTTACATTTTTAAAAGTGACCACCAGCTACCCCAGTCATAACCCCAGAAACAGAAAGAAACTCCTCCTTTATGAGAATCTAAAATTAGGTTTCAGGAGGGCTCCAAAGGTGATGGAAGATCTCATAATTTCTGGGGTGGGGGCCCAAATCAAAAGTCAGCAAAAAATACGCTTTGAATGCTAGACAGTGAGATCACACTGTGCTCTTCAGATGGGACCAGGCATTTTTCAAAGTGGGGAAAGGATGAAGCACTCAGAAAAAAGAACAGCGGTATTACCAAAAATCGTAACCAGGAAAACTCTCCAAACCAAATGATACTTTAGAAAGCCGACATTGGTTTACAGCAGCGCTGGGTGCATGGGGGATTTTTCCTCCTAAGGTGCACAACAAGTTACTTGAAGGTACACACTATATACCGTAGATACTTGCATATTCATAGCACGTTACATAATCATTTACATTCACGCACAGGATTGGTTACAAGTTTCTCACTTCTAAAGCAAATTAGTGCACATGCCCACCCTCAGACAGCACTGCTGAAGTTTTTTACCAACTATGCATACTCCCGAGGGAGCTGCCGTGTGAAAGCAGCAGCAAGCAGAAAAGGAATAAAAAGCTACCAGGAGTCCCTCTAGAGCTACCTAGAAAGTTCATCCATTTTATTAAACCACTCACGAAAACAAAGAAGCCTTGGCTCTACTTGCTGTTTCATACAGACACACGCACAGACACACTTTGTTTACTCTCCTTGCTCTCTTCCAAACAAACCAGCTGAAGAAAAAGTGTTTTATTTCTAAAGAGCCCTTAATCAACACCACCACTATCCTGTTCCCAAAGCATGGTGATGCTGAAGCCACAAGGTCACTGGGACCTTCTGAGTAAGAAGCACTAACATACTCAGGGGCAGCAGCATACAGCCAAGTATCAGTGTAGCATCACAGAAAGACACAGGATGCAGCTCTGCAGCAGATCTCAGGACAACAGGATGCCCAGGACTACAGCATGCGCATTCAGAGAATCAGAAGGGGAGACAACTGTTGACCACTACTTTAGCCTGTACAAATGCAAATGTTAGTCATGGCCTCAGAAGTATTACCTCAACAGCCATCCCAGTCTTGGAAAATTCCACCTCTTTTCCAAATACAAATGGCGCACTTTTAATTTCCCCAGCAAGCTACAGCTTC
The DNA here is from genome assembly GCA_035590215.1 of Microhierax caerulescens. Lineage (NCBI taxonomy): Eukaryota > Metazoa > Chordata > Aves > Falconiformes > Falconidae > Microhierax > Microhierax caerulescens. The sequence goes on along the minus strand of JAVJGJ010000057.1, from coordinate 37,862,375 downwards.
GCAAAAGCTTTGTTTCTCTGGTGTCTTTATAAACACACACTATGTCTCCTCCACGGCCGCTTCTCCTGTTCCAAAATAAATGTGTGTGAAGCAGGATTTCATTTGGGGAAGAACAGAAAAGACATTTCAAACAAAACACATCTTTAAAACACTTCTCTGATCTGATTGCCAGGCCTCTGGCAACCAGCATAGTTGTCTAGGGCTCTGATACTTGGCCATAAATTACATAGATGAAAGCACTACAAGCAGAAAGAGTAAAAAAAAAAATAATAAAAACAAAATGTGAAAACAAAAATAGTTGTCTTCCCCCACCACTAAAATGCCAGAGTAGGAAAGTTACAGAATGACACTACAGTGGGGTTTTCTGAGGGGACAGATGTGAAATTGTGCTACATATCCAAATATTTCTGAGTTGTCAGTTCTGTTCCAGTTCAGATCAATATTCTATAACATGTAACTTCCGAGTAGTATTGGAAACCTCAGACCAGTTCTCATGGAAATGGTATCCTCATTGGAAATGTACCACCTCATATTGAAAGGATGAGGAAACCCAGCAGAAGTCCAAATGAAAACTTGCATTTTCTTATCACTAATTTTCATATTGTAAAAAGCATTTGTGGAAACAGCTAGACTGGCATAATTGTCTTTATGTACCAAATGCAGTTGCCAAGACAGGGACTATAATCACACCAGCTTGTTTCAATCTGTCCAAGAGGGAGTATATTTAGAAACAAGGACAAAGTGCATTTTCATCTGGATACAGAGATTAGATGTGTTGAGAAATGTTATCTTCCATTCAAATTAATATCTAACCATATTAATTTTCAGGATAGATGAAAACATAACTAGAACTGTTATAATTTTTTAAAATTCAGAAATATTTTTAGTAGAGTTCTACAGAAATATTCTCTCTCAAACATTTCAAAATATTACCTTCCAATTTCAGTGTTTTTCACATACACTATCTTAAAAATAATTATCATTTTAACCAAAAATCTTAAACTTCCACATTTTAAAACACTGATAAATGGGGAAGGGGGTGGGGGGTGTGTGGGGCTGACTTTACTGACCTTATTGTAAAATTTCAGGAAAATATAAACCTATTGGAATCCATCCTTTTCCATTCAGAATCAACGGGTTTGATTGTCCACTGGAAACTAAACTAAGACTATTTCAGAGAAAATCCCAAGCAACCATTGCTTAGTAAGAAGTGTGTTTTCAGCTTCCATGAGCTCAGAAATAAATTTTGTCACCTTTACTACCATCATGGCTTCCAGTCATAAAAGAGACCTTTTAGGAATTCACAAAGCATATAGTACTACTGGACAGATCTGTTGTTTTCATTCCTTTGATCTCTCTGTTTCTTAGTGTTAATTTTTAATTTGAATGACAGCATTTCAGAACAACTTTAAAGTTTGTGTGACCCAGTCAAGGAAATTACTAAAAATATAAAAGACTGACAGTAGCCTTTTGAGGTGAATTCAGGTATGTGTTTAAGGAGCTTATTTACATAAAAGTTGAGAGGCTTGGCGCGGGGTGGGTGTGGGTGTGGGTGGGGAAGTCATTTGGTAACTTCGGGGTTTGGAGAGGTCTCGGTTCTGCATGTGAGAATCCGACCGTTCTCCCATGAAGTTTTAAGGTTGCAATACCAACGGAGATCAAGAGATGGCAGCATTGGCAAAGCAGCTCACCGCTCAGCCTCGCACTCTCCTGTACTGGACCAGACTGGTTCAATAGTTTCATTAGCGCTAAAACTCCAACCTCTAAAAACGTCCTGATTAAGCAGTCCCTGAATTGCTGTCGGTTTGCAGATCTTGTTTATGTGTGGTACAAATGTGGACTGGCAAAAAGGAAGTATTAGAAAAGAGGGAGTAACTGCTCTTCTTCCTGGAACACTAGGCCAGCTCTCAAAGACTGGAACGGCCAGGCATGTTATTGTTATGTGTATAATTAATATTAGTAATTGTCTACCTTACTGTATGCCCCCAATGTTCCTGTCGGAACTATCCCTAATTGTAGCGTTGCTGCAAAAGTGTATATTAAAAGGCAGCCCCTTCCAAAGAAATTTACAATGTAGATTGGGACACCACACAGAAGGAAAACCCATTAAATCACTGAAAATGAAAACAAGAGTGCAAAGATAACACAGAAAAATCATTCTGCATATAATAGTCCACCTTCATACATATGACTTGCAGCAACATGAAGACATACAGTAAAAAAAAAATAATTAAGAATAATAATCAAATTTTATAAAAAAATATCTCTAGTCATCTCTTCAGTGTGTCCAGCATTTTTTTTAAATCTAGCCATCTGAGTCTTATTCAGAACCAGGAAAATGGTTGCACAGTGCAGGACAGTATGGTTGAATGCACTAGGACTTCAGTAAACGTTTGGTTGGGCTGTGCCTTGGAAGGTGATCTGAAGTTTAATCTGAAAGATATATTATGAGATATATACATGAGAGCTAGACCAGAAAAATATCAAGCAAGTTTTCACAACTTTCACCCCACTACATAAACATATGTTTCTGAGGTGACTGAGGTCACCATGAGATCCACTGTCAAACATTATTGCACAGACCATTTTGTGGTACACCATGTATTCATGACCAGTGTTAGAAATTTAGTTTAAAATACAGCTTTGAGGGACTTAAGGGCCGACCAGCTAATGCTGTGGCCACACAAGCTAGACATACTGCCTTTGATGCCATCAATTAAGTGTATGACAGGCACCCAGTCAGAAAGGATGGGAAGGCCCCTGTGACATGCTGTTTGTGCCTATGATCCATGGACAGGCACTGGGAAGGGGAACCAGTGGTCTCACTGTAGGGGAAGCCCAGGCACATATCCACATGGGGCTAGAGGGAGAGATCAGGGGACCAGGAGCCTGGGCTTCAGGGCAGAAAGGGGTGTTCTTCTGCACTTCTCAGGTTGAGACTTCATAAGACACCTCAGCCAGCCTAAGAGCTTGCTTTCTCCAAAGGGGAGCTCCACTCCTTCCCACCCACCCCCCGCACCTACCGATGCCGTCCATCCCCTACAGCACCCATCTGGCCCTGTGGCCAATCAGTGAAACTTGCTCAAGAGCAGAAAGCAAACCAAACAGTACAGCCACAATAATTTTCCACTATTTCAGCACGTGTCCAGCTCACTGAAAGACACCTAAGAGCCCAGGGGACAGAAGCACACATGGGAGCAGGGGAAGGGCAAGCAGGACTGCCCCTCTCGATAGCTGCAAGCTATCTGATCAGGTCCAACTACCATGTGAAACATCATCCTTAATTAATACCTGAGGACTTTAAGCAAGGGACTTTCAAATAACACAGTCACAACTCTATGATAGCAATGATGTAAATGTTAGCAGACCATCAACCCACTTAGACTCACAATCTCATAGTAGACTTGCAATGTCCTGGTACAAAAATGTTCATTCCAAATACTTCTATCCTTCTTTGCATGTTCAGAAATGCTACGGACTGTTGGGATCTGCAGCAGGTCTGCAGACAAGTTAGTTGACTTCAAAGACTTAGTCGTCTTCCTTTAAGACAGCCACAATGCAAACAGGATGTGAAAAACAGGAACTTGGAACCTATGGGCACATACAGCAACAGCAAATGGCAAGAAGGCAGAAAGCCTATCAGGGTCTGACACATGTACTATCTAAGATATATAAGCAATATGTAAAAATAATAAACGCCATTTTGGCCAAACCCAGCCACGTAGACATAGTGTTTTTATGTCTGCCTCAACTTGCATCGCCACAACAGACTGCTTTTCTTTTGTATGAAGAGCATTACCATATACCCATGCTACAGCATTTTAAGAGAATGGTTTGGTTTTATCAACACCATCTAATTCCATCAAATCATCTTAACAAATCATCTAACTCCATCAAATTAAGATCATGCTGTATATTCTACACACTATTATATACCTTCCTTTCAAAGCAAGATTCGTACATTCATCTTCAGAGAGAAATCTCAGAGATACATGAAGAGGTAGAAAGTAAGCCTTTGTGAGCTATCTCAGTGCAAGCTAAGTAAATTAAAAAAGCATACTAAATATAATTTCGGTGACCACTTTTCAAGCCTGTATTTCTCATAACTTCAGCAAAAAGAAAGCTAGCAGCTGAAGGTTCACATTTAACATCATAGAGAAGAAACAAATTCAGGTCATCAGCAGACAACGTGAGCAAGACATTTTACAGCTATGCTGTTTTACATGTGTCACTGTCTTTCATTTTGTGAACAGTTTCCTAATCTTTGATTAGAAAAGTAGGTTTCTTGTTTTTCAAAATGACTTTCTCAACAAATCCCAAGGGTAATTGCATAAACAGTGCAGCTAAAAAATGTCTTTCTGAATTTTGTTTGGATTTTGGTTTTCTAGCATCTGTACAATACTAACCCTGCACTTACCTGATTACTGCAGTTGGAACTATAAATTAGTTAGAGGGAAAGTTTTTAAAATATCACATGCAGTTATCTCTGGCAGAAAGATTGCTAGACTCATGCAAAGTTTCTTGAAATTCTGAAATCCTAATCACTCACTATGTGTGACGAGCTTTCAGATTAGCTGCTTTCTCTGCATAAAACACAAACTTTGTTAATAACAGACCAACAAGCACTGGGTTCATTTCAAGCCACTATGACATTGTCCTAATTCCAAAGCACTCTGCACATTTTATAATGGTATTCTCAACACCTGAGAGTATTTCTAGCTGTAATTATAAACAAATATCCCAAGAGTATATGCTATGTAGGCCTGACTTTTCTTGATCAGAGGCATTAAAGATGTGTTAACACACAAACTTGATAACCCATAACCCATGCCACATTGGACTGAGTCCAGAGCAACAAAGGAACTATTAACTGTCACTTCTTCTGTATTTCTGTTCTTCTGGAAGAACACGAGCCGTTAAAATGTTTTTGACAGTGTGGAGCAGCCACATAGCTGTAACACTGAAGGGTGTTTTCTTTAAGAGAGTCTATTCTAATTATCTGAACTACTTTTCAGAAAAGCCCGTAATTTCTGAGAACCTTGGACTTGGAAAAGTGATAAAAACCTTCACTTTTTTTTTTTTTTTTTTTTTTTAGGAGATAGAACAGATTTGTCTAGTAGTTTTTTATATAATAGTTTGAATAATCAGCAGGTGCTCTAAAAATATATGTTTTTATTCACATAGCAATAAAGAGATATTAACCTTTACATAAATATTCTTTCATATATAAACAATGGAAAGGCACTCATATGCTAGTGAAAACACAAATTTACTTCTACAATGTAAAAACACAACTTGTGCAGAGTGTTACTGTTGAATAAAAAAAGGTTTTTCCACTTTTCACTTTCAGAAGATTCTTCATTGGTTTTCTAACACTTAAAATGGAAATGAATACTGGTATTCCTCAGCAGAAGTGAAAGAAAGCTAACATGGCATTCAAAGAAAGTAGTCTTTCAGTAACTTAATAAAATAAAAGCTTAATTTAAAAAATGGGTTGAATACTGTATATTTATTAGAATTATATTTTTTCTATGAGAAAATTTTATCTTTCCTCTACTCCTGGAAGAAGAATGAAATTAAATAGCTTTTCTTTTTTGACTCAAAAGGTAAATATAATGCCTCCTAATGTTAGTGCCCCACTAATACTTTAATAATACTTAAAAATAATGAGGTAATCATGCTTGAACACTTTTACTATTTAAATGTTAGAAAATGCCAGACCTTTGTTCATGTGCACATGTAACTCTTTGAAGAGTGCCATTATTATCGCTATTCTCATTTCAAATGATTGTTAGTCACATCTTAATTAAATTATAATACACTGTATATAATATTCTTTAAAAACCAACTAAATACTAATTAACAAAGTATTTTTTAAATTTAAATTATACATAGGAACTTTTTATTTCTTTTTATTTTTAACAAAGATCATTTCTTTGTCTATGTGAATATATTTTGCAGCTATAGAAAGATAAGAATCTACTTCAAAGTAACTGAGATGTACTTATGTGGTGAGATTTTTTTTTCTTAGTGAAGCATCCTTTGGTCTCACAGAAAAGCAGTTAAAGATATTCTGAAAGCTGGAAGTTGAACAGATTAACATGAAAGTGCAAAATATTATCTGTCAGATAAATTAGTCATAGAAACAAAGGTTCTAGAGACATCCATTGAAATCTTTAATTCAAGAGTGAATATTATTTTGAAACTTCAAGCAGAAACTACTCAGCTTGATTAAAAAAAAAGCATTAAGGGCAGTTCTACAGCCTGCTGAAGCAGGAGATCAGAGATATGTTGCTTTCACATTTAGCCTTAAAACATATTATGATCAGCATAATTCTCAAGACTACATATTTTGTTTTCTTAATTCAGTCATTTCACCAGCATTTATGTGGAGAGAAGCATGCTTTTCTTTTCACTTGTTGCTCTACTGCAATACTTTAGCAGCACAGTCTTGTAAATAGAGGAATACACAACAATATTAGCCAATCTCCTTCAAAAGCTTATGCCAGCCTCAGAATATCCGCATCCCACTACACAGACAGAAGAAAATATACCCCAAATTACTAAAATCCTACACAGTATTCTTTCTTCATTTACAATACAGGAAAGGAAGGCATTAACTGAGACAACATAAATGCAGGTGTAGATGGTCAAAATTCTCAGGAGCACACAAGCCCTCACCTTTTCACACAGGTGGGCAAAGTTTCAACCTTCAATGTCCTCTGGCAATTATTTCTGCATAAATTCAAATAAGTAGTCCTTAAATTCAAGTATTTTCAAAAGGGCATAATTCATGTCAGGTGACCTGGGCCAAGCAAAACTGCATTAGTAGGAGAGGATACAACCTCAAAAACACACCTGCTATAACGCTTCTAAGAAGGACAGTGAGGGCATAGGAGACACTTGCACACTCAGCAATTTGTGCTATAAATAACAGCCAGGTATCTCCCAAGAAAATTTATTTGCTTTGACTTGTTAGACTGGTTATATTGCAGCTGTTGACCATAACAAGAGAATTCTGCATTGTTAAATAAAGTGTCTTTATACTACAAGAACATAATCTGTACTCTAGTATGTTGTTATGCTACATCTTGCTACATCCTATTCCCACTTGTCTACTACCTCTTAGTACAATCAGTGGTTGTTAGTCCAATCCTGGCCACAGATATCTCAAGAACAAGTCACTTCATTCTCCATCTAAATATTTTTATTTTCATAATATCAAAACCAGGATGCAAAATTCTTGTATCACATCCCTTCCCCCAAAGAGACAATATTGTCTTCAAAGTTACAGAATATTTTCAAACTCCCACTCTTTTCAATAACGTTTTTTCATTTTTTAGCTTTAGGGAGGGAACCCACCCTCACATCAAACCAAAAATTCACACACAAAAATATGGGCTTCCTCCTAGCCGCTCGAGGCAGAACTCTGTTCTCCTGTCTTGAGGATGATGGAGTTTTCTGTTCTATTGTTTTCAACTCTTCAGCTTGCTTCTCTTCCCTTTTCTCTCTTCCACTCATTTCCTCTTTAACTTACAGCCCAATCTCCTGCCACATGTACCCTCAGACTTCTGCCAGCTCCCACGAGGCTCCCTTTCCTCTCAACTCTGCCTCCTGTTCCACTCCTATACCTCTCTCACCTACACTTGTATTCCCTTGCCCCCACAAACACTTCCCTTCATGCTATGTCCCACAGATGGGGGGCTTTTCCTACTCTTGGACTCTCCATCCATTTTATCTGCTTTGTCTGCTTGTCCTGCAGCACAGGTGACTCCCGCGGACCCTTCAGTCTGGGGTTTGGGTATACTATATTTGGGGGCAGATGGCCCACCAGCTCTGCTTCCCTTGGTGAGACATTTGCAGAGACTGATGCCCTGGAAGGCTGCAGTGAAAACCTAGGCAAGAAAGCCAGATGCAAAAGGATGGTAAAAGCTCTGTTGCTTCAGGGAGTGTTTTAACACAGAGATCAGCCACAGGGCAGCTTGCCTCACCATCCACCCCTTGCCAGGAGAGGATGCTGGGAGGGCTGGAGATTACCAAATTTAACCCCTTCTCCTTCTCCCAGACAAAGCTCTGACTGCAGAACTTGGCTGCTACCGGCTGCAAGTGAAGGCACTGCCTCCAGGCTCTGATCCTTCTACTGCCTGCCATCTGGGTAAGACAATATCCCTGGCCTATAGAGTCCAGTGATGCAGATCAGGAGAGAGCTCAGTACACAGACCTGCAGAACCCAAAAAGAGCCTAGGGACAGGAAAGGGCAAACTGCTGCACTTAATGGGCATCTATGGATGTAGGAAACTTAGGGAGGGAAGAAGTGCTACCATGTTCCCTTAATATGGACCTTCTACAACTAGGGTGCGTAGCTGAACCCAGGAGCTGGGAAGTGTTCCCAGGTCTCCACAGTCAAGGAGAGCTAAAAAGATGACATTTTGAGGGCAATTTCTAACTCCAACTTTCACAGTCCATTTTCTGAAGCAGCATCATAAGAATAAAACTGATGAAGAAGAAACAATGTGAATAAAAGCATTGTCATGGAGGGCAGCCCAACAAATAGCCCGCAGTGTATCTCCCACCCATCTTCATAGAAGGCAGCATAAGGGGTCCCTGAACAAAGTGAACTCTTCCTCACAGAGAGGAAAAGCAGCTGTCTGAATTCATGTAGACAAATAGAAAATATAAATACAGGAGTCATCAAATAACTCACAGAGAATTATCTCCTTACAAAGTGCAATATGCACTGGATGGTCTTCTATACCAACTACAGCTATGGATATCTTCTCGCATACAGATATCAGAAGTATCTGACAAGCAGATGCAACGAAGCGCAAGAGTGACTTTACCTTGAAAAGATGTGCCCTTCACAACCAGCTAACTCCTAACAACTTCAGCACTCCCTGCAAAAAAACCTTCAGGTGGCCTTCAGGCAACAATAAATCATTAAGAAATGATACTAGTATCTCGCATCTCTCTACAAGACAATGCAGACTTTCAAAACAAGTAAGATTCCAGCTACCCTCATGACACAATGTGAAATTTTATGACAAATTTAAGCTATTCAGAATTACTCTGCTAATACAGACGCTCACTACAGAAAACATTAATGCAGCATGTTGAACCATACCAAAAAGGAAAATACTGTTTTCTAAGTAATAATGAGGACTGCAGGTACCAAAGCAAAAGCTGTCTCTACTGAACTAGGCCTGTGTGGAGTAAGAGCCAGGACTGGTGCCTGACTCCTTCACTGTGAGGACACCTACCAATAAAGACATCTACATTTAGCTTTGATCAAGTGAGGACATTGGATACACTTCAGCAGAGAAGCACTTTACCAGACTCTACAAAAGCTGCACACACTGCTTTGTCTTATAAATGGCAGCAAAACATGGAGAATCCACGACACAATGATTTCCACCTATTTCAGATTAGATCACTATAATCCATCTTGTGCTCTCTTTCTTGACCCACAGGGTGAAGAAAACCAAATGAGGGCCTTGTCTGAAGCAACTAAACAAGCTCCTAAAGCCAGTATGATCTCCAGATATTCCAACTTCACCATTTTCAGGTAATTCCTATGTTATGCTGATGATCGTGATCATTTTCTTCATCCAGCTATTTAGTGTTTCTTCTTGAATGTTTTCCAAGGCTGTCTTTAGTGTCATGACATAAGAACTTCTAGGAAGAAAGAAATTAACTCTTTCTTCAAGGTTTTTTAGTGAGAAAGCTGAAGCAAATATTACTTTGACATGGTCTGGATTCAAAACCAACATGATTTCAGAGAAGAGTCTGCACTAGGGATAAGCTTGTGGTATAAAACTTGTAGTATACAAATTTAAATTATGAATACAGCAGTAATAAAATAATTAAAAAGTTGGAGTCCACTGAAAAGGCCATGTCATCCCACAGAGACTCAGGTTACTCGTGCTTCTTGTTTTGACCTGAAGATGCTCCCTTGATTCTTAGATTGAAGATGCCAGGTGACCTGGCATGCCTAGATGCAGACACTGTTGTATGTCTTCCCACCTCCATCTGCTTCACCAAGATGCTTGGAAAGACACAGAAAGCAGTCTGTGCTCTTGCAGTTATCAAAGCAATAGATCAGGGCAGGGGTCAGTAAAGCAGAGAGCAACTGTGACAAAGACACTCTATAATCTAACAGACAAGCCTTACTGGACACACAGAATACAACTATACAAAACTAAGCAATGACACCTTTTTCTGTTAACAAGACCTTGCTAATCGTAGCTATCAGATATCCCAGAAGCCTTGGGGACCTGGAGATGATAAAATGCAGAGATCCATGCAAATGCAGCTCCTTTATATTCAGTGTTCACGGGCCTTACTTCTTGTCACATGTGTTTCCCAGTTCTTGAGTCTTCTAATTCCTTCCCCTACTGCAATACTTGTTTTTCCTGCCTCTTCTCTAAATCCTTACAAAGAAACTTTCCTCAGCTTCTTTATCTCCTTCCATCCTGCTCAGAAGCTTTGAAATCACACAACAGGGCAGCTGTTCTTTCTGGTTTATTTTGCTGATCCAGTTCTGGATTACTTAAGGCAACTGTTGCAGATGCCAACTACAGGCTGCACTGGCTACATTAATACTGGATGTGTAATGATTCTCTGTCTTGATTAACCTAGTATTCAACTTTGGGATTCTGCTGTCTCCCTAGCTGTCATTGCAAAACACCAATCTTATTTCTGTAACCACGTCTGAAATTAATATGAAAGAAATGTCATGGAGCATGAAAAGTCAATACACAGTACCTATTTTTCTGACTCATGCAAAGTCCTTAATCTAATTCCCTGAAAAACAAGTGAAACAAACTCTGATTCCACAGGAGCTTGACTGTGAATGTAAACCATATGCAAGCAAAAAGGTTATCATTTATTCAAGCACAAGAAAATTGAGTGATATGCAATATGTCCATTTTAGGACAGGAAAGAAGAATCTTTTTTCTTTTTTTTTTTAATAGAAAATTCCCATTCTCTCCAGATCAAGAAATTGTTGTGCTCTTTTTCTGAAAGCAGAGTCAAGCTATACTGTAGAAAATTTAGGACCAACATTACTACTGCTATGTAAGTTGCTGTATGGGAGCATGCCAGGAAGCTTTCTTATCCTGCCAGCACCTAGCAAGTGTGTTCAGCTCTCAGCAAGCATCCTTTGTCAGAGATGTGCAGGCTTCATCACTTGCCAAGAGAAAATTTGATTTTTCCTATTCCTTCATGCTCATTCACCATCTCCTCTCTTCTGCATCTCAAATCCCCATCCTCTCTCAGCTCCTAGCTCTCTTACAGATTACTTTGCACCACCTGATCAATCTATTCTGCTTCCAGGTCACCCACTTGTTATGTCCTCCTGAACACAATTCAACACTTCCTCAAGAAAGCTTATCAGAAGAAATTCAGTAGATTAGACTTTCTGTTCTTTCTTCAGTGCTCACTCCTATAATCTTTATCCACATTTTTGTGATAAAGATTTGTAAATAAAATTTTGTTTCTTTTGCTTGAAATATAATGCTGCAAAAATGGTTTTGCAGCACTATATCTGCTTCTGCAAATATTTTTCACCTGACATTACACTGACCACCTTGAGGATTTTAAAGTATTTCAAGACATTTGAGGATGGCCACATCACTCTCAGGAATCTAAATTAGAGACATGATGCAGAATGATCTCATGACAAATTCTGGCTATCCTCTCCACCTAGGTTTCCAGGTGTATGTATGATCAGGCTTTCTTTTAGGAATTCAAACAACTGTTCTACTTCAAATCCTGTGCTAATTTCTGTAACCATGGCAGATGCCAGTGAATTCTAAAACCTAGGTGAGATAAATCATAGAGATAAAGAAAGGCAAATTCATACATCTGTATGAAACAAAATTTTACATAAATTTACATCTGTGAATTCTGAATTAGCAGTCTTTCCTATTTAAGTATTGCTTTCAAATCTATTCTTTTTTAATGTACTAACACATTTTATAGTTTCTTATTCACTTAACTATACATTTTTAACACACATATTAATTAAACCTTTGGAAAATACATGGAAACAAAGTAGCAGAGGTGCATTTGGCAGCAAGAATCTCCTGTAACCTGTAACCTATAGTCAACTCTCCTAGTCCGCTGCTAAAGCTTTAGGTCTTACAGATCCCTAATAGATCAAGACACTTTTGAAGCCTGCAGGCACAGTCTACCTGGATCTCCACTAGATCCTTAGAGGCTTGCCAATATTATATACCCAGCATCTGTAAGTTAATTAATTTATCCAAACTGAAATAGAGTGGTTCTCACGTAACTGGTCTTTTGCCGAAAAACAAAAGGTGTGTGGGTGCAAAAAGCAGACCAGTTCTGTGGAAATCAGTTTTCTTTCAAGTTATCAATACTTTGTAAAATCAGTAGCAGTACCACCAACATTAGCACATAATGACTTTCATAATTCCTGTTCAGTTTAAACTGACTATTAAACATTGAAGAATAATCCTATTCACCTCCTTTCCTGGCTTCAAATACTTTTTCCTATTGCTCCCCTTGGGATGGCATTACTGCTTGCACTCCTCACAGTGAGGAAAACTAGGCTAGCAAAAGAAAAATCAGCTTGAATCTGGAGTGGTTCCATGAAGCAAGTCATCACACAGCCACAGGCACATGAGTAGCACAAGGGAAGTGGTAGGAAGAAGAGGCAGGAGACAGCAGGAGAAGGAAAGCCAGCCCCCTCCTTTCAACAGCAGCCTGTACTTCTGCCAGATTACAATAGCAGTGTAACCACTTTGAACAAAGGAGGGAGGTTGCTTTCAAGGACTTTTTTTTTTGTCTTTAAAATTTCCATACTAAAACATTTGTTTGCTAAAGGAAAGCATTAAATTATGACAAATTATGGGAAAAACAACACATTAAAAACCCTCCCAGTTATATCAGAGTAGGAGATCTGAGTGAGTTTAATGAGCCAAAAAGTTTGAAGAGTTATCACCAGACAATCCAGGACCATAAAATTTATTTGACAAACAATTTCCCTAAAGAACTCTGGCTAATTTACCAATACACTTGAATTTTCTGAAAATATATATTCTGCACTCAGAGCAAATACTGGCATAGTCCTCATAAAAATACAGTTGCTGAATACTTGTTTTGCTTTTTAAACTGAAACATAGGAACAGGATTGTTTGAACTTTTAACATTTTTTCTACTCTTTACATTCTGTGAAGTGATTTTTCAAAGCTTTTTTATGTTGATTCTATTTTTCCGTTCCCTTCTAAATAATAAAATAATCCAGATGGCTACTTTCTTAGAGCTCACATTCTGGCATTCCTTACTCATCTCTACAGTTCTTCCCTCTTCTCTCCTGAATGCATCAATACTAATTGCTAAAATAAAACCCAACCAACCAGCCAACCCAAAAAAAAACAGAGTAAATTTGCAGTTGATGGAAAGATACCTGCTTAAGACTAGAAGATTATTTTGAAACAAGCTTGTACTTAGTTTCCATTTTTTAAAAATGGGGAGAAGGAGATGGAAGACAACATATCTGCTGCACAAGTGAATACAGCTTAGTGATGCACTGGGACATGTAACTGCTTGGAATCTTTCGGACTACAGGAGATTCGCTTCTTCTACAGCCCATAAATGAAATTAAATTGGAAGATGTGTTTGTCTTAGCCTAAATAATACATTTTATTTACAAAAACTATGTAACTGGACTCAATTAGCTGTCCTGTCCACAGAAAATCCCTCACTAGACTCTCAGTGTGCTGAGGATGATGCCTTCAGGGTCCAGAGACAGGTCTGTGAAGTCTGGACTTAAATGGCAATTTCCATGGATAATATCTGACATCAATTTCAAAACCAAAAAAGGATGGGAATGAAACAGTGGTTAAAAATTTTATAGGAAGCTATAAGGATGTGGAGGAAACAGCCTTGCCATTGTGCAGTAGGTCAGAAATGCAGCTGAGGTGAGTTACCAAAACTGGATTGTTGGGTAGCCCTTGAGTAGATACTGCATTCAGGGAGTAATGAATGTTGTCAAAACTACAGCAGGAAGATTATGTATCCTCTGAGTACCCCTCACTTTACTCCCAGGCTCTTCATTATACACAAAAATAAATTATTTTTTAATATACATTTTATTTATATAACTTACTGAAGTAAAGGGTAAAAATTGGCAGCCTGCAGTGTATTATGTCAATACTAAGCCTTTAAAAGCCAGAAGATTTCAATTTACTATACCAAAACTGTCAAATTCCCTTGAACTGACTGACTCCAGCTCTTCTCCCTGTCACTACCTCTTCAGAAACACAGCCACCTCTCAGCTCCACTTCCTGGCATAATTCCAGGGTGCTGAGCTTGACTGAAAGTGAGCACTCCCCTTAGCAGATTTCCCCTGGCTCATTTTCAGAGATATGGCAAGATTTATGTTTTCATTTCAAGACTGCAGAGGTGAATTTTAAAATAGATATATATTTATTTAACCCTTCAATACACTGGAACAAGTATGTACACATAAAATCTATTTTGCTCAGCCACATATTCACTTTGACTTCTTAGTGTATGGATAAAAGCCAAACAAAGACTTCCTTACACAAAACCCCACAAAATCTCAGAAAAAATAACTGCCATTGACCAGGAAAGGGACACAAATGAGAACAGCCAAAATCCAAACTGTTGGTTTTCATCCTAACTGAGGCATAACATATTATAATTTTTTCAAGTCCTGTTTCAAAGAGGGCAGGTGGGACATGCCTGTTACAAAATAATCCGTATTCAGTTGCAATGTAAATTGGTTTTCTGATTCCCTAAATTCCTGAAGGTTTCTACTTACTTTTTTCCCCTTGATCTCTGCAGTTACAGATAAAAATCCAAACGCTTCCCTTTCAGTATTTCAGAGACAGTCTGACCTGTCTTTTCTAAGGAAGTAAGGGAGAGAGTGTAAGGGAGCAGGGCAGGCAAGTAGAGCAGAGACTTTCCCTTTGTTGGAGTGGCCTCCCAGAGCCACAGCCAGGTCTGCCAACATTTGAAAGCTATAAATATAGTGTGAAAATGAGGGGATACTTTTGACAATATGAAAAATGTGAGAATGCAAGTATTTTCAGTTGGCATGAGGGCTGGAGGCAATGGATGGGGTGGGGAAAGGGGAAGCAGTCCTTTATATAAAGGGGCTAGTCTCTTTTAGCAGAAAGAGTTGTTCACAGACAACCTCCTGTAAAATTAAACCTTTTTTTTTTTCTTGTTCTCTTACATCTTCTCTGTTTTAAGGCTAGGTAGGAATTACCTGTTTTGAAAAGCAGCGTTCTTCTACTCCTGGAGCAAAGGGTCCTTAAAAAGGATACCTAAAATGCAGCATAACAGCAAACTGCCACAGAAGTGTAAACGATACCAAAGATTTAAACATTTCAGTTTGAAAGGACAAAGAACAAGCACCCCTTCTTTTGCTGATGTCACAAGGTCAGGAAACAAAGAACAGATGGTTTAAAAGAACACTGTTATCTAAGTTATGCAAAAGGAGGATTCAAGTGAGGAAGTCCTGGCCCTAAGAGGACACAAGCTAATGAAGTGTTGCAATTCACAATCATCACTGGAAAATCAGTGAAAGTAGGACAAAAGTAACTGTGGTAGTGGGAGATTGTGTCCTCTGACCCCAATAGCCCCCCCAAAAAAACGTGGGCAAAACCCTGCTTGGGGACCATGTGTAGTTGGTAAAAAGCTTCAGTAGTGCTGTCTGAGAATGTGCATTAATTTGAGGATGCGTACTAATTTCTCGCATTAGAAGTGAGAAACTGGTAACCAATCCTGTGTGAATTCCAATGAATATGCAATGTGCTATGAATATGCAAGTACTCTACTGTATATAATGTGTACCCTCAAGCAGCTTGGTGTGCATGTTAGGAGGAAAAATCCCTCATGCACCCAGGGCTGCAATAAAGCAATGTCGGCTTTCTAAAATATCATTTGATTTAGAGAGTTTTCTTGTTCATTATTTTGGGTAACAAAATGAATTCCACTAAATTGGTTCAGACTTGACTTGGCAATGCGTGTGTGTGCATGCACATTTGCACACATACATAAATTTCCATCAAGGTCATGGCTGTAAGCAGATGTGTTTCCTTCAGCAGGCAGTGAGGATAGCATGTGAACAGCCTTCTGTAAAACATTGCAGCTGGTGAAGGGAGTGCGCATGCTGTGGACAGAAAACTGGAAAGGGAGCGGTCAGCATGCTTGATGGCTGGGCTGCTGCTCAGCAGTAGTCCAACAAACTGGAAAAATAGGTCAACAGAAATGTCATAAATTTCAACAAAAACAAATGTGAAGTCCTGTACCTGGAACAGAACACCCCCACAAATCTCTACAGCTTAGGGGATCAACTAGAAAGCAGCCTTCAAAAAAAGGGCCTGCAACTCCTCACAGGCAAGAAGTTAAACATGGCTCAGCAGTGCATTTTTGCAGAAATCAAGGCCAGCTACTGAGCTACATTAGCCAGAAGCACAGCCAGCAGGTTCAAAAACATTGTTATTTCCCTTTATTCAGCACATAAAATTGCACCACTCCACAGTACCGTTTCCTGTTTTGGGCTCCCCAGTACTAGAAAGGCATTTGCAAGCTAGAGCAAGCCCAGTGGAGGGCCACCAAGACAGTTTGGGGTCTCAGTCAAGTAAGTTAGGAGAAAGGATAGAAAACCTGGGAAATAATCCTGCAATATTGTAAGAACAATGGAACACCCTATAGGAGGAGAAGGTGATTTCATTTCATAGAAAAACTGTTGTAATTTACTTACTTAATTTGTTAAGTAATATTGGACTGAAACTGCCTGGAGTTAACTGCTTATCATTAGTAGCTAAAGTTGCTGAAGCCTTAGGCCACAAGCTGTGAATTTTCACCCAGATTTGTTGAACTTCTACCTAATTCCATGGAAGAAGGCCTCAAGAGTGGGTTCAAGCTGGAAGAAAAGGAAGCTACAACTGTCAGCAGAAACCACAACCTCAGAGATAAGGGAAAAAACCAGACCACTCAGAGACAACGAAGAGACCCAATGAAAAACAAGATGACCCCAGACCCTAATATTATTATTAATTAATATTAATATTAATATTATTGGTCTGACCTGTTGCATGAGGGGTGGGAAACTCAGATTGTACGGGTATAATTGCCCAGGAATTTCTTTGTCCAGAGTCTCTCTGCAGAGGAACCCAGCTCCAGCTGTCTACCACTGTATCATTCAAATAAACTACCTTATCAGAGATAAGGTAATTATCAGGCTTATTACTTAAAGCCTGAGATTGCTACAGGACACCTAGGGTGGAAAAACTTCTTCAGCAACTTTGACAAGTTATGCCAGCTACCAAGTAGTCCTCAGCTTTCCTGGGTTCATAGCTTTGTGTCAAGATGTTCTGGTAGATGTGTGTGTGTGTGTGTGTTGTTTTGCGTACAGTTGGTGGAGGTTTTTTGGTGGGTTTTAGGAGTTGACACTAATTAGTCTTTCCACCTTATCATCTCTCTTGGTCATTAGGATATACTGACAGTCTTTTGTCTGGAGCAGTTGCCTATAGATGTATCCAGATCTTATCCAGACCTGCTAAATCTAGGTGCCATCAACACAGGCTGCTTTATAGACACTTTTTCTGCCATTCCTTCTGGTGCCACCCCACCCATTCATTCCCCATTAATACCAACCTTAATGTTTCTGTCTTCCACAAGACAGTTGGGTTTCTTGGAAAACTGGAAAGGCAGTCATGGGGGAATCAAATTGCTTCCTCAAACCACCTATATAGGTAGTTACAGAGTAAACAGAACTGGACTGTTCTTTGGAAAAACATTAAGCAAATACAAGGAAAAAAAATCTTTCACAGCAATGATGCTTAAATAGTGGGGCAAGTTATCTAGAGAGGATGCAGAATTACTTTCTTTGTAGACATCAAAAATTGTCTGGGCAATGCTGGGAGCAGCCTGACTGACCTGGAAAACTGGCCTTTTTAGGGGAGGCAGGCAGAGGAAGATGGCCTCAAATGACCTGCCAAGTTCCTTTCCAATTTGATTTATTCTGTGATTCCATAATTCTGAGTCCCATACTGGCTGCAGGCATCAAGGTGTTGGAAGTGGGGGGCTTCAGGGGTGGCTTCTGTGAGAAAAGGTCATTGTGCCAAGCACAGCCAGTTCCAGTTGGCTCCAATGGAGGAGGAAGAGAAAGAGGAGGAGGAGATGCTCCATGGCAGAGCAGATAATCTATGCAACCTGTGAGGACCCATGCCAGAGAAGATAAAAAGTGTGTGATGAAAGGAGTATGACAGAGAAACTCCTATGTACTGACTGTAACACCTCCCCTTGCCCCACTCTCTTCCTCACTAAAGGGACTGAATGTGACCTGTGGCAGCAAGAAGCTGGTAGGACAGGTGTCTGGACAGGAGTGAAGTGAGCTTAGGAAATGGGAGGAAAGGAGTTTTCCCATGTGTTTTAATGTTTGGGTTTCTGTTTCCCAATACCCAAATCAGTAATTATATATATATAAATTGGCAATACATTACATTAGTTTCCCCAGGGTGAGTCTGTTTTGCCTGCAATGGTAATTAGTAAGCAATCTCCCCAACTTTCTCTCAACCCAGGAGCTTCCTCATTCCTGCTTTTCTTATTCTCTCCACCATCCTGCTATGGATGGGGGGGTCAAGTGAACAGCTGGATGAAAGCCTGACTGCTGGCCAGGGCCCACCTACCACAATTCCTTTTACATGAGAATGGCCAGCTAGTTGCATGTGTATTAACTTTTCTTCCTACTTTCCTTGGGGAATCTCTACATTTTGCAAACATTTGTAACAACATACCATCCAGATGACTTGTGCCTGTTGTCTGTGCTATCCTCAAAATCAATAGGAGTTGTATACCTATTTTTACATCCAGGTGTGGATACAAATGGCATGCACCTATGGGAGAAGTCTTTTCAACTATAGTGCTTATACTCCTAAGGATGATGAATGTTTGACTTCCAGGCATCCAGGTTGTGGTACACATCATCACATGTGATTGCCTCTCCTCACTAATGAGGAACTGTACAAGAACAGCTTGACAGTGGGAAAAATAAACAACTTGCTGCCACAGATAGGGTTGTTTACTCCTTTGCCACACCCCACTTGTGTAGCAGATCTACTCTAGAGCTGGCTGCAGCGTTTTGCCGGACTCTGGTGAGCCAGTTCAACTCATGGATCTGGCAGAACATTTCTCTTGGAGGATGGAAGTGGTATCTACCACATTAGTGAACTAAATTAGCTCAGTGAGGTGTCTGACAAATGCCAGAGCTAACACAAGCAAAAGGGGGAAACTCCTGCAGCAGCAGCCAGCTGCCAGGTCTACTCAGCTGTATCATCAAACCAAAGCCAGGGAAAAATGTGGCAAACACACACCTATCCCATCCCCCTTGAGACTATGGGAAATGTCTCCCTGAGGTGTGCAGGGTCGCTACCTCAATGCCTTCAGAAGTATGGAGGTCTGAAAACAAAGGTTTCACTGAAACTATTAAAAATGCAGCAGAGCTGGCTAAAGCCTAGGCATACATATTGCTCCAGTTTGGCTCAGAACCATGCCAGAAAAAAACAGCCACAGAGAAGTCATGCCAGCCACTGACTCCAAATGGCAGAGAGGCACTCCACAGCACACAGAGAGCAAGGCGCGCTGTCCCCCTTCTGCTCCAAATGCTGCTGGAGGAAATGGCTCCACAGAGGGAAGTCAGACCTCCATGCAATATCCCCTCCAAAATGGAGTCAGGCCAGGTTCCCTTAATCTGCAAGAATAAAGAATGGGTTAAAAAAAAATATTCAGTGTCTTCTGTGGTTACTGGGTAACAAACCAGGGTGTGCTTATCTCCCTAGTGACTGCGTGGGGCAGAAGGGAAAGGGTAGCACCCAGGTTTCTATGTCTTCTGTACTGACAGGCAGTGACTGGCCTGACCACGACTGGGGGAAGATGGGTGGGCACAGGTGGGGACTTTCTCTGCCATGACAGTGGCAGGGAACAGAGCTGCATTGCTTCTTGCAGGGCTGTGACGAGAGGGGACTGAGCAGCTGGGGTCCCATGTCTCCAGAGGGGGCTCAGTCAGGGGAGCAAAAAACTGAGTCCTAGCATGGGGCAGGCAGGGAGGAGAGTGCTATCTCCGCGGGTGGGGGGGGGGGGGCAGGCGGGGGGCGGGGGGGGAACGAGTGTGCGGGGCCGGGGGGCAGCCCTCTCCACTGCGGGGAGGTGGCGTTGTG
>JAVJGJ010000057.1:37822498-37841291 GCA_035590215.1 Microhierax caerulescens | reverse complement strand
AGGGGGCGCCTCAGGGCCGGGCCAGGCCCAAGGGCGGGGTGGGGGGCTGCCCGCCGCGGGCCCAGCTGCGAGCCCAGCCCCGGGCACCCGCGCAGTCGTTGCCCTCATACGGCCGAGCCGGTGAAGGCCCCCACACCGCACATAGCTCGGCCTGCAGCGGAAATGCTGCCGCGCAGCGAGAAAACGGGCGGGGCCGGCCCAGCCCGGCCCACCCCGCCCCGGGGTGTTTTTCACCAGCTGTGGGGAGGCTGGGGGTGTGGGGCAGCGCCTCAGGGGCAGCCTGCAGTGGGTGGCCTTGGGCTTACTGGTCACTTGTTTTTTCCTGGTAACCCTTAAGCACCAGTTTCTGGACTTGCCTAGCATCTTCCTTTAAACGCCTGTCGAACCACACCTGTTTTCTGTGTTCTTTTTGCACTGTATGTGCAAGTATATAAATACTGCCCTTGAAATACAGAAAGTCATCTGAACTCTTCTGTAGGGGAAAGCGATAATCTCCTCTGGTTTGATGTTTTTTCCTCCCACGGCTGATACAGTCCTGTTACTAAAGTGTCTGTCAGTGGAGCACAGAGCCACAGGCTCCTGCCTTTCTTTGAGAAATCATTTCACTTTTTACTGCCTTACCTTGTAGAAGGCACTTCTTTATCCTTGCTCAGCCTAAATGACTGTTTCATTACATTGTACTGTCTAGGTCAATTTTCAGTGGCCACCTACAACACAGTAAATCAATCAGCTTTTAACAAATTATATATTTTTCACCTGTACCCCTTACTGGATTGTAGATCTGCTGTTGCAACAGATGCGATTTCTGGTCTTCATGTTCTTTTGTTCTTTGTGTCACTCTGGGCTGGTAGCCTTGGTGTAAACTGGCTCCAGCCTAAGGGGGTAACTCAATCATTCTGTCATCATTGAACAGCCTGGTGGCCTCTCTTTGTGTTAGATCTCTCCATGTGTCTTTAATGTCCTTTAAGCATTTTATCTACTTCTAGTTTGAATTTTAATCGCTTTTTAAAAAAACAACACAGAAGTCTTTAATCTCTGCCTCTCTTACTGGGTTATATTGTTCTCCAGATAACCCTGATAAATGGAGGATGCTCCCTGTCCATCATCAACAGTATTTTGGTTGTTTTTATTTTTGTCCCTCAAGGCATAACCGTATGTCACTTTTTCAGCATTGGCACAGCTGTGGGGGAGGTGGGAATGGCGGTGCAGACAAGGTGCTCTCTTGCTTAGTTATCTGACCCATTTAGAGTCTCTGTAGATCCATTTAGAGAGGCTATTCATGAAAATGCTTGTGGTCACATGCTTACAGCAGTATTATCACAAGTTTTATCAGAAGTGGAGCTACTCTGATAATTCCAAAGCATAACAGGAGATAATCTAGCTCAGGCAAAACCTATAGGTGTAGGAAGAGGTAGGAACTGTATTTTCTTCTTCAAAAGCCCAAAGGAGTTAGCATATGTCAATATGAACAAATTGTAATTTTGTAAGTAATAAATACGGACAGAGTCACTGGACCAGAGGTGTTTGTGTTTCAGCTCAATATGCTTAGTACCTGGGGTAAAAAAGATGAGTCGGTTGCTCACATCCTTATTTCCTTCCAAGAAGATATGCAAGTACAGCTAGCAGCAGGTACTCTTTCTCCTGAACACAAAAGATATGAAGCAAGAAGACTACTTACTATTTATATTGGTTACTACAGTGCAGTCAGCTATGGTAGTTTGTGTAAGCCAGTTGTGCTGCACTCTTGTGATACTCTGTATTGTCAAAGGATGCAGATAGGACCCATCCTGTACTGTGGAATTAAAACTATATCGAAACACATGGGACAATTTATCCTCCGAGTACTAGCTCTTCTGATTTTTTTTAATTCTAATAGTAAAATGTGTACCTGTGTCCCATCAGAGGAAGAAAATGACAAAAAAATTATTCCAACTTCTGTTCCCTCAGTTCTGTAGATATTGTGTCTTGAAGTATTTCTGCACCTGAGAAAGTCAGACCTAATTATCTATGACATTGATGCAGGAACTGTAAACTCTTTGTTGCAGCAAGATTTCTTTTGCCTATGCTTACTTGAGAAGTGTGATTCCATGAGTAAGCAGTTTTCTGCATATGTCTTACATACTGGCAAATATGTGTTGCTTCAGTCAGAATTGCTATGTTAATTTTGTCATGTTTGAAGTGTATTGCATTTTTATAAGAAAAAAATGTAAGTTTCTAAATCATAAAACAGCATCTTTGTCTTCTCTTTTGTCCCAAATGTCTCCCACAGTGTGTTTATTTGTTATAACATTCTGGCATAACCATAAGAGTGCGTGTGAGATATTACAAGCAAGTCAAACATTAAGCACATTATTTTAGTCACTTGCATATTTCAGGTGCCTTGGTTAACACTTGCACTTTTAAGAAACAGTTTTGTATCACCTATGTCACAGATCCTTCTATAGGGTAGGCATGAAAAAAATTTGTCCACTGAAGCATGAGAATGAGGTTAAGGGAGTTGCTGGAGGTCACTGCAAGTCAAGTCACGCACAAGACAGATCATCTGACAGTAATCACTAGACTATACTACTCTTCTCAGATTACTGGGGGTTACATTTTTTAATAAAATTGTATTGCTATTCATCTTTCACCTATCTGCAAAAACTAGAATTGAGGATTCCCTGTCTGTAGGAACAGCTGAGAATACTACAGGTATCTAAAGCCATGTAGGATATTCAGTGAAATATTTTGCTTTTGTTGCTTTTATCCACTGTTTCCTAGGCAACAATGAACTTCAAGTATGGGTCCTGACAGATAAATAAAAGAGAAAAAGTCTTTTTTGTGTGTGTAAATACTATATACAAAAGTATACCGTAAATAGTTGTTCAGTATAATTGAACACTATAAATGTAATTTGTTGGTTTAGTCCTCAATTTGCTTGGTGTTTCTAATGGAATATAAAACTAGAGTACTAACAAGGTATTCTTCCACAAGATCTTGGAGCATCTTCTTTCTTGCCACAGGAATTGGTGTTGAACCTAATGTGCTGACCAAACTCCCAGTTGTGTAATTAGGTTTGGTCAGCTCAAGATTCCTTTTGCCTACCCTAAGCTGTTGCATTGTGTTACACACCATGTGCTTGCAGAATTACAGAGATACTTTGTTCTGCCCCAGACGTGGCTGGACTTTAGCCACACAGACAGACCTCTTTGGGATAACTAGAGGTGACTATCCCCACACCCATTCTCTCCTTTTTATAGTGGGGGAAAAAAAAGAAGGTGCCTGTGTCCATCCTCTCAGAAGGTCTGCTTCACACAGTCTCCTACATTCCTTCTCTGCTGACTGTCAAGACAGACTATGTGAAAACTCAAGAGATACTTAGCCACACAAAAGTAGCATATACACTGATAGAAGGATGTTAAGATGTGTGAAGACCTTTCAAATTATCAAACTCACCCAAGGCTAACCTACCTAAAATGAATTGGCTTTCCTCAAACATCTTACTATACAGTCTTGTACTATACTATACTATACTATACTATACTATACTATACTATACTATACTATACTATACTATACTATACTATACTTTACTATACCTCTTGTACTTCAAGCTAGAAACATCTTCTGGTCTTATGCCTCAGAATGCACCTTAGTGGTAGAAAATAAGCTCAAAATATGCAGCAGCAAAGTAGAAATGAAAGTACGTAGTTAAGCTTTGTGTAACAGTAATGGAACTAAGATTTTGAGGAAGCCATAGGTAAAATAGAGCTAAGGCAGGGAAGTTTGGTACTTACACTTTATATCTGAGGATGACTGGACACAAATACTGAAAGAAAGAAATGGAGAAGTAAAGCCACCAAACACCGTAGAGGTATATACCCTACCATGGTTTCAGCTAATGGAAGTTTTGACTTTACAAGTTAATTCATGGTTGTTCTTCTCCCCACAGCTGTGCATATGCATGGAGCTTCTCCCCCAGCACCCTATGAACACCTATTAGACATGGATGTTGGGTGTTATAGTGCATGGAGTTGAGAGAGGATTAGTTCAGGAGTGTATGTGGAAGGCTGTGGATTTAAGGTCATCTTACTCTCAAAAAAATTCTTCAGGGCTAATAGCAGGGATGAAAATATGGAAGTTGAAAATGTTTTTTTTTTAAGGAATCCACTAAACTGAGACATGAAGATTAGAAATGGATGTGTCTGCCAACAAATCTATACCTGTGGCACGGGAAGCCATGAATAACAAAATCTTATTTTTTCTAGAAAATAAGAGTTTTATTTGTATGGGTGATTCTATCTTATAGGAAGGACTTATGAGCACCACCTATTATTAAAGTTGACTACACTTCCTGTGGTAAACTGATTTCCAATTGCAAAAACTTTCACAAAATATTAACTATTCAGGCTAAAACTTCCTGGCCATATGCCTGGTGTTTGTAGTTCATTTTATTACATTTTTATTTGTTCAGAAAATGCAGTCAAAAACATTCTTCTATTTCTGAGAATAAGGTCAAGAAAAAGAACAGACTGATTCCATCCATTAAGAAATACTGAAGTCCTTTATGTTAGGAAGCTCCAGAATAACTTGACATTTTGCAGAGAAATGGCCTTTATGCTGGGGCTGTGCTTTTTGCTGTTGTTATGAAATTTATTGAAATGTTGTTATGCTGTTTTAAAAAAACATAGGATGTTCATGGTTTCAGCAGGCATCCTAATTTTTTTATCATGAACATCATAATCCCATCTAGCTCTCACCCTGAACCAAGATCCCACTGTGCTATGCTCTATAAAGACACGACTCCAAGGTAGTCTTTGCCTCAGAAATGTGCTGATCAGGATGCACAGAGCAGGACAGAAAATGGATATAGACAGGCTGTTAAAGAAGTTAAGGAGGAGGGAGTTAATGAACTGCTACTGATCAGTGAGATAAGTACTGGTCTCAGCACATCACTATATTAACCACTGTCACATTTCTTGCATCCAGATCAAGCATTCTGCAGCAGAGGACTGAGCATGGTCTTTGGTTGTAGCTCTGATGTGTTTTTGGGCTGGACTATGGCCAAACAACAGGACTAAAACTAAAATGCCTGTCTCAGTTACTCTACTCCATTGATGCCCAAGCACTGTAAAGAGGGGACCTAATTTAAATGGAAAAAGGTCAGGAACTAGGGCTGGGAGGTAGAGTCCTCCACAGAAACAGAGACTGTGGTTTAATATGGAAGTGTAGTAGACTGGCTGACCAAGAAAATGGGGTGGAGAATTGAGGAAGTGGAGTCTGGAGGCTGTTGAGCCATTGGGCCAAGGCTTTGGAGAGGGATAATATAGGCCATGAAAGTAAAAGGGTATTAAATCATCTGTTTTGGATCTTGAAGGAGACTGGAACCCTCCTAGCAGGAAAACAGTAGATATTTGCATGAGCTGGGCAAGAAAGTATGGGCTGGAAATAGAGGTAAAAGAGAGCAAGCATTTGGGAGTCAACATGGAGACTGATGCAGAAAGGGTCAGTTTCAAGGGAAACAGGCAGAAGAGCTTAAAACTGATGTATGACATTTCTATTTCAGGTCTGGAATAAAATTCATGACTTCTGAATCTCCTTAGTCCTCAGATGTAAGCAAATAGTAGTAAAATCCACTTGCAAGGGCATGGCACTCAGCATAGTGGATGAAATCATGCAACCTCAGTTATTTCTTTGCTAGCACAAGTGACAAAAGTCTGTAACTATGTCTTGTCTAGCACTGAAGTGTTAAGCTGACATCATGTGCTTGAGTTGCTAGGGAAGAATAAAAAAATAGGTCCATTTTTGTTCATTTTCTGTTAACAATTACCAATAGAAATCCAAAAATACCAGAATGAAGGTTGCCTGTGCAACTCCAGATTATCCCGTACTTCCAATAAGCGTTATGGTAATTTACAAAATCTTTGCCAAATGCAGTCTACATTTTGTAGGAATGATTCAGGATTATACAGTAAAGGAAACACGCACAGAAACCTTGTGTTTCTTGCTGGAGGTTGAAGTTGTGTGGTAGGTCACCTCTCAGAAGTCTCCAGATTTGTTATGAAGTCGAGCCTTGGCTAATAGCTTTTGTTGGTTTTAATTGTAAGCAAGCCTGATTCACGCTTTTGGTGTTTGGTCAGCTTTTAACTTACTGGTAACACAAAGAAATGTGGGCTCTTTGATGGTTCTTTATGATATCTGAACAGTATGTTTTTCTTTGGGGACATACTGATCCTGGCTGGTCATTATTTGTTTGACGTTTTCTTTGCTTTTTCCATCTTCTTAAGAATCCAACAAGGTTTCTTCATTTTTATCATGCATACAAAATAAACCAAATTCTTTGTTGCTGTAGCATTTAGGAAATGCTTTGAGTCTTGTTAGTGTTGAGGATTGAAATACAGACAATAGGATATATATCTAGGATTAGTAATTGCTTATCTGTGTTACTGTTTTCTTCATTTTCTATTGCAATTTATAGATAAAAGCCCACGTTAAAACTTTACATGTAGTTCTTTGATTCTAGTTTTGCTTTCCTTAACAGCTAGGGTAGAAGCATTTTTACTTATTTACTTGCTTTGGGGAATTCAACCTCTCACTGGAAAAGGGAATGTAATGGCTTTTGGGATAAGGGAGACCAGAAGTAGTCTGACTTAAGGAAAGTTTACTGTTGCTTTAAAATTCTCCAGATCTTTGAGAACAAGAGATATTGCTCTCCACTTTGGGTTCTTGACCACAGCAGTGAGAACTTTGGCAAATAATGTATTTAGAGAATAAAATGCTTTCTTCTTTCCTCATGGTAAGTCAAACAGAAAAACAAAACAAAACAAGAAAAAACAAACCCAGATTAATTAATTTTGCTTAGAGCATTTCAAAATACTTTCCAGCTGAGATTAAACAGGGACAATTCTCAAGGCTTACTGTGGAAAGCTTAAACACACAAATACTTCAGAGAGTGCCATGCATAAAAAGTTGTTACAATTAGAACTATTCTGAATCCTCAGTTATGATGCACTAGCAACTGTCTGCTATAATACAAGTAATCATAACTAGTGAATAATGGAAACTCACAAGAAATAAATTTTAAAGCTAAGGGTTTGGTTTTTTTCTGCAGAGGTTCCATGCTCTAAAACTCTCATTAATGTTTTCTGCGCTGTGGTTGTTGACACAGGATGGAGTTATTGGAGAGGCTTAGGGGATCAGTAGTCTTCTCTTTAACTGTCTAACCTGCAGCTGGTGTTGCCTCTCTCTTAGTTACCTGAGAGGGGGAAACCTGAGCTGCTGCACAAGTTCCCAATTCTTTCACATGATGGCCACATCCAGCCCTGAGCACCTCTGAAAAACTGCCTGAAGGTGGTCAGAGAAGAATCAACTGCCTCTCTGTAGATTTCCTGACAGACTGTATATTGGCAAGGTATTACACATCTCCATAATCTAAAATGGCAGCCTGGTCATAAATGCAAGTTTTTTACTGTCTTAAGTATTTTGGAGACTCAGAGTTTGTCAAAAAGAGGGAAGGAGGAACAGAATAGGAAATTGAAACTATCATTAGTCTCTTTTCTTGCAGAGTGTAAACATCAAATTAGAAGAGTCAAGGACAGGTCCCATGAGATAGCACCAGAAGAGAAGCAAGTATAGTGAAGAGAATGGGAGGAGAGAATAGGAAGAGAGAATAGGCTGGGAAAGTTACATAAGGCATAGGAGGAAAGAGGAAAGCATTGTTGATTGGAGAAAGACAAAAAGTGATGAAGGGAGGCTGGCAGAGGAGATGAATAAAATGTGAAGGACATTAAATGAAGACTAAAAAAAACACACACAAAAAATGTAGGAATTAATTAACAAGTAGATTTGCATCCTTCCTTCCAGAGATCCTTCAGAGGTCAAAACATCTCCATGAACATCAGTATAAAGTTTATTTTTTTGTCCCAAATATATCTTCTAAATGATACAAAATTTTGTTTGGTATAGTGTAACTTAGAGTTCATGTGCAGCACAAAAAAATTACGTACCTTGGTAGAGCAGTGCAGACTATGGTTTATAAACATCCATATTTACAGTTCTTTGAGCTATGAAATGACCAAGTAATCATGATACATCAGGTCTTTAGAAGTCATTGGGATTTGCCTCAGAGCAGGGATAAGGTTGTTAGTATGATATTCCTGGAGGGATTTTTAAAATTACCTTCATTGATTGGACAATAGCATTTGTCTGAGTTACAGTTTTTATAAATGCAGTTTTCTGGTTTCTGTAGATTACCGATGGGTGATGGTGGGCATTCTAATGAATGTGCTCTGAAATACTGACTGGACTAAGGAACTTGCAGCATTCAGCTTCCATTAGAGTGGAAGAGTGCCTCACTTCACTTAAGCAACAACTGCCTCATTCCAACTAAGATGAGAAAAGTTTGTACTCCTTTTTAGTGTTGGAAAATGGTTTCCACCACCAAGCATATGCATGTATTGGCAAACAAATCATACAAAAATCAGACCTGTATGGGAGAGATATATTTTGCTGGCAGTTTTCTAAGAAAGTATCTCCAGTTACTGCCAGTTTCAGGCAGTATTATTGTGTACAGTTACTCTGAAGAAGTGGAATTGATCAAAGAGCCTCCTGCTTCTGCTGTCATTTCTAACCTATTAAAAGTAATTCACAGTTCCCCTAGTTTGAGGAGTCACATGAGTAATTATGTAAGATATCCTACCAGTTCTGGATCACACATTGCCCCATATTTGTATTGTGTATCTCTTTGCTAGAAATAAGGAATACATGTGCTTAAATGTCATGGATTTCACATGTGTATTTTTTAACAGTGCCCCTTATCACAGCTATTCATTTTTTAAAACAAGTTACTGCTTCTTTTTCTCTCATTGTTCATGAGTTCTTTTTCTTTAATGCTGGGGTTTCACAAAATGTTCAGTGTTTGACAGCATAGAGACTAAACGCTCCAAATGTCAGCAGAGGTGTGTAAAACCCTGTTTCCTAGGATGAGAGAAAAAATGCTGAAAACTGATGAAATGCTGCAGCAGAATTTGAAATACTGCTAATTTATGTCTAGCTGGTGGGTGTATATCATAGCTCCAATGTTTTCTTAATGTAATTTGAGCAGGACACATATTTTCAAGCAAACTGTACATCAATATGTAAAAGGAAAAGGCAGAAGCACTTTGAAGTCTTACCATGAAATGCTCAATGCAATCAGGACTATGAAACCAGTGGAATGTAACAAAAAGTGTTTATCTTCCTTCATGCTTACATTAGGGTTGCTAAAAAAGAGGGGAGTGGGGAGGAGAGAGAATTTTTGTTATTGATCATTAACTCAGATTACACAATAGTGCTGTAACTAAGCGCCTGTGTCTGGAATGGAAATCCACTCCCACACCTTTCCAGGCTGACCTTCCCTCCCCCCATCTACCATAGCTCATATTTCAGAGCTGAGCTGGTAGTCAGCAGACTGTAAGCTGCCAGGAGGAATGCGTTATTTGCTCAAAAGAAAAGCAAAGGCACAACTGATAACTGCCCTCCACTGCAATATTCCCTACAGGACTAGACATATTTCTACATAAGAGATGGACTTGGTTTTCCTCATAGGTACAACAAATCTCATAAAAACTATCATACGTGCTCACCTATGTGAGGGCTTTATCATGATGAAGGGGCTGCATCTCCTCCCAGAAAGCTAAGTAGGTCATGGCAGCTGACATGTCCTTGTGTTCTCATGTGATCAAGTCCTAGAGCCAAATACAGATTGTTGCTCTCATGTGATTCAGGCAATCTGCTCACATCTGGTAGGCAAAGAAGACATGGATCAATAAAAGCAAACTTTATAAAAGGACATCAAGATTACGGTGTTCTCCTTGGGCATAGGACATTTAGCAGCAGGTCTTGCCTCTACTGAGAAATGTTTATTAAGATAGTTACATGCTTGTACCAGCAGACTTTGCAAGTGGACAGACATCAGTAGTGAGTCTCTTTTGCCCATCCTCTGAACAGAAACAAATTGGCAGCAGTGCCTCTTGCATTATAGTTACATTCATTCTTAGAATTTTTGGCTCTGTGACTCCATTAGTCATGGAGACTGGGAGGGCTGAGTTTTCTTTAGCTTTGTCAGTCAAACTTCAAGAAATTAGGAAGAACAAATTAAAAATCTTAAACTAAAAATGCTCCAATTTTAGAAGAGTTTTATAAAAGCCAAGAATATTTTTGCTTTTCTTCTCCATCTTTTTTTTTTTTTTTTTTAATACATACTCATTACTAATCATCAACCAGAATTACAGCATCTTTGTCAGTGTGTGCACACTGTGCTTGGAATATATTTTCATTCCCAGATAGGTTTTGCTTTTAATTGCAGGAGGACCTTTCCATGGAATTAGGTGTGATGAGGCATGAGAAATTACATAGAAAAATAGCTGGAAATAGTGAGATAACAATATAACAAACTAAACATTAAACATTCATAAATAGAAGAAGTAATTAAGCCCTATGGCATTGGCTTCTGTGCAGGCATTTTTATTCAAATAACCATTCAAATCTGTTTCTTCCCCTG
The DNA here is from genome assembly GCA_035590215.1 of Microhierax caerulescens. Taxonomy (NCBI): domain Eukaryota; kingdom Metazoa; phylum Chordata; class Aves; order Falconiformes; family Falconidae; genus Microhierax; species Microhierax caerulescens. Next base: position 37,830,772 of record JAVJGJ010000057.1, on the reverse strand, counting down.
AAATATTCATATTTGTCCAATAAACTTTCCTAATATCATGTCATCATGGAAAGTGTAGAATGGAGAAAGTTCCCCCTAGCAAAGCTAAGCATTTTAGGGTGACACAGGGGAAGAAAAAAAAAATAATTGTATGTATAAATGAAATATTGTGAAACAAGTTGGGGGTGTAAATTTAAAGAGCACAACAGCTATTTTCACCTCTTTAACATGAAAAGCACTTATTCTGCCTTCAATTTTCTACATTATATTGGCAGATAGACAAGCTCTCGAAAATGTTTTAGCAGCACTTAGAAGTTAATGTGAGCTGGAGGAGGCAATGAATTTGAAAGTGCAATGGCTGCTCTGAAATAACTACACATGGATATTCCTTATTCAGAACAAAAGTATCCACACGTGGACATAATCAGGAAAAGCTTCATGTGTAAACGAGTTCTTAATAAAGTATTTACCTAGAGTAAATGTCTAAGTGACAAAATTTGACAAAAAGATCATTGTTTATTCATTCCACTTCAAAGCTATAAAGCTGAATCTAAGCAAGGCTTTGGGTAAGATACTGGACCAGACTGTCCTTCAGCTCAGTTAAAGCATTAGGTGGGCAAGGTGTCCGAGGGGGAAGTCTGCAAGCCATCTTTCTTTTTTCCCCTGCCTCTGGACAGAGCTTAAAGCCAGACCCATGCATTTTTGTGTCTGAAAGAGGTCTGGGGGTACAGTTATCCATGGAGGAGTGATCTTCTAGGCACCAACAGAGATCCTGAAACCCAGTTCATACATGTAAACAAGGCCTGGGTCCAAAAGTATTGAGTCTCAAATGTCTTTGGCTTGATGTACTTGAGAATATTCAGTGTCTGTGCTCCCAGCCTCAGCAGATCAAAACAGTTTTAGAGAGGACACAGGTTTGAGTTTGTGTGTACAGGTTTCCTATTGCCTTTATCTCTTTTTCTCTTTATTGTTAGAAGGAGGGACTCTCCCCAGCATGAGGGGAGGGGCAAGTCCATCATAGATTCAGAGGAGCCTTCTGACTCTTGTGTGTCTTTTGTCAATTTTTTCAGGTGGGGAAGAAGACATTGTCAGTTCACAGTTGTCAGGAGGTAATGTCTACTGTGCTAGAAATGCTGACAGTACCCGGGGTGCTGGGTCTGGGCCAGCTAAACCTGTTAAACAAGTATAGTGGCTCCCACACATTACCATGCTCCAGAGCTGATCTGGAGGCCTTCTATCTTTGCTCTGCAGGAATGCCTCTGTACAGTGCTGCTTGTGGCCTGTCCCTCCAAAAGTTGTTACATTTTGTTTCTGATGTCAGCTTTCAATGCCAAGGGATTTGGGGAAGTTGTTCTTTATCAATAGAAATGCCTTTAACCACTCCTTGTGGCTTAAGCTCTTACCATCTCGTATTTTAAATGAAACCACATTGCTGTTACAGCTACCAATGAAGGAATGGGTTGAACGCACAGAACTTCATTCCCTGGCAGCAGCAGCCAGTTAAGCTGAATGTGGATCTGTTTACAAGCTCTTGAAAGAGGCTCCACCCTCATCAAACCAGCCCTGCCTTCTGAGACCTCTGCTGCCCTCCCCGTGACTCCTGATGGAGCATGAACCTTTGTACACCACCTTTCACAGCCAGGATGACTGTCTGCATGACAGTGCCATGGAAAAAGTTGTTAGGAAGAGAGTTGCAGGTGACCAGACCCACAGGGAGGGCTGGTGTAGTGGGCCAGGCACAGAGCCCTTCAGAACCTCAAAACCTCATCTAACACAGCTTCTCACAGTGCTCCCACAAACAGCCAGCCCTTCAGCAAGTGACCCAAAGCAGTCATTCCAAATACTGCTTTCTCAGCATCATCAGGATATTTATTCCTCCTGCTGCTGCTCCCTTGCTAATGGGATTCATCCTTCCTCACTGAATCAGTGTGTCAAGCTGCACTGTTAATTATGTCATTAAAGGGGTGGGGGGAGGGGGAGAACGTATTTTCCCACCTGCAAAGTTACATTTCAAACTGATAATTTCTGTGATCTGATGTAAAATAAGTCCCCATAAATGGTTTATCGGCACATTGAATGGCATGGCAGACAGCCGGGGATAGGAGCAAGCAGCTGAACTTTGTGGCTTTGTTAAGTTGACTTCAGCTTCCAAGCCAACCTGTACTACATACAACCTGATGGTACAGCTGGTGGTGTCCTCCCCCTGTGGCTGAGTGTTAATAATATTAGAATAAGGTTCTTTTTCCTGCATGTGATTTTGAAAGAGAACCTTTTGCCTTGGATAGATCACTGACAGTGAAAGTCTTTGTCTATCCTCAGAAGGAGCAAAGCATGGGTAGAAGCATATGAACTTTTGCACCCACTTTACTTCTTCCTTCCCCTTCTGTTTTTTCTCTGAACCCACAAGACCACTGCTAAAGCATAAAGCAGTTTAATTTCTGTGCTCTTGCTGTAATAGGCCTTCTAGCAGATTTTGCCAACCCAAGAACTGATCAGTGACCTGTAGATGGACATGAACACTACTTCCTCAGAAAATAACCATCAGCTCATTTTGTACAGACTGCTGAGAGCCGCCAAGCAAATTAATCAGTTTCAGTGACTCCTAGCCTGAGAACAGTTGGAAAAATCTGGGTGACAGATTCAGTTTTATTAATCCTTTCAGTTTAGTTTTTTTAATACCCGTGAAAATATTATCCTATCTTTTCACAGTAAGAGCACAAGAAAGTCCCATCACTACTCCTTTTACCTCTTGCTGTTCACTCTCCATGTTCTATATGTTTTTCTTGGCTGGCTGAGTCCCATTTCCTCCCTGTGCTCTTCTTCACCTTCTTTCCTCCTCCCACATCTTAATTGCTATATATTTCCTTCTGTTTTTTTCCTGTTCCTGTCAAAAATTATAGTAAAAAAAAAAACAAATCCCCCATATTTTAACAATATTGAAAAAAGTATACAATTTCATTTGCCAACCCATAGTCCACAGAGAGAAAATAATCTTGCCTGTAAGACAGAAAAAACCACTTTGACAGAAACAAAACAGAAAGCATCAGGAAAAGTTGGAGTCTAGCAAGATGTTTCTCTGGGCATTCCACAGCAAGGAAAGCATGCTTTGGTAGATGAAAATGGTTTAATCTAGTATGCTGTCTCCTCTAGTTACAGTTAATTGCTTCAGGGGAAGGTGCGAGATGCAGACTAACTCAGAAAAAGTCCCTTTTAGCACATCCCATCCTCTCAACAGAGCTTGTCTTTACTTGACTTTACCTCAAATTAACTGATAGCCATTTAACTTGAGGCACCCAATATTTGTAAAGATTAGCCTGTGCATCCTTTGCACAACTGACCCAGGTTCTAAAAGTTTATTCTTTATTCTAAGACCGTATCTTCATTGATAAAAAGGGACTGTGCATGTGCGTATTCATAAAATTCCTCACTGTGAAGCTCTAGGGGAGACAAACACATGGGCAATATCTACTTCACTACTGCTAGACAAGGTCAGCGTTATGCTCTAATACAGTCTTTCCACTTCATCTTGTTATAGTGTAATGAAAACTATGAGACACTGACTTTCATGGCACTTTCTAGCAAGACGGTCACTAAAACGGGAAAAAAACCCTGTAATTCTGTTTGTAAAAAACACAGGCTGACACTTGCTTTTCCCTAGAATCTGTTCACATTTTTTTCTTCCTTTTCCTCCTATTTAAATACCATTCTTGAATGATGACTCATGGCAGGAAACAACTGCCTCGCGTTCTTGTCTAAGAGCCAGAAGGCATATGTAGGTCAGCAAAGCGTGTACAGAATGTCCTGCAACCTTGAATGCAATGCAGTCCACATTGTAAGTGATTATACTTGCAAGCATTCATCAGTGCTAAAAGTACCAACAAAACGCTTGTGTCCTGAATAAAAAAAAGGAAATCCAGTAGCAAAGAATGGCATCTGCAAAGGAAGATCTGGACCCATCCTTTCTGCAAAAGAAGCTCCTTTGTTTCTGATTGCTCTTTGCTAAGTTATCCAGAAGTGCAGAAACTAGAGAAGCCCATGAAGTTTAGGCGATGTTCAAATTCTGATTAAAAATAAATAAACAGTAAAATTGTGTGACCTAAATAGCTTCTTGTACTGTCCAGCTCTTTCTGTTGCCTTGTATACCTTTACTGTATGACAGATAAATATCTCTGATTCATAGAGAGTTACAACCTGTACGTGTTGAGATTTTCTGTCCAGACAGTAGTCAGGAGCATCTTCCAACGGTATCAGGCATGATTCATGTGGAAAAGAATGTGGAGCCTAACATGAGAATAAAAGAAGTTTAAGATTTGTTCAGAACCACAGAGCTCCATCAGTATAATATGGTTTGTCATTTCACTTCCAAAAAGCCCCAACATCTACTTCATGCTACAAGCCATGCATGGGGAACTTAAACAGACTTCTGAGGACTTCACAGAGAGTTGACACTGAGCTGATGTAAAGCTGGTTACTACTTTAAAACGATACAGAAAAATTGACAACTACGCAGCCAATCTTGAAGCTGTTTTTTTCCAAGTATTACTCCTATATATGATTCTACTGTGTTAGTTATTGTTGCTTTTTACAGTCATATTTTCCTGTTACTCAAATTGTCTTTCCATCAGTACAATAATAGGAAAATACAAATCAGGGAAGTTGTCATTCTGTCTGTGCATAAAATGTTAAGTTCACAAGTTCAGAATGTATAAATTTCCTTGCCAGTAATCTATCTCAGTTGAGCTGGGAATAAATGTAATACCACTTAATTATGGTGATTTCATGTTTTACCCTCTCAGCTCTTTAAGCTCTCCTGGGGCCATCTAGGAAAAATTCTACCCTTTCTACTATGTATTCAGCCCTGCAGTACCAGCAAATTTAGCTATCCTAGAACTGCAAAGACTGGTTGTCAGAAATAATTTCTAATCAGAGGAAAATATGTGTTTAAACAATGCTTACACTGCAAGCAATCAAAATCTTACCTGCCCTTCCTCTTGCCAACAAAACTACAAAAGATTGCTGGATAAATTTTGGATCTTGGACTTTTCCACAGCGAAACAAGACAGCAGGTCATCCTGTAACTATGGAGGGCCTACATTGCTACGATGGGGAGTGGATGTGTGCCTATGCACATGTAGCATATGAAGAGTATGAGACTGAACAGATAATGGGGAGATTGAGCTGCTTGTTTTCCCCATGAAAACCAACAGTTTTATAGCTGTTGTGCTTCAGTGTACAGGATGAAAGGAAGCTGGAAACACTAGAAAGAGATGAAGTCTGACTTAACACCACTCTTTTATATGTTAATCACGGAAAAGTCCAGATGAGAATAACAATGCAGGTTCTTATTTGACATATTCAGTCATTTTCCTCACAGCAGCATTGAAAATGTGTCTTTGTTAGAACATGCCAGTTATCAAATGCACACAATATCCCTGGAAAACATAAGTCACATCCAAAGGTCAGAAGACTTCTGTTTAGGCTGCAGATTTCACCTCTCTCATCTGAGGGAATAGGACTGTTTGCTTTGGACCAGAGAGAAGTCACACAGGGTTTTGAAGAGGGTCAAATGAACTATTGGGAGGCTGAAATTAGCTCTATACTGCAAAGAAAAGGTTTCAGCTGGGGATCTTAGAGAAAATTCTCCATTTCAGCAATTTCAGCTTCACCCAGTTAGGCTTCTTGTTGTTCATCAGCCTTGTCAAGGAGAGGTATCAGATCAGTGAATTCCTTTCAGCTGTGCCTTTCTCTTACCCCAGCCTCATCCTCTGTGGGTTGTGCTTGTGCTGGACAGGAAACAAGTTTCATTGCATTGTGTGATGGAAAGGGCTTCCATCTGTTCTTTATACTGTAAATTCTGAGTTCTATATAATTACTTAGCACAGGCTTTAGAATAGATCCATATAGTTTTGCAGTAGATTCCAACTGCTAAGCACTGTTTCTCCCATGATGTTAGTTAACCACTGAATTTGCTTTAGCAGGGTATCTCAGCCAAGGACATCTTGAAACTGTAGTGTGATGTTTACTTGTCATGCTCTAGTGCTGTGTGAACATGAGCTGTTTTGATTTGGTATTACCATCTGAGGACCTGTGCATGCTGGGAAATTTTGTAGGTTTCAGTTTTTACAATTTCTTCCTCATCCTGATAGGTTAGTCTCCTGACTGTCTTCAGATACTGTTAACAGTTCAAGAACAAATATGTCCTCCAGCATTTAGCTGCAATAACAGAAATTTCTCCCTTTCAGGTCTCTGCTGACAGCACAGAAAAAACAATTTTGGGGAAACAAAAGGTAGGAGGTTTGAACCCTGAATGTTCAAGAATGGATATAATTTTATTTTCTTCAGAAACCTCCATATTTAGGGAAGGCTCATCATAACACCATTTCCATCAGAGAAATTAATAAAAGTTTCTTTAATTTGTAAATCTGCCAGCCACTCCAGACCCTGTGTTTTTTTAATATTTAAGATCACAAAATAGCCTGATTCTAAACTTATCCATAATAAGTTTAAATAGCACTTAGCTGTCAAAGGCATATTTTCAAAATAACTAAAGCTATGCAAAATACCTGAATAAATGGCCAGATCATCAAGTTTTCAGGATTCTGGATACTGAATGACTTTGGAACTGTGGCCATTTGTGACCAGAAGTAATTATTATCAGAGAGTTGTTTCTCACCCTGTGTGAAACAGGTTAGATGACTGCCTCCCATTAACCATTAGTGTATTTTTAAGTATTGACAGTTTTTAGCTGACTGAATTGAAACCAAGAATCAAAAGGCTTAAACTTTTGCCTGTTATCAGAAACTGGGAGCTTGCAGTACCAATAGTTATTTTCTTTAGTGTACAAATACAGAGACACAATATATATGGCAACATAGATTTCAGCATACTATCTACTTCCTATGGATGAAAGCATCAGCTTTTTATGGATCTTACAGGAAGTAGAAGAGCTGCTTGACTACAAACTGATCCCCTGCTGAGGGACAGTAAAATGCATTTACAAATATGTTGGACAGGTGGAAGGCCTTATGATCAGGTGATAATATCTGAGCAGTACCTGCTTTGGGTGACAGGTTGTTACTGTGTTTTGCTCAGTAATAGTGGCAGAGGTAGCAGAGTCACGGTGGCCCATGACTACAAGATAAAGGTGGAGAGACATTCTGGATCTAATGAATAGTCTGTTGTATTGGGTTTGTGTGGCAGGGTTTTGGTAGTGGGAGGGCTACAGGAGTGGCTTCTGTGAGAAGCTGCTAGAAGCTTCCTCTATGCCTGATAAAGCCAATGCCAGCTGGCTCCAAGACAGACCCACCACTGGCCAAGGCCCAGCCCATCAGCAACAGTGGTAGTGCCTCTGTGATAACATATTTAAGAAGTGTAAAGAAACGGCTGCACAACAGCAGCCATGAGAGGAATGGGAATACATGAGAGAAACCGCCCTGCATACATCAAGGTCAGTGAAGAAGAAGGGGGAGGAGGTGCCAGAGCAGCCTGTGGTGAAGACCATGGTGAGGCAGGCTGTCCCCCTACAGCCCATGGAGGTTAATGATGTGTAGAGGAATTACAGAGGAATGAAGGCAGGTTAATTAACATTGATAATACACAGCTGTGGGCTGGCTTCAGGGATGGTGGGTTGGCTGATGTGGATAATGTGCAGCTGTGGCTGGTTCCTCCTAAGTAGTTAAATAGCTCTAAGGGGTGTGGAATGTATGAATGGACTGTATGAAGAGGACTGGATAGAAGAGAGACCTGGAAGAAGCAGAGAGGAGAGTGAGAGCTCTGGATGTAGGAGAGATAAGGAGAGGCCCCAGGAGAAGCAGGTGGCCCAGATGAGGAGCCCACAGAAGAAAGAATCTGGATGCAGCAGAGGGAAGAAGCAGGGTGGACTGGCCTGAAGAAGATGGAGAAACAGCATGGAGGGTAGGGTAGATGAACTTTTGAAACCTTGTGGGGGGTTGGTGACTGTGCTGGGGCAAGGCATAGGAGCTACTTATTGAAGTTAACCTGGTATGGGATGGTAAAAGCCTTGTTGTAGTTGGCTAGTTTTGATAGTACTGTGACAACTGGTGTGGCTGGACAGAGAAGGAATAGTGTAGTCAGGTCTCTGGAGGAATGAGAAACAGCATGGACGGTAGAATCTGAGCAACAGTAAAGCCTTGTTGCAGCCTGATAGCTTGTGTGTGCTGTGACAATGATAGAGCAGATACCCAACTGCAGCCCTTGGAGGGCCCTATGCTGGAGCAGGTGGATGTGCCCAAAGGATTCTGTGACCCTGTGGGAAGCCCATACTGGAGCAGGCTC
>JAVJGJ010000057.1:37797821-37815921 GCA_035590215.1 Microhierax caerulescens | reverse complement strand
CCCCTCCCAGCCAACTCCCCTCAGTGTATATACTGAGCATCATGTTCTGTGATACGGAGTAACTCTTTGGGTAGTTGAGGTCAGCTGTCCTGGCTCTGCTTCCTCCCAGCTTCTTTGTGCCGCTGCTCACTGGCAGAGCATGGAAAACTGAAAAGTCCTTGACTTAAAGTAAGCACTACTTAGCAACAACTAAAACATCAGTGTGTTATTAACGTTATTCCCATACTCAATCCAAAACACAGCACTGTACCAGCTACTAGGAAGGAAATTGACTCTGTCCCAACTGAAACCAGAACAAACAGGGAGATGACTCAGTGCCAGCTTCTTAGATATATTTGTCAGTGCTGCTGTGAGAAGCAAGAAACCAGAAGGAAGGTTACACAGGTCTTTTCTGTGTTGGTTTTCAGATGTAATGAGGTCATTCTTTCTTCTTTGATATAATCTGGCAATGGGTGTAACAGCCATTTCCTGAAGCTATGAGACCTATTCACTCATTAGTTTTTCTTTGGTTTTCTTTACAAAGAGCAAGTGGGTTCTAAGGTGAATAAACACTCCAAAGGCTATTGTACTTTCATTTTGGTTCACTGGTCTGTTTTTAAATGTCTTCTAATTATTTCCTTTGTTAGCCATGTCAATTTAAGAGGAGTCAATTGCTGTTAGATCCTGGGCATCATTACTACCACTGACTTCCAGAAATGGGTTTGTCTTTTGGTTTGGTTTCTTCCCCCTATCATGTACATTCAACAATTTCAATGTATCATCTTCTCACACCCACCCCCCCAAACCCCCAAAAAGAAAATCAAATAATTCTTGCAAAGCACCTATTAGGAAGAAGATGGACAAATCACATTGTAATATCAAGAGAAAGCTGCTGGCTTGCCCCCAGAAAACATTTCTTGAAAAAGTTACCTGGAGAAGAGAAGACTGAGAGCAGATCATATTAATGCATACTAATGTCTTAAGGGCAAGTGTCCAAGAGGATGGGACTAAGCTCTGCTCAGTAGTGCCAAGCAACAGGACAAGTGGCAGCAGGCACAAACTGCAACACAGGAAGTCCCATCTCAATATGGGGAAAAACTTAGTCACTTTGAGGGTGACAGCACTGGAACAGGCTGCCAGAGACATTATAGAGTCCCCTTCTCTGGAGATATTCAAAACCCACCTGGATGTGATTCTATGCAAACTGCTCTAGGTGATTGCTTTAGCAGGGGGTTGGACTAGATGACCTCCAGAGGTCCCTCCCAACCCTGACTAGTCTGTGATTCGCTGATTCTGTATCTTGGATTCAGGTACACATACAGATAGAGTCACTGTATTTCTAGGTTCATGAACAGATCTTGCCTCCTAAACACTTAAACTTTCTGTTGTCTACAGTATGGTAATCTCAGAATTAAAAATACCTTGTCATGTGTTTGTCTTTTTAAGATCAGGAGGGGAATGTAATATCCAGTGATCAACTGGTAGGATACCCCAGTATTAACATGGAACAATTTTTCTTTGCACTCTGGTTCCCTTTTTCTCTGTCTCTTGATGTTGGATATATTAGAAAAGTGAGCTGTTCATACTTAAGGATCTTATGTTGGGTTTCAAGTCAATCAGTTCCCACCAGATAGAATGCTTATATAGGAGACTGCAAAAGACTAGATTTTTTCCCATGCTTTTCATTTTAATGTTTGATAAAAAAGGACATTGAAGTACTTTGAAAGAGGGAAAGATTATGTGATTGTCCTGCACCATTTCACCTCAGACACAGTTCCATTTCAGAATAAGAGTTTTCCTGCATTAGCTATGTACTGTAATCATTAGTTTGTAGAGGAAAAAAGTTACACATTTGTTGTAACATTCCTTGGCTGTCTATACTGTTCATACTACTAGCATTGCCTAATTATGTATGCCATCATAAAACAGGCCCACTCATGCAATAATTATTACTACATGAATGTGAGACGCTTACTGAAGATCCACTTAGGAATACACAAGTCTGCTCATGGGTGAATATATATATATGGTAGCATAATGGTCATAAATATTGCTAAGGCTTGCTTGGTTCAGGTACTTCAAACATACATGTTTTCATAGGTATATTAACCTGACTTTATTGCATGCAGTTAAGGTGAGCGCAATAGTACATAGGCTAAGTTAGCTGACTGACTAAGCTTGGTAGATGACAAAGTAAGTCTTTTTGAGAAGTCACTAATGATAGCCTCATTCCAAGTACTTATTTCTAAATTGCCATGCTGCTGTGCAGGCATGCAGCTGTGGAAGGGATTTGATTATATAAGCCTTTGCTGATGTATGCAATAATATAATGCAGGGGGGTATGTAGTATGCAAAGTTACATTATCTTTCTTGCCTCTAAAGAGAGGAAGTTAGAGGAACGTGCTGTTAAAACTGAACTATAACAACCAGTGGGATTTTGCAACAGAGATGATGTTGCAAAGGCATCCTGAATGGTAAATGCGTATCTTTACTTAGCTGCATATTTCTACTTTAGTTACCAAATATACAGAAGTAGAATTGCAGGTACATTGGCAACTAAGTCCTTCTCATGCGCATTCTATTTTCAGCTGTAGTTTAGCCTTGCTATAGGACAAAAATCATTATTTCACGCATCATTTGGTGATGTAGTTTCCATGCAGTCATTTCCATCCCCACCATCACTCAGTCTTTATATGAGATAAAAGGAAGGATAAACATTTTCATGTAAGGACTCCACCAGAGTTTGGTGTTGGTAGACATAGTCACAGAAGTAATTTCAATGGGCTCACTGACAATGTCATTGGACGGTACTCTTTGTTCTTAACTATCCTAACCCTGTCTGACTGACTGCTTCCTGTATGGCTCTCACTTCCTTCTTTCATCAACATTGCACCACTTCACAGCCTCTCATTCTCTTCGTGTTTCCTGCAACCAATCCCTTCTGATTTTCTGCCATATAAAGCAGAGACAAAGCCGCACCCCAAAACTGAAAAACCACGACAGAAATCATGGCACCAAAAAGATCACTGCTGCTGTTCTGCTCTACCTTTGTCTTTTTTCTCCCTCACATCTGTTTTACTCTTTAGATTATAAACATTCCTTATGCTCTATAATAAAAGCGTTAGTGCACTGTAAAAAATTAAATTTTCAACAATTTCTAGTGAAAGCTAATGTGAAACATAACAATAGTAATGTGGAATATTTAATATCTTGGTCTTTCTAATAGCTTCCAACTGTATTGACTTATCAGTATTTTTTATACAAAACTACTGTTACAACCCTAAAATTTTAGATCTTCTTTTTTAACTATAGAAGCACCATAATCAGGTTTGGAATTGTTTCATCATACTCAAATAATTCAATGATTATTTTTTTTTAAAAAGTGGCATTTCAAAATATGCATATTGTAAACAATTGCAGGTAACTCAGAGTAGAATAAAGCCATTGTGTCAACTTTTAAAATTATGTGCAATAGACATTTTAAATATGGGTTATCAACATAATCACACAGCAATTAATTACAGTGTAGTTTCTGTCCAGTTGATAGCTGGTTACAGTAAGGTCATGCTTTTTAATAACTAATTGATGCCGATAAAAATATGAAATAACTATACAGGTATCCCAGTTATTCTCATTCTGTGAAACACACGTGTGTATTCTACATCTGAATTCCCCATACATGTATAGACAGACACACAGTATGTATATATCTATGTAAATGTATCGCAGATTAATATTGCGTTCACATGAACTATTGTTTTCCACTACAATTATTCCCAGCCATGTTCTTTGTGGTTACATGAATTAGTGGTAATTGTAGGATAAAAAATTACTGTTGTAACAATGCTATAATTTCGCTGTAATTACAGTAATTGTACTATGAATCTTAACCCAATATTGAGCGTCTGCTCTTTCAAAACAGAACTTGTAAGTGCAACCATTGAATGAAAAAGCTTGAAACCTATGTCACCTTCTGAAATTTTCCTCTTTTTCTCCCACATTAGTGCCTGCCTTGTCTTTTTTAACAATTAAAAAGAAGAATCTGTTTGGCAACTGAAAAACTCATATATGAAATATGCTTGGCAGGAAAAAAAATTATGGAAAATTAGCCTTTTCCTTCAGTTGCAGACTTGAGCATTATTAAATTCTAACTATTTTTTATTGAGAGATTTACAATAAATCCAACACTTCTAACACATCTTTACAAGGTACTGTAATAGGATGGGTTTTGCCTTTGGATCTTATTTTTAATCAATATAATTCTAGTATTTATTATTTCCCTCTGTCTCATTAGTGAAGATGCATGCAAGTAACATTCCATCTTGAAACTGGAACAGAAACTAAGGAAGATCTCCACACTGGTGTTTGGCCTCAAAACTGGGCCTAACACCTTTGCACTTCCAAAAAATGCATTTAAATCATTAATTACTATAAACAGGGAGGACTGTTGCTTTTCACATGAAAGGCAGGCAGTTATTTCTGTTACTGGTCCCCAAGAAATGACCCATTAATTTTGCAGCCAAATATCAAAAATAGCTTTTAATTCCTAAAGTACAGCAACCCAGCCTAGGATACTCAGGAACTAGCGCATCATTGGTAACTGTCTTAGTGCACACCATGCCAGCTACAGTTGAAATCCCCAGTGTCTGATGGTTTTCTTCAAGCGTAGGATTCTCAGCTTCTAAAGACCAGCTGCAATAAACCCTGTGGTTCAAAGGAGAAGATTGTGACACATTTTATTCTATGCCAAGTTCCTGTTGATAGTCAGGTCGCTATGGCTGCAGCCAGGGAATGTGCTTTTGGGCAGCACACTGAGACATGTGCCATGGACACAGCCTGTCTTTACAGGCTCTTTTCCACTTCTCATTCACTGTGTGCCACGCAGAGCTGATGAGCATGATCCAGAGGGCCAGAGAGGAGACAGCAGCACTGCACTGCACGTGAGCTATGGATGATATAAAATGAGGCAAGAAGCTGTTGAGTAATCCTGAAGCTTCCTGAATCAGGGATCCATAGCCTGTTTATTCCTAATATGTTTTGTTGTTAGTACAAATGTCAGATAACAGTGTAATGATCTACAGGCCTGCTTTCTCACGAGCCCGAAGTTTATGACATAATTTACAAAATCAGGTTATGTATTAACAAATCAGCATATCGATACATGTGGTAAAGTGTGGGGTAGAGGAAACCTACACCTTCATATATAGTTCTTTAGCTCTGTTAAATAATAAAATAGGGCACATACAAAAGTTTGATGTATTTAAATTAAAATAAGGTGTGCGCAATAGCACAGTTGACTATAAAAATGTTACTGTTCTGTGCTTGATATTGAATGTGTTTTCAGTTTAAACTCAAGGTAAGTACTGTAAAAGAAGATCTCTTTACAGATGGAATTATTTTTTCTCATATCTTATAGAGAATAGCGCACACTTTTCTGATGTAGCAGACCAACTGGATTTGACCAACAGGTGCTGGTGCTAGTGGTAAACAGGGAGACAGAAAGCCAGGGAAGTTTATCACATCAACTAGAAACCAGGAATAAAATGCTACACTTTAGAAATGATATAAAGTGTATTCATGAATTACAAAAAGAACTTAACAGACAGTGATTTGTACTGTACAGTAAAATTCTGATGTCTGAAGAATCCAGGATCATTTGTGCATTTTAGCAGCAAAGGAACTGGGAGGGAGGGGGCACTAAATCTGGGACTTCACAAATTTGCTTTTAGCACCATGGCAGTGAGTCTGCCTAGATACTTGCTTCTAGCATGGCTCCTCATTAGCTGCTCCTTAACATACTCACTTCACAGTTAGTAGGAAAGTTTATGCTAAAATGATAATTCTAAAATGCTAAAGAGAAGACCTGTAGAATAGGTCTAGTGCCTCATATTCAAATTGTCATGTAGGGATTTTAACAAAACAATTAGAAAAATCTTTCCCATTGCACAGTTTGGTAGTAATGGAAAAAGCTCAGAATTGGTTTCTGTTGTGGATGCAAGAGACACAAATGTAATGCCTGGTACAGAATGAAACTCAGGGAGATCAGAAGTGGAACATTTTTATTTGAGATATCTTAGACTATATAATCATAGAACGGTTTGAATTGGAAGGGACCTTTAAAAGTCGTCTGTTCCAATCCCCCTGGCAAGGAGCAGGAGACATTTTTCACTAGATCAGGTTGCTCAGAGCCCCATCCAACCTGACTTGGAATGTTTCCAGGGAAGGGGCATCTACCACCTCTCTGGGCCACCTGTTCCAGTGTTTCACCCCCTCATTGTAAAAAATGTCTTCCTTAAATCTGGTCTGAATCTACCCTCTTACTTTACAACCATTACCCCTTGTCCTATCACAACAGGCCCTGCTAAAAACTTTGTCCCCATCTTTCTTATAAGCCCCCTTTAGGTACTGAAAGGCTGCAATAAGGTCTCCCCAGAGCCTTCCCATCTCCAGGCTGAATAATCCCAACTCTCTCAGCCTTTCTTCACAGAAAGTGTTCCACCCCTTTTATCATTTTTGTGGCTTTCCTCTGGACCCACTCCAGCAGGTCCATGTCTTTCTTGGACTGAGGACTAGAGCTGGATTCAGTACTCCAGGTGGGGTCTCACTGAAGCAGAGTAGAAGGGCAGAGTTAACCCCTTAACCCACTGGTCACACTTCTGATGCAGCTCAGCATATGGTTGGCTTCCTGGGCTGCGAGCACACATTGCTCCCGTTATGCACATCTTATGAACTTGTAGACCTGGTTTTGATTATGTAATGTAGAAATTGCATATATTTAATAGTCCAGGTATGACTGAAGCTGCAGTGGTGATAGGAAGGTGTCATATTGGAGCAATTTCTTTCACATTGGATGGAGCATGGGCTGTACCAGGGAGTTCTAATATAGAGACTACAACCCTGATAGGCTTCCTGACTGCTGTAATTTAGTACACCCACAGTGCATGTCTTCCAGTTTTCACATGCCCTTGACATGTTTTTTGAAAGTACAAATGAAAAGTCAGCATAAAATCTCTGTGCCACTATTCTTCTTAGCTTTTATAGCTGCTGTCACTTACTACTTTCTAAACAAAACATTCTCAACTTTTCATTTTTGTCCTAATCAATGTTTTCAGACATCTCTGAAATCTGTAATGTGTACCTGTTTGAGATGGAAGTATCACAGCTGAAAACTATTTCATATGAGAGAATATAATATTAGAGATACAGATAGACAGGCTAATAGTCTACTACAGGTGTCATTTTCCTTCCAATTTTGTATGTCTCATATTTTTCCATTTTACTTTTTAATTATTAATCCATATTCAGGGAAGATTTCCATGTCCATCATAACCACCAGATGTCTTTTCTGAGGAATCAATCAATGTAGAAGCTATCATTAGGTCTCTGTATTACACCTTCTTGTTATTTGTTGTCTACATTATGAAAATTCCCCTCCTCCCTACCTATTGTAACAAGCAGTCTTCAGTATGAAAGTGTATCAACTTTGTTAATATATATTAATTCTCATTATAACTGCAATGTTATAAGGTAGTAGAATTTTCCCTGAGACTTTGTTATTGTTCATGCTTAAGTAAAACAAACAAATTAATACCAGCTCATTGAAAGGATCAGAAGGACATCCCAGCCCTGGGAATAAGAACTCTGCTTCTTGGAAGCTTAGAGTTGTCCATTAAGGACAAAAGATAACCCTGAACAGCCAAGATAATACCAGCATCCTAGCCCCTCTAACACATTTTTTAAACCCTCTCAGCATCATCTGGCATCATGGTTAAGACTGATGTCTGAATCAATAGATAAGAAGCCAGAATGATCCAGAAATATAGTTGTTTTGTGAAGTTTTACTATGACTAGTAATTAGTAGTGTTGTGTTAGGTATTAGTCAAATCATGTTGTAGCTGAACACCTGGAGGGTACAAGAACCTTGTGTAAAACCACATTTGGGATGCCCCAATTTTTCTGGGACACATCACATACTTGAATAAATATTTGTTCTTGTAATTGTATACTTTATGTCCTAGCCTTTCTCCTCAGAAAGCATGAGTCAGTTGCAAATTGTCATTAACACCTAGCACAGAAAACCAAAGAAATGTGTCATTATACAGATATCTGGTTGTCTCCAGTAGCTTCTTCTGGACCTCTCTCTCACCTGTGACCTCTTTTTTGAGGGTGAAAAGTTGAAATCTCAGCACGTGTCCATAAACACATTTTATTTACAGGCACTGTGTTTTACCTACTGGCATTACTAATGCAACTGAAAAAAGAAAAGTACTTGCCCCAGTGACATGTTTAGAAAGCAACTCCACTGCATGAAAGTGATACGCTCAACGAGTTCTTTCTGTTCTTGGTCTCCTCTAAGAAAACCAAACTGGGGGCAGGGACATTCTGCAACTTCCTTTCACCACACATTCTGGCTTGCCCTGACCGTACTCCCCTGTGGGCACAAGAAGGGGAGCACTAACAGATTTGCAGGACAAGTGCTGCGTGTGGGGAGCCTCCCCCAGGGACGCCGCGGCCAGGCCCCGTGGCGCCAGGCCAGCTGTCTGACATGCCCAGCGCCCTCCTACAGGCACCCGTTGTGCCTCTCCCGGCCCTGCCCGTCCTTCAGCTCTCTGGGCCCGTTTCGGGCCTGTTCTCAAGGCGGGTTCCCACTTCCTCCCCTCCCCCACCACCGCTCCCTTCCCCTCCCCCCCTCCAACGGCCGTGCTCGGAACTCTCTAGAGGCTCCTCGTGCCCGGAGCCCCCGTTGCTAAGCAACACGGCTTACCTCACGCGCGTTGCCACGGTGACAGCTCCCCGCGCCCGGCCCCTCGGCGGCCCGCCATGGCGGCCCATCGCCGGGAGGCCCGGGGGCCCTGCGCGGGTGCTTGGCGCGGCCCGCACCTCCGGGCCTGGCTGCTGGCCACGGGGTAACCCTGGCGGCCCTCCCCTCGGCCTTTTCGCCTGAGGCGCCAAGCCCAGGCGGCACTCCCAGTGCTACCCTGCACAGTTTCAGGGCCACCAGCTGCTCCACAGCTCTGAAAAAATATACGAAATCATGATGTTCACTAAGAGCAGGGACTGGTAATTCAGGCTGGCTGTGCAGCAACCCTTCACCAGCTTCACTGTGGTCACGGTTCAGCTAACAGGCAGACATGCTTTGTTTTACTTACATACAGGCCTGATGCGAGAAAATATAGTGAAAAACCTAAAACTCTGCAGGCAGGAGTTGCATAGATAACAGGAACCATCAGCAGGCAGGCAGGAGCTTCGCTGTCTGCCAGAGAAGGTCTGGGGCTCAGCCCACTCAACACTTCAAAAGGAACAGTTCGTACAGATGTAGGTGAGTTCCACAAGGATGTAAATCAGTAGCCTTCTGACTACTGAGTTATAAGACTCAAGGACACTAGGGTAAAATAATTATGGTAGTGGGACAGCATGGCTTCCTACTCAAATGGCCCCCTCGAAGAGGGTGAATCCCCCGCTCGGGGAGCATGCCCAGTAAATATAAAATTAACTGTAACTTTAAATTGAAGTTAGAAGGCAACTAACCAATAATTAGTTAGTAGGTGTAGACTTTGGGCAGAACTAACCAACTTCACTGTATAAATATGTATTGTGAGTACAACTAGGTGTGCAAGTTAGGAGGAGCGATCCCCCTTGCACCCAGCACCGCAGTAAACTTACCTGCTTGATAACTTATCCTGAGTTATACAGTTTAATTCCACACATCACGCCATATGTTGGTGGAAGTAGTTTTCTCCAAAGGTGCCTAAGGGAGTTGAGGAGCGTGTTGTGTGCATGCACGCACATGTGTGTGCATGGCCAAAGAGGAGCCATCATGAAGGGATCATCCTGAATGGGAAATAAACCCTTAAAAGCATTCAGTTTCCTATTCCAGGAAACCATTCTCACCACAGTACTAGTGAACTAGCAAGTAACTAGCAAGTAAAACCATGGTGCTAATCCTTAGCAAGAAGCAGAATGGTATAGTGGAAAACTAAAACCCTTCTAGCAAATGGCATGTTACTTTTGAGTAATTGGAAGAAGCCCCTTCAAAATTAGAAGGAGAAAGGCCACTAAAAAGAGAAAAAAAATGCAAAGCAGAAGAAAATCACTCCTCCAAGCATAACCTGAAACAAGACAAATTTTTTGCCCCTTTACAACAGGTAGGCAGCTTTCCTGCATAAAAAGCATTGCCTCCTTTTGAGTATTACTGTAGAGTAATTCCAATTCTCACAATTATGCTGGATATACATAAAACAGTTCTGATTTTCTGCTGTTTCTCCAGTGCTGTACCTTACAGGTTTGCCAGCTGGTAGCTGCGTAGTTCCTCACTGGTTTTGCTGTTGTGTGATCAAGAATGAGAGTGAATCTGCTCTTTTCTCAACCAATTAGAGAAGCGCTGAACAGTTTTGAATCTCAGGGAGAAGTGAAAGCCACAGACAGGCTAGGAAAGGGTAAAGCAAAAGAGAACCTGAGCCTGGAGCAGCTGGAACAGGTGAGACAGAAACAGCACATGCCCTAGGGACACACCTCAGGAGTGAATGAGCTGGACATTAGCAGGAGACTGGTACAAAAGACAGAACTACACAGGAGACTGGAGAGGTATGCACCTAAAAAGCTCAGTAATTTGGAAGGAGTTGACTATTCACTTGAGGGTTTCATGTCTTTTGTTCAAGGCTTTGTCCCTTGACAGTGACTTATACCCTGAGCTACCTTAAGGAAACATTAAAATGTCAACTTGTAAGACTATAGTAAAATAACACAAACAAAACAAGAACCAGTATCAACTTGTAAAAGGAACTGATGTTTCAGCATTTTTATCAAAAAGCAAAGAATAAAGGAAAAGATATGATTTATTATACAATAAAAACTTTGGGCTCTTTTTGGTTTGAGATAGGGGGGGAGGAAGGTGTTTGTTTAATTTTTGTTTTTGTTTCTCACTACCCAGATCTATTTTAATTGGCAACAAATTAAATTAATGTTCCCCAGGTTGACTCTGTTTTGCCAGTGGCAGTAACTGTTGAGTAATTTCATTGTCTATTTTGACTATCTTAAGCTTGTCTATCCTATTTTTTCCACCTGCCCTGTTGAAAAGGGATAGTGAGAGAGCGCTAGATAAAATTAAATCAGCACAGTCCTGTCTGGTGTCTAACATGGCATTCAAGGAATTTGAGATAATGACAGTAATTGGGAGAGATAATGGACAAAACTCAGACCGGACACTGCCAGGGAGTGGAATAATTTGGGGGAGCTTTGATACTGGTATTGGGAATTTTTGTTGTGGTGAAGTGATAAGTGGTAGAGCTTTATTGTATGTGTATATTGTTCAGCCTTATCAGTGTCGTGATAATGTTACTTTGATTTTCATGTGGGGAATTTTTTGTTGAAAGTGAAGTTTGTGAAGGATGTGTGATGAATGTATATTTTAATGGCAAAAAAATGTTTCACAAAGGCAAGGGGAGGAATGTATTGCACATAGGTGGCAAGGTTTTGGTAGCAGGGCAGCTGCAGGGGTGGCTTCTGAGAAGAAGTAAGGGACTGCCCTTGCCGGCCACAGCTTATTCCAGCTGGCTTTCCTACAGACCCACTGCAGGACACAGCTAAGCCTGCCAGCCAGCCTGGTGGTAGCTCTGGGACAACATACTTAAGAAAGGGTAAACCATTATACAGCAGTAGGAGTGAAGAAAAAACACTTGAATGTGAGAAACAACCCTGTGAACACCAAGGTCAGAGAAGAAGGGGGAGGAGGTGTCCCAGGCCCTGCAGCCCATGGAGAACATGGTGAAGCAGGTATTTCCTGCAGCCTCTGGAGAGGACTATGGTGGAACAGATATTCCCTGGAAGCCCGTGGGAGATACCATGGTGGAGCAGGTATCCAAACTGCAACCCATGAAGGACCCCACACCAGAGCTGGTGGACTCTTTCTGAAGGAACTGCAGTCCATGGAGGATCCATGCCAGAGCAGGTTTATCCTGAAGGACTGCAAGCCGTGAAATGACACACAGAAGCAGGGGAAAAGGGTGAGGAGGAAGTTGCAGCAGAGAGGAACCGTAATCCTCCATCCTCCCTGCACCACTGGGCAGGCATTAGAGGACTGAGCCTGGAAAAAAAAGGGAGGGGGAGGTATTGTTTTATTTTTTGTTTTTGTTTCTCACAACACAAATATATTTTAATTGGCAGCAAATTAAATTAATTTTCCCAAAGTCAAATCTTTTTCGCCTGTGAGAGTCACTGAAAAGCAATATTCATCTTTATCTTGACCCATGAGCTCTTCCAGCCAATTCTCTCCCCCTGTCCTGTTGTGGAGGGGGAGTAAGAGAGCAGCTGGGTGAACATCTGGCTGCTGGCTACAGCTAACCCACCATAGTAGAGCTTGTGCAGTCATGTCTTGGAATCCAGGACTAAGATTTTTAAGTACTTTCATAAAGCCACACTTAATAATTCCATTTTTTATTTTAATACCATATGCTATTAGAAATTATAGAAAATGTATTTATTATGTATATATTTTAGACTGGTTATATTGAATAAAACAGCTGCTGTATCTGTTCTATATATAACTGGTAATATCACTTGCAGATTCTTACCATTTTAGCACATTTGAGGAACAAAGGCATGCACAAGATTGTCAGAAAAGGAGAAAGATTACAGAATGGAGAAGTGGAAAGAGTAGAAGGAAAGTAGCTTGCAGCTGTGGCAGATGATGAGGACATCAAGTGTTGGGGTAAATGGAATGAATGGAGAAGATAAATGCTTGGCAGCTCTATTTTCAATCCTACTATTTGTTGTAATCCACTGGTCCTCCTCTTAATTTCCACTCTTCTTGTGTCATAGACAGGCATCCATCCACTATTCCCAGCCTTCAGAGCCACAGGGACTGGCTGGGCTGGTATAGAACAGATGCATCTCACATAAAACTGGGAATGGAGAAGTGATTTCAGGTACCTGTATCATAGGCAATGTCTCATTGAGAAGGCACTGCTGCACTGGCAGAGGGATAAGATTGTTTCTTATGTGTACACGTTAGCCAGATTCTAAGAAGGTATTCTCATCAGTGGCTCCTTCATTCAAATTTTGAGGACCATACCTCCCTGGTGAAAGGGGAGGAAGAGGCAACCTAAGCTTCCTTCCCTCCCTCCCTCCCTGTATATGTATATATTATGATATGTAGAACCCCTACCTCAAAAATACAGGCATTCCTTTCTCACTTACCGCAAGTACACCAGCATCTGAAGGAATCCTCTAAAATTATTCTGCTAAGTCATTGAAATTAAATGTTATTAAGTAAGATGGTAGTAACTGGCAATGGGTAGGTGCTGAGTTCCCAATTTGGTAATGACTTTAATCAGGATCAGTGAATATCATCTGTTATGGTTAGTTACCTGCCTCAGGATTGGAAGAACTGTTTGATATTTTCTAAGCTGTATTTATACAAGAGATGTTGATCTTGTTTTACCACATAATAAAAAGCACCTATAGAAGGAAGCACTCAGAATGTGGCAAAAAATACCAGATAACAAATCAGTAACAAGCTTGTGAATAATGGGCCATATACGATTCAATTAAAGAATGATGTGCTGTCTGAGGAGACCCTTATTATTAACTTGAGGATGTACTAAATCCTTGAATGGGTGACACAGGGAATGTGCTAACTGTCCACCCGCAAGATATGTAAATGATTTCCTGGAAAGTTAATGAATAGACATGTGTGACTTGAATAAAGAGGGGGCTGAAAGGTTGCCTTGGTGTCCATGACTTTGGAGGAGCGATCCCCCATGCACCCAGCGCTGCTGAATAAAGATAACCTCTGCTCGCTTGTGTATTGGTAAAGTGATTCTTTAAATCACTTGAAAGGCAAGACAATGACTTCTAGCAAAAATAATGGACTTAACACTGACAAAACTGAAAACTTCAAAAGGTTCCTTTTTTAAGTATGATTGCTTTTTTAGGTTTGGCATAAATATAGTGAGGCTTAAGTTGCCTCTCATTTTCACTTCAAGTCACTGTGGAGAAAATTCAACACAAGCAGGAAATACATTAACAAAACAAAAATTAATAAATAAATAAACCTAAACTAGCGGTTTTTTACATTCCACCCATTTTCTGACAGCCAAATTTTTATTTACAAAGCATCTAGCAAGCTAATTCAAGGCTGATCATCCTGTGTTTAAAACCAACCAACCAACCAAAAAAAAAAAAAAAAAAGACACCTTTCAAAGAGGAATGTCTGTGGTTTAACCACAGCCAGTATTTAAGTGTCACATAACTGCTTGCTTACTCCC
The DNA here is from genome assembly GCA_035590215.1 of Microhierax caerulescens. Classification (NCBI taxonomy): domain Eukaryota; kingdom Metazoa; phylum Chordata; class Aves; order Falconiformes; family Falconidae; genus Microhierax; species Microhierax caerulescens. Next base: position 37,801,678 of record JAVJGJ010000057.1, on the reverse strand, counting down.
CCACCCAGTGTCCTGGTTTCAGCTGGGATAGAGTTAATTTTCTTAGTAGCTGGTGCAGTGCTGTGTTTTGGCTCTGATGTGAGAACAATGTTGATAGCACACTGATGTTTTTAGTTGTTGCTGGATGATGTTTATACTAAATCAAGGACCTTTCAGTTCCTTGGGCCCTGCCAGCAAGAGGGCTGGAAGGGCACAGAAAATTGGGAGAGGATATGGCCAGGACAGGTGACCCAAGCTAGCTAAAGAGGTATTCCATTACCATATGACATCATGCTGAGTATATAAACTGGGGGAAGCAGAAGGAAGGGAGGGGGAGGGTGTGCATCTGGCATTATGGTGTTTGTCTTCCTGAGTAACCATTACAGGTGATGGAGCCCGGCTTCCCTGGGGATGGCTGAACACCTGCCTGCCCATGGGAAGTGGTGAATGAATGCATTGCATTGCTTTGCTTGCATATGCTGCTTTTGCTTTACCTATTAAATTGTTCTTATCTCAGCCTTTGAGTTTTACATTCCCTTCCAATCCTCCTTCCCATCCCTCTGGGTGAGGGGGAGTGAGCAGGCGGCTGTGTGGTGCTTGGTTGCCAGCTGGGGTTAAACCGCTACACTCAGGGGGGTGGGGAGGAGAATCGGAAAGGAATGTAAAACTGGAAGGCTGAGTTTAATAACTGAGATAAAATAAAAACAAAATAACAATAACAACAACAGTTATAATAGAAGGAAGGAGGGGGGAGAGGAATGAAATCCAAAGCAAAGGGAGAAAACAAGTGATGCATAATACAGCTGCCTCACCACCCACTGACCAATGCCCAGCCAGTCCCTGAGCAACAATGAACCAGCACCAGCCAGCCCCTGCCAGTTTATATAAAGTATATATAAAAGTATAGCATCTCATGGTATGGAATACCTCTTTGGCTGGGTCAGGTCAGCTGAACTGGCTGTGTCCCCTCCTGATTTCCTGTGACTCTCCAGCCCTCTCGCTGGAAAGGCCTGAAAAAACAAAAAGTCCCCAACCTAGTACAAACACTACCCAGGAACAATCAAAAACATTGACATGTTATCAACACCATTCCCACACCAAATCCAAAACAGCACTGCACTAGCCACCAAGAAGAAAATTCACTCTATCCCAGCTAAAACCAGGACAGAATCCACCCCTTACTTCATACCATTTAAGTCATGAAACATTTTCCAATATATAATTACCTCTCCTATCCTTTGACATGAATACACAGATGTCATTCCCTTAATCTATGGACCATCCCTCTAAAGTCTGTTGAGTTCAGTTAGTCCATGACATTGAACTCCATGTGTTATAACAGCCTTTTTAGGCAGGGAAGATGGTACAAGGTGTTGGGACTGTTGCATTTTGAAGCTATTTGGCAATATTTTGAGTCTATTACAGCTGCACTGGTCTGGTTTCACCCAAGTCATTCTTATTGGTGTGACAGTTGGAAAGAAGTTAGGTTCAGATCTTTAAATCCAAACTGGTAGAGACAGGCACCACACGATGCCCTGTGTACTAATAGGCATATAGAAGTGACAATATACAATGTTATGTAACAATTACCGTAACACAACTCAATTAATTGGTTATTTTCACCCCAAATCAAATCCCCCTGAGACACACACTGAACTTCCCCATCCTCAAATATTACCCACCAAACACACCCAGGTCCTTGAGCAAAAGCAATCCCACAAATAGTTTGCCTTTGCCTGAGGCAGGAATGACCCAGACTGTTTCCCAAGCATATTTTTAAGGTGCACTACCAGAACTTTTTCCCCTTCTACAGTATGTAAAAAATTCAGTTGGGCAGGACCACCTCAGCTGGCAGATCCTCTGGTGTTGAGTAACCAGGTGGCCTTCGCTCGATGTGTATCCCAATGTTTGAAAGTTTCACCACTTGTTGTTTTCAGTGTAGCCTTTAACAGTCTGTTACATTATTCAATTTTTCCAGAGGCTGGTGCATGATAGGGAATGTGATATATCCACTCAATGCCATACTTTTTGGCCCAAGTGTCTATGAGATTGTTTCAGAAATGAGATCTGTTGTCTGATTCAGTTCTTTCTGGGGTGCCATGTTGTAGAGGAATTATAGAGGACTGTATGAAAAATTTATTTGTAAAAAGGTTGTAATGGTTGTTAAAAACACAAAGTATGAAATGTTAAAAAAAAGGTGGGGGGTGGGGGAATTGTAGAGGAATGAAGCTGGGTTAATTAGCATTGATAATATACAACTGTGGGTTGGCTTCAGATGTGGTGGGTTGGCCGATGTAGATAAGGTGCAGTTGTGGCTGATTAAGTTAAGGTGTTGGGTAGCCAACGAAGAAAGGCAGCTGAGGAAGAAGAGAGAGCAAAAGAAGCAAGAGGAAAGAGAACACGTGCCCTGGTTGAGGAGAAGGCAGCAGAGGGACTGTATGAAGAGTATGCTGGTATGAGATGGTAAAAAACCTTGTTGCAGCTTAATAGTTTGGAGAGTGCTGTGACAATTGGTGCCCTGTGTGAGGCCCTTCAGATTATGACTGGGTGTAATGAGTGGTGACAGCAATAATGGTTGTGCTAGGGGACATTTGGAGTTTTGAACAGCAATGGTGGTGCCCAATGTAGCAGAGACAGGCGGGGATAGCCTGTGACCCAGATCATGTTGAGATAGGCGGGAAGAGCCTGGGGATCTGGATCAGACACAGATGAAGGTGAGCCACTGGGATCAAAGAGAAGGAAGCCTGAGTGCTGTGGAGTTAAGAGACTGAGGGTAACGGGCAATAGTGGCAGAGTACATGGCCAGACGTGGCAGCAGCCTGCAGTGGTGGCGGGTCCAGAGCGTGTCCGGCCAGACAGTGGTGATGGCTGTGCTGGGGGAAGGCGCTGGAGCAGCGCAGTGCCATGGGTGGCTCCTGCCATTGCTGTTGCTGCTAAGCCTGGTAGTAGTCTTGCCAGCATTTATGTGCTCGTTGAAGGTGTCTCCACTTGTAGAAGAAAAGGACGACCACAAGGATGTTAAGAAGTTTTTCAGGACACAGAATGATGTGTTAGTGCTGTATTCTAGATCTGCTGCTGCTGAAAGCTCACTCAGGTTACTCTCCAGTGTGACCCAAGAGATGAAAGGACAAGGCACTGTAAGTTCATCAGAACCCCCCTTCTGAAGAAATCAAAATCCTAGATGCTAAGAAAGCAGTTAAAAAGAAAGGTGATCAACCTGCAGAAGATGAAAAGCCCAAGATAAAAGTGAAGAAGGAATATGATTGAGTTCAGGGACAAGTTGTCTGGACTGTATGAGAAGTTTATTTGTAAAAAGTTTGTGATGGTTGGTAAAAACATGAGGTCTGAAATGTTAAGAAGAAAAAAAAAAGTTCAGGGACAAGTTGTCCAGACAGTATGAGAAGTTTAACTGTAAAAAGGTTATGATGATTGTTAAATACCTAAGGTATTAAATGTTAAAAAGGAAAAGAAATAAGGGGGAATCGTAGAGGAATTAGAGGACTGTATGAAAAAATTATCTGTAAAAAGGTTGTAATTATTTTTTTAACATTTCATACCTTGTTCTTTTAACAAAAAAAAGGGGGGGGAATTGTAGAGGAATGAAGTTGGGTTAATTAACATTGATAATATGCAGCTGTGGGCTGGCTTCAGGGGCAAGGGTGGTGGTGGCGGTGGTGAGGCGTTGTCAATGTAGATAAGGTACAGCTGTGACTGGTTCTATTAAGGGGTTGGGACGAGTATGCTGGTATGTGGTGGTAAAAGACCTTGTTACAGCTTGATAGTTTGGAGAGTGCTGTGACACCATGTCACCACAAGACTTGTCTTTCAAGGCCCAGGATAGTGTTCCGGGCAGTGGCATGGGGCACAGGATATGTTTC
>JAVJGJ010000057.1:37775327-37796447 GCA_035590215.1 Microhierax caerulescens | reverse complement strand
TCATACTGTGGTTTGGAATGTGCATTCTCCAAAAGCCCAAAACAACTAAGGCCTGAGTTTATTTCTTATTAGTTGGTGGAGACAGCTGTTATTTTGTTGATGACATCCATTGGGATCTCACTATGTCCATCTTGCCATTTTATTCCCAAAACCTGGATCTCCTGTGCACGTCCCTTGACTTGACTTTGTTTTAAGGCAAAACTTTCATACAGACTCTATGGAGCTATTAAAGGGGGTGAATGGGTCTTGCTGATCCCTCCTTGGCTCTCTAGTCAGCAAATTAACTTATGGATGGGAATTGAGTCTTGGTGCAGCATTGCCACTGGTGCACTGTTGCAGTAGTGATTGACACCTGTTGTTCTTCAACTTCCAGTAACTCCAGCGCAGAGGGGTCTTCTGAAAGGCCAGTCAAAGTAGACAGATGCTTAATTTCCTCTGTTTCCAAAGCAGCTATACTGAAAGACCACTGATACTCTTTCAGATCCTTGAAATACCCTTTCCTAAGACAGTCTATGCCAAGGATACATGGAGCCTCTGGGACAGTCAAAATGGGACGTTTTTGCCACTTATTCCCAGTCAAGCTTATTTCAGCCTCCAATGCAGTTAGCTGTTGAGATCTCCCCTGTCACTCCAGAAATACTATGGGTTCTTCCCCTTCGTAGCTTGGTGGCCTTAAGAGTACACTGTGCACCAGTATCCTCTACTAGAGCTTTATATTCCTGTGCATCTGATGTGCCAGGCCATTGGATCTACACAGTCCAGTAAACCTGGTTATTCCTGTCCTCCACCTGGTTGGAGGCAGGGCCCCCCTAATCCTGGTCATAGGATTCCCCACCAGGATGGCAAGTGGTGCAAAACAGATGTAGCGTAGAGAAGTTCTGCTCACTTATGTCTTGCCAGAATGGATTAGAATTCGTTTTCACAGGATTGAGAGTGAAGTCAACCTTATCACTCTGTCTGGAAGACTACCCTTTGGAGACTGGAGCAGCAACCTTCCTGGAAGACTCCCCATTTGTGATTGTTTTTCCTTGTAATTCATGCACCCATGCCTCCAGGTTTGAGGTAGGTTTTCCATCCCACATCCTCATTTTCTCTTTGTGGTCCTGCAGGTAAAACCACAGGGTACCCCATGATGCATATCTCCTATATTCTCCCTCCCAAACAGAACCGCAGCTATGGTTGATAGCTGAGATGTGGGTCTGTACAGATGGAGAGTGGGATATATCCTCATCAAGTCACTGGACCAGCCTCTCCACAGCTGAGATGATGGAGGTAGAGAAGCTATCTTCATAGTCCCAATGACGGTGAACCACTTTGTCCACGGTTGATGGTGCGTTATCTTTCCAACCCATTATTGCCAATGAGCCAGCATATGGTGATGGTGCACTCTATATCAATTTCTGCCACGTGGGTCATGGGAATAGGACTTCATTGGGATCCATGGGTGACTGTGGACTGTCCTGGTCATAATAAATCATCTATTTCATGACTAATTCCCTCAAGTACTGGATACCTTTCTCTATTGCAATTTACTTGCCTGGGTGACGTGTAATGTCCTCCCTGTAGGGATACTTGTCCTTAATGCTTGGAGTCGCCTCTAGAGGCTGAGGGCTTGTGTTCCTTTTCAAATTGCCTTGTCAATGACCAATTCTTTAGAAAGTGGTCCCAGGTGCTTGGCTGCCCTACCCTCTTAATTCTACACTATGAGCCCCATTGTCCCCGCATAGAAGCAACCAGGTCCTAATGAGTTCACCTGATTGATGGGCATAATCTTTCCACATATCCCACAGTGCATTCAAAGATAGGGATTGAGAAGTTTTGTAGAGAGCTTTATGGCAAGTGCTGGAGGCCATGATGCCTGTGAAGGACATTGAAGGCTAAAGAAGAAAGAAAGTAAGATAAGGCTGGCTGAACGCCCAGAAGAAAAACGGGATATGAAGCAAGGCTGGAATGGATGCACGATGCCATGTTGGCAGCTGGCTGAGAACATGAAACTCACAGAGATAAGACAGAAGAGAGAGAAAAAAAAATGCAAGAAGTTCAGTGTGTTTGTAGCTTAGTAATTAACCAATTATATGTTGCCAAGAAACATGTGAACAGTATTGATTAATGATATTTTAGTATGGTGCACATAAACAGTGAACGAGGATAGATAAGCGTGGGTTTTGGACTAATGAAAGGCCTTCTGTCTGGATTCAGGAGTCCATGTCTTCATCTCCTCAGGGTTTCCTCTTGTTTGCCTTCATCTTGATCCTGTGACGAGCCTGCTTCATCCTCCCCCTTTCCCAAGCAAGCTGTTTCCTGTTTCCATTTCTTCTGTATAGGGGCTACTGATACTGAAACGGGGTTGTCTTCTGCATCACTCATTGTGGGGGCCAAGGTAGCTGCAGTGCCTGCCACAGGGGCTGGAGCAGCCACAGAATGTGCTGTGGGGGCTGGAGTAGCCGCAGTGCCTGCTGTGGGAGATTGGAGTATGACCAGTGAGTCTATCATATCATAAACCAGTATTATACAGTACAATACTATGATAACTTTAGCCTCAGTCCCAGAGAGAAAAAACAGCACAATGGGGAACAATACTGCAAGTAAATTAAACAATGCAACCCTGAGACCATGGGCAGCAACTGCAAGAGCAGAGAAATAAGCACTAATTAATTTATCAATGGCTAATCAGTGGCTAATGGTTATTAATCTGATCCAATGAATGCCAACAATTTCATTCTAACACAGTCTGGTTGGACCTATCATTATCTCAACCCTTTGTGCCCCACATTGGGCACCAAAAAGAACTGTCATGGTTTAACCCCAGCTAGTAATTAAGTGCCATGCAGCTGCTTGTTCACTCCCCTCTCACTCAGGGGGGTGGGGAGGAGAATCGGAAAGGGACCTAAAACTTGAGGGTTGAGGTAAGAACACTTCAATAACTGAGATAAAATAAACCCAAAAGAACAGTAATAACAAGCAGTTATAATGAAAAAGAGGGGCAAAGGGGGATGAATGAAATCTAAAGGGATCTAGTGTTACAGTGGAGGTGGAAGGTAGTACAGGGAGAGGACAATTCAGAGGAAAAAATGACTGGTAGGCATTTAACCTAAACATGTCTGCTTGGTAAATAAATAAGTTAATATACTACAGAGTAAGTTTGATAACAAAGCAGCTGAGTAGTAGAATGGTAACTTCATGCTTGGTAAAGTTTATTTTAAAAAACTATTATGAAGTAAGAGAGGAATGGAGTAGATTTAGGAATTTTCCCCAAATCCTTTTATTACCCTTAAAGGTAATAGATAATATTTTACAAAAGTCACATTATAGGAAGGTGGTTAATCTATAGTGAAAAGTAACCTAATTGAAAATGCCTTAAATAGCTTGAATTTGTTATAGTAAAATTTCCTCAAGTATTTTGGTTACATTTACAATGTTTGTGCTCTTTGTACATTGTTAAGTTTAGGTTTTTAAAAAGTTTAGGAAGTGTCTTAACATACTTTCATAGATCTTTTTCCTGCTGGCTGTGCTTTAAGTTTCTATATTTTTTAAAAAGTGCCCCTATATGAAAAAGGAATTTAAAAATTCTACTGTTTTTCTTCACCAGAAAAGATTCATGCTATCCCTTTTTCAGTGTCATTTTAAGCCTTCCTAGTGAAATTCTTGAAGTCTCAAATGGGTCATTAAATCACAGATTATGTTGTCAGATACTTGTTTTTTTTCTTGCCAGAAGTATTTCTGTTAGTGGAATTACTTTCTGGTATTATGGTGTTTCTTTTGCGCTGTGTAGGAACTGTTTATAAGCAGAGAAGCTGTAATCATTCCATCCTATTAGGCTATTACGATGCAATAAGCACTTATTAATCTAGTCAATTACCAAGAAAAATTAACATAAATCTTACCGGCTCAAAAGTGTCATCCATACAGCAAGATGACCTCTTGTAAATACACATTTTCCAGCAATAATTTAAAAATAAAATGTACAAATAAAATTTTCCCTTTTTCCACTACTACTAACCCTTTCTTATGATTGTATTTTGTTTTCATTAAAAGTCAGTAGTTGTCAGTACATAAAAAGCACATTTTCATACTGAGAACGCTACCTTCTTTGTGCATCACTTTCCTTTTTACCTTTTAACATTGCCATTTGTGAACCCGTGATGTTGATGTCTCCATTAGCAATTATAAAGTCTCATTTTTCTAACAATCTGACATACAGAAAAAAGGATCATGTAATCAGCTTACTAGTGATATGTTCATAGGTTAGGAGCTGTCCTATGACAGCACCTGGAGATAAGAAAATGAAATGTTGTATGCATACTTCAAGCCTTAAGTTCGGTGGAGAAATGACATCAAGAAATCTCTGTTGCACATAAAATACTTTTTCTTTTATTTTTACAAAGTGCACTGGAATCAATTGCGTTTTTTTTTCTGTGTTTACCGCTACAATGCCTGAAAACGTTAGCAGAGTCCTCAGACAGGGAAGCGAACTACATGAACATTGAATTTTCTCTGGTGTTTAAATTTTAGTATCTTGTCAGTTTAACTCCAGTGTAGTGTTTGCTTTACTTTTTTGCTGTGGAAATGATGTGTAAATGTTGCAAATAAAGCTGCTGAGGTTGTGCTTTCTCAACATTTTTTTAATTTTAACTTTCTTCTTGCAAAGAGTCCGAGCAAGATAAACTGATGGCATTACTTTTTCAAATTTATGACCAGTCTGACTTCAGCAAGAGCACTTGGCAGAAATCTGGACTTTTGCTTCCTCTAATTACTAACCTGGTAATTCCAAAGTGGTCACTGCTCTTCAAATTTAAGGATTTTAGTGTACTGCTTACACTGGTAGCTAACTAAAATGTCATAGCAGGGCACTCACTTGCTGTAACAACTACATTAGTACAACTTTGGAGTTAACACAACTGTGGAGTATGTGAATAAAGTAAATAAAATACAGGCTGTTTGGTTTTTGGGGTTTTTTTCCCTGCTTTTAAGGCTGAACAGGAATACTGCCTGAGAATGAAGCTGAAAAAAGAATACTGGCATTAAAAAAAATGTGGGGTGTATTCTTTAGTTTTTCTACAAAGCCATTTTTAAGCAATAATAAATAATTTTATAGGTATTTGTAATGATAGATAATGGCTTCAATGTCATGATGAACATATTAACATAATTTGTGCTATGTAAAGCAAGGAGGAAAATAAATTTTCCATTTTAAAATTGTTTTGATGATGATTTTCTGATAACCCTTATTGTCCTCAGTGATCAATAATAAATAGTTGTGAAAACAAAAATAACTGATTCCATTTGTTTGCTTTTTAATAGTTTGCCTTTCTCTGACTGGTTTGGAGCAAAGAAAGTTATTATATTCCACTTCTGTCATCGTTGTAAAGCTTTGGTGAAGAACAAGATCACATTCTGTCTTTGCAGAAAGAGCTCATAGACTAAGTTAAATTTCTAGGCAATTCTATGTAAAACTTTGAATGCATTTGTTTCCTGTCACCTTTCAAGTAAGTGTTCAATTCATTAATCAGTACAAGAAACCAACACCACAACAAAACAAAACACAATACCCACTAAAAACACCTTTCTAAACAGCGTTTGAAATATTTATGTGTAATTCTTAAGAAATAGCCATTGGTCTGCTGGGACTTGCAGAAACTTTCCCATACTATTTAAATGTGAGATTTCAATGGCAACTTTCATGTTGCTGTATTTTGTTACAGAACTGACTCTCTGGACTTTTTTCAGAGATTTCTTAGTTTCTGTCCTCGTGAACAATATATAAACTCTGGACAGCTGGATTCCTCAGCATTTGGAAGAACAGTAGCATGTTTATAAGTAGACTTATAAACTCTTCAGAGATTGTCAGCAATCTAGAGGCTGGGGATAATCCAATCAACAGCACACCATCTCTTCTAGTAGTAATCCATTGATTCCATCAGTTGCTAATTAAAGTATGTCTTATCACCAAATGGAGATAGATATTAGACCTGACAAATAGGAGGGGTTTTTAGGCACTCAGATTTTCAGTACAACCTTTTCCTCAGAGATGCAAGAAAGATTTTTGTAATCATTCATTTCTTGGTGAATTTCTATTTTTTCTATTTATTTTACCAAAAAAACATCAAGCTAATAGTAGCAAGTTCACACTGAAATGCAGACTTGACAAATGGTATTTTTAGGATGACAAAACCTTCTTCATTCTCCCTTTAGGTGCACAAAATGCACTGCAATGGACAAAATACTATGTTGCTGTAATGGCTTCCATACTAAATTAAGTTTGGAATAACACCAATTGTTATCCAAAGAGGTGGCTGTACTAATACTCAGTCTTCTGGAAACACTTTTTTTTTAGCCGCAAAGCATTCACTCCTGATTGACTCTCAAAGGATGTAAATGCACACACCCTGTAAAAGTGGTTCACCAGCAGTGAAATTTCAAGTTAAACAACAGGCATGGGTAGGAACTGCCCACTTCTGGATAGTTCCAGGCTTTTCTTTCTGAAGTGCCTTGTCCTTTGATTGTATGCAAAAGCTCAGAAGACAACTGAAATCAATTTTCATACCTATAGCAAAGACAGCAGAGCAAGATGTCAGTTTACATTTCAGCACAGCAGGTTTCCAGGCTAGTACACCTGCTTAAAGCATTGTTGCAGATGCATTTGCACAAATTCATGGGCAGATGTACACATTTCCTTTTTCCATCTTGGCTGTGCAATGGAAACGTAGTAGGCAGGTCAGGCAAACCACTGGGAATGGCGATGTCTTAAAACACCGCCCCTCAGTCTGCCAAGCACATCTGACAGCACTCTCACAATGGTTGCGTCATAGGTACTGTTTCACAGCGTACAGGAACAGAGCATCCTGTTGGTCAGCCTGGTCTGTATCCAACGGACAAAAACTGAACTCATATTTAACATTCTCTTGAAGTGGATAAATCAGGATGCCATTTTTCATGCCTTCAGTAGGAAGAGTGTGAACAGTATTTGCCTTAACAAGAAAGGAACAGGACTCGCCATTACAGGGCTAGTAGGAGACTGGTACTGGAATCTTAGCACTAGATTAGCATAGGCAGCACATAAGCACTTCTGCCAATAAAAGCTATAAATGTCCTCCTTGTGTACCAAGGATACAGCCACCAGTCAGTCCCTCTGCTAGACTTGACCTGTGCCTCATGGGACAGGCCAGCTGTTAGCAATTAACAGGCCATTCCTGCCTTTGGCTGTGGTACAAAGGGTTAATCTGACTCAGATTAAAGCAGGTCCTGTGGTTTTTCTCCCCCTCCCACCCTCACCCCTGAAGCAGAAATGGGGCATGGGTGGGAAGCGGCCACTTAGGGTTCTGACTTGCAGCTCACACAGGATAAGCCAGCGGTACTGTTTGGCTTAGTGGCACTCCTGAAACCCAAAGCTGGTTATTAAAAAAAAGTCCAAACCCCGTGTTTTGGCCAGGTGCAGCTTGTTGTTGAGAAAACTTTTAAGTTACCCTGCACGCAGCCCAGAACCTAGGCAGAGGAGCAGTAAGGGAGCTGCAGTGAGCAATACAGGAAGCTGATAAGACAAATTATTTTCAGAGGTGCTCAGTGGACCTCAGGCTGTCTGTCGAAGATGTCAGAGAGGCTCCAGAACCACACAGTCCACAGCCGCTGTGGCGGGAAGCTGAAAAAGGAAGGGAGGGAGGAAAGGAAGAATGGAAAGAAGGGCCGGTTGCTGCCGGCTGCTGCCGGCTGCTCCCGCCCTGCCCCCAGGCCCTGCCCCAGCGCCCCGCCACAGCGCCCCCTGGCAGCGACAGCTGCAGCGTGACCCTCGGCCCCGGCGTGTTATGGCAAATAACCGTCCGCCACCGCCAGACAAGGGGCGGAGCTACCTGCTAATTTAAATAACTCGGTGGCTCATTTGCATGCTGCCAAGATGAACGGCCCTGGGATTGGCCGGCTGCGAGGCAGCCCCCACTGCCGGCCCCTGTGCCCACGGAGGGGGCGGGGTCACCCGAGAGAGGGGAGGGGACACGGGGCTTATTTGCATAACGGCCCCGCGCGTGCGACAGTGGGAGGCGGCGTTGGTGCCTGGAGCGAGTTCCGATTTTGAATCTACGGCGGCAGCACCGGGAGGCGGGAGCTGCGGCGGGCGCAGAGCGTAAAGGCAGGAGCTGCTGCGGGACGCTGGGGCACAGGTACCGCTCGCCCCGCCGGGGCCGCGCGCGGCCGGGCAACGCCGCACTCTGTGCGGAACGCTGCCCCGCGCGGAGGTGGTGGCCGCGGCGTGCGCATGCTCCGGGGCCGCAGCTTTGCACACGCGCCGCTGCGCGCACCCACGCTCGGTCGGAAGCGCAGCGCAGCTGGGCGCGCGCTGCATGGGAGCACGTGACCCGGCTCCAGTGCAGGCGGCGGCGCGCATGCGCAGTGCTGTTTTCGCGCAGAGGTGGCAGCAGGTGGGGAGCGGAGAGCGGGGAGGCGCCTTCCTCCGCCCCCCACGCGTGGAGGGATCCCCGCGGCAGCCGCTGCGGGTCACAGGTAGGTCTGGCGTGGGGCAGGGCACAGCTGGTGCGTGCTGCTGAGCCCTGCAGGCGTAGAGAGTGGCGCATCAGCCAGTTGTGTGGCTGCGTTCTGCAAGGTGGAGGCGCCACCTGTGCCGCACTGGGCAGGTGTTTGGGTGGGACGCCGGTGTGGCTGGCTGGCTGGCGCCTCAGAAGCGTTCCCCTCCTCTCTGCCTGGACTGGGGATAGTGCGGTGGATGACCGGGGTGGTGCTGCGTGCCGTTGCAACTCGCAACGTTGCAGTGGATGGGGTGTAGAAGCAACGGAGGAGAAAAACGTTTTTCTTGTTACTGTGCTCAGTGGTGCGCTAATGAACTTCAGGTTACAGTTTCTGAAGCATATGGGTGTGCAAATTTACTAGAAATGAGGGTGTTTGAGGGGGGAAGGCCTAGCTGTGCCGTATTTATGTGATGTCATCAGTAATCAAGGCCAGAGTGGCTTCTCCAGGTTGTCGTGGAGGCCCACATCAAACAAAATGGCAATAGTTAACAGGTTAAGTAGTGTGGTCGTGTAAAGAAGGTACACTTGAACTTCTGATTTTCTTTGAACTTAAGCATTATAAAATACTGTGTTCATGGTTAAGAGGCTCACATTTTAATTCATGTGACTTTAAGGCCTGTTAGAGGTGTAGCATTGTCCTCAAGAGGTTTTTTCTTTTAACACATGTATATGCTTCTTAGTAGATCTCCTAATCCGATAGATATCCAGTGGAAATGCCTACATTAGATTATATTGTTGCATAATAGTAATATTGAAATAAATCTACGTGTTGTAACTTGATCCTTAACACAGACTTGTTGAATGGAAAAATCAGATGGAATTGTTGATGTAAAAATATTATCTTAAAATAAAGGAGCTAACAGCTCAACTGTTCTGGGCAGCAGTCAATAACCTTAAAAATGCAGCCATCATGCAGTCACAGAAAAATAACACTTTAACATCTAGAGAGCTTATTTAACATGCTAATTTGTGGAAGTAAGAGTATGTTAATAAATACATTTGGTCAATACCCCAGATTGTACGAGCAGATACAATATTATGATTAAATTTTTTGGATTCACATCTGCAAGATCAAGATATTCTGCAGGCATGATGTTTGGCTCTCTTTTGCAATTTAAAATGTATTTGGGGCCATTATTTGTTATACCAGTTTGATGTAGTTACAGTTATTACAATATTTACTTTATGTTTTTTAAAATAAAAATGTGAAGAATGTGCTTCTGTAAGCTCTGTGCAAAAACAGCAAATATCAATGTGAGAAATATATTTTTCTGATTAGGTACTAGTTTGTGCAGTCCTATAGAAACATATGAAGGAGAGTATTACCTTGAATATTCAAGAATTCTTTGGAGGGGAAAAAATTTAACACACAACCCACTGCTATTAGATATGTGAACTTGGGTAGGTAATTTCTCAGTTTCCAGGTCCCTGAAATGAGACTAATGGTACTGTCAGACCTATCATAAAATGAATTCACTAATGACTGCATGAGGACTTGTGCAATTCATGAATCATGGCAAATACTCCCACTGTTTATTCCTCGAGTTTGGCAATTACCTTATTTTGTATGCTCCAGAAGTATCAAATCAAGTTCCTATGTCTATATAATCCAGAAAGGAAATGTACTAATAATTTTGGATAGAAACACTTTTTTATAATGCCAAATAATTAAAGTACAGAAAATCTTGTGTTGTCACTAACTGTTCTAAGTGCTCATTGTGTGTTCTTTTTCAAAGACTCTTAAGAGGTCTTTGTTATCATAGTTATGTTCTCAGTTTAGGAGACTTAATATGTTGCTTGGAATAAAAGGCGCTTTATCAGCTCTAACCTTGCTACCAAGTGTAGCAGTGTTGAATCGATGGTTCATGTGATATTGTGGAACAACGTATTTTGCTGTACAAATAATTAATTTAATAAGACTATTTCGAATGTTGTGTAGGCTTGAAACTGATCATAACAGAGTTGATTCAAAGAAGGATATAATAATTACATAAATCACTTGAAACAGTCATTTTGATGCTCTTATTGAGGGATGACTTAAATCTGAATTCCTATCCAGTACAAAGTCTGTTTTCAAGAAGATGCGAATCCCAGTAGATAGGCATACATGCCATACTCTGCCATGTTTGCTGATATGTCCTGCTTTAGCTTGTATTGCTATGCCAATTTCAGGTATTTAGGAGATCAACATTAACTGTAGTATGTTAGTTTTCCTGTAAAGGCTCTTTTAGTAGTGCTTCTGTTTGGGATATAGAGACAAGAAATATACTATAATATAGACATATGCTTTTTCTCCCAGCACAGGAGCTGATCTTGCTAGCCAAGAGGCTGAACAACCAATGAACAAAAATATTTTAAATACTACTGATTTTACATAATCTGTTGCAAATAGAAACATTTTACACATTAAAAATTTAAGAAATCTTATTTTAGTAACTGATTCCTAATTAGTAAGTAAATCCTCATTTTTACTGTGTTTGATTGTGATTTTTGGGAGAAGGCATTTTTTATGTTAAAAAAAGACAACATTTCCACAGTGATTAGCCGTTGACTAAACTGGGTACTGATTCTCCTTCCAAAACAAAAAAAAAACACCCAAGTTTTTCCCCATCTAGATCTTTTTAATAGTATAATCGCTAATTAGGCTTATCTGGGCTTTTTGTCAGAATTGTCTTTATGCCAAAAATCTCAAGATTATTCATAAAATGGAGATATGAAGGCCAAAAGACACTTCACCAGTATGTTGCTCTTCCTTAGTTTGCAGATTGAATGCATTTTTTTTCCATTTCCTCTCCACTTGATGTTTTCCTGTGTTGTGGGCTAGTTATATGTTTATGTCATGAGTTTATTTTGGAAATCACTGCAGTGACACAGGTGTACATCACATTTTTTTGTAAGGGTTATAAGATGAGGAAAATGAGTTCCAAGTTATAAAACTTACTATGGTATGTGAATGTTGTGGGTGTTTTGTTTGGTGGGTTTTCTTCCTCCCCAATGCATTTTTATGCAATATTTCTCTTAAATGCAGTGAAATATAAGATTGTTAATATTTTTCAGTTAAATCTGAAAATTCTGGACTCTTTACTTCTCTTCAGTACATGACATTAATTAGAGATTTACATACACAAAACAATTGGGATCTCATAAGTTGACCAACACAAATGATGCTTTCATGATGTATATTTGTCATTCTGGTATTTCAGCTATACTTATTGCACTATATGCTCTACTGTATGAAAAAAAATGCTTTCCTGTTTCCACCATACTGTAAGAAACTGTTCATCAAGCAACAGTGACTTATCCAAACACAAGATGGAGAGGAAGATAAGATTGTGGAGGAACAAAAAACTAGGTGTTTTTTTTTTCCTGACAACTCATTAAGAAGCAGAGAGAAAGTTAGGTTGTTATCTGAAGTGATCTCTGTAATCAGCTGGTTTTGTCAAGTTGGACAGTTGCAGAGTGTCTTAATATCTGAATAAAATTTAGATGTGAAATGGGTAACGGTATTTAAAATACCTATAGCTCAGTCTTGTTGTGGATATTAAAGCCTGATGTCTGATCACAAAGAAGGTAACTGTAAAGTATTCTAGTTTTGAAATTTTCAGTCAGGAGGATCTGGAGCATAGGTTTTGTCAACCTTTGAGTTCTGGTTATCATTTTAAAGGCAAAAGCTTGCATGATGTGCGACTTAATTTTCATTTCCCTGAAGAGATTTTTTTTTTTTGCGTCATTTGTGGTGCGTTTAGGTATCTTACCTTTTTTTGTTTGTGTGGGGATTTTTGTTACTTTCATTTTCCTCCCTATTTCTGTAGCAATAGGGGTCAGAAAATCCTTGAGTTCCTATGTAGAATGTTTAAGTCTCTGGAAGCATCTGATCATTAAAGTTCATTACCACTGAACAAAGCATAATACCTTTCATCTTCTGATAACTCATCATATGGTGGTGCCTCTTGGATACAAGCCATCTCCTCAGGCAGTGCTCCAAAATCTCTGCCTTTTGGCAGTCCATGATCTTTTCCAAAATTCCTGGGGAGTTGAGTTTCCCCAGTCGAGCTCGTTGCATGATGAGCACTACTTAGTTACTCCGTATAGCGCTGGTTGCTGGAGGGGATGTGTAGAGAGGATGTTTCCTTTAAACACCCAGTGTAGCACAGGCAACTGTGGTGCCAAAAGGAGATGTGCTTCTGTAACAGTAACTCCTGAAGTAACTCGAACCCCCTTATATGCTGGTAGTATCTCTTTTTCACTTGAGATGTAGTGGGCATCTGTTCCTTGATACCCCCCCAGCAACAAAACCCTAATAGTCAACCTTGAGTTTCTTCTGATGTTTTCTGCCAGAGGCTCCAGGTGAGGCCATGCTCCCCAGCTGCAGTATAGAGTGCATTTTGCACAGCTGGTCCTGTCCTTACAGGTGCGAGAGTTACTGCAAGAGTTATTTCCTGTTTGATATGTTCAAAGGCTTGTTGTTGCTTAGGGCCCCACTCAAAATCGTTCTTCTTTTGGGTTACTCAATGGAGAGGGCTCAAAGCTGACCATAAGATGGAATATGCATTCTGCAGAACCCCACAAGGCCTAGGAAAGCTTGTGTTTCCTTCTTGTTAGCTGGTGGAGACATAACTGCTATTTTGTCAACATTCATAGGCAGGTGATGGTGTCCGTTCTGCCATTTCATTCCCAAGGACTGAATTTCCTGTGCAGGTCCCTTGACTTTGCTTTTCTCTAAGGTGAAATCAGCTTTCAGAAGAATGTGAATTACTTTTTTTCTCAAATACTACTTTTGTCTTGTTGCCACACACAATGACACCATCAGTGTATTGTAGATGTTCAGGGGCATCACCCTTTTCCAATTAAGTTTGGATTAGTCCATGACAAATGGTAGGGCTGTGCTTCTACTCCTAGTTGATTCCAGGTGTGAATCACCCCTCCATGTGAAAGAAAACTGTGGCTTGCACTCTGCTGCCAAAGGGATTGAGAAAAATGCATTGGCAGTGTCAGTTGTAGCATACTACTTGTCTGCCTTTGACTCCAGTTCATATTGGAACTCTTAACATGTCTGGTACAGCAGCACTCAGTGGTGGCATTCCTTCATTCAGGCCACAATAGTCTACTGTTAACCTCCACCCTTCATCAGACATCATCAGACTTCTGCACTGGCTGTATGGGACTATTAAAAGGTGAGTGAGTCTTGCTGATCACTTCTTGGCTCTCCAGTTGATGGATCAACTCATGGATGGGAGCCAGGGGGTCTTGGTTTGTATAATATTGCTGCTGGTGCACTGTTCTGGTTGCGGTTGGCACCTGCTTTTCTTCAACTTGCAGGAGCCCCACAGTGAAAGGATCTTCTGAGAGGTCAAGCAGGATAGACAGCTGTTTGATTTTCTCTGTATTCACAGTGTCTACACCAAAGCCCATCAGTACCCCTTTAGATCCCTGAAGTACCCTGTTCTGAGGTAGTTGGTGCCAAGGATACAAGGGTCCTCTGGGCTTTTCACAATGGAGTGCTTTTCCCACTCATCCCATTAAGTTCACTTCAGCCTCCAACACAGCCAATTCTTGGCATTCTGCTGTCACTCCAGAAATCTGGATGGGTTCTGCGCCCCTGTACCCCAATGGCACCAGTGTCTACCAAAGACTTACATTTCTGTGGGTCTGAAGTGCCAGGCCATCAAATCCACACAGTGCAGTATACCCAGTCATCCCATCCCTCCTCCTGGCTGAAGGCAAGGACCCTCTATTCCTGTTCCTGGTCAGAGCATTCACTGTTTGATCTTTGCAGTGCCAGACCAGAAGTCCCCTCACCAAGAGCAAGGGAGGTGATTTCAGTTCTTCTATGTCTGGTAGAAGGTTGATGGCCACCTTGTGTCTCTACAGGGACTGTGCTGACATCTTTCCTGGGTGACCCTTTCTTAACAGCTGTCTTCACTCTCAGTCTGCATACACAGGCTTCCAGCCTAAAAGTGGGTTCCCCATCCCGCTTACTCATGTCCTCCTCTGTTTACACAGGAAGAACCACAGTGCACCATGCACCCTGTGCCAGGGGCTCCCTTTCTCTCTGACTGGAGCAGGAGAGGACTGATTTCCTGGGGCACCCCTGACAGCCAAGGTGCTGCCCTGTAGGGACAAGGAGGTACAAAGGCTTTCTTCAAAGTTTTGGAGCCAAGATGATTCTTTCTCCACAGTTGATATATCCATATCTAGGCAATACATTGCTGCCAAGACTTTAGAATATGATGCGGTACTTTGAATCAAATCACCTTCCTCCACATGGCTTGTGTACAGGACGTCCTGTAGATCTTTGGAGACCTTGTCATAGTCTAGATCACTGCAGATAACTTCCAGTATTACTAGTTCTCTCAGGTACTGGATGCCTTCATCTGTAGTAGTCCGTGTTTCTGGGAAGTTCACAAGATCTTCCTTGAATGGATACCATGCCCTCATACTTGAGAGGAGCTGTCGCCAGAGACTGCATATTGCTGCGTCTTTTCCAATTTTTCTCTCAATTCCTCAGTTTCTAGCAAGGGATCTTGGCTGTTGGGCTTCATTGCCTTCTAGTTGCTGACTGTTGGCCCCATCATTGGGGCAGCCAGGCAGCAAGCCATTCACCTGGCTGGCGGCTGTAATATTTTCACACATCTTGAAGTTCTGAGGAGGTCAGGGACTGGGTATTTTCTGCTTTCTGTCTAAATTCTGTCACTCCTTCCTCCCATTTGTTGAAGGTCCTCTTGATCAAACCTTTTCTCTTCTTCCTGCTCCCTTATTAATTGCTGATACTGACCCATTGTTTTTCTTGTCCACTGTTTCTTTTTCACTCTTGAGCAATTATTCTAATTGTTGTTTGTGTCCCTGTCTCAACCACAGTCCTCTGAGAGTACTGAACTGTGCCTTGGTAGGCACAGGCCAGGCCCATTACAGTGCTACAAGCTGTTGGTTTTCATTGGTAGACAAGGCACCCTTCTGTCAGTGTGCCAGGGTTGCTTGCCCGTTCAGGTATGTGAAGTCTCAGGTTATGGGAGGTGATACCTGTCCCAGGAATCTGGCCAAATACTTCCACACACCCTAGATCCTGGGACCAGCTGCCTCAGGGCAGATTTCAATATTGCCTCACCTAAAATTTGTCTTCTCTTACATCAGGATGAGACCAAATTCCCCAAAACCCGTAATATGCCAACAGTATTAATGAATAGTATTAAACAGGTCATGTAAGGGTGAGCAAGGACCTTGGCAGCCTGCATAACAAAACCATGCACATCAAGCCTGGGCAGGGAGAGGAAGGTGTTTCCCCTTATCCTCCCCACAATATAGCTCCCCCACCACAGCAAGGCCATCAGTGCCAGGGCAAAGCACATAGCCATTATTTCTTTTAACATGTTCCCAAGCTTAGCAAAATAGAGATAAGCAGTTTGGCCAACAAACTCCATGACCCACCCAGCAGCTTGCCGCTGAACAACTACTATAGCTTTAGCACACTTAATATAAAACTGCTGTTGTCTCATGCCCCTTGTTGGGCACCAAAAAGGACTGTGGTGAGTTGACCTTGGCTGAACTCCAGGTGCCCACCAAGTTGCTCGTTCCTTCCCCCCCTCAGCAGAATGGGGTGGCGGGGGGGCACGGTGAGTAAGATTATAAAACCTCATGGGTCAAGATAAAGGCAGTTTAATGAAGCAATACCAAAGGTCATGTGTGTGGAAGCAAAGGAAAAGAAAAGATGTTATTCTCTACTTCTCATTAGGAGGCGATGTTCAGCCACTTCCTGGGAAGCAGGGCTTCACTATGCGTAGTGGTTGCTCCAGAAAATGTTGTAAATAACAAATGTCTCCACTTTCTCCTCCTTTCTTTTGGCTTCCATGTCTAAACAGACATCATATGGTATGGAGTATCCCTTTGGTCAATTTGGGTCAGCTCTGCTGGCAATGTCCCTTGCCCATCCCCGGCCTACTGGTGATGGAGGGGAGTGTTGGAAGGACAGCCTTGACGCTCTGCAAGTGCTGCTCAGCAGTAGCCAAAATGCTGGTGTGTTATCACCCCCTTTCTAGCTACCAATACAACGCACAGCACTATGAGGGCTGCTATGGGGCTCAGCCAGACCCAATACATTGATGTTCATGAGAAGGTTGGAAAATGAAGCTCTGTCTTAAAATTTAACTTCTGACTAGAATAATTGAATTTGCTGAGGTGATACTGCAGTGTGTTGGCATGTCATCAAAAGAGGGCAGAGATAATCTTGTTCGGAGTTTTTATTTTATGTTTAAGAGAAATCTAAACATAACAGGTTAGGTTTAAATTCTGTTCTGAATCTTCTTAAAATGCCTGGTTTCCTTACTTATTTTTTATTTTAGCTGGCCTATATAGCTGCCACCTTAAGCAACAATAAGAAATTGTAGTCCCATGTAAATATAGGAATTCCACAGTAGTGGAGTTTAACTAAGATTTTCTTGACCAAAGCCTTCTCAGATGAGTTATTTCACTCTTAATATTGTGTTTAATTAAATGTCATTAATTAGTTTGTGTCATTATAAATGTCATTAACTAGTATTTTTTAACATTAATGCACCTCTGTGTGTTAACTGAAGTACACTGAAGTGAACTTGAGTAAATGCATATGGTTTCTTACTATTCAGCTAGACTTTTTGCAACTAGGTGTCTGTAACACGTCAGTACCTCTGCATGTTCACGAAGCTTTCTGATAAGGTAAGAGGAATGACTGCTGCAACTGGAGTGTGACATGGGTTCTGTTTTCTCTGGCTCAGTGAAAGTGTTCTCCGATATTTTTTTTTTTTTTCTCCAAGTAGTTATGCCTATTCAAACCTATTTAAGTCCTTGGGTTTCCATCTATCAAGTTCCAGGATGGAATGTTAGAGAATGCGGTGTTGTACAAGTGCAGGGGTTTTGGATTAGAACCTCCCTAGGTTTTTGTTGAACTTCTAGGGCTGGACGTCAGAATTAACCTTCTGATATAGGAACTTTGTAGGTGTACTAAACATAGAATTCTATTCAAAACATTGCTACTGTGGAAATGGAAATATATGGATGTTTCCATACAAATGAAATACTAAGTTTGGATTTTGAAATGTTAAAAATTACTGTCAATCCCTGTAAACTGAAGGTGTTCTATGTATTAAGTTCAGAGTAAGCAACATGGGATTATAACTGGCTAATGGAAAACATTTCTTTTGAATTTGTTGTAAACTTGATTTCTGATTTAATAGTAGTTCTTGGTGAAGAAAAGCTTTAGTGTAGTGGGTAATTTAAAATTAATTTTAATGAAGTTGTTCTCCAGGCTTCACAAATTTGTTTGAGCCACTGGCCTCTTGGACATTTGAACTTCAAGCATACTTTAATTTAGCCCTCTAAATCTGTGCAGTATTATCAAAGATTATAGTAATCAGTGTAGCTGTTTACATATATGCAGCTTTTTCTTGCATTGCAGATCATCCTAATACAAGGACGAAAGGAAAAGCCAGATGGTGTATTTCAACATTTTTAAAGTTTGAAATGCTGTGGTGCTGATAAATGTATCGGACAGCTACTGCTGGCATGATTAATCAGTCCTGAAATAACCAACTAAAGCTGGCAACACACATGCACAGTTATATAAGTTTATAGATGTTTTCATAAAAGAGGTAGATGGAGGGCATGTTTTCCCACTATTTTTAGGGGGGGCTTACTGTTGTGGGTCATAGGCTGTGTTTTGGTAGAAGGTTAGAAATAATTGAACACTAATTCTGTTCAGGATCGCCCCATGTGCTCTTCCAGTTACTTTGTTTTAAAATAGCCATACTTCTTTTTTGTAAAAGAGGTGTACATGGTGAACTGAGGCAGGTATTGAAGAGTTCCCTCTAGAATTGATCCACTGTTGCCTAGAGAAGTGCACACGATTTGCATTACTGAACAGATATTAGAGAGGAACCTGTATCATATTTAGTCTGATTGCATTAAAAATGTATATTTGTTTGATAAACCCCCCTACCGACCCCACAGATTCCCACACCACTTATTTAGGAACAAACTACTCAGTATTGTTACAAGATTCCAGCAAAATTCAAGATGGGATTCTAGATATGTCTCCTCTTTGAAAAAATTACATGACAATACCATATAATTCATATTGTATATTTGGATTTCTGTGGGTGCTGAAGTTCTGGAGTGTTCTTGAGGTTATTTTCTAGCTTTCTTATTTCTAAAGTGAACTTCCTTCCCCTACCCCACCCCCCCTAAGTAAAACTGTTTTATTGGGCAGCTAATATTACACAGTATTTCAAAATAGGTGGTGCTGTGAAAAGGTATAGATAGGTTTATTAAGGGTTGAGTTTGTTGGGGGTTTTTGTGGGTGGTGCTGGTGATTATTTTTTTAAGACTGAAATGAGGCTGCTTTTGAAAAGTATTCCCTAATGTTTGTTAGTTCTATGCATGATTTGGCTCTGTATCTGTGGCTGTTAATATGTGACATAAAATTCTGAACTGCCTGGAGTCATGAGGGATTTGAAGTATGTGATACAAATCCTGCATCACAGACCTAGCAGGGCTGCCTCTCTGTGGTTTCTGGTTTATTTTAGTTTTCTCTTTACCAGTGGTGCTCCAAGCAGCTGCAGTGTTGCAGCTGTGCATTAACAGTTTCCTGCCTGTCAAAGAAACCATGCCTCTGCCCCCCCTCTGCCTGTGCAGTTTGTTGCAGTGTGGAAGAGAGGGAGGTGCTTTGCTGTATAAATATTTTATCCGCTGCTCACTTGTCACTGAGGCTGGTCTTGAGTGCATGTTGCAGCCATCTTAATCACATTTTCAGTGCAGCTGAGACAGTGCAGTTTCAAAATGGCTGACGAATGCTCTTCATTGCAGCAGATTAGCTTGACTGTATGCAAATGAGCAGAGCTGTTGGCATCATATGCTGCAGACCTTAGAGGTAAGCACCAGCTCTGCTTTGCTGAGACACAATTTCAAACTTTGTTTAGGCAAAACTAACTACTTCTAAGCTGTATAAAATATCTTAAAACTATTGTTCTTCTTTTGCCAGCTGGAGGGTGGTTTTGGTGGGCTTTTTATTTTGGTTTGGTGGTTTTGGGTTTGGGGTTTTTTTGTTTTCCCTCTCATTGAATTAATTCGTAGACCTTTATCCTTTTTCACTTACAGGGTAGGTTGGGTGGGACCAGAGAGGTCAAAGGTCATATACATGTCTTGCAAATAAAATTATTGAATTTTGGCTTACTGCCTTACCAGGCCAGAAGAACTCTCACTTTATGTTGCCCTTTTTCAAAAAGCTCACCTCCAACATAAAATAAATTTTTTATAAACTTCATTACATTTTTGCAACGAGGTGGTTAGATTTACATTTGATAATCGTATTTTCACCATGTAACATTTTCCAATGATAGGTAAGAACTACAAAACCTGTGTTAAATACATCGGAATAGCAGTAATTATGTAAATTAACTATTGTGCAGGTAGCAGTTATTTGTTACTCAAGGGTAGCACTACTATAAATTCTGCAAAACTACTACAAATGGTAAGAGTGGAAGTTTCAAGGTAAATTATTCTTTCATTTCTTTTATGTAACATAATTGAAATCTGCATTTCAAAGCGCTGGTGGTTTCACATGCCCTGTGCGTGTTACTGGTTGGTGGCCTAGCTACCTGTCATGCTCAGCACTCACTAGAAGGTAGTTGATAGGTGTCAGTGCCTAGGGGTGAAGATGGCTGAAAAGTACTGCTCAATTTTTTCCATTGGTGAGAAGGAGAACAGAAAAGCAGGAGGAGAAAAAAAAAAGATGTTTTTCTTCACAATTCACTCATTTTCTTGTTTTGTGTCTGTCTCACAAAGACCCTAAGGTCTTTGTGGGATCTTATGCTGGATATGAGTTAATTTGAGGGTAATTAAATAGTTACTTAGTTTTCTGAAGAACTCCAACAGGAGCAGCAGAAGAGTTTGATAACTCACAGGATGTAGCTCATAGTATTTTCCTGTCTGAAGCTGAACTTGGTGCTAAGGATGTGTAAAAGGCAGTACTAAACGCCTAAAAGTTTTTAGTCCTTCCTCAGTATTTTTCAGGTGAATTTGGTGCTCTTAGCATACTCTTTAACAAAGCACTTGGTGGTTAAATTAGTTTTGAAATGTTCCTGTAACTTACCTACTTTAGTTAATGATGGTATGCTGTTTATAAAGAAACAAAGTATTCTGGATAGATAGCGCATCAGGTTCTCGGGAGACACGGTTTCTCCATGTTTACCATATGCACTTGATTTGAAGAAACAACAACAACAAAAGGTAAAATACAGAATTTAAACCCCAGGTGGACTGCTGATTTGTAAGTAGTTGGTTATAGGGTTTTCCTGCTTTACAATAAAAAAAAATCAGTGGCAGGAATA
Organism: Microhierax caerulescens; assembly: GCA_035590215.1. Classification (NCBI taxonomy): domain Eukaryota; kingdom Metazoa; phylum Chordata; class Aves; order Falconiformes; family Falconidae; genus Microhierax; species Microhierax caerulescens. The sequence continues at coordinate 37,775,578 of JAVJGJ010000057.1, read as the reverse complement.
ATGTAATGTGTGGTTGCAGGTAACGATGAAATGAAGCTAGGTAGGTAGTTTTATTACTTGCTTTATTGCTAGTAGTATTTTGTTTAGTGGATTTGATTTAAGGTTTTAGTTCATAGTGGCTTTTCTTGATTGGGTAAGATAGTTAAAGATCCTGAGAACATTTGGGCACTTTGAAATGTCTGAAAACTCTGACAACAAATTCTACTTCAATGCATTTGTCTTGATGTGAAGTTTTGCCATATGTTCAACTC
>JAVJGJ010000057.1:37737127-37775227 GCA_035590215.1 Microhierax caerulescens | reverse complement strand
AATGTCTGAAAACTCTGACAACAAATTCTACTTCAATGCATTTGTCTTGATGTGAAGTTTTGCCATATGTTCAACTCTAATCTAATGAATGTAGATTACATCTAATGAATGTAGATTAATAATGTAGTGAGATTTCCATTCTTCCCATCCTCCAAACAGTAATATTTCTGGTTTTCTGCAAGATATTCTGAGTCAAGACATCCTTACCCCAGTCTTATAAATGATTACTGAGGTTTGTGTTTGTGTGTTTTTTAGTAAGTTATTGTTGTTCATTAATTCCAGATGTTAATGACTCGTTCAAAGCAAGTAGAAACTTTTTTTTTTTATAATGAGATCCCGAAGCTACTTTGTAATCACTGAAGGGGATGAAATTTTATGTTTAAAACCTATTTACCATACACATCCAGTGGTGGTTTTGTTGTTGGCTTTTTTTTGGTTTTGTGTTTTTTGGTTGGTTTTTTTAAACGGTGCATTTAAAAATGTTATAAAACAGCAGGCATATAAAAATTGTCAAGTGCTATTGGTGCTGTTGGTTTGGTGGTTTTTTTTTTAACCCCTTTAATGGGAACATAAAAAGGAAAAGTAGCGCAGCTTCTGACATTCGCTGTAAGGAGTGGTTCTTCACATGTATTATGTTTGAGTAAAACATTGCACGTTCACACCACATCTTTCACACAGTACTTTTTGTGCCTTTTTTGTTGCCCGTGACTTTCCCTGTGAGCTGAGTAAGCTTACTCCCATTTTACAGAAGAAGCTTGGAGACATTTTCCAGGGTTCAGAGGAAAGCTCTTGTCTTGGTGTCTTCCCTTCCCTTTGGTTTTGGTTTACTTGGCTCTTTAACAGGCAGTTCTCAAAACAGCATCCTTCTTGGAAGCGGTATACAGAACGACTGGCCAAGCAGGGAGCTGCAGCGTTTTGTTCTGTGAGCTGGGTGGGTGGTATGGTTTTGGTGTTTGATCTTTTTTGTTTGACTAGTTTTGGTTTTTTGGTTTTTGGGTTTTGGTTTGTTTGGTTTTTTTCTTTCTTTCTTTCCTAAAGTGGGCGTTGGAATGCATGAAGTACGGTAGGTTTTGAAACCTGTGTTGCATATGGAATGCATCCTTGTTTCCAAAAGTCCAAGTAACTAATGTTTGCTGTACCAGTAGTACTGATAGCTGACAGCAGGATCTCTTCTCTCTTCCCTCCCATGGTGTCAACAGTGTGTTCTTTAGCAGTTCAAAAAGAAAACTAAAAGCACCGATTTACCTGCATGGAAACAAGGCGCTTCAGTGGATAAAAAAAAAAAACCACCAACCAACCAATTTTTTATTAAATACATAAATCAGATGTTAATGACTTAAGTTAGAAATAGTTGTGTATAATGAATTAACGACTTCAACTGAATTGATCGTTGTACATTTTTAATGTGAGATGCATTGTCAGACTCTGCTCAGTGTTCTTCTGTCTGCATTTTCTCCACTTCTGGCATGTGCTGCATTCTAGAACAGTTAGCCTTTGTACTACTGATAGGTAAATTTGAAGGATAGGTTTTCACAAGTAAATTGCTAATAGGGTAGCAGTCTCAAATATGTGTGACTTTCAAAGAGAAATAGCCAACAATAATTTACTCTGAAGGAGTCTATAGAGTCACATTTTTTTCAATTCATTTTTTGCATTTGGTGGATTTGATTATAAGAAAACAATTCTACTTTATTTTCATTTGTGCTCCAACTATTTGGATAGTTTTCATTACTAAATCATACTTGCTTGGGTCCATTCTAACATGGCTTGATTATTTTTTATGTTCCTCTTAAAACAGAATTGTCTCAATTTGTACAGCTGCATCTTCTATTTTGGTAGATATTTTGGGAGCAAACAATTTCAGGCAGGATTCAAAACAAACTGGAATGGACTGCTGAATTAACACAATGCTGCTTAATGCATGTAAATCACTTTCAAACAGCTGACTTGTTTGGTTCCCTAGGTACTAGAAATAAATGGTTACCAAGCACTTAGAACTGTTTGGAATCTTAAATACTTAATCACATTATGACTACTGTTAAACAGTTAAATTGGACCTTTATTTTTAGCTGTAAACTTTACTGTTTTACTGACGAATGTACTGTCTTCAAAGAAATTATGAGTAAGGCAAGCATTTAATTCTTGTTTGCTGCAGCGTCTGGATTTGCAGGTTAAGATCTGTCAGCTTTTCAGTGTTTGTTTAGTAAGTGACAATTCCTCATGTAAATTTAAATGAGCAAAACATGTTTTTTCTAAAGTTGATAAGGAGACAAACAGTATTTCCTTTCTGAAAGAGACTGCAACGTTAAACTCTGTTACTGGCTGGAAGCTACCTGTTTTAGACACTTTTTCACTCCTTTAAAGCAGATACAACTAGTATCAGCCATCAGCTCCCCCCTTCCCCCCCCCTTCCCTGCCTCTTCTGTTGATACATGCTTCTGCTGTAAAATATCTTGAAATAAACCACACTGGCTAAGGTAACGGGTTGATAGACAGTTCTCTATTTCAGAAATGAACATAATTTTCTGTGCCTTTCAAAAAACAGTGTGAGAAGAACTTGAGAACTACCAATCTTCTTGCTGACCTACATGAATAATTTGTTCCATTTCATGCTTTGGGGAAGAGAAGTCAGAGGGGAAGGGGGTATTTTGGACTCTGTGTGTTGCCTGCAGAAGGCCTAGGGCCTTTTATTTTCTTTTACTCTGTGTGTTTTCTTTAGATCAAGCTACTAGTGACAGATTTTATCTTGTTTGTTTGCTTGGTTGGTTTTGGGGTGTGGTGGTGGTTTTTTTTTTTTACAAACTTTGTCAATTAAATGTTTTCATATTTAAAGTTACAACTGAATTAGGCAAATCACTCTGTGGCAGATTTTTCTTACCTTTCTATTCTGAGATGAATCAATTGACATTTAAGATTTGAGGGTGTTTTCTTTGATGCATAGCAATTGAAACCATACAGCTAATAGTAATTATTTGAAATGCAACTGGCCTTACTGGTTTTTGACTGTAACATTTGTTCTTTAAGGTTGGTTCTGATGAGAGACTAGAAAATTCTGTGCATTGGAAGAAGAGTCCTGTTAACTGGCTTTGAGAAGGCAGTCATAAAAGCTCTCAAGTGCTTCCACTGATTGCATGCCTAATGTGGGAAAGGCAGGCAGACATTCTGGTTTTTTCTGTAGTGGCAATCACTGGAGAATATAATGGAGTATGCCATTGTTTATCCTTCCAGGTTATACTGTCACATTGAAAAAAAAACCACACACACCTAAAAAACAAAAAAGACATGCACACACATAGAGCCCCCCCCACACACAAAAAACCCACCACAAATAAAACCCACAAACAAAACAAACCAACAACCCCAAAGCCAAACAAAACTGGAAACAAAGATCCCCAAATATCCCATCTTGGAAGCAGCTTAAGTGGTGCCTGTGCTAGCTCTCAGGGTGGGTTGGTCAGCTCGTACATGGCAGGAGGATGCTGCCCTTAGCTGGGGCTTGGCCCACCTCACGCTCCGCAGCAGCCCTGTGCCCTGTACAGCTGAGTTGGTGTGTTTTTAACTACTCAGCCAACCGCTCCTCCTCTCAGTAAAAACATTTTGCATTTGAAAACGAGCTTTATCATAGCTAGTGCAGGGTAATAGGCAGGAAAGCACAGAGAGGAAGGTACAGCCGAGGGAGTGTGGGTGACTGCCAGAATGTTCTGGAAGTGAGGTGGTGCCCTCCCCCAGACTGTAGATTTAGAGCTCCCCCTCGGGGCTGCCGGCAAGCTCTGGCTTGGACTTCCCTGGGCGGACTGGAGCCAAGAATAGAAATTTCTCTAAGTACAGGCTTTTATTTTGCAGTATCTGTTCTGCTGTGATGAGAATCATGCTGTTATTCTGGTATTTGAGCACAAGGCTGTAGAGCTAGGGCAGGGGGTGGCCATATGTGGGGAACACAAAGGGGGTTTTGGTTTGATTTTTTTTTTTTTTTAAAGCAGCATTGGTGCCCTTTATTTTTAAGCTCAGAGGCTATTCATCTGATGATTCATTCTGCAAATGACAACAGCATCACTGAAAGATATGTTCTGCAGAGTGCTTAAATGTGCTAACATACACAAATCTGTCTGAAAGTAAGATAAATCAAAAGATACTGTGACATAAAAGAAGAGCAATACCAGATCACTTGTATAGTTAATGACTGTCATTTTAATGTGGCAGTCGTTCAGGAAAAATAATTAATTTTCCCTTACACATCACTTCAGGCTTTTGAATACAACAGCTGAGGAGGAACTGTAACCACCAGTGAAAAGTAATTTGCATTACTAAATACTTTCAGACACAAAATTGCTATCTTTTTGACATTACAGATGAGCAAATTGTGTTACGCTCAAATAACCTAGAACCAGCCATACAGCAAATCACGTTCACAGTGGAAAAGGGGGCATACAAAGTAATTTGACTATATATAGCCTTGACACTGTTGGCATTCTGAAGAGGAACAATGCAGGGAACTGGAAGAGACTGGTGGTGAAAAGCAGGCTCTTCTGGTCCTGAGGGGCTCTGCCTTTGCAGTGCTGGAACCGGCAAACGTCAGTGTCTACATCACTTTCCTTTTCCACTAAATGGTGCCAGGCTGCAACTACAGCAGTGTTGCTAGATGTGTAGCTAGCCAAACATTACTGAGGATTTAACTTGATTTTATTTAGGGTTTCACAAATTCATGTTTATACTTACTGTGCTAAATAGTAAGTTTATTTGCTTTGAGTGGTTTCAGGCTCTTAAGAGTTTCTTACAAGGCAGAAACTGTGGGGAAAAAGGTTTACATCCTTTACATACACACACTTAATGGCCTGGTTTTTTCCTCAAAAAGTTTTTTTCCTCAAAAAGACTTTTAGAATAAGCATTTGTAAAATGTAATTAATTTATTAATGCAATTGGCCTTTTAATTGGAAGGACAAAAGTAAGAACTGGAAATTAACTATTTGAATTCAGAGTGAGGCAGAAATCCAAGCTTCTGCCTTGTAATTTTTACTGTACCTTTTAGGTACTTGAAAAGTTAAAGTCCATAGCTCTGGATTGGGGATTTTTTTCTCCATCTGCCTAATGAAGAAAAATTAAATGTGAAGCGGAAACAGCATATTAAATGGCCAGACATGTTACCTGTCAGCATTAGGTTAAAAATGGATCCGCCTTACTTGGAGCTGATACTTATTTACTTGTTATTGGTAGGCTGTGAAATATGGAAATACTAGTTTAAGAAAAGCTGGTTGCTGAGGATTGAGCATAGTCATGTTTTTGGTGTTAATTGCTACTATGTAGGGCTCACCAGAATCACTGTAACACTGCAATGTGAAGTGTCCTACTAGGACAGGCTTCAGGGTGAAATTTCTGTTGCAGACACTGTTGTCAGTTTTCATTTATATAAATAGTAAGAGCAGCACTTGACTTCTGACATGGATCCGGATTATTAGTAAGCAAATAACTAGACAATATATTCTAGAACCTGTAGTAGTCTGGTGGGGGTGGGTGGGGAAGCTGTGCTCAGCAATATCCTGATGTAATGTAGTCTTGAAATGAGGCCCCCTTTATGCAGATTTTTACTGGGCCAGCTAGCTGTAACTGCAGTCTGGCTCCGCGTCGGCAGCAACTAACATGTGTCATGGACTTCTGTGTACAGATTGCAGGAACACTGTGGTTTCTGGACTGAAAAAACTGCACTGAAGCATGTGAAAATATGTACAAGGGAACCTAGGCATAATGAGATAGCTAGTATGTGAAAATACTGAGGACATTTCAGCTTTTTTTTTTTTTGTGTGCTGTGCTGTAATAAATTTATGCTTGTTGGTACTACCGTGTGGTATGTGGGAGGTACTTCACTGCACATAGTTGCTGCAGTGCTAATAGTTGGCAGCACAGAAGGCAGCACAAAGAGTCCGACTGAAGGCACTTGCAGTTGCAAGGTTCCCTTGGAGGCTGTGGCATTCTTAGTGAGCTGCAGGGGCACTCCTGACACTTCAGCCACATGTGTGGAGAAGTGGGAGTTCCAGCAGGCTTTAACAAGTAGAGGTACAACAGCATAGCTCAGGCTGGCTAAAAAATAGTACTCATTCTGCTATGTAAACAAAACAAGTTCTTAGTATCAAGATGGCTGACCTGGAAGTCTACTTGTAGCGCGTGATATGCAAATGAGCTACGTGTCAGTGGCTTACTCAGAGGAGGAAGGTCATTTTGCACATGCCACCTTCTCACCAGGTAAGAGAAGTAACTAATTTTCTGCATTAATGTTTTAGAGGCCTTTGAAGTTATTTTTCCACTTAGGTACCCATCCCCCACTTTGGCATAATGCCAGGAATTAAATTTAAAGATGAGGTATTTTCTGGGAAGCCTGGAAGTCATCTGTTCTTGCTGTGATTATTTTTGTGTTGCTGTTGTTACAGGGCACATGAAGTAACAATTATTGTGAAATATTTATTTAAGTAAAAATGAAGACTTTAAAAAATACTATAAATTTGAGTATGTAAGTTTTGCTGCTGATGTTACAAGTTTTGTTTGGTTCAAACCTCTACTGTTTTGCCACTCTGTTATTTTTTTCTCTATCTCTATAGTGACACCAGTTGATGCACATGGAGGCTTAGCAATACCTTAGCTTATCCCTGAAAAGGGTGCAGAGCTAAGAAGGTAGAATACGTGCAATTAGCGGGGTTTTGGGCTTCACGGTTTTATGAAGAAGCTTCATTATCCTGGTTGTGGTTTGAATTCTCTTCTTTTTGAGATGGTAAAGTTGTTAAAAGTATTGAATACTGAACTGTTGTCCATGTATCTTTTAGTATAAATACACATTCTCAGGTGTATTTATATGACTTTTAAAAAAGTGTATTTGTAAATAGGGAAACAGATCAGAATGTGATATTTATCTGATCTCCCCCTGAGAAGAAAGTAAGTTTGCCTTAAAGCAGCAAATTTTAACAAAATGACAGTGTTGTTAATTACCTAATATACTGCATTGTATTGTGGTTATGCATGCAGTGCGTGAAATGACAGCATGGGTTAGATGTGCTAGTTCTGTGCAAACGTATTTGCATTGATTCTGTTTTACAAGTCAAAAAAGTTGTGAAAGGGTGAGAGACTAGAAAGGGTTCGTGGTGAAAGAAAATGACTGGATCTGTGAGGTCTCTGAGCTAGAAAAAAGAGATTAATTGGAGATGCATGAACAGGCCAAGGAAAACGAGGTCACTTAAAGGTAGACAGCAGGTCAAAGTAGGGATGTGCAACTGGCAGTAGACAGGCCTGGTTCAGCTAAAGGAAAAATGAGATTAATCGAAGCGAATAAAACTAAAAAGGTAGAAGGGCAAAGTAGGCAGGTAGATTATTTGAGTTTAAAATGGCAGTGCTAGGGACTATAAGCACTGGAGCCATTCTGAAATAGACTATGAATTAAGGCCAGCAGAGAAGATGTAAATATGGTAGGAAAGAGAACTCCAACTGGTTGATATTGAGGAGCGGCAATTTTGGTGATAATAGAGAAAGGTATGCTTCTGCATTGACATGGCACAGTAGAATGCTGCATGCCAACAACTTAGGCCAAATGAGCCTTTTTTGGGGGTACATACTTTGAAACTTTTGATAACTCCTTTTTTTAGTGATAACTCAAAATTTGACATGAGTGACAATTTTGCTTGTCATTTGGAAGTCTGGTTATATGCATGTCCAGACTAAAACCAGTACAAAAATCAGTACAAAAATGATACATGTATGAAAGTATGTAAATAGGTATATGGTATATTTCCACAAATTACACTAGAAATCACAGTTAACAGCTATAAAGGTTGTCTGTAAAAACAAATTTTATTAAAATCAGTGTGGTTTCATTGCAATGTGAAGGAAGCAATTCAGGGCCCCTCCTTCTTTTCTGTAAAGTGTAAGTGCGAGGATGGTAGAGGAGAAATGGCATTGAGTGGGGCATGAAAAATGTAGAAAACTGATTAAAAGAAACGAAATGTTCCTGAGAGAAAACCTAGACTAGTAAAGCAAAGGATAACAAAAATGAGACAGAATTATTTCTCAATTTTTAACAAACAGTAGTGTATGTGACAACAATAACATAATTCATAGTGAAAGAGAAAGTATAAGATTGCAGTAAACGTTTTTGGGTTTTTTTAGATAGAATTGAGATTACATTATAATATCTCACAGGTGACTTAAGTACTTTAAAACTAGAAGTTACAAAGACAATAAAGATTCAATGATAGACATTTCTTAACAAAGGCTGTAAGTTGGTCCTTGTGATCTGTACCCAGGAGTTCTGAAAGGATTGAGTGAGAATCTCTTTCTTTTCTGGCATGTCCCTCCCAGTAACTTTAAAATACAATGAATATCCCAGAAGACCTTGAAGACTTCCTATGACCTAAATAACTATTTAGCTTCACCTCAGTTCTGGGGAAAAATAATGGGGGGGCATCTGAGCGATTCAGGAAATGCAAAAGAACAGTATTAGAATTAATGCTGAGGTGGTTTAATGGAAATAAAACTACTTTTGAAAAAATCCTAATGTAATCTGTTTTAGAACAAGGTTCCTTGGTGTAAATACCTGCAATGTGTAGTGCAATCATGCCTTGATACAGTCTTAAATACTACACAACTCCCCTGTCCCTGCCACCCCAAACCCTGTATCAGTAAAACATTAGATTGATTTAAAAGCTTCTTAAACCTTTGGAAGGAGAGAGAGAGAGGGGTAGGAAGCATGGTCCAAGTAAAGCTTCTTTGACTGGTATTGTAAAGCAGTTACTTTTGATAACTTACAGAGGTCAGAAAGATTGATTCTTCCAGAATCATCTGGATCATGAGCTCAGTGGGACCCACTCAGTTACTATTGCACAGCAAAATCTTAAGTTGTACATTTAGAAACTATCTGTTATATGACATATCTGTTTAACAGAAAACCCTACCCTGAAATTAGGTAGGGATCATAGAGACAAGAAAGTGAGCTAAAGTCCCAAATAGAAAGTTTACGTAGAGGGGCTAAAATTCTGTTGAATACAGAGGAAGAATAAGGAAGTCATACATTTTATTAATCTGCCTTGATTATTTATACTAATGATGCAGATTCTTCATTAATAAAGGTTACAGTCCTGTTGTCCATAGGGTTGTGGTTTTTTGTACAATGTTGAAAATTTAGGAAGGCTACTGGGAAAAGGCACAAAAATTTTTCTGGCTCAAGAACACAAAACTGTAAAATACTGTAAAAGTTAAACTGTTAATTTATGTTGGAGGGGACCTCTGAAGGTCATCTAGTCTAACTTCTTCAGAGGAGAGTAACTTCAAAATTAGCCCATGTTGCTCCAGGGTTTGTCAAAGTGAGGTTTGAAAATTGGCAAGGATGGAGATTCCACAGCTATTCTGGACAAGCTGTTTCAGTGTTTGACCATCCTTGTGGTGAAGAACTGTTCTCTGTATCTGTCTGGAATTTCTCATGATGCAAGCTGTATCTTATTTTATCTTGTCAGTGTGCTGTGCATCTCTGAAAACAGTCTGGCTTTGTCTTTTCTATGAATGCCAATTAGGTTGTTGAAGAGTGCAATTACTTTTCAGCTATCATTCATGCTACACAGATTCAGCTTGTTAGTCTCACCTTCTCTGTCATGTTCTCCAGCCCTCAGCTATCTTGGTGGTCCTCCACTGGACCTGCTTATCAATATCTCTTCTGCATTCAGGGTCCCAAAAGTGGATGTACTGTACTTCAGATGTAGCTTCACAGGTGCCAAGCAGAGTGGAATAATAACTTACTTTGATGTTCAGACTACACTTTTGTGTATGCAGCCCAGTCTTGAGTTTTAAAAGAAAGAATTAGTATAAAGTAATAATTCCATTGAGTATGTTCCTTTAGATGGCAAAAATGACTAATAAAATAGATTATACAACGCAGGGTGATAGGGTGGCGTAAGTAAGGGGAAGCTGGAGGCAAACCAACTAACTAATATTTAAAAATGGCTTTTTTTTTAATTATGCTGTGAAATAAGGGAAGCAGTGAATTTTGCTTCTTTGTGTTTTTGTGTTTTGAGAAAGACATCGAATCTTGATTTGAAGACAGACTTAAAGGAATGGTCTATCTGTGGCACTTAGATGGCATATGGATCCCGAACAGCAGCTAGGTTACGTGGGATAATGCTGGCATGAAGTTTTCTACCTAATCCATATTTCTGGTTATTTGATAGAGTTACCTAGTAGGGACTGTTGTTTGACTCAGAGCTGGTTACATGTTTAGTCAAACCATACCTAGCCGTACACTGATGTGATGAGACCCCACAAAAGCTGTCTACATCTTCTGCCTAAGAATAATTTCTGGACCATCTCATCTTGTGGCTCTTAGCAAGATAAGGTGTTCAGATGATGAGGTCAAGAAAGTTAGCCAGCTTTGTATTAGCCAGGTGCCTTTCAGGTTGCAACAAATAAATGGCTACGGTCATTTAATGGTCTGTGACTAGAAATGGTTCCTTTTATTGTCATGCTTTATAGTGTTGTCTTTAACTCTAGCAGTCTAGAATTTTTCACCAGATCTGTTGCAATGATTCTGGATACTTTTGTTGTTTCCTCCCACCAGCTCCATTCTGAAAGAACAGTAGGCAAGGCTTAACTCCAAGCAGCAAAACTGCTGAATGAAAACCCTTATGGTCAAGAAAAATAAAATACCTAATAATAATCAGTCATCCTAGTGGTGCATAGTACATGACTTTTATCTTCCTTTAATTTACAATTGTATTCCTCTTTTGTTATGCATCTCTTTATCAATTTGTGGTCAGACCTGCTCTAAGATTTCACCTTCTATGATGTTTTCCTTTTGCACTTAAATCCGCTTTGTTTCATGTTGTGGTGGCGGTTGGGTTTTTTTTAATCAAAGAGAACAATATTTAAAGCTGTAAATAGTGCAACTTCTATGCTGCGTTGTTCTAGAACTTCAACGACATGTTTAGTCACAAGTGTTAGCAATCAGTTGTAGTATAGGCCTGCACTCTGTGTGTTGGGGTGGGAGGGTAAGAACTCCCTTGTATAGATCTGAATTCTGCTTAGGAAAGATCAGTTAATCTATGCTGCAAACAATATCTTACCTTTACTGAAAATAGTATACTCACAAAATTTTCCAGCTTCGATTGAAATACAGCATCAGCAATTTCCAGTGCATGTAGTTGGTTTCACTATGGGGCCAGGAAGGGGAAATTATGACGCACTGTCACACATGGATTTGCCAGCACAAGGTGTGATGGAAAGAGAATTCTGAACCAGGATTTTATGCTGACTGTCCTAATGGCATCTATTACATGTTTGACAGCAGCAGGGTGAACGAAACTAATCTCGTGAGCTAGTTCTCAAAGTGAGAAAGCTGTAAAAGTGCATCTGCTTTCTTTATTGGCTAGGCTAGGATAATTTGAGTATCATGCATGCCAGCACAAGACCTGCATCTGTGTTCCAGGAAGCACTGCTGATGGTAGAAGGCAAATTTTGTAAATAGGTTGTATTCTTCAGGCTAGGAAATGATCAGTCAACTCAGTAAGGGAGGAGAGGCATTGGAAAACCAAGTCCACAACTGTTCATTTGGCACAGAAAATCCAGCAGTCATAGCAACTATCAACGTTAAAATGTTAAAACTTTAGTGCCCCTTAAAGAAAGAAGATGATGCAGGTTATCAGTTGTTTTGGACGTGCTGTTCATTATTTCTAACATAGAATGGGAAGTGAGTTTCCTCTAGGGGGAAGGCTTTGCTTCCATAGTCTGAAGAGAACTGATTGTTCCTAACAAAGAACTAGCATTCTTTCATTTAACAAAGATACTGGAACAGCAGCCTGCAGAATAATGAAAGTACTTCAGTGAATACAAACCTGATAAAACACTGGCTAATACATGAGCTGGGAAAAGCTAACATTATTTATCCCTTAATAGCTACAATGCTGTTTGCTTGTATGCAAAATCTGACCAGTTTTTAATCTCTTCATGCAGTCTTTTGGTTTGGTTTGTCTTTAATGAAAGCAGCATGTATCCCTGACTTAGCAGTCCCTGTTTGCTGCTGATTTTCCTTAGAGGAGGATGGAAGTACTTTGGTGATCAGTACTCTAGTTATGGTAAACTGGGGGGGGGGGGGAACCCCACCAAAACCAGCTGGGTAATTAACTATTCTGTTCCAATGCAGCATATGTAGTAGTTTGAAAAATGTTACTAGGAACTTTTTCTTCACATGTTGAAGGATTGCTGTAATACTGCTTTAGCTTCTGCATCATTTGGGAAGGCTTATCATGCTGTTGGCAGCAGCGCTCTGTTTGAGAACTGTGCACTTTGAAAACAAGGTGGAAATTCTCAGCATTCCTTGACTATTTAAAAAAAATACATGTTAGTACCTATGCTCAAACTTACAGCTTCAGTTGGTTCTGAATAAAAAAAACAGCTTAGAATTGTTTGAGAAATTATTTGGGTGTCCAGCACAACTGTCATGATCGTCGAGAAGGCTGGTCCATACAGAGTGCCTGCATGGGTACTGAGGTCAGTGAGCACTGTGAACCTGAGGCAATACTATGAACCTGAACCCACAATACTAGTCTGTTAAGATGTAGAGCCTAGTGCTCTGAAACTTTAGCATAAGCATACTAGGGCTACCCAAAAACACAACAAGATGTAATTCTAAAATTACAGGGTATCCTTAACATGAAAGGCCAAATGCATAAAATGGCACCCATCTACTTGCCAGACCTCTTTTGCATTGTGCTGTGCTATATGACTGACTAGTCAAGCACATGCATGCATATGTATTGTGGTCTGCATATAATGTCAGGAGATTTCACTAAACTTTGGTATTTGGGTAAATTGTTGTGGGAATGAGAACATTTCTGTGGACAACAAACTAAGTAGACGTTTTTCTAAGCTTTATAGCTTGCTCAAAAAATTGCTTCCTGATTTGCAATATGCTTTAAGTTCTAAGGAATAGAGATGGCTTTGATATAAAGCATTTCCAAGTTGAGAGTAACTTATAGCTGGATTTCATTCTTCCTATGTAATTCACAGGTAGATTGCCATGTTCTTTCAGAATTTTACAAAAGATGAAAAGAGGTAGCAGAAAACAAGCTGCTTATCAAGCAGGTGTTTTATTTTATGAGTCAGTTTCATTACAGTGCATCAAATCACTTTTTTTTTTGGGGGGGAGAACAATCACTAGCTTAAAAGTGTTACACAATTAAAAATATATCGTTGAAAGTAGAGTTTTCCAGATGAGTGGTTTCTCAAGGTCAGTCAAGAGGTGATTTGTTTTCTTCTTAATTTTTACTAGAAACATAATGAAATTCCTTTAATTCTGTTTCAGAAAGATAGGGAACCTTGACGCCTTAAAGATTTTAATGCAAAATCTTTTTCTTGGCTCTTCTGAGCTGTCATTGTAGAAATTAGATGGAACAAAACTGTAGTGGTGGTATTTTTCATTCATATAATATGAACTTTGCATGTAAGAGTCCAAGTTGTTGCCCTGCAAAACTGGGCCAGGCTTCCTGTTAGAGTCAAAATCTGGAAATGATACTGATCTGCTGAATAGCTTTTCATCCCAGTCATTTTCAGAGGTTTAAATGAGCCTTCCTTTATGTACAATATGAAACTTTCATTCACTTGTAACTGTTGCCAAGCTAGTACAGCCCATGTAATCTCTGCCCTTTGATGAAGCACAAGGATAATTTTGAACTGGACTTCGCTTTTGATGTATTAAACATATGAAGAAAATGACATTTTAGGGGTTTGGGTCACTTAAAAGTATACCACAAAATATTAGCTTTATTACATGGCTTAGGTAGTCCCCAAGAGACTTTCTCTACAGCAGTCAAACCATTTGCTGGGAACTTGGAGAAAGCAAGCAGGCATTTACTGTGAGTTTCCTACACTTCTGGAATCTGGCATCAGTGAGTTCTCAAGGGTAGGATTCACTTCACAGGCATAGTCATGTAGAGCTGTTTTAGGTGCTCTAGAATGTAACTTCTGCATCTCAGCTGTGATTGCAGAAGGGCACTGGCATCTCTAGTTCCTGTGTTACATCTGCTAGCTTTATGCAGATTCTAGAGCATCAAAACCAGCACTAGTTGCGTGTTGTTAGGCTACTGAGTCTCATCCTTTGTGTTCCTGAGTTCCTTGAACTTTTAAATTTACTAGAGTTTACTATAATCTCCATCTCTGCATCCTGTTGTCCTTAAAAGTTGGAAGGACTGAGCACGTCAGAACTCTTCAGGTGAAATGCAACATTATACTTCGCTTAAACTAAGATGCATGTGTTTGGGTAATGGAGCACAAGTAGTTCTGTTTTTCCAAGATATACTACTTTCTTTGTTCTGTGCTCTCATAAATTTGAATGATTTGATTTAGGAAATGGATTCTAGAAGCACTGTCTAAAATTTCTTGTGATTGATGTTTTCTAGAAACTATTTTCATAGGAGCAGCATTCTGATCCTCAAAAAATGCTGAAGCACTAAATAGATCTTTTTGGTTTGGTTATTTGGGGGGTTTGGTCATGTTTATTTAAACATCCTCATGAAAAAAGACTACACGAACAGTGACATTTGGAATGAACTTGCAACTTGTGGAATTTCCTTAGAAGCAATGAATTTGTTAATGTAAACTTTTCAAAATGAATTCACTGTCTGAATAATGTTCTTAAATAATAGAAGAGTCCCTTACTTGGTAAAATATGTCCTGCACAGTGTTACAATGGCCCTAGGATCAGGAATTAAACCCCAAATATTCAGAATCAATGTTAAGGTTCACAGAAAATTATGCTGGATCGTAGGAATTCATAATTTGACAGTCTCTAACCTTACCTTTTCCCTCAAGTAATACCATGTACTCTTACAAGAAAAGCATTTTGTGTAGTTTTGTTCCAATACTGCATAATGTGTATTTTCAGATATATGAGCAATCTTACTGTCATTCTTTATATTACTTGAAAAGTAATGATTTTGTGAGGTGTGGATTTTAAGATTATGAAATATGTTCCATATCCATTGTGAACTGGAAATACTTTGTCTTCCTTTAAAAGCATAAGCTAGATAAAAGCTGTCTTCAAAATAAATTTGCTTTTGTATTTACTTACATGTGTTACTGAGTCTTTCACTTGTACATGCTGACTAGCAGAAGCTATTTTCCTAAGAAAATCCAAGAGGTGAGACTCTTCTACATCACTGTGTCACGATTCCTGACTTCTGGCAGTAAAGTTTACAGAAAAAAACACTCATCTCTATCTCACTTTACAGTCAATAAAAAACTGAGGCAGGAGATAATTCTGATTTGATGAGGTTAAACTGTTGATCAGTAGTGGAACTGAAATGGAAACATGATCATCATCATCACCAGTCTGGTGCTTTATTCTCCAGGTCATACTATCTTGTACTGAGGGAAACTACATATCCTCCTCCATGGTTTGTCATTGTACACATGCATACACACACAAACATACATGCACTGTGGGTACAAAACAACTATTAGGGTAATCCCAAAGTGTAACTTTTGGGTTGTTCCCACCCCCGCTGCAATTTTATGTGCTTGTGAGGAACAGTCATTTGGTGATTTTATTTTATTGTTTTGTCCAAAGTCATATTGCATCCATAGGGACATGTATGTGTTGTCCTGCAGCAAACGGGCAGACTTTGCACTGGAACTACATTGTCTAGCAAGGTGTGGAGAGCTTGTTGCTACTACATTGTAGTCCCAAAGACTTTTCTTTTGTTCGCTCATTTTTTTTCTTTCAGTGCTTCTCTGCTTTTACAGACTGGTAGATCTTTGCTAGTGAAGTTTTGCTCACGTTTTGCTCAAGTTTGGCATATGGAGACTTTGGAAGCTCTAGGCCTTTGGCCTTCACTGTACCTGGGATCTAGTGTAAATCTTCGCACATTCTCCCTGATTTGACAGATAATGAGAATGTATCTGATTCCACTCAGAGCTGAATTCAGTACGCACACTCTCTGCTTCATCCCACCTTCACTGCCAGGGTAACCTGGAAGATTATGGACTTAGTAGTATTATGGAACTTCGTAAGTAATTAAAGCCCTTCCTGTGGAACACCAAATTTGAAGAAGTCTTGAATAGAGAAGCTGAAAAAGCCACACCTTCAAAAGCAGAGAACAGTTTCCAGAACAAGATGATCATGTAAGAGTCTGCGTATTTTGACTTAATTTTTGAGACTGCCTCTATGCCTAGTCTGTTTATTGATTATCTTCCTGGGAAGTGTAACTTTTTAGAAGTGAAGGAAGCCTCATGAACAAAATAGTTCCTTTTCTAGAATAACCTTTCATGTTAAATGTTCTGTTGTTTTTTAGGATTTGATTCTTGGCATGGAAGACCATTACTTCCTTGAGGTGTTCTATATGCAATATTCTGACTATTCCACTGCCTATGTGACTTTGAGGCAGAGAAATGGATCACACCATATAGTGTCTTGATACCACCTTAAAACATGTTTCAGATGTTCTTCCGTTATGTTCAAGGATATCTTTTAGGATGGTCAGACAAAGGACACGCATCACTCAAGTGAATGGTCTGGAGGGGATTATGAGATCACTGCTTCAGTCACAAAGAAACTGCCTTTCTCACATGAGAGAGAATCTGCTTCAGGTTGTCTTGTCCCATTGTGTAATTTTCAATGGCACCATCCTCAACCAGAACTGGAGGGGCAGACATGCGTTACCAAGACATGTCTCTTTACTTGTCTCTTTCAAGCCTTCAAACAGATTTTCTTACCTCAAGGTAATTCTGATAGGTATGGGAAGTTTTTTCCTGTTACTGTGCAGCTGAACACATTTTCTGGACAATGCCAGAGGCGAGATTTTTTTTTTATGGCAGACAGCTGGTTTGGGTTCATTGCTTTATCACAGGAGCAGCACAAGCACCATGCTTCTTCTTCAAAGGCAGACCAGCTTGTCAGTACTTCTGCCATGTTCTCTTAACTTAGATATTGGGAAGCTTTTGGCAATAGAATGAACAGAAAAATAACAGTGGACATTCCAAGATGAAATTTTTGGTGTGCTGCTGTGATAATCTTACTCATAATTTTTCTGTTTTTCTGAAATTACTTGGTAAGCCACAGCAAGTTGAGTTATCTGCATTGTTTTTAAAAAAATATGTAATTGCCATGTTATTTGTCAGCCTATGGAAGAGTTGTTCTTTTCTACATGGTGTTGAATTGCTTTTGTGTATTTAATTGATCTATTTCCTCTGCTCTATTTGTGATGGCATAGTAGAGATACAAACTCTGTCTCTGCCCTAATAGCTTAGCTTGAGTCCAGATTTTTAGATGAAGTCTTTTTTTTGTGTGGCTGTTAGTTTGAGGAATGGGGGAGGGACAGTTATGGCAGCCATTTATGTAGTTCAAATTGTGTTTTCACTGACTAGGATCTCTAAGGAATTATTCTAAGTTTTCTTTCTTCTTGGTCACAGTACTTAACCTTATTTGCAATGTTTCCCTTGATTTTTTTTTTTTTTTTTTGAGCAATTAGTTTCAAATCCTGAGGCATCTGTACATATATTTGTTTGAGAAGAGTCTTAATTTTTATTTGTGCTGAACCAAAACTTCATGGATGTTTTCTCAGTGGTTGGTTTTCATTACCAAGAAACCCACAAACACTGCATCTACTCAAGAACATCCAAGTTGAATATTGGATTGTGCCAAAGCTTGCAGAGGTGAATCAGTTAAGGATGGTCATAGTTTCTGTTCAGCAGAAGCTGGATCCATTCTCTGGAGTATGTCTCTCATTAAATATTTTTTCAGGGCAGCCATTTGGAATTAGGTTAAATATATGTTCTAATCATCACAGTATTTTCTTTAGACATTTGATGATTCTTTTCAGAACCTCCCCACACCATGTTATGAAAATAGTCCATTGATGAAGTGAGGTGACTCTGGACTTCTTCAAATAGAAATCTGTAACCATTTAGAAAAGTTTTATCAGTAGGTGAAATTTGTTCAGATGCAGATTTTTCACCATGTCTGGCTGAATTTTTTTACTTCCTAGCAGTCTTAAAGGAAGACAGAGGTCACTGATAGACCTAAGATGGCTTAGCTTGGGACAGCTGGTGTATTCACTGTTGTTCAGCTGCACAGATTTTTGTGCAGCCTTCTGAATTTTTCTGGTTTGCAGTGACACTTCAAGACAAATTTTTTGCTAGTTTTGGTTTATCATTAAATAGCTCATAATATTGAGCAGCTCAGACACATTGACTTCTGTTGAAATGCTTCTTGCCTTAGGTCTGTTTTAATTTCCTTAGCTTACTCAAATACTTTGTAGAACGTAAAGAAAGCTGCAATCAGAAAAGCAAACTAGATTTTGTTTGTTCTTAAATTTGAGCATGTAGATAATTCTTTTCTGTTGTTGGAGAAGTCTTAGGCCCTCTAAAGGGTTCTGACTGAAGCAGAATTTTTTTCAACCTTTTTGAGGAAGATCTTCCAAGAAGTGCTGGTAGACCCTCTATTGTAAAACCTCCTCTGCTTAAGAAAGAAACAACTCTTCCTTGCCTGAGTGAGAGTAGAAAGATTGAAGAACTTGAACTGAATTAAATAGTTTCTCAGCTTTTCTGAAGCTGCTTTCTCATTAAGGCGCTGGTCAGGAGGATTCTGCAGCAGAGTAAGAGGCTGTAAAGCTCTTACTTGCTTACTCTTCCTATTAACCTTCATCATTTTTGTGTGTTTCAAAGTGAACCAGAGCTGTGTCATACCAGCAATGTCAGTCACATTGCATCCCATTTGAGAAAGAACTCTGATGGCTAGTTTTGGATCTCATGGTTTAGAGTTTGGTACTCTGGTCATAGGCTGAACACACTCAGATTCTGACAAAGTATCTCCACTGAACAAAGCAGAGGTGTCTAGGAGCCCCTTGTGAAGTCACTATTTTGAACATGCATAAGTCTTCAAATTAAAAAGACTGCTTGAAAGAATAAACCCAGAGTCCTGTCATCAGAGAACTCCTATCTCAAATTCTGCTCTACATGATAGAAAGAACTGAGAATGACTAAATTTGGATCTTGCTGTGAAGCAAAAAATATGCAGCCCCAGTGTTGCAATTTAACCCCAGCCAGTGACTAAGTACCATGCAGCTGCTTGCTCATTCCCCCTCTCTACCACACATCCCCCCACCTGGTCGGATGGGGAGTAGAAGAGGAAAAAGGTAAAACTTATGGGTTGACATAAGAACAATTTAATAATTGAAATAAAGCATGGGAAAAAAATAATCAAATGATACACAAAACAGTTGCTCACCACCTGCTGACTAATGACCAACCAGTCCCTGAGCAGCGATTGGCCCCTCCTGGCCAACTCTTCCCCCAGTTTATATATTGAGCATGATGTTCTTTAGTATGGAATAACCTGTTGGCTAGTTCAGGATAGCTGTTCTGGCTGTGCTCCCTCCTGGCTTCTTGTGCATCTCCTTGTTGGCAGAGCATGGCAAACTGAAAAGTCCTTGACTTGTTGCCAAGTAATGCTTATTCTAACTGAAACATCAGTGTGTTATCAACATTAGTCTCATACTCAATCCAAAACACAGCACTGTACCACCTACTAAAAAGAAAATTAACTCTATCCAAGCCAAAATGGGACACCCAGCAAAAAGGATAGAAAAAGGATTGTCCCTTTCTTTAACTACTTGATGAAGAGTGAGAAAATCCACCAAAGTCTGATTGACAAACTCAATGAGAAAAACAGCAAAAGAAGCAGTTTTCTGTCACTGAGTATTTTGCTAAAACATGCTAAGCGGACTCTGTTTCTCTCTATTAGCAGTAGCAGAAAGCCTACCTCCAGTTCTGATCTAGTTCCAGAGAGAAGGGTACTTGGCAGGGGAGGGTGTGTCACCCCTATCAAACTATTCAGTATTAAAAAAACCAAACCAGTGTTGATAAGGAGGTATCTGCAAAAGCGGAAAAGCATACTGCTCATCCAGTTGGTGGTAGAGTCCTCATTCAGAATCGTTCTTTTTTAGAATAAAAAAACTTCATGCTTGGGATGAAGGCTTCTTCCAGGCAAAACTGAAAGTCTGATACTTATTATAATTATACTCTTTAATTCAAAGTAAGATTCTTTATCCCTCCACAAGATGGATGTGCTGGTGCAGAAAAAAAGACCTATTGCCAAACTACCTCATAAACAGAATAAAAAGCTGGTATTTTTCACTTTTTCAAGGGTTATCTGTGATTTACACTATTGTAGTCACATTTAGTATTATAATCACTACATTTGTTGGACGAATACTAGCATAGATAAGTAATCCAGCATCTGATAAAAGGTGTGGAGAAATTTAACCATTAATCTAGGCTTGATGCCAGAAAGGGATCCTTGGATTCTGTATTTATAGTCAATTCAGGTTTACACTATTTCATTGCCATTATCATATGTTACCATACAAAGCGAGGTCTTGCCATTTGAGGAAGAGTACTGTGAGCATTTCAGGTTTGCTGTATTGCTAATTAACATCTTATATGTCATCCTTCTGGATGGCTTGGTTTTGAAGTCTTTTTTTGGAATCAAAATGTCACAGGTATAGAGTGTTCCATTAACAGTTTTCTCATAGATGGGTGTCAGGGGTGTCTTTCCACTATCCTGACATACTGTCTTCAGTACTCACAGAAGACTTCACAGAAATTGGTATTATTTTCAAGGGAGAAAACAGAACTTACCGGGGAAAATTGTCCACTCAAACCAAATAGTTTTTTTTTTTAAATGTCCGTTCAAGGATCAATAGTTTCTTGTGCAGACAGTTTTTTACTGTACAAGATTTTAAAGAAGCTAGTAACAGCTTCCAAAGAAAACAGATTAGAAGGATTCTTGGGAGGTTATCTAGTTCAATAGCTTCTGCTACCCATTCCTCAGTGTTCTATTATTTAGTGAAATTCTTCCCCAAGAAGGTCCCAAAGTGACAAATTAATATGACCTGGTTAATAGTCACCCTTTGGTAAGTAAGATAGTTTTGTAATCACAAATACAAAGTTGGAGAGAGATGGTCACACATACAGAATCATCAGGAGAGTCTGGAGTTGGTCTGCAAAATGATCAGGAAACAGTTCAGCTATGTTATGTGCCAGCTTGTGAAGAAAGGCTGTATACTGATGAAAGAGAAATTTAGCCTTTGATTTTTTTGGGGATAAGGTGAAACTGTAGGCCTTTCTTTTCAGGAAACAAGCAAACAAGCATTGTGGCTTGCTGGTTCACCAGGCAAAAGTCAGCCTGTGGAGGAGTTACATCCAGGGTATTACTTTTGATGTTAAATGTTTACAAGTAGAACCTTTGTGGAGGTTGAGCTATTGCAGCTGAATTTAAATTTAAAATAGCTTTCCTTTGAAGCTTTTATACCATTTGTCAGTAGAGGTATTCATGAGTATAATTCATAATGTATGCTTCTGGCATCCAGCTCTGGGTGGCATTTGGGAAGCATTCTAGACAAGAAAAATGGAGTTTATTGTAGGTGATCAGAGTGACTGTGCAGATACATTTTTCTCTATATGATTTTCTATGGAGTTTGGGGAGGCAGGCAGTCTGAAATAGCTGTATAAATTCTTCATGTACTTCTGTGTTTGGGATGATGGTGCTTCTGGATTGTTGCTTCATCAGCTGCTTTTCTCCCTCCTACAATGGTAAGAATTAAGGATGGTTTTTGTAGAGCTATTTTGAGCTCTTCAGACAGCAGTTTGGAGAAGTCTTTTATAGACCAGGTATTAACCACTACTGAACTTTCTGGCAGCATCACTATAGCCTGGCCATTGTTTTTTAGGTCCAGGCTCAAAATATTTTTGGACTGTTCTGGTAAAATCATTGCCAAATAATGTATCAATTAAGCTAAACTTGCAGCTCCTTTTTTTGATACTGCATACTACTGTGAACGCTAGTTTGATCTTTTATGCAAACTGTCAATGTTTTGTGATTTCATAATGTTGTCTGGTTTTCTTTATTTTTTAAGATTTGCACTAGCGAGCAAAACAATTACATCATTACTAGAAGAAATGTGGTTTGCTTTTGTTTACTTCCATCTTTTCTACTTAGGAATGCAACACTGGTATTGGAGGTGTCTCTAGACCTGCCCTTTCTGAGCAGGAGGCAGCAATGGTCCTAGGAGGATTGTATTTCTAGATATCTTCCTCTGGTTTGCTAGGCTAGTATCTATGATCTTCCCAGTCGGTATCAACAAAACGTTGCTGGCTGGCTACTTCTGTCCACAGGTTCACTGCCAGCTACCATGCACAGTTGATGGTATTGAATGGCTGCAAACTGAGACTCGTAGCTGTTTTTGGAAAGAATTCTATAGGGAAAAAGCTTAAACCCCATCATCCTAGGTGTGAAGTTTAAAGCCAGGAGTGCCTTTTAGCATGCTTCTTGTGCATCCTGCATAATTGCAAGCCTCATTTGTGTCATTAGTCAAAAGTCTGTTAACTCAAGACATAGAAATACTTCTGGAAGTCTAAGCTGATCTCATTTGAGGCCTGTGTCTTATTCTAAAAGGCAGAGGCCTTCATTTTTCAGGTGGAAGATCACTGCAGTCTTCCTTTTTATTTTGCGTTTCTATCCTGTAAGAATTCAAGCCCAAGAAAACCTGCAGCCTACTGTGTTTGAGAGGACATTTTACATACAGCTTTTTTCTACTTTCTTCTTCAAGGACCCTTCTCTAAGAAATTGAGGAAACACAAAGACTGATTCTTTCTTGGTCATAGAGAAAGAGATGCCTTCAGACTAGAGATTTTAATTTCATTTTCTTATATTTAGAAGTCCATGTTCTTTTGTAATATTAACAGTAAGCTGTAATTCACAGAAGACATTTCAGATTCCTAGTACTAGTTTTGCTGCAGGTATGGCTGTTAACATTTGATCATCCTGCAACAGAAAATGATAAATGCAAGCTACTTGGAAGCTAGAGCACCTTGTTTGTAGAGACTGGTGATTGCAAGATTAATCCAAGTGACATAAGCTTTGTAAGTAACCGGCTTCTGCTGAATAATTTTAATGATCTTTATGGTTTAATGATCACAGAAATCTAGTCTTCAAAGGGACCTGTGTCAATATGAATTTGCAAGAAAAACGACTAACTGAAGGGAAGCTTTTTAATAAAGAGATAATGCCGAAAGTATACTTAACATTTTGCTGGACTTACTCATGCAGCTGAATGAAGCAATATGCTGAATTTCAGAAGTCCTCCACAGAAGTACCTCCATGCAAAAAATTTTTAGAGTGGATTTTATCTAGACTAGAGGCTGTTAGAATGTCAGCTGCAAGCATCCCATCAAACCCTCTCTTGTAAAATGGGTGAAAAAATAACACATTATCCATCCTTTACCCTTATTAAGGTGTTTGGGAAGGACACTTCCAGCTAGAGAAGGGCAATATAGCTATATCATTTTTTTAAATCATGGGATTTCTTTTTCGCTGAAAATGCTTAATAATGTTCTGGGAAATAAGGTCATCTAACTGGTCTGCCAGGCGATTCTGCCTTCCTGTGAGAGAGTTCAGGTAGCGACAGCATAACAGCAGTGGGGTTTATATGTTCAAAGGAAGGGAATAAACAAGTCCTTGTCTTTTCAGAAAGCCATTATACTTGGATCATGAAGCAAGGTAGTGTTCTCTGACTGGTATTTCAAGGAGGTTATCCAGAAGTGTCTCTGAACCATTGCTTTCCTTGAGGACTACAGTTCATGTATGCCTCTCAACACAGAAGATCCCAAAACAAAACAAAGGCTGCAATAAACTTAAAATTGGTCATGCGTTTTTTGTACAGACAAACTAACCAGCTCATTCTCAGTGTCTGTTTGGTTGATGTGGTCTGGCAGTATCCACCAGAAGGTTCTACTGTGAGTCCTGAGCTAGACTTAATTATATAAGAAATAAAAATTGAAACCCTCTTTCTCTTCAGTGTTTCCTTTGTCAATCTGATACTGCTTTGAAATGTTCTATGACTGTCAACTTGATAGCACGATACAGAACTCTCTAATTGACTTTAAGATTTGTATTGCAAGTTGAGGAAGTGCAATAGCTGGATTACTTTTGTCTTAATTCTTTTTTTATTCTGCATCTTTGAGACACCTGTGTAACATTAGTTGGATTTGTCATCTATTTCAAATGGTTAACTAAGCAGTTGCTTTTTTCCCCTGATCAATTTAAGGCTATGATTTGATGAGCTGTTGCCTGAAGTGTATGCATGATTCCACTTAATTTAGTATTTCATAAAAATTCAGCTATTTACAGTTCTCATCCCAGAAGCCTACACCTAATTATTAGAACTTCATCCTCTCCTCTTCAATCCTTACTGAACCCAAAGGGAAATGTCATGGCATATAGTTCACGTAACAGAACAGTTACTAGAAGACAATCTGTGGAATACTTAATGTTTAAATGCTACTTAATAAGGTCAGGAGAGAGTTTGTGAGAACGGGACTCTGTATGAATGTTGACTAAACTATTTGAAATGGTGCTGCATAGCAATGGTGGTGCTTATTCTGCTAGAATTCTGGAAAACTCATTGCCTTTTTGAATGCCATTACTGTATTCAAGGTGTGCAGAATAACAGGGCATAGGATGCTGTGCTGTAAGGCATTGTTCAGTAAGAAGTCTCTCTGGGTTAGATGACAATCTGTGTGGACAGTCTCTCAAGGAGCAGTTACCTCATAGCAGCATTATCCGCAGAAATACACTGCATGGATTTTTGCAGTCTGTTTTCTTTTCCTAACACTGTGGAATCTGCTGCTTGATACTTGCATGTTGGTAGAGTCACTGAAGATTATTTGGATTGTTTTTGGTTTGGTTGGGTTTTTTTTTTTTTGTAAGATAGGAGAACATGTATAAGGTTCATGTGTGATATTCTTTGATTGAGAGGGTCCAGTCTCATTTATGGACTATATGTAGTCTATAAATAGAATAAATGTAGATAATATGCTAAGTGCTCTGGGGTTTTAATTTTACTATTGCTGTTGTTACTATGTAAGGCTCTAATTTATGTTCTTGCTTACCTTATGGTGGAGAAACTAGAAATCAGAAAAGGCAAGACAGTTGCTGAAACTGAGTGGGGTTTCTGTAGCACTATTATGACTGTTTCTTGCCACATGAAAATATTCTAAGATATTTTATCTGTAGTAGAAACACATGGATATTTACAAAAGCATAGCAGACAAGAGGGTTTTCCCCTCTTTCTGCTGTTTCCCCCCACCTCCCCCCTTTTGCTTTGCCTTTGATTTTTTTGATGCCCTAATGTGCAGACTTGGGTGAAAAGTCTTTATGGGAGAGGATCTCCAAAACAGAATTGCGTAGGCAGATTCCTGTACATAAATAAAAAGCACTCACCGGTGCCTGAAAAATCTATTCAATTGCATTTCATAAAACGGTTGTGAAAACTTCATTTTTTTCATTTGTTATCTGATGTTACATAATGTGGGCATTATAGATCTTAGGAAAAGGAGAAGAATGAGATGGGTTATTAAAAGACTGTTAGGTTCTGGTGAATATTCCCAAATGGCAAATGTCAAAATTGAGATGAAGCTAAGAGATGTTGCTTAGCAACTGTGGTAGTCTCTCGTGGCCACAGGTGAATACAGTGAGTGTTTACAGCAGCAGTGCTGCTGTAAAGTTGATTCTGAAGAATGATTTCTAAAAAAAGCTGGTTTTCCTCATGAAATTCAGTAATGACTTCTTCCTCATTCTGGTGACTCTTCAAGCTACCTTTGGCAGGGATGGGAAACAACAACGTGGCAATAAATGTGATTTTGCAAATTGATTATTTCCTAGTGGTAAACAACACTTTATATAAAGTATGTTGGTTTTGTAATATCTTAGCAGTAAACTCTAGTATTTCTGTTCCTTGACTTGTCCTTCAGAATTTGAGGCAGGATTATACTGGATTAGTTGTACATAGGCTATTGTAGCAGAAGTTGGAGAAAAAAATATTAACTGTATCAAAGGATAAATTGCTTTCAGTACCTTTTTTTCGTGTTTCATCAGCTCTAGTATCCTCTGTGACCCTTGCAACGCTCTCTGCTGCCCATCTATTCAACTGTATTGTGTAGTCTTAGAAGTTCTGCAAACCCTACTGGCAGCAGATTCACTTTGTCTCTCCCTTCACTTAAAGATTTCCTAGTCCAAATATATTTTGAAATAGAATTTCTTACTTAGGCAGCTTGTGAACTGTTTTGAACGTTATTCGGAAATGAAGTTTTGCAGGTGGAAAATTAATATAAGTAAATGGAATATGAAGGTTGAAACCTATATGTGAAAGTACAGTCTAAATTTGTGGAAATTTTAACAGTACTCATTTTAATCAAATTTTGTAGGGGTGAGGATCTGAATCAAAAATGCACTGCATTATGTTGCACTTCCAGTTTATCCTGACGTTTTTTGCTTCAATTCTTTGAATTTAAAAAAACACCACCACCACCACAAACAACCAAGAAACACACAAAGTACTATGTTTTTGACAGGCACTTTGAAGTCTGTGTCAGTTGCTCAGTGTCTTCTATTCTGGACTTAGGAAAAAAACCCTTCCCCTTGCAGAATGGTGTCCTGGTTTTGGCTTATTTTCTTCTTAGTAGCTGGTACATTGCGGTGTTTTGGGTTGAGTTTGAGAATAACATTGATAGCATATGGATGTTTTAGTTATTGCTAAGCAGTGCTTACTCCAAGTCAAGGACTTCTCAGTTTCCCATGCTCTGCTGGTGGGCAGGTGCACAATAACCTGGGAGGAAGCACAGCCAGGACAGCTGACCTGATACCCAAAGGGCTAGACCATACCATGGAACATCATGCTCTGTAAAAATTGGGAGGAGTCGGCTGAGAGGCACGGATTGCTGCTCTGGGACTGGCTGGGTATCAGTCAGCAGGTGGTCAGTAACTGTATTGTGCATCACTTGTTTTTCTTGGGTTTTATTCCTCTCTCTCTCTTTTTATTGTCTCCTTTTTCATTATTATTTTTATTTTAATTATTAAAGTGTTCTTACCACAACCCACAGGTTCTACCTTTCTTCCTGTTCTCCTTCCCGTCTCATAGGGGAAGGGTGGTGGTGCAGCAGGAGGGCAGTGAGCAAGCAACTGCATGGTACTTAAGTTCCTGGCTGGGGCTGAACCACAACAAATGGGATCTTTTAAGCTTTGCAGTGTACCTTGCCCTTAAAACAATGACATTCATAGTAGTGTTTATTTGACATCCTGTTTAGCTACATTGTTATGTAGGGTATTCCTAAATAAAAACCAATTCTGCTGCATACCCTCTCTTTTCATTACTTCTGCTTCACCCTCAAATATTAAAAACACTGTCTTTGTCTACTTGCATCTTGTAGAATTTTGTAAGATCCTGTTAAAAATATAGAGAAATATACTTGAAGACATTGCAAGGAATACCAAGTTTATCAACAGCATTTACTGAATGAATGGTTTATTTTATCTCACCATGTCAGAACTGTAAACAGTCAAAAAATGAATTCAAGAAGAAGATGCTAAATGAAACTCTAATCATATTGGTTGACTATAGAAATGGAAGTCAGGTACTTCGAATTCAGCTCTCAGGTCTGATAGAAGTCTTGTGTTATATTCTATAAATAAGAAATTACATTTCAGAAGCAGAGTCTTCAGTTTATCAGTTTTTTGTGTATCTGACCAGAGATGCCAAAAAAGCTGAGTTTTTTTTTTCCAGGGAGGAAGCTGGTTAAAGGTAAGTTCACTACTACTTATTTCAGTGTGATCTCCTACTGATTGCATATATTTTTAAGCTTCCATATACAAAAATTGTATTTAAAACCCTATGCAAATAAAACTAGATCCTTAAGTTCACAACCTAATTACCGTCTTTTAGATTTTTTTCTATTATAAGCCAACTGATCACATTTGCTCCAACCATATATATCTACATAAATACAAAACATATGGAGTATATAAAAAGTATATGTGTGTATGCATATCATATAATCAGAGGAGAACTTTTAAAATGGTTTAGCTTACTATTAGAAGATTGTTTAGCTTGAAAGGTACCTCCTCAATTCTGCAATTACATCTTTCTTACTGAAGGTGTAGCGGACTGGTGGGCTAGTCATCTGTCCGCCTTTTAAAGGTCCTATTTTAGAGAGGTTTTTAATACCTAGCAGCTAATGCTGATCTTTTGGTCACAAAATCAGTCCTAAGGCAAAGTTCATAGAATAACCCAGGTTGGAAGTGATCTCAAAAGATCATCTGGTAAGGGAGCCTAGATGTGATACCTAACACCCTGTCCAGACCCATCTGGAAAACCTCCAGCGATGGGGATTTTACCACATCCCTGGGGAGGCTGTTCCAGTGAATCATTGCTCTCCCTGTAAAAATAATTCTTTCTTGCATTGAGACACGAATTCTTCCTTTATATGATTTTATTACTATTTTTTTGTTATGCACCAACTGATTTCAGCCAAACTTTAAAGGTATCAAAACCTTGAAGTTGGCTTCTACAAGATGTATGAGAATTGTTGGTTGGACAGAAGTAGAAGGAATCAAGTCAGTGTTCCTACTGAGGTACAGGTAGGGCTCTTACACAGTTGCTTCTGTTTAGTAGCAGTTGGCTCATTAACTGGCACATGTATAACTTCAGAAAAGTCAAGAGGGCATGCTTTCTTTTCTTTCCTGGGAGAATTCCAAAGCCTGTATTGGCAAGACTAAGTTATGCAGCACTGGAACAATCTCCTATTTTCATACTTTTGTTTGTTATTTTTTTAAGGTGAAAATATGTAGAAAAGAATTCCTGATTTTCTGTGTGTGTATGTTTATCCTGCCTGCTTGTTATTTTTTCTTACTGATAACCACTTTTTGAAGGTAGTCTGCAATGGTATCAACAGAACTAAAGCTTTTTCTGTCTTGCCTTTTTGTTCTGGACAATACCAGAGAATAGAAGTGTAAATGCTTACGTTGCATCTTTTGGCATCACTACTTATTTATTCAGATAATACCAGTTTCCTTAGCAGTTCTTGCATTAGGTTAGATTATTCTATTACAAATGGAGTCAGTTTGGAAAGTAACTAGTTTGCTCGTGTTTTACTGTTATTTTTGATCAAGACAAAGCATAAATGTGATGAAGGTAGGAGAGACTTGAGAATCACACATTGTGTGTGTGGGTTCTTACTGTTGTGCTTGGCTGGTTGGTTTTATTTCTAGGCTTTTCATCAGATCTTGAGTAGGCCAGTTAGCATGCCTTCTCTATGGCTCCATTCTCAATCAGTAAAGTAAGTGCAAAATGTATGCAAGCAGTAGAGAAATAACCGAGGTCTTTGTTTAGCAGAGGAGTCAGAAAGTATCAAGTATAATAAAAGTTAATTTAACTGCTGGCTCGCTCTGGTCAGAACTCTTTCCATAATGCAGTTGGAATTCAGATTCCTGTCTCCTGTCTGTCTCTTTCTCTCCTGTCCATATCTGTGTCTCCCCTCCACCATGTTTTTACTTCCCCTGCATGAACTAAGAGTTTTTCTTTCTCTGGTAGCTAAGTCTGGGAAATATTTGTGTTCTCAAGGAAGTGTGTGCAAGGACAGAAAAAATAAACAGGGTAAACCAGCTTTGCTTACAATTGTTTTTGGAGGGAAATTTTACTGGCTTTTTGCATGCATTAGAATTTATCTGTTTAAAGACATTACTGTTGAATTCATGCATAATTTATTGTCTTTATTGTTTATGTGTTTTCAGATTTGGTACTTCAGCATTTGAAATTCTTTAGGGATTCAAGGAGTGAATGCAATCAGTTGAGATCAGAATGATCATATCTAGGATATTTATTGAAAATTATTTTAGTGTTATGTGACAGAATTTATGCATGCCTTGTTCAAGATCAATATTTGATACCTGGGTTGAAGACAGGTGTGACTGCAGGTAACCAGTCAAAGGAGAGACTCACCTAATCCAAACTGGTTTGCCAGTAGGTGTATTTGAAATGCTGTGCTCCAAACTTCTCTACTTTTTTTATGTGCTATTGTTTGAAGCTTGTGTCCCCAAATGGTTAGATGGGTCATTGGATGGTCAACTCTCCTGAGACACGAAAGCTGCATCAAATTTGAATTCTTACTGTGTTTATACATGACTTTTGGTAACTCAGTACAACAATATTATAGTTTGCTTAGGTTATTTGTTGTTGTTCTGTGTATTTTCTAATTATCTAGGAAGTTACACACTCTAGAAGTTATTTTAATCCTGAGATACCACATGCTGATAAGCTGCACAGGAAGGTATATTTATTATTGGTATGTACTGTGGAGTCATACTGTACCTACATAATGAAAAACCACAAATGATTACTTGTAAGCTGGCTTTAATACTTAGTGAAGATGTTTAGATAAGCAAAAACTCCAATTGTTTGGTATATGCCAAGCAGAGCTAGTGTTTGGGGAGTTTTATTCCATGTTATTTTTTTCCTAATACGGTTTCTCAAGTTTTTTTTTTTAAATCGTTTTTTTGTCTTTGTAGCAAAAATGACTGAGGGAGGCAACACACACTTTAATGCTATCAACCTCTGCTAAAGATCAGAAATTTGTGTATTGAGATAATCTGTGACCCCTTAAGGGGTTACTTCTCCCTGTTGGTCCTTGTCACAAATGACTATTCTCTTTGATTGTCAAATACAGGCACATGAATTTTGCAAATCATGTTTATGTAAGATGTAATCTGTTTTAGGCTAAATCATTTCAAGCTTCAATAGTTACATCCCTTAAGGATACTCTGGCACACTAGACAGGGGCTTTTCTCAACAGTGTGACCTTTTTAGTTGATGCAATACTCACTTTGTGTTTGTTTGGGATAACTGAATATTAAGTAGAGCCATCCAAACCAGCTGTAGGTTATAAATATACTCTTCCTTAATTAATTTTCCTGGTATGTTTAAAATAGATACCAGGTCACTAAATTAATGGGTAATTGAAATAGATGAGTAGAGAATTTCCACAGAAAATTTCTACAGCTCAAATGCGTGTAACTCTGGCTTTACATGACCTGAAAATCTTGAAAAATGTTATGGAATAAAGTTGGTCATCCAGTTTAAAGCACCAAAGTAATGTTTACTAATAACATACTTCATGGTAATAAAGTCAGTTGGCAAAAAGCTTAGTGCCTATATGTATTTATATGAGCCAGCACAAATATTTTTTCTTTTTTTTTTAATAGAGATTTGCACATACTGCAGGATGTTCATTGAAATGTTTTTAAAGGAATGGGCTAGTATGGATTTAAGTATTTTCTGTACTAATACACATGGTATGGAATTCATAATACTGAGTATAAACAACATTTGTTATCTGTAATTGAGAACATAAGTCTGGAACTATTTAAATAAAATTGCGCATTAAGAGCTTGGTATTGTCCACAGAGCAGAGGCAGATTTTGTCTCCATTTCTTAATACTCTGTCCAAAAGCAGTGTGTGTTTTGAAGTCCTTTCACCACTGTATAATCTAGCACAGTTCAAAACCAGAGGTTAAATTAGATCTTTAATCTGCTTCTTTACAGTACTTTATTGTGGAAGGTTTTGAGAAATAGTTATGTAATTATTGCACCTATTGCTTTTTCCAGAGGAGTAGTTATGAGCATTTAAAAATAATAGACATACACTTGAAGATATGGAATACTGTTTTTCATTATGGGAACAGCTTCCTTGCCCTGTCCCTAAAAAGCCTGAATAACCAGATGAAGCTGACTTTATGGGACATCTGTAGTGATTTGTCAACCTCTGGAAGGTCTCCTGTCCATTACAGCAAGCCCTTGACATACATTCACACCCAGAAAAACCAAGGCTGTTCTGTTGCATGTTCTGGTGCAGGAGCCCTGATGTTCCTGATTGTTTTGTCAGCCAGTTCAAGGAGCTGAGTTTAATAAAGCGCTGATCCTACTAAACATAGCTCAGTGCTGTAGTTGTACAGGTAATGTAAGTTGATATTGAAAGACTAGTATGCAACTCACTAGGCTTGAAGCTGTTCTCTGTTCCTCTTTCTGCCCCAGCTTGTGCTGGCTTAACTGTTAAAACCAGCTTCATTGTTAACAGCATTAGACAACTCATCTGGGCTGAGATTTATTTTACTTGCTGGGTTGTTTTGTGTTTGCTGGG
Organism: Microhierax caerulescens; assembly: GCA_035590215.1. Classification (NCBI taxonomy): domain Eukaryota; kingdom Metazoa; phylum Chordata; class Aves; order Falconiformes; family Falconidae; genus Microhierax; species Microhierax caerulescens. The sequence continues at coordinate 37,743,187 of JAVJGJ010000057.1, read as the reverse complement.
GTAAACTAAAAGGTTAGCTTTAATGTGACTGAGGTCCCTGATCTGAATTCACATGCAACCTCACCAGTGTTTGCTTCATATTATTGCTTTATTTCATCCTTCATATGCAAACATGACTGCATACTGTGTAATGTAGTATCAACACACTTTATGTGGAGTGAATGCAATTTTATTATTAATGTTCACTCAAAAACATTGATAGGAAGAATAAATTTTAAAAAAATTAAAGAGCCAAGAACAAAAGGATTTTCCCATCAAGTGATTACTTTCAGGACATTCCTCTAGTCCTCCTTTACTTCTGTTCAAATATCTTTGTCTCAGAGTGTATAACTGAGTTGACATGAATGTATTAGCATTAAGTATAAGTCAGCACCTCAGAAATCAATAGGGTGTCTCATGCTTTGCTGCTTGTTTAAGGTGCTGCTGATGCAGATAAATACAACTGTGCCACATACAACTAATGTGACATCATTTCAAAATCTGTACCTACTTGCGTTGAATTTTAAGTGTGGCAAGAAGATACCAATGAGAAAAGAGTCTCTCAAATGGTAACAAATCTAAGATGTTATATTTGGTCTCAAAACAACTTGGGTAAATGGGCTACAGTGAAATTAAGTCATCTGACTATGCAGCAAGTATAGTGAGAAAAGCGAAGGGGGTATGTTGAAAGTTCTAGAAAGGAAGAATACAGCAAGAATTAATACAATTTCTGGCTACTTTGTCATCAAAACACCTTTCAGAACTAGTTCTATTGTTGTTAACATTTATTTCCTTGATTTGAACTACATAAAGAAACCATCTTGGCGATTGGTGGCTTTCTGCTTCCTGTTCTTTGGTCAGTTTAGCAAATAATTGAAGTCTGCCAATTTGTGTCTGTAGAACTTGTTTGAAGCATGCTTAAGTTGAAGAATCATCTATGCTATGATGATTTTTATCTTCCTTCACTTTAATCTTCCTATTGGGATTTCTGGTTAATTTTTGTGATTCTGTTTTGTCAAGTCATTCAAAAGCTATCAGCCATTGTCAGTGGTCACTCTGTGATCGTCTGTGTTGGCCACTATTCTTCCATCTCACCTTATTTAATTGCGTCAGCTTTGTAGAAAACATATTTTTACATACCAGAGGTGCTTATGTATACTTTACATATCAGATGGTGCTTTTCCTGCTGCTGAAGTCCTGGATTAGGCAGCCATATGTGGCCCATGTTGCACTGGGTGGTGCTATCACCCATCTCACTGTGTTGGCTTTCCACCTGCCTTTAACCCATTCCATGAAATGGAAACCTGGGGGCAGATGTGGCCAACAAAAAAGTGTAAAAACCTCTTTATTTGGTTCTGCTGCAGTCAGAAGAATTTATGCTGTCAGTTCACTAGTACTGAAAATCAAACTTGTGTAGGCAGTTTTGTAGGATGAAAATGGTGAAATGCTGTACATGTAAATCACTGCTGTAGTTATTCATAATAGAACATGTATTTACATAATAACTCTAAAATTGTGTGCTGTACTTACCCCATTTTGTATGTAGTTTTTATTCTCAAGATGCCTCATCTGTTTACAGAGCTTCTTTTCTTGGTTTAGTTTACACACCTTCCCCCCGCCCCCCCCCAGTTTGAACACACCAATTATAAGGGTGTGTCTCTGGTGACATGTCATTTAGCAAGGGTGTGTCTCTGGTGACATGCCATTTAGCAAGGGGTAACTCGGAAGCCAGGAAGTCTGTAACTTCCTGTGTTAGCGTCCACATGCGATGACGATTCGATGACATCGGTTGTTGGGTGTGTCAATTTTCACTTCACCAAACTGACATGGGATACCAGACAGATCAAGAAAAATTGTTTCTGCTCCTGCTCACTTAGAAGTGAAGGTGAGACCGGAAAAATGGTGCAGATTATAATAGTTAATATTTAGATTTGAAAAGGGAATTACTTAAGAAATATTTTTTTCTATTTTAAAAAAACAAAACAAAAAAAAAACCAAACCACCAAAAAACCCACACCGAAGACCCGTGAGAGTTCAGTGTGCCATACCCTCATATAACGCCTCTGCCGTTGGCAACAAAGCAGGAAGCTTGGGCGCCCCTTCGTTCCTCGTGTTTGCTGACTGACCGTTCCCCGGCGCCGCCTGGGCAGCGGCAGCTGCATCGGCGCGGCCGCACGTTCCGCGGGAGGGGGCGGGCCCGTACGTGCGTCTCGCCCGCGCCCGGCTAGCTGGCGCGCTGTGGCGCTCGCTTTATTTTTAGCCTGTTGCCGGGCGGATTTGCTTATGCAAAGCAAGTTCCCCGTAGCCAATCCCGAGCAGGCATGCAACTTCCCCGTAGTCTGCAGCCATGAGGCGACAAGTTTGGCTGTGCTGGTCTGGGAGCTGGTGAGGGGCAAGATGGCCGCAGGGGCTGCCTGCTAGCCTCCCTCCAGCCGTTACAGGAGAAAATTCGGCCTTTCACATGGGAAAAAGGCAAATTGCCTTCTTTCCCCCAAAATCTAAAGATTATCAAAAGTCTCCACCAGGCTTCAATTAAGTGAATTTATGAAACAGCTGGTTCCGTCACATACTGAAGACCAGCCTCCACCAACTGAGGTGATGCATGGGGCGGGAATTCAGCAGGGACTTCTGTGTGTAGAACTGGTCTGAGCAAGGAACAAGCAAGCAAGGCAGCAGGTGCGCTGCGCTCCCTTGAGAAGGGATATCTTTCCTAGAGGACATACTGGTAATACTTTATGAAACAGCAGGTTCCCACAGCCAACTAATTGATTGCTATTTTAGTTCCATTTTAAATTGTTGCTTTTTTGTTACTTCTAAAAAACTTCTAAAAGGCACTTGTATGCATGACAAACAATGTTTTAATGCAGCATCACCTTTTTCTTGCAAGTTTTTTCACTTCTGTTTCTTCTGGCATTTAAGAAGTGAGCTCAGGGTACCTCTGTTAGCATTAGATAGCTCATCTCTGAAGTCTGATGTCACCAAGTTGCAAGTGTTTGAAAGCTGAAATTATATCACAGCAGCTACTCGCATATGTAATATGTGAACCAGTTTAGAAAATACTTCCCAGAATGTTATGGGTAAATATATTTTTTTTTTCATTGGAATAGTGTTATTCTGCATTTTATCTAACGGAACACTTGTATTACAAGATCTGCCTTAAAAGGATGCAATTCTGCATGTTAGTGATAACTTACTACAGCTGTAGCTTGTTAAATTTTCACTTCAAAATTTTATCTATAAAAGAAAAATATTGTATTCTATAATGCATAGAAGAGCCTAAACATGAAATGAACATCTTGCCTTTTAAGGATTTTTTTTCAGTTTCTCATTTTTTGGTCTGCATGTATGTGAACAGTTAATTCAGGTTGTTGAGATTTTAAATTTAAAATATCAGAAGTTGGGTAAGTTTTTAATTGTAGATGTGTTCTGGCAGTTAGTGTCCACTTCTATGGAAGTATTATCTTCTCTTATTTAAGGATTATGGTAACTGTTAATCCTGTTCCAAAGGTGGAAAGGCAGTATAACATCTAAACTGCATATAATAAAAATACTCTACAAATTTATCTTAAAGTGTACAAATTCAGCTTTATATAAACTTTAGTAAATCCATTATTTATTTTTACAGAAAGAAACATACTTAGTCTTTTAGCTTGTGCTAAAAAAAATCAATCTGCAAGAAAGCTGGGTTTTGCTTTTGTTACAGATTATTTCAAACAGCAGTACTTGTTTAGTGTTTGGAAACTTCACAGCTGAATTGAAAGCTTATGTTTTGAGTTGTTGATGAAAGTTGAAATATAACACTTGTGGGAACTACCACAGTTGCTCCAGCTGAGCTCCACTCAAGCAGTTTAACTGATGTAATGACCTAAATGGCTGTTAAAATTTAGTTTACAGAAAAAGACAGAACTTGGAGAATGATCTTAAGCTTCACTTGCTAAAGAGTGGGTGTTCCTAAGGCACTTGAGTTGCTTGTTTCAATGAAGCATTGTATAGGAAAGATTCTTGCTTGTTTTCCACTCTTACATCTTCAAAAGTATGCATTTTATGTATAGCAGTTATCAAGGCATAAACTGATGAGCCATGTAAGGACAATTCTGCAAAGCCACCATCAGATGAAAGATCTTAGTTGTGTAAATAGACCTGACAGTCCTTTTTTCCTATGAGGAATCAGTTTTCCCACAAGGCATGGCAGCTTCATGGGAAAAGAACTCTAAAGTGACTATTTTAATATGAGAAACACGTTTGTGAGCCAAAGGTGCTACTAGCCTCTGGAGGCAGAGAAAACACAGGACAGCTGCTTAATTCACTGTGATGCCAAAGTTGTGAGAGCGTAGTTTGAGCGTACATGAAGTTACCAATCAAGTACAGTACACAAGACCACATAACCTGTTTGAAACTCTATTGTGAAATTATTCTGGTTTACCAAGCCTGTAACTGTGCACTCAGGGTGGTTTTCTTCAGCATAGATACACGCATGGACTTCAGAAGTTTTGCAGAACTGTTTCTTCAGAAGGCGGTTTGCAAGGGTGGGAGAGAACGGCCTCTGTTTTCAAGGCATGTCATATTGCACTCCTGAAAAAAGTGATTTTTTGATGCTTCTGTTGGGACACTAGAAAAGCATGGGTGCTGCACATTATGTCAAAAAAGGAAAGGTTACCAGCTGGCATGCTTGAATCCGGGTTGAAGCTCAGTAGTGTGTTTTGATTCAATATTTAACATCACATTAATTCAGTAGTTTTAACGGAGCCTAAAAATGCACCTGCACGTTAACACTGAACTGTTCTTGTGACCATGCACCCCCTGTGCACTGCGCTTGTGTGTTAGTGCTTTTGTGCAGCTCCAGCTCTCAAACTGAAAACCCGTAACTCATTTCTTACGTCATTTACCAGCAATTTGGAAAATGTTGTTGACGCTGCTCGCCTGGGCCGTGGGCCCCGTGTGCGTGCTTGTGTCCTGGCCGACCTGCCGACGGCCTCGTGGGGTTTGTTGCTGGGCGGAATTTAAGTAGCTGCTGTGTGATTGGCTGCCGTGCAGCTGCTCCTTCCAGCCAATCGGAGGCGGAGCTCGAGTCCGCGCTCGCGCAGCGCCGAGGCGAGGGCTGCGGCCCGGCACGTCCCGAGGGGAGAGGAGGGTGCGGGGTCGCGGCGGGCTCCCCTTCGGGCGCGCTAGCGAAATTACAGGGCTCAACTGCAGGGAAGAATGCTGCTTGTTTGTTAAACCGCGAGCATCAATACTGGATATTAAACACGGGGGGCAAATAGAAGCTAAAGTTTTGGATCTTTTTCTTTTAAATTACAGTGGACCTTGTTTTGCTGTATGTGCGCTGCGTGAAGTAGGACAGGATGGTGGTGTAATTTTTTCTTAGAAAATGGCATGTTCGTCTTTCGCTTTGCTCAGCCAACACTAACATAATTTTAGTCTAAAAGGAAAAATCACTCTGAGGTGCTAGAAGAAATATCATTTGCGCTTATCATATGTTTTGTTTATTACATTTTAAAATAAAGGTATAGTTGTATGTGGATCTTGGTGGGGTGGTGGTTTGCGTCTTGCATTAGTGGTAGAAAAACTATTGGCACATTATTTCCACACATACTCTGTAAGAATAGATCACAAATGGAGGGTTTTTTCCAATTTGAAAACAGTTTTTAAATTTCTGACAATTTATCTCGACATTGCTATAGAGGACTTCAACTGAAAAGTGCTTTTTATGAATCACTACTTAAAAGGTAGGTTCTGTTCACCACTTTCATTCTCTGGGACTGTCCATCTAGAACAAAATACTCCTAACCATTTCCTGCCTCACTTTCCTTGATTTGGCTATGCTACATTATAAGCAGACATGCATATTTAAGCACAGGTTTTCATTATTCAAGGCTTTACTTCCTCCATGTAGTTAGTGTGCTTTGGCAAACATGTCATGGTTGTGCTTTTGCCTAGCACCGTGTGCACTTCTGGAACCCTGCGCCAATGCTGTTCTAGACCGGTGGTATGCAAACTCCATTGTGTGCTATTGTTTAGAGTGCAGCTGCTCCCCCGCGCCACCCCCCCCACCCCCCGCCGTTTCCGTGATCTTTCCTTTGC
>JAVJGJ010000057.1:37690975-37730309 GCA_035590215.1 Microhierax caerulescens | reverse complement strand
GATGTTTCAAGGATCTTGGGGTTTGTTTCTCGTCCCCACCCCCCTAGTTTTTTATGATAATGATGACCATGCTAACCCAAATGTGTTTCCACATGCTTGACTGGGTGGGAATTCCATAGGTTAAACAAGATCTAGGTGTCTTTCAGTCTGTGGGATGTTGGTAACTATAGTTTCTCAACTCTTGTTTAGCTAATCATGAAACTCTTTCACTAATTTGTGATGGCATTCTGAGTCTTCAGTCTCTAAACAGCTAGAGAAAGAGGGAGATAAGAATGTGTCTCCTAAGCCATGTTCTGACTCTTCTGTCTTTTCTGGTATTTACGTTTAAATTTATGCCAGTTAAACAGGAAACCGGTAGGTTCCATAGTTCCTTCTGAGGATCTTATTTAGGTGTCAGGTGTTGCACTGAGATTGCAAAAGTAATACCATTGTTGTGCAATTAAAGTTTTCCAGAATTTATCTAGATTTGGAGGGTGGCAGGGAGAAAGAATATTGCGTGTACATGTGTCAAAATCGTAGTGTATTGTGAGTTCTTTTATAAAATGTACATGACAAACAAATTGATGATCCTTGTTCTTAGGGCAGTTTTAAGGGTTCTTTTATTGGACATGAATGAAATCAGGATATCAAGGTTGCTTTTTTCATCTTGCCCAATGAGAAAACACAGTGTGGGTACAGAGGAATTTTTATTCCGGTACAAAAAAACCAAAGTTAATATTAAATGTTTGACTACAGTTGCAGAAGTCTAAAATTGTATCCAGCAATATTTTTTTTTCAGATTTTCAGTTCTGGTGATGGGAAAAACCTTTAACATTGTTTTATATATTGGCTATAACAGTTTTACAGTTGCATGGCTGTAACTGATACTGTTCATGAAAACTGGCCACTATGAAATAATATTCTGTCCTTATCCAGCAGTCACCTGTTAATTTCTGCATTCTAAGTTTCATAAAGCTTGCCCATTAAGTTGCGGAGAACAGAATTGTAAGTTTTTCTGAATAGTACTTTCTGTATGAAATATTCCAAGCAAATCTTTTGGGACCCATTTTGTACTAAATTTAACATGGTATAAATACAAAAAAATTTTACAGTCCTTTCACCAATTTCAGTCTTTCAATAACAAAGATAATAGCAGAGAGGTTGGAGGGGCAGGAAACATATGAGAAAACAGGTGGAGTTGTCTTAGAAGATAAAGGTTAACTTTTAGAAAGAGTTTGAGAGAATTAAATCTGCGGAGGCTGCATGGAGATCATTTGAAGGTGCTGTATTGGAGGGAGGCACAGGTGCAAGCTGCTCAATTTAAAAGTACAGTTTTCAAAAAGCTCAGATAAAAACTGGCACAGTTAACCAATGATGTAAAGAGTGACACTAGAAGACTTTCTTCAAATGATCGGATCAATAGAATAGTTTTCTCAAATAGAATTACTAAATCTAATGGCTATGTTGGCACTTAAGATTTTTATAATGATCATGCATTAGAAAATCTTGGAGCTCTTTGGGTAAGTAAACAAGCACATGCAAGGAAGACCTGATTGATGTATTTGAATTTTTTTGGATATCCAAACACAAATGATTTCTTACAAATAACTTTTGGAAACCGGACTGTCTTCAGGTAAGTTGGAAAGTCCTCATGAAGGATATAATAATTTGAAGAATGGAAAGTAAATCTACATTGATCTGTTCCAGAGCCTACACTGTGCGACAGAATTAATTTACCTAAAATGAAGGGTGACTAGCAAGGTGACAGTTTGCTGATGGTACTATGAAGAACTGTTGAAGAATCTTAGAATGCTGAATGACTGGGGTATAAAAATGGCAGATGAGGCTCATTGTGGTTAACTACAAAGTGGTACAGATGAGTGTGAAAATGTTCATAACTTGATAGGAAGACAGAACTGACTATTCAAGAAGTATTTTTGTGAAAACATTCATACAGTAGCAGTTGAAGAAACCAAATAAAGAATGCTGGAAATAAGAAATTGAGGAAAACTTCACTATGGGACAGCAAGCTCTTAAGTGTTTTGTATAATTCTGTTTCTTTCCCCCTGCTTATATTAAAGAAGACGTCACAGAATTGGGAAAGGTACATGAAAGAATAACAGGGAAGATGATGGAATTGCAGAGTAATTTTAATTCAACCTTCTGATGGTCTTTATTCCAGCCTCCTACTCAAAGCAGGTACAGTTGTATCAGGTGGCTCAGGAACCTTGGCAGTTTACTTCTGTGCATCTCCAAGGATGGATATACCACAGCTGCTTCTTGGGTAGCCTAATATTTAACTAAACACAATAGTGGAAAACTTCCTTCTGAATTGGAAACTTATGTGTTCCAACTTGTGTCCATTGCCTCCTGTCCTGTTGCTGTGCACTGTGAAGGGTCTCTGCCCTCCCATTACGTGATGGAAGGCAGTGATACAATCTTCAGTTAAGTCTTCACTTGCTAAGGCTGAGCAAAGCCAGTTCTGTCGTCTGCTCCTCATATAGCATGTACTTCATCCCCTTGACCTTTCTGGTGACCCTTTTACTGGATTTGTGGTGTTGCCAGTGCCTTTCTAGGACTGGGAATGCAAAAACTGGACATAGTGCTCCATATGTGCATTTCTCAAGTGCTGAGCAAAGGAGAACAATTTCCCTTATCCTGCTAGACACATTTCTTGTTAATACGGCCTGAAATACTATTGAACTTACTTCATACTGCCAACTAATATTCAAATTGTCTTCCACCAGGAGTCGAGGCCCTGTTCTTCAAAACTACATTCTAGTTAGCCAATCCCCAGCCTGTCTTGTTGCATAGGGTTATTCTGTCCCAGATGTAGGACTTCATATTTGCACTTGCTGCATTTTGTGTTAGACCATTTTTCCAGCCTGCCGGTGTGCTTCTGTATAGCAGCTATGCACTGCAGAATATTTACCATTACCCCTCAGTTTGTATCTACAAACTTGCCAAGTGTGATCTCCTGCCCACAGGTCCAGGTCATTAGTAAATATACTAAACTGTATAAGCCCAGTATGGATCCCTGAAGACTGCCTCAAGTGCCGAGTCACCAGGTAGAATATATACTATTAATGCCAGTTCTTTAAGACCACTGTAAAAAGCTATTGGGTCTGTCAGGCATGATCTGCTGTTACTAAATCCAAGCTAACTACTCCTGGTCACCTTCCTCTCCTTTATGTGCCTGGCAGTGTCTTCCTATGAGTCTTTGGAGTTTTTTTCATAACCTCCCCTAGATGTCAGGTGAGGCCAACCAAACTGTAGTTTTCCTGGCTTAACCTCCTTGACTGTCTTGAAGATGACTGTGACATTTCTCTTTTTCAAGTCATTGGGAGCTTCCCTTAGTTGCCATGAAGATGGTAGAGAGGCCTTACAATGCCAGCAACCTACCTCCCTCAGCATGCCTGGGTACATCTCATCTCTTCCTGTGGAATTCTTTCTATCCACCTGGTTCAAGTGTGCCCTAGCTTTAACTGCTTGACTGTGGATAGCACTTCTGCAGACTGCCGGGGTCTCCCTTTGCTCTCAGTAACTTAGGAGGGAAGCTTGCCGATGAAAAATGGAGACTTCAGAAAAATTGAATACCTCTGTATTTTCAGTGTCCTCAGTCATTAGGTCGCCTGCTCCAATGAGCAGTGGCCCCACAATTTTCCTTAGCCTTCCTTTTGCTGCCTTTGTAGTTACAGAAGTCCTTCTTGCCCTTGATATCCCTCACTAGCCTCAAATCCTGTTGAGCTTTGGCTTTTCTTACTCCATTCCTGCACAACTGGACACTGTCCCTATATCCCTCTTAATGCCTTCTCTTGTGTAATTTTTCTTTACATAAGAGTTCTCTCAGGCAGTCCCTGTTCACCCATGCTGGCTCTACATTCTGCACATGGAAATGAACTGTTCTCATGCTTCAAGGAAGCTGTCCTTGAAGAACAACTAGCTTTACTGGGTCTGTTTGCTTTCCAGGGCAGCTCCCTTTGGGATACTACCAAGTAGGTCCTGAACAAGGTGAAATCTGCTGTGCTGAGGGTAAGGACTCTAATTATATTTGTCCTGCTGACCTATTGCGGGATTTTTAATTCCACAGTCTCATGATTGCTGCAGGTGAACCTACTCTTGACCTTCATGTCCCAGACCACTTCTTCCTTGTTTGTGGATAACACACCCAACAGAGCATCCCTAGTTGACTCATCAATTGCCTGTTTCAAGAAATTCTTTGGCACACTCCAGAAACCAGCTGGATTCTGCCCAGTCATACAGCCCTTCCAGTTAAAGTACCCTGAGTCAAACCTAAAGCTTGTGATGTTGTGAGATGGATGTATTGACTTTCTCTCCCTAATCCTAAGTAGTCTGTAGTAAGTACCTTACACAACAGCTTGTGTTGCTTTGCCACCTTTCCTTGCGTGCAGGCACTCAACTGGCTCATCACCTGTCCAATGGCAAAGCTCTGGGCACTCCTCTCCATAAAGCACAACCACTCCTCACCTTTTCCACCCTGCGTTTCCTGAAGAGGCTGGTTCATCTGGTGCAACACTGAAGTCATTTCGGGTATCCCACCATGTCTCTCTAATCCAAATGAAAATATAATTTTGCAGTTGTATGGACTAGTAATTCCTCTTGTTTCTTTTGCTGCATTTGTTTACACATATTTGAGACTGAGCCCTAAGTCACAGTGCTTTCACAGAGGACAAGCAAGCACCTTCCCTGTCATGCTGTTCCCCGTATGTTTCCTCAGTGTATCCCATACCTCAGTTTTAAGTTATGATAACCATTCCCTACCATGCCTAGTTTCAGGTCTTCCTCGTTAGGTTAGCAAGTCTGCTTGCAGAAGTCTTGTTCAGCTTTATCAGATGGATTCAGTCTTTACTCAGTAGTTCTTGATCATCAGAGATTACCACAGTGGAAGGTACAAAAACCTTGCCTGCAACACCTGTCATTCAGCCAGGTGTTGATGTTCTGGATTTATGCACTCTTACTAGAACTTTTTTTTGTGTCCCAGTTCATTGGGAGGATTGGTGATTTGGGCCCTTATGCCCTTCACCCGTTTCTGCAGAGATCCATTGTCACTGTTGGTATGCTTAGAATTGCTTCTGGGTAGTATTGTTGATGCCCACGTGGATAAGCACAAGAGGTAATAGCCTGAGGACCAGATGAGCCTTTGCAGTCTCTTTGCAACACTGGAGATACAGGCTTTCAGCAAGAAGTTAATGTCTTGAGGCATCAGGTCAGATTGCTAGGTGGGTGACGATCACCAGTCTCTCTCTCCTTCATGCAGGTGGCTGGTTCAGACTCAGCTGGCTTTGATGTCTCCGTTAATAGATTTTTTTCTTAATGTGTTCTATCAGTGCTATACCTGTTCAATAACTGCAGATTAGCGGGTAGAGGGGGAGTCTTTGTTCTGTTGTTGGAAGTCACATGCTGCTTACCTCCTCCATTTGTAGCCATTTTGGATATAGACTCTAGCTGTCCCTGTTTCCTTTCACTGTGGGGTTTGGGGGTTTGTCTGTGCAGAATCGTAGTTTATCTCCTCTTTGACCATTCTACAGTCAGCTCATCTCCTACAGCTTCTTCACTTTCTGACTCTGATCAGAGAGAACTTTTAGACAAGGAGAGACAGCATTTTATATATATATATATATATATATATATTTATAGTAGGTTCTTTCAGAGTGAAAAAAGGGAGGAGAGAGATGATAAAGATCTGTAGACAGTAAGTGGTATGGAGAATGGGTATTTGCTGTCTTCCTTTACAAGAGCATCATGTATCAGATGGAAGAAAGGAATAAAGTGCGAGGCAGGATCAAGGCGTGGAAGAGGAGAGAGTTTTCCATGTGGAGAACTAGAGCTCCTTATTAGCAGCATTGTGACTGCTAAAAGTTTACCTGTATACATCTTCTCTGGAAGAGGGATTTTTTTGAGGGCTATCAATTACAGAAGCCCTGAAGCTTTGGAGGTCATTCACCAGCAATTTTTCAGAAAGCTGAGGAAATTGTCTGGGACTGCCTAACTATATTCTTTTCTCCTTATATTCTTTCCTACTTAATCATCTACTGTTGACATGAAAGAGTTGGAGGTAGTATCTTGGATTAGGTGAGCTGTTGGTTTTACCTAGTGCAGGTGTTGCTATGTTCACTCTCTGTTACACTCAAGTTTGACCGTCTGCCAAAGCAAATATGAAGTCTTTTTTCTCAGAGTTGCTAGCACCTGGACTGCATTCTAGACACCTTGATTCTAGACTTCTCTACAGCAATGGCATTTCATATCCTCCAGGTATAGTTTGAAAGAGAACTTGTTACTGATCTTTGTTATGGGAGTCTGAAGTCAAGCCATACACCCAAGTACAGCCTGTTAAGAATAAAGATTGCAGTTAACATTTGAGAGTACAACTTGTCTTCTAGAAAGTAGTGTTTGAAGAGAACTTCAGAGCATGTGAATGGCAGATAAACAACCAAACATGAACTTTTGTTCCTGTGTTGTGATAGAATTAGCTGTCAAAATTCTTGAATTAACAAACAGGAAAATAAGTTACACTTAAAAGGCACTGATAAACCACTTCTCTGCAGTAATATTTCTGCTTCTGATTCTTCTTTGAACAAAGGGATAATGGAAGGCTTTCAGACACTTGTGAAAAAATGTTACATCATTTGGGAAGCAAACAACACTTCTGCCCAACAGGCTTTGGAGAACCAATTGATGGATGTTGGATTTATCAGTTGCAATCTTGAAATTCTTCAGGGATTTTTTTTTTCAAACTAAAATGTGGTAATAAATAATTTGTCCTGGTTTCACCTTGAACAGAGTTAATTTTCTTCTTAATAGCTAGTACAGTGTTGTGTTTTGGATTAGTGTTGATAGGACACTGATGTTTTTAATTGTTGCTGGGTAATGTTTATACTAAATCAAGGATTTTTTAGTTTCTTGGGCCCTGCCAGCAAGAGGGCTGGAAGGGCACAGGAAATTGGGAGGGGACACAGCCAGGACAGATGACCCGAACGAGCCAAAGGGATATTCCACACCATATGACGTCATGCTGAGTATATAAACTGGGAGAAGAAGGAAGTGGGGGACATTTGGCATTATGGTGTTTGTCTTCCCAAGTAACAGTTACACGTGATGGAGCCCTGCTTTCCTAGGGATGGCCGAACACCTGCCTGCCCATGGAAAGCAGTGAATTAATTCCTTGTTTTGCTTTTCTTGTGTGCATGGCTTTTGCTTTACCTATTATATTGTTCTTATCTCAACCGTTGAGTTTTACATTCCTTTCTGATTCTCCTCCCCATCCCTCTGGGTGGGAGTGAGCCAGCCACTCCATGGTGCTTGGTTGCCAGCTGGGGTTAAACCACAACATAACTGAAGAAGAGAATACTATGCTTTGTGCTCAAATCACTTGATAACTTTATATATATATATATATATATATATAATGGTAGGCAGGAAGGAGTTGTGACCAAATAATAGAGTGGTTCAGGTTGGGGGGGACCTCAAGAGGTCTGTAGTCTAACCTCCTTCTCAAAGCAGGGTCAGCTGTGAAATTAGACAAGGTAGCCCAGAACTTTATCCAGTTAGGTCTTGAAAACTTCCACTGATGAAGACTGGACAGCTGCTCTGGGCAACCTGTTACAATGACACTTCAACATTGGAATTGTTTTTCTTTCTGTCAGTTGGAATCTCTTGTTTCTGCTTACATGTGCTGTCTCTTATCCTTTGTTATGTGCCTTTACAATCAGTCTGGCTCAGTCTTCTCAAAAGCCGCCTTACAGGTATTGGAAAGCTGGTATTAAGTCCCCATTAAGCTTTATCTTCTGTATGCTGAACAAGCCCAGCTCCCTCAGCCTCTCTTACAGGTCATGTTCATCAGCCCAGTAGCAATCTTTTGCTCCTTATTGAGAGGTGGCATAATGAGTGCCAAGTAAAGGACAATAACCACTTCTTATGATATACTGGCTCTGTTCCTGTAAATGTAACTCAGGATGCTGTGGTTCTCCTTTGCTACCAGGGCACGCTGTTGGTTTATGCTTTGCTTGGTGTCTATGCAAGTCCTCAAAGGAGAGCTTCTCTCCAGCTATGCGGACCCTAGCCTGTGTCCTTGCAAGGGCTCTGGCTTCCCATGTGCAGAACTTTACCTGTCCTTGTTGAGTATCATAAAGCTTTTGTCATCCCATTCCTCCAACTTTTCAAGGTTATGATGATTCCTTTGAAAATAAGTGAATCTATGGTTTCTTCCTAAACAAAAGTAGCCAGATCCCGTTATGTTTGATGGGGAAAAAAATATCTGTATATCAGTTTTATAATAACTTTTTGGTGAAGTTTGATCAAAGTTTCACTGCTCACAAAGTCTGTGATTTTGTACTTTCTTGTGATTACTGTCTGTGCACATCAGTTCTAGCCAATGTATTAGGAGAATGTTGCAGTTACAGGATTGTGGAATTGTGAAGGTATGACTGAGTGGTCCAAAGTAACTTGCAAATACTGTTCAGTTGCTCTTAGGCTTACTCACTATTTTTATTTCCATTTATATGTATATTTTGGCAGAACTGACATCCAAATACATATCCAATCAGTCACTAAGCAGATCTAAATGTTTGCAGCTGTAGAAATTATTTAAAAGTATTGTCGACTGTTCAGTGACAGGCAAACACCTAGTTAAAGAAAAAAGAAACATCAACAAACACCTTTGCATTCAGATCCACAGCAATCAACGTGACTTAAGACAACTCTGTGATAAATGTGGTGGTAACTTAATATTTTTTTCCCAAGTAATTGCATTCATTGCTTCTGCCTGTCTAGTAGCAGGATAACAAGATAATTCCTGATCAGTGAAAAATAAAGTGATAACCAATTGTAAAATTATATCTGTATTATGGTTCAAACCTTCTTAACTAGAGAGGTTTAGCTGGCCATTGTTTTTAGTTAAACAAGCTAAATTTGTTCACGGAGTGCTGGAAGTTTGTAAGGGAGGAATTTCCTTGTCTCTGAAATTGCTTTGTTCTCTACATAGAACGCAAAAAGCTCTGCTTTGAAACTTGTAACGTAGTATTTTAAAGATGTTCTAGGTATGTGTATCTTTCCACAGAATATTAGTATCCTTCAGTTGAATATTCAAAATTTGTAAATTGTGGGAAAAGTACTCTTAAATTGAACAACTCTCCTTTAGATTCCTAGGTAAATGGAGTCCTCTTAATTGATAACAGTTAAATACATGAAGCTTATCTATAAGTTTTAAAAATCAGGTGGCATAGGCAATACGCTCTTTTTATTACCCTAAAATTAAATCACTTTGGGTTTGAAGAATTTGATGGATGTTATTTCTTGCATGTGAATATTATTTCCTGCATAAATTAACAAAAATTAAAATATTGTAATTTTTGGTTTTCATTTTCTGACTCCTTACTTTTTCTGATTAGGTGACATTTTAAATTATTCAAATGTGCTTCATAATAGAAGTAAAATTTAGTGTTAAGAGAGCATCAAACATATTTTTGTGGCCAGAACTTTCTCTAAAAATGCTAGTAAACTCTGCTGTAATAGCCAAATGAAAATAGGAAATTGGAGAAGTGTACAGATCAAGATGTGCATGACTTCTGACTTATTCTGTTGTGTTTTGAATAGATTTTAATGTAATAAAATAATTTATGTTTTATCTAGCAAGCACAGAGGTGACAAATACAGCCTATATGAAACACATAATGGAAGTTCATGGAATGTATAATAAAAGTTTTCAGGAAATGTTAGCATTTTTTCGTTTTAACCTGTGTGCATTAGAGGGTGTGATTTCAGACTCTTTAAGAATTTCCTTAACTGTATGTTTTTAAATTACTAATCTCAAATTGTGATATTTTAAATGAAAAGTCATATTTGTTAAGTAAACAAGAATCCAGGACTTTTCTGTCATAAAGGTTATGGGTGAATTTGCCAGTTGTAAATAAACAAAAATATTAGTATTTTGTTACTGACATTTTTATGCTTTTTCTCTGGGTGAAAAAACCTAAAATAATTTATTGAGAATTAAGTACATTAAAAATACATTATTTCATTTCAGAGGTAACTTTGAGGTATTCTGTTGATTTTAAAACTAAACAAATCCACAAGTGATTCTTACTGTGTTGTATAGTCGTTCAAATTTTTGCTCCGAAGCTATCTTCTGATTTTTTTCATCTCTGCATTCAGTCTGTCATACTTATTTCTCCCACCTTCCCCAACATGGTTTTTCATAAGTATTCTACAAGTTTGCTAATCAAAGTATGATGCTTAGGAGACTTTTGTAGGTCAGCGTGAGTAACACATGGACTTTTTTCTTCTATTTGTAGAAGAGGTGGAGGAGGAGAGAAGAAAGGAGAGCGAGGAGTATAAAGAAGGAGAAGAGCCCCATGGAGAAGGGGAGAAACACACAGAGAGAAGTACATAATGTTAAAACTATTACGCTTCACTGGTGCCACATGTTAAAAACACATAATAATTGAGGTTGGAAGGGACCTTTGGAGATTATATAGTCCAAACCCTCTGCTCTAAACAAGGTCAACTAGAGCAGTTTACTCAGAACAGTGCCCAATCAGGTTTTAAGTATCTCCACAGATGGAAACTTCACAACCTTCCAGTGTTCCACTTCCAGTGTTTGACCACGTTCACACTTAAAAGTTTTGATATATTTGAATGGAATTTCCTGTATTTCAACTTACATCCAATTCTTTTGTCTTTTCACTGGTTCTCAGTAAGAGTCTTGTTCTGTCTTTTTTACTTTTCATCCTTCAGGTAATGTACTCACATTATAAAATCTCCCCTAACAGCCTTCTCCAACTGAACAGTACCAGCTGTCATTTCCTCATATGACAGATGCTCCAGTGTGTAGAACATCTTGGTGTCCCTACACTGAACTCTCCCCAGTATGTTTATGTCCTTCTTGTATTTAGAAGCCCGGAACTGGACACAAGACTCAAGGTTGACTCTTACAGCACTGATGAGAGGAGAATAATTACCTCTGTCAACCTGCTGGCAATACTGTTCCTCAGGCAGCCAAGGGTGGTGGGCACGTTGGTTCATGTTCAACTTGGTGTGCATGAAGACCACCATGACCTTTTCTGCAAAGCTGTTTTCCAGCCATTATGTTCCCAGACTACTAGTACATGGGTTTGTTCCTACTGAGGTGTAGGACTTTGCATTTTCCTTTGTTGAACGTCATGAGGTTCCTGTTTGCCTATTTCTCTAGCTTGTCAAGGTGACTGAATAGCAGTGTAACCATCTAGTGTAGCAGCCATTAGAGTTTTGTGTCATCTGCAAATTGCTGAGGATGCCGTCTATCCCATTATCAAGGTCATTAATGAAGATTTTAGTGTTGCTACCAGTATAATCTGCTGGTGTATGTTACTAGTGCAAGCTCCAGCTGGACTTTGTGCTGCTAATCACAGCTCTTGGAGCCCAGTAGTTGAGCCAGTCCATTTATCTAGTTCATACATCATGAGTTCATCTCTGAGGATGTTTTGGTGTCAAAAGCATTACTAAAGGTAAAGCATCCACTGCTCTCCCCTCATCCGCCAAGCCAGTCATCTCATCATAAAAGGCTGTCAGGCTGATGAAGCATGATTTCCCATAAGTCCATTCTGACTATTCCCCAGTGCCTTCCTCTTAATATGTTTAAAGACAATTTCTGGAATTACTTGCTTCATCATGTTCCCAGGGATTGAGGTGAGGCTGACCATCGTGTAATTCCCCAGGTCTTTCTTGCCCTTCTTGAAGATTAGAAGAAAGCTAATGTCACTCCAGTCCTCAGGAGCGTTCTGCTATTGCCACAACCTTTCAGAGATTGAGAGTGGCCTTGCAGCCACCTCAGCCAGCTCCCTTGGCACTTGTGAGTGCATCACTCTGGCTTGGATGGACTTGTATGTCCAATTTGTTTAAATGTTAACTCTGCTTCTTCACTGAGAGCAAGTCTGCCTTTGTTCAAGACTGTCTCACAAGTCTTAGGGAGCTGGCATTGCTGAAGGCAAGTCTTCTCATTGAAGTCTGATGCAAAAAAGCATTGAGTGCCTGGGCTTTTTCTGTGTCCTTTTGTCACTTGTCCCCCTGCTTCATTCAGTGGGGTGGATGTATTTTCCCTAGTTTTCCTTTTGCTGATGTAGGTATGCTAGTAGAAGCCCTTCATGTCCCTCACCAGATTCAGCTTAAGGTGAGCTTTGGCTTTCCTAACCCTGCTCCCACCCATGTAGTACCTTTATTTTTCTTGTAGGTCACCTGTCCCTAGCACAGGGGTCCTCAAACTTTTTAACCAGGGGGCTAGCACACGGATTAAATGGCAGGCAGTCATCTGCATTTGCTTGGTTTCCGCCCACAACCCCCGGCAGGAGGGGGTGGAGGTGTTCTGTAAATACTGGGGGGCTGGACTGAGGACCCTGGGGGGCCATATCCAGCCCATGGGCCATAGTTTGAGGACCCTTGCAGCAGATGGGGGCCTCCACCCCCTACAGGCAGGGAGTCACTTGCTACTGATAAACGGTGCTACTGGATGGCGCAGGCATGGCCAGTTCAGACATTTCACTGGGCACAGCTCTCAGCCCCATATCTGCTGTGAGGGCATTGAACTAAGTCTGTCATTGTCCTTTACATCTGCAGGCAGTGCAGGAGCTGCTGTCCTGGTGCTTGCAGCCTTTGTCATCACAGGAGTCTCCACTTCCCATCTGGATAAGCTCAGGCTCTGACTGTACCTCCTTTGGTACAGCTGGGGGTTGCAGTTCTTGGGGCTGCAGGATCTTGGGGTATATCCAGTCAGTCTGTCTGTTGTTATTTCTGACGCTGTGCCATCCCCTGACCTCCTTCCATAGCTCTTCTAACTTGGCAACACCGCTCTTTCACTCGTTTTCACCTTTAGTAGCCAAGAAGCTCATCTCCCTCTATAAGCCTCAGCCAGAATGGGCAGCCGTAGATAATCCCTGCAGCCCAAGACTTGCAAAACCGTATCTTCCCCCAGAATAGCTCAGTGTGGGTGGAGTCTCCGACATTGCCAGTAGAGTTGTTCTGTCCCACTGGCTGCTGGGAGACCGCGCCATGTGGTGTGTCACCACTATTACTGAATGCAGGGACCATTCCCCTTCTGTACACCCTACTGTGCAAGGCCTGTGTTTGTTAGCTGCTCTTTGAGAGCTGCACTCTACCCCAGCAGTAATACAGGCGCCTCATCGTACCTACTGAAGGGTGTTAGAGCATCCATAAGGAATCAGCTGGAACTGAAGCACAAAGCACCCTTTGATTAAGAACAGCTGATGCAGTTCATTAGAAGCTGCTAGAGTTTCGTAGAAGTCACAGCCTTGGTTAGGTAGACTTTCCACTAGTAGTAAGCACCCTGAAGCTCTTCAAAGAAAATCTAACTGAAATTAGGTGTAGCATCTGCTTCAGAACAAAATAACTTGAACGTTAAACATGTTCTGTAAAATATGTAAATAGCTCTTGCATGTAACCACTGAATAATACAAGTAGTTTGTTAGGCATTTTCTAAACAGACTGATTGAGAGTAGGAAAGAATTGTATGGAAGATCCTAATAAACTTGTCTTCAGTAGTCTAGGAAAAACTATTCAGATTTTTCCTTTTATTCCTACAAGTTTTTCTGATGGATGGAAGAAAGCTGGAGATGTAGGGTTTTTCTCCCACCCTCCTTCATTTTATGCACTGTCTACTTGAATTCTGGGAAAAAAATGGAAAACTCATACGTTAAACTTTTATACTGTTTGTAAATATTTAGCATTCTGCAAATGTTTGTGAAGAACCCCATGGCCCTGTAAAACTTAACTAACGTTTGACCACATATGCTTTTACAGACTTTTAAAAATAACCTAGGTCGTCATGCAGATTTTAAAATATTATCTTTTAATAATTATTAGTACATTAGTGCATTTTTAGTGCAACTCTTATAAACAACAAAATCCGAAAACATCAGAAAACCAGATCGGGTTGAAACCATCAGAAATGCAACCATCAAAGAAATCAGATGATAAAAAATTTGTGAAGTTAGAAATAAGTCTTGCAGTGTATGTAATACAAGTAAAGAAGAAATGGCAGTGGAAGATAACTATTAGTTATGCTGTTTCAGTCTCCCGTGAGTCTTCATTGATGTACTACTAATTCTGTCTTTCTGTGTCATCCTCAGGTTTGGGGCTGGGGGCTGTGGTCTTTATGTTTTGATGGTGGTCAGGTTCCACAGTACGCTGTGTAGCTCCCTTCCTGATAATTTACTTCTGCTTCTTGTTTCATATGTGGACCTCTAGAGGACACACTGCCAGGAACTGGAGGAGTGAATGAGGTCTCTTTTGTGCTTCATCGCTGTGTTGAAAATGGCTTTTATAATATAGTTCTGTTTTGAGCCTGTTCTTTTGTTAGATTTCTACTTTCTTATCCAAGAAGTAAGAAAAAGGTTTGAATGTTTTTTCAGTCAGGGATTGGAGGTACAGGTTAAAACTTTATGGCAGGTAGAGAAAGTTTGTTGCTGGCATAGCCAGAATTGAGATGTAGCTTTATTTGGCTGTAATCCTGAAAAGGGGATTCCTTTTTCAGAGGAGGGTTTTGTTTTTCTTCTCAGAAGACATGTTTCATTATAGGATGGTGCTGGTAGGCACCGGAAGAACAGGAAGCAAGTTCTGGGGAAGGGAATGGTGTACTGGAGCTATTTTGCATTTGGGGTGGTGATTTGCTGAATCATAAAGCAAACTAATGAGGCAGCAAGGAGCAGAGACCAAAGGGCCTGTTGTTCTGCTTTGATGTCATCAAATATCATGTTTTCCTAAAGGCTTTCTTACACTTAAACTTAAACAAAAGAAACTTCGTAATAATCACAGCATTCCTCAGATACCTGGCTTTTTTCAAGGGTTCCTCACAAGCAGTTGTATCTTAATTGTTCCAGGTGAAGTGTCAAGGAGAAAGCGTTCCAAATCTGAGGATATGGACAGTGTTCATTCTAAACGTCGTCGGTACATGGGAGAAGATTATGAAGCAGAACTCCAAGTAAAAATTACAGCCAGAAAGGATGTTGACCAAAAATTAGAAAAGGTAGAATGGAGGTGCAGAGCAAAGATGTCAAGCACACACCTGTCATTTGTCTTACTATGTGTGAATTAGCTATCTTTCTCCCACACTCTCCCTGCCCCTCGCACCCCCACCAAACACTCTCTTTTTTTGAAAATTGAACATAAATCAAATAACAAATGTGGCTTAATTCATATGAAGTCCTGTATTGCCCTACTTTCAAGAATAGACCAAATATTACATTTGAAATATGTTATGTTTGAAATGCGTTAAATATTTAAACTCTTCAGTCTTATGTGACTATAGATTGAGAATCTTTGCAAGGGAGGTGTTTCAGCATGGTAGACGTTTATATGTGGTGCACTTTATGTCCCTAGGCAGAAAATCTGTCTCCAAACAAGAGTACAATTGACATACATTTTGCAGATTTTTTTATAGAGCTGTTATAATTGCCTGATTGCACTATTGGCATGTAAAGAAACCTATGGTCTTGAAAAAAAATTTGTTCCATTCTTCCATTAGGTAGTTAGCTAGTGTGTGTTGTAATTTCATTTGTGTAGGATGTAGAAAAGTGAACCATATTTGTTGCTTATTTTTGTTGCCTAAGGAAAAGTTTTCACTGCAATCAGTAGAGGCTGGGAGAAGAAATCTAAATAAGTGTATCAAGTAAATTTTGTGGCAGCCGGTCTCTCCATTTTTAGCTTCTGCAACAAAAGCAGTACTGCATTTCTGCTACAGGAAAATGTATCTCAGAAATAAAGTTTTATTGAATGTCTTTACTTTCTGTTCTTTGAATACCAGTGTCCCTCTCAAGAACAGAAAAGTAAGAGGAAAAAATAATTTGTATAAGCACAGCACTTCATTAAAATCTCTTCTGTTGTTAAGGTTCTTACATGGAATAAGGTTTTGTACACTTACCATACTGCAATGAAATTAATTTATTGAATTAATGGCAAAGAGGGACTATTTATATTTGCCAAAAGCAGATGTAGAACCTTTTCTTAACTGCAACCGCATGCTTATTCGTGACTATAGATTCACTGAATTGACAGGGCATAACCATTGTCATTGTTCTGTTTGTAGCAGGATACTTGTTAAAGAGTTGAAAATGTTTTCATAGATAATCTCTCAAATTCTGGGATTGCATTGGGTTTTTTTTTGTTTTATAATGATTTTGTAGGTTATCCAGAGACTGTTAGAAGAAAAACTTACTGCTTTACAGTGTGCTGTATTTGACAAGACTCTGGCAGACTTGAAAACCCGAATCGAGAAAGTAGAATGTAACAAGAGGCATAAAACTGTGCTTACTGAACTACAAGTGAGTGTTTGTGTGTTGAACTGCATGCTGGAGTCAATTTAAAAAATAAGTTCCTTAACATCTAGTAGTAAGTCTCTTGTAGTTGTCAGTAGGGAAGCTGTTTTAACTCCACAAAGGAAAGAGGGGTAAAGCAGCAAATACTAACATTGCTTTTCAGTTGTAACATTTTCTTCCTTACTCAGAAAGAAGCAAACAACCAGTTAATCATCAAAAAACTCCAAAGCAAATCTTCCTTCTGGCAAACTGATTTTTTTAGCTGTTGGGGAACTGCCTTTCCACTCTTCCATTCCATTTAGAAATTCTTCAAAGATACTTCTTCAAAAATGTCTTTTGATGCTAGAAAATATTTTAGATACTAGAAAATATCTAATGCCTCTATGAAGCCAAGAAATTTGCTTAAAAACAAAGAAGTGCAGAAAGGAGAGGACAATAGCACTGGACTTTATAGAATGTTCAAACAAGGAAACATCATGTGATACTTATCCATGATACTTAGCCCCAGAAACTGATTATGTTCTAGCAAGGAAACAAATAGCTAGTGTTGAGCACAGTACACTTTCTTGCATTCTTTGTAGCAATGAACATATGTAGTGGTGACATGAGGAACATCACAAAAATAAATTTTGAGGTGCCGAGGACAATTAAGAGCTTATGTCATAACTAATTCAAACAAGACCATTTTACTTTCAACATAAAGTGGAGTTAGCCAGACCAGTTTGTACTGCACAGCTCTTTCCCCTTGCTACCCCAGACACTTTTATGTTAACTTTTTGTGAACCACTGTTTTAAGACTTTCAGTATACTTGGTTGTCAACTTTAGCCATCAACTAATGTCAGATTAACATCATAGAAGGCGATGATTGTGTTGATGTTAATAGTGGCAGTCTAAAGCTTACATGGTTTTATTATGCAAGGTGCTCCAAAACAGCTCTAGGCTGTAAAAGGCAACAGAAATTAAAATGTAATTTAAGGCAGACTATAATTGTAGCCTGTCATGTTGCTTTGTAAAAATGAGAAAGAGGTGAGATTTCTAAATGGACCAGCTCCTTTTAGGTAAGAAGTTCTGAAATCATGGTATATGAAACTTGCCAAATTTTTTTTAAAACTTCCATTCTGCTAGTGCTCACCTAGTGTTTTTAGGAGTTCGTAAAAAGAATTTAACTTCTTTCCGTGGAGGAGAAAAAAAAAAAAGCACCTGTTTAGAACAGGTGGCACAGCTACTGCCTCCAGAATGTCAGCCATCACAACTGCAGCCTAGACAAGGTACATTAGGATCTTGAAATGCTGAGGTAATTACTGAAGGAATGGTCACCAAATACTGTATCGAGGGAAGTACAAGAGGTAAAAGACAAGAGGTAAAAATGGTGCTTAAGAAGATAATGAACCTGACACCTGAACATCAAATATCTGACAGTAAGATGTGTGAGATACATAGTGTATCTCTGAGAGGCAAAAATAGGATAAATGGGGGAAGACAAAATAATACAAAAAGCAAAAAGGGGTGCATTTTTCAGTGTGGTTAGTACAAAAGGCATTAAAACAGGTACTCACAGTAGCCTTAATTCTTGCAGAATATTGCGTGAACTTCTGAAAGATGGATTCTGTTTGTGCAGCTGTGAATAGGAAGGAAAATAATTCAAGTTGTCTGTAAGATACCTTGTTTGTGATACATGTGTATTTTTCTGCTGCTCGGAAGTAATATAGTTGTAGTGTATTTCAGGGAAGAGTTACTTCCCCTGATATGAAAATAGCCTTTGACTTGATGTCTTAATTACGTATCTCTTACTTTGTATAATCTTTTTGATGGTTCCTGGGTAGGATATTTATGAGTTTGTTTTCATCTTCTTCCCGTTTAGGCTAAAATTGCTAGATTGACAAAGCGGTTTGGAGCAGCCAAGGAGGACTTGAAGAAAAGACAAGAAGTAAGAACTAGATTTATGTTTGTTTTTCTGAGTTAGCCTAAACCTTGTGTGAAAAACGAAGAAATTTTACATGCAGAAAAAAATGACCTGGTTGTTCAGTGGCATTCACAAAAATTTGTCTTGTTTGATTAAAGGCAGTGATATGAAAGAATAGTCTTAGCATCTGTTACGTAATTTTGATTTGTACAGAAGGTTTTTTAGGTATCATTGATGTGAAAGCACCATAAATGGTATGTAAATAAATCTAACTTAGTGCAATATGAAGAGTACAAAGTAAGTAAGAGTGAGTCGCAGTTAATTGCATTTTGGAGGGGGAGGAGGGGAGAGGAATGGATACAAACAATAGTATTTCTCTGTGACTAGAATATTTTGGATTAATTAATGTGAAGAATTGGAGTCTATAAGTCCATTAATGTTCAAGAAGAAATTTTTATGCTCATGCAATAAAAAGCTGAAGACAAGGGACTTACAAAAAGGTAGGATGTAGGAGTGGGAGGCGCCTGGGACCAAGGAGGTTTTGAGGAGTTGCAAAACATGTCAAGTTCTCCTGCAGTAGTGGCTCCAGAAAATGTATCTCACACAAAAATGGATGAATATGAAATACAATGAAAGCATAAGTTTACAAGTTGACTTACAGTTGTTTTGTTGTGGCTTCTCTCCCCTTGGTGTTTGTGGTTGTGGGTTTTTTTTTGTTTTTTTAGAATTCACCAAATGCACCTCTGTCTCCAGGGAAAACAGCAACTGACACTGCAAACACAAATAATGTGACATATCGGTAAGCAAACCACATTGCTGTGACCATGTTAAAAATCTGCAGTAGGACACTTGAGATACCTAATGTATCCCTATGTTTAATATAATACCCTATATTTTATACTTTTAATTAAAATGTTTTTCCTTTTCCTTCATTGCTTTTCAATTGTAGAATTCTGGTTTCTTTCACAGAAGTCATAAATAGACAATATTGAATCCATTCTTAGGTAAAGTGAGATGAGTGGTGTTTCAGTAGTTAAAAAATGAAAATTTAATTGCAAGGAAGGGAAAATTGTCATGGTGAAAGGCAAACTTGGTGCAAGGACTTGAAAATTTACAAATAATTCTGCATATTTCTTTTTGTAGGGGAATATCCAAAGTTAATTTGTATGGGGGGCAGAAAAATGGTTTTAGAAAAGCTCAGTTAAAAGAATAGCTGTAAAATAAGGGAGGTGGGGGGGGGTGTTTGTCATTGTTGTACTGTTAATAATTGTTTGGTGTGTCGCTCGTTGAGAAATGCTAACTGTATCATTGTTCCATAGACATGCTGGCACAGTGAGACAGATGCTAGAGTCAAAGAGGAATACAGGAGAGAATACACCAGCAACTCTTCAAGCCCCTGTGAACACTGGTAAGAAACTGCCTACAAACTGTAAACACACCTAAAAGTTTTATTGATTCCCATTAAATAAGTAATTGAGTGGAGCAGAACTGGGATTTATGATTTTTTTTTTTCTTTTCTGACATCAAAAATCATTGGTTTTATCTCCCTACCACATTACCAGTTTATATTTGTGAGGTGTGCTTGCCAAGTAAGGGGAAAAAAAATTGTTTATTTGGCCAGCCAGACTGTGTGGGTAAAGGAGATGCTTCAGCAGACTGCTTGCTGGGTACGGCAGCAAAACTTGCATCTCTTAGCTTCTGAGAGATGAAACGCATGGCTTATGGGCCATTTTTTGTACTTGATCGTAGTAGGATGCTGATATCTTCCCCTCTACCTAATGGCTACAGAAGTTGAGTGAGGAACTAAATGAAGTCATAAACCTCATTTCTTAATGGAATCTAGTTAAAATTGGTATTTCTAGACTAGAATTTTATAAGGAATGTAGAATCAAAACCACTATTAATTACATTAATTGTAGTCACACCATCCTTATTTTTAAAAATAGTTTACTGTACATTGAATGCTGAATCTCTTCCACTGAATCATCTCATAGTAGGTATATCCTGGCTTTCTGTAGTGTTACTGTGCTCCTGATCTTTTGATGTAATCCAAAGATTTTGTCACATAAAAGCGAGTATCCTCTCTTACACATTAATCCTTGGTTTCAGTAGAACCTTCTGGATATAGGGTCCTACCTATATAAAGCAAGTTAGTCATAACTGACTTGGCTTTTCTTTTCTTATGTTTTCTGAAGGACCAGTTGTTTGATCATTCCTGTAATGAGTGTTTAAAATGCTATATTTCATCTGTTTTCAACAGTTAAATCTTAGAGTCTTCTTCAAGCCTGTTTGTGTCACAGTTCTTTGTATATGGTATTTTGTTGGCATTTATATATAGTTCGTTCAAACAGAAATACGGTATTGACTGTGTCTTTAACTAGGCTTTTGAATTTGAGTACTCACCAGAAAGAGTATCTATAGCCTTTCTTTTAAAAAAAAGTTAATCATTATACCATGTGTTTCACAGAATCATAGAATGGTCTGAGTTGGAAGGGATCTTTAAACATCACCTAGTCCACCCCTCCCTGCATGGGCCAGGACATCTTTCACTGGATCAAGTTGCTCAAAGCCCCGTCCAGCCTGACTTTGAATACTTACAATGATAGGGCATTCAAACTTCTCTGCACAACATGTTCCAGTGACTTGCCACCTTCATCATAAATCGTTTCCATTTGGAGTGTTGGAGTGAAAATTCCCACTTGGTTCAAATACTTAATTTTTTTTTATTTTTTTTTTTTTGGTGTAGTGCCAGCTTCTACTCCTGCTGCTCCTCCAGCAGTTGCCAGTGGACATCCTAAACCTCAGGCTCCAGTGACTTCCACGAGTTCTTTGACAACAACAGTTCTTCCCACAGCTAACACTGCTACAGTTGTAGGCACTAACCAAGTGCCCAGTGGTAGCACTCAGTCGGTGTCAGTCTCGTTGCAGTCTTTGCCTGTAATCTTGCATGTACCTGTTGCAGTGTCATCCCAGCCTCAGCTCCTGCAAGGCCACACAGGGACTTTGGTCACTAACCAACAGTCAGGCAGCGTTGAATTTATATCCGTACAAAGTTCATCCACAGTTGGCAGCCTTACCAAAACTACAATGTCTTTGGCACCAGCTAACCCAACTAAACCAAATAACAGCCCATCTGTGCCGAGTCCTGGTATTCAGAGGAACTCTCCAGGCAGTGCTGGGCCAGTAGGCACAACGTTGGCAGTACAGGCTGTTACTGCTGCACATCCTGTTGCCCAGGCCACAAGGACTTCTTTGCCCACAGTGGGTACTTCAGGACTTTATAATGCTACCAGCAGTCGAGCCCCCCTACAGATGAAGATTCCCCTCTCTGCATTTAGTAGTACAGCTCCTATTGAACCTCCCACCATTACGGCGCCCAGAGTTGGTAAGTTATGCTTGAATGTTGACACTGGGAAAGGAAAATAGTTGTCAAAGGGAAAATTACACTTCTGTGGAAATCTGTTAGCTTATTTTATTGATATGTTTCTCCTGGGTTGCCTTTCTGTTGAAATTGTCAAGATCAAAATCACCTGTCATAGATGTGTCTCAGCCATTGTTGAAAATAATCTCTCCTTAGAAGGAGTCAGCAGTGTGGCTCTGTAAGCTTTTGTTCTGTGTAGAACTTTATTTATATAATTCCTAGCACAAAGTCAGAAACTCCTATTTTACCATTAACAATTTGGTATTTATTTTTAATACAGTCTCTCAAAATAATGTGACTGCCTTTCTAAGCAAAGACATACTGAAAGGAACGTATAATCACTAACTTTTTTTTCACAGTGCTTAAAAGTAAATAAAATGAGAGGGAAAATGCAACTGAACACTAACCTAATTCCAAAGTAGTACATTTATTTTACTTAAAATTAAGTCTCTGAACACAATGAATGTTCAAATAACAGTATCTAGACTAACTATTTTAAAATACTTTCTTTCCATCTTTGGCCATGCCATGATTTTCTGCATTTCTGATTGTAAATATATTGATTTTTTTTTTTTTCTAAGAGGTCCTAGAGGTTTCTAAGTGAATTGGAGTTACAGCAAGTTTCTCACTGGCACAATGTAATGTTAAAATGAACTGAAGCAGAGCTTGACATCAAAACTAGTTTTATTTCTCTTTCTGATTTCTAAGTTACCTGTTTTAAAATGTCTTCTGTAGAGTTGGACAGCTTTGTATTGATTTTTAGCTCTAAAGCTAATATAATCATTTAACAAAACATAGAAAGGGGTGTGACATATGAGGCACAGTGACCAAAGGGCCTAGGTACGTCTAAAAAATGTGTCTCATTTTATGCAGTCCACATAGCCTTAGTTTATACCCTAGTGGTTTTCTCATCAGAAATTTGAAACACTGCTTTGAGCCAGCACTGTTGCTAATAAGCTCTGGTTAAAATGAAGTGAGAACAGAGAATTTGGATTAAATGTCTACATCAAATATTCAAGCAACTTCTGTTTAAACTGCTAGTTTAGATATGTGTTTGGCTGAGCTAATAAATATACTCAGTCTGTCTGGATAAATTCTCAGTTACGTATTTTGCAGTCTGTTTAACCATTCATTGTTCAGTCAATTCTTTGTACAAAGTTGTTGAATAATTTTAATATTTTTCAATTTAATATCTTGTCAGCTTACATAGGGAGGAGAGGTTGAAGTTACACTTTGTCCACAGATAGGCAAGGGAATTGATCATAAAATATTTTGAATACACTGTATTATTTCAAGGAAGGGAACATAAACTGCTTCTAGGCTGGAAAGTGCCATTTTGGTTGTCTGTATTGTCTGTTCCCTCTGAAAAATTATAGTAATCAAGCTTTTGAATACTTACAATTTACAATTGAAAATTAGGGCTGAAAAATGTTAAATGTGCCACAAACTGAATGTTTAGTATCAAACAATTTTGAATATTGGCTCCAAATTTGTATAGTGGATAGCAGTATTAAGTACTGATTAGATACTGCAAATGAATAATTTCTTGACCCCCTCAGAAAACCAGACAAGCAGGCCACCAACAGATACTTCGGTAAACAAGCGAACTGCTGAGGGAACAACACAGGTAGGTTGTTGATTTTTTTTTTTTTTCTATATAAAATTCTAAAGTTACAATCCACAGGAGAAAAGTCCTTTACCTTTATTGCTCGTAATGAAACTATTTTAGTTTCTTTTTTTGTGCCATCCTTCCTAGTTTCTGTCCGTTTGTATTTTTCTTCTTCCTCTGATCCAGAGTGTTACTTGAAGCATAAGCTTCTGATAGTCTTTTCAGAAGTTTTCTGATGGGGTTTGTGTAAGTAGATGTGTTAGTAATTCAGGAGTACCCTAAAAACTTGTCTGATAAAACAGAGTGAACATACAAAAGAAAATTCTGCCCCGGTTTTGTTTGAAGGGCTTGAACTTAAAGCTGTACAAATATTTTTGTAAATTATTGTAGCGCTCTCATTTCCACACTAATCCAGAAGTTAATAAATATTTGAGGTCTAATATTGCATTGCTCTATGTCATAGAAAAAAGAAAAGGAAAAGAAACTTTCTACAGGACTAACTACTTCATGATAAAGGAGAATTTGCATTACTTCTGGATTGCTCTTCTAAAATTTGTTGAACTTGCTTTGAAATTCAAAAGTTGAAATTAAACTATTTACAATTACTATAATTTTCTTTCTGCCTACAGATATTTCACAAAGCACCTCATACTTACATTGCTGATAACTGGCAGTCATTTTATTAAGGAGAATAAACCTAATTCCTTCTAGCCAAAATTTCCATATTTAATAGCATTTCAAGGTACGGTTAAATCTGAATTGTATTTTAAAGCAAGAAGAAAACGTACTGGACAAGATTCTGTCCTTTCACCTGTCATGGAAATAGTCTGGTAAAGATAACCAGTATTACAGAGTATAAACTATGCTTCACTCTACCTATTTATTAAGGCATTTCATAAAGAATGTCTGTTTGGAACTTCATTTTTCAAAGATACCTGTGGATTATAGCTATTAAAACATTTGTCAGTACTTGATATATAGGAAATTCAGTACCAGAATGGATGACAGATGTACAGTTTTAAGATTTAATTTTCAGTATAGGATGCATATTTTGGAATTTTTCTTCTTCGGTAGAGCCTGAAACCCGGAAAAGATTTTGGAAAAACATGATTGTGTGTGGTAGCAGTACTTAGCAATGGAAGGTGAGCAAGGAGGAGGGAAATAAAAGACACATGATGCTTTCCGGTTTTCAGTCTTCTGTTACAACATACATTTCTAGGTTTGCTTTAAGTCCAGTCAGTTAAAGCATGTGTAATGCCATGGTTAATAAAGAAGGACCTGATGCATTTTAATTGGCTAGTGAGGTATGGAATTGTCATGCCATATCATATGAAAAATCCAGTTAATGCCACCTGCTTTTTGTTATGTAAAATCCAAAATATTATGTATTACTCCGAACTTCACAGCTCTCAGATCAAAAAGTAGTTCGCTGTGTGCCGTATACCTGTGGCATATTTGATGGTACAACTTTGATCAATTGTTTCAAAAAGCAGTTGAAACAGGAAGAGACTTCATCAGAAAATAAAGAAGCAGTAGAAGCAGCACAGACGAATTTTAACTTCCCCGAGGATGTCCTTTTTGGCTTGGAGGAAGAGGAAGAGGATGCTAAGAGCATCAAAAACACCCACAAGCAGACTGGCTGGGCAGCTAACCTATTAAAACAATGGCTGGCCAAAAATGGCAAGGATCCTAGCTTTGAATTGGTCCCAGTAAGTGAACTCAATGATATCTTAAGAGAGTTTTATTATACAATAAGGAATCATGATGGGAATACCTACAGTGTGGCAAGCTACAAGTCCATGCGTGCTGGCTTAAACCGGCATCTCAAAATGCCACCTTATAATCGTCAGATTTGCTTAATGAAGGACAAAGAGTTTGCTAGTGCAAACATGGTATTTGTGAGCGTGCTGAAGATGCTACGTATGCAGGGAAAGGATGAGACTCACCACCATCCTCCTATAGCTGCTGAGGACTTACGTAAGATTAAACAGTCTGGTGTGCTGGGATTGCACAGTCCACTGGCGCTCGTCAACAAGGTGTGGTTTGATTTGCAGTTGCATTTTGCCAAACGAGGGAGGGAAATTTTAAGAGATCTGGCTCCAGATGCTTTTGTTGTTGAGAAGGACAAGAACGGGCGTCGATACGCTATGTTTAGGTATCCTGGCAAAGGAAAAAATGGAGAAGATCCTCATAAAATGGGTAAAATGTATGATATGCCAGGGGACCCAAACTGTCCTGTTTTTTCCTTGGAGCTTTATTTGTCTAAGTTGCCTCCGGAGCCCCCTGCCTTTTACCTGCATCCTTTAAAACTAACGTCAGAGCAAATGCAAGAACAGCCTGTCTGGTACAAAAGAGAACCGATGGGTGTGAACTACTTAGGTACCATGATGCCCAGGATAAGTGTGGCAGCCAGGCTCTCTCAACGATACACCAATCATTCTCTCCGAACTACCACCATCCAGCTACTGTGTGAAGCAGGACTGGGGCCTAGAGAAATAATGGCAGTGACAGGCCATCGCTCTGAGTCTGCTATTAGACACTACTGGGGAGCTGCAGAAGTACGCTACAGGGCTTGGTCAGATACAATGGAGAATAACACCCCCAATTACCTATATAGCAAGATCCCAAATGAAGTGATAAAAGAATCACTATCTGGTGCCTCCACCTCTTCTATAAACCATGTTGTTCTAGAACAAAGCAAAATTTTATTCCCTAAGAAATCTGTGGTGCCACCTGGCACTGTGACTTTAGTCCCTGAGGCACACCCAGCTCTGAATTCCAGAAGCCCTGTCCCATTGAACCACAGTTCCAAGGTGTTTATCCCCAAGAACACGGCCAGTGGGAGCCTAACTGCCAGTCCCCTTCAAGGCTGTTGTAATGAACCTGTCTTTATAAGGCGTGTGATAAAACAGGAACCAATGACCTGATGCTTCTGTAATGGAACTGATTTCAAATGAATTGCTAAAATGGAAAAATTAACAGATTTGTTTTTTCACTTGGTCTTCTAAGAAAATTTCTTAATGGTCTAGTTCAGCAAGAAGTATCTTGTTCACACTCCTGAAGTGAGCTATGGAACAGAAACTTAAACAGAGTAGGGCTTGGAGTTTGTATGACACTGTGGCAGCTGGGACTCTCCAAGTGGCTGTGCAGATCTATTTTAAAAAAATGAAAGGAAGATATTGATTTCCACTTAGCTGAAGAGCTATGCTTTCTTCACTGAGTGCATGGCTTTTATATTTTGTGAAGTGTGTTTATTATACCATTTTGTGCCTGCTGGCACTAATGTAGCATCCTACAAATCAAATACTTGATTACTGAAGAGCACGGAGAAAGTAGAAGCTGAATGAAATACACAGATACATTACAAATACATACATATGCATGAAAGCACCTGGAATTGCTTGACTGCTGTCACCCTCTCTGTTCAAATTATTATCGGACCTACCAGAGGATTGTGCCTTTTTTGTTTGGTTGGTTTTTTTAAACATTCTTCTAAATTGATTCTTTCTGTGAGCTACAAATTTGTATTGCAGGTCTTTCCTTTTCCTATCTAATATTTCTGCCTAAGATTTTAGTCATTTTGTTCTCCAAAGGCACTAGTTGATACAAATTATATTAAAATTGGAATCTCTTCAGTTGTGCATGAAATGGGGAAAATGTTCTCAAAAGAGTTGAGAACAGGTTTGTTGCTTAAATGGCAAGTAATTAGAGTTGAAGTGTTGTCTCTGTATGTTCTTACCTTGTGAGAGGGATTTTTGTATTTCCTCTCACCTACCCTTTCCATTACATTTCACATTGTCTTCGCAGTATAGTCTTTGTCAGTATAGTATGATTCACAAGCAGCACAACCTGTTCTTCCACACCAAACCCAATCCAAATATTTTTAGTTTTAACTTCTTCATATTAGTTCCCTATAGTAAATTGATCCTATCGCTACATTTTCCGTAGGAGATTTTTACAGATCAGAAATTCTCAGGATAGCGGATGTGAATTTTGTCAGAGAAATAAGATTGTAGTTTTAAAGGCTCTTCAATGAAAAAAAAACAAAACAACCTAGTTTGTCTGCTATTCTGTGCTATAATTTTTGTCAGATTTTGACAAATCAATTATCTTCCTGTAAATAAAAATGGAAAACTGGTCATCAAATCACAAATTATGGTAGGTCCACTTTGGAAGAAGAAAGAGCGTAGTATTTAAACCTCTTTTCCATTATATTAACTAAATGAAATAAGAATGGCTTTGTCTTTTTGAAATCTGTGTGCATGTGTGTGCACACATGTGTCCACACACAGACAGTTTGTCACACTAAGGACTTCACTGGAAGTGTTTATGTTGCTCAGCAGTGGACAAAATAGAGAAAAATCCCAGCTGAAATAAAAAATGGACCGTGATAAACTCTTAATTCTGAGGAGGACTTCCTTGCTGGGAAAGGCTGTCAAATAATGAATGAGATTTATCACTTTGTAATAGTCTGAACAGAGGACTTGATGCCTGAACTTTAGTTTTTATCTTGGCTGATAATGTTTACCTTTGTGGCCTTGGGTAGGTTATTCATACTTACTGCATCAATTTTCCAAAGTGTGAGACCAGCATAGTGTTCCATTTTTTGATGGATCATGTTAATGATTAAGATTTTGAAAGTGCTATATTCATCTTACATATTGTGTTTACAGTTTTTTGTTTGCTGATATGATGATTGAGGTAGTTGATCAGATAGAATTGTTAATATAAAAACTACTTCTGCACAATCCTGTAATTTCTTAGTTGCAGCATTAAATTACAGCATTGATGATTACAGGAAGGAAATCATGGATCCAGGATTATCACTTTGTCAAGCCTAGAGTAAATCAAATGGAAGTGGAAAGAAAGTAATCCTTTCTAACGGCTAGAAAGAAGAAAAGGTTAAAAAAAAAACAAAGGGCAAAAGTTCTTAAAATACAGGAGAGCTGTGCAGTAACTTATTCTAGGATATTTTAAAGTAATGTAGTTTTCCAAATTTCAGGATTTATAGAATTCAGAATTCAGCCAGACTGGCAAATTTAATTTCTCGTTTGAAGAAATTTATTCCAAACTCCATAAAATATTCCCGTCTTAATCTCAGGTGATTGCTTGTTCCAGCATACTGGCATTGAACATTTATCCTGCAGAAACAGGAAAAGTATTTTGCCAGGAGATTATTCTGTTTTGTTGCCTCTTGCTGCATACTTGGGACCAGAGCATGCCCTGCTGTGGTCCCAACTGCATCGAGGTGACTTAGTGCAACAGCATATTGCTAATTGTTTCATTCCTTAATGCAAATCTAGTTGGTGATTTAAATTGAAAAAAGTCCACTCTTGGCCAATCTGGGCATGTCCCTGATGCTTTTGAATTATCATTTGGCTTTTAACTTGAATTTCTTTCTGTTGGCTCATGATAGGGTATTTTTGGCTTCTCATTTGTTACATTCTAATTCTATTGGCACCATTTATACAATGTTCTCTTACTACCTTCACCTTCATTTTGAACCTGATACTTCAAAGTTACTGACTGCAGTATTACTACCTTTTTATTTTTGTATGGGAGACATTTTTTTTGAAAATGAGAAAAAGCATTCCTGGTGTGGGCTGGAAGTGTTACTGCTTCACAAGAGTTGGAGTCATTGTTCACTAAGCTTTCTGCTAATATCTGATTAATTCTAATCAATAGAACATATATCTAACCTTCCAGAACTGAAAAATCCTTCTCCTGTTCCCCCTTGCACCCAAAGTGTTAAATGACTCTTTCCTACACATATTTTCTTTCTAGAAGTGCTGAAGCAGGCAAGCAGAATGGGTGTTTTGCTGCTTTTGTAAGGTCAGCTTTGGCTATGTGTATATGGGAAGCAGGGGGTCTTTTGCCCTTTTCTTCCTTTTTTTCCTCCTTTTTTTTTCTTTTTTTTATATTTTAAACTGTGAAATAAAATTTCAAATCAGTCCTGTTCATTGCAGTACACGTTATGCTGTGTGAATATTATGAATTCTACCAAAATGGACATGAATTGGACTCAGTGGCAGTATCAGCAGAGAACTTCAAACAGCAGGATAACTGAGTTTCCAAGTGTGGTTTTTTTCCCCCTTTCCACTATAGGTGAGGCCTATAGGTGAACCAGCAGGTTAAATTGGTTAAACAGTTAAGACAAACTATTTGTCTAAACTTCAATTTAGATTTAAGCTATAAACTTAACAAAAACTTGTTGATTGTAATTTAAAATTTGCTTCAAAAATCTGAATAAAAGTAATACACTTTCAAATACATTTATCATCTGTCACTCTTGATTTTTCTACTTAGATCTTTTCTTAAAATAGTCCAATTCAGTTGGGGAAAAAAACCCCAACCACCAGCACTTAGCCTTAACTAAGTAAATAAACTAATATTTTTTTTTTCAGTAATGACTGCCATACATTGATTAAATTCCATTTCCCTTGATGGAGGTGACTCTGAAATCAATGGGAAATGACTGGAACCTAATATAATACAACCATATATTTAACTTGGCATCTAATTTTCATAGTGAGACTTTGTTACTGGTGCTGTAAATCTAGAACTTGTATTTTCTGTGAAGTTTTTTTTCTGTGTAAGTTTGGAAATCTCTGCTTTTACTTCAAGGGGTACCCTAATTACTTTTTATTTTCATGAAGTTGGCACAGTATCTTACGGTATGTTAATTTTTTTTTATTATTCTTTTATTGCTATTTAAGTAATTCATCCCCACCACAAGGTACTGCGATCTACAGTGTGGGGGATCTAGAAGGTAAATGTTTTACACTATGTGCACCTTCTGTGACCCTGAAAAGCTCCATTTTGCACAGTGTCAAGTAACTGAAGGCTTTGGAAGGATGCTTTGAAACTTAACGTTGTCTTGGTTTTGTTGGTTTTTTAGTCTGGTACATCTCTTGGGTTATCCTGAACTATACAGCTTCTAAATAGTTGTATACTGTTTAGATCAGTATAGTCAAAGTTTTCAGTAAGCAGCTTGGACGTATGATTTTGCTGTATGACTGCTTCTCCTTTTTCAGCCTTCCTCTGCTGCTTGCTCCAGAAGGAATGGCCACAGGGATGCAGGAGGGTGCATCTTACTATGTTTGTGTTAGTCTCTCAACTTCATCTTTTTTCTGCATACACAGAAATTTAAGGTTTATTATTCAATCCCAGTCATTTTACCAATAGCCATTCCAGTGCCTCGGGTCCTAGAATTCCATTTCTGAAGACATGACAAGGACTTTTAATGTGTTGGGGTAAATATAACTGTTACAGAGGCAAAGGTGTTTTTAATTATATAACAAATCTTTAGAATGGTTTTTAAGTATTTTATTATGAATCCCAGTTATAGATACAGGATCTATATATATTATATATGATATATAAATATAGCTATGGTATACCAAGAGACTCTATGAAAGCAATTTTTATTATGTTGTGACATAAAATAACAGTGAACACATTTGAATGGGGTTGGATGTGTTAAAAATGGCTGGCATAAAGTCAATCTGTTCAAGAATGATTACGTTATATTTACTAAAACACCAGCTCAGGTGAATAGTATTTTCTTCCCTATTCCCCACTCCAGGTGCGCCTTATGCTCTTACAGAGTATATCTTTTCTCAGTCTCAATTTCATCTGTGCATTTGGCCTTTTCAGCTAATACTAATTTTTTTAAAAAAAGCAAATCCACCAGTGTTCTATCCATTTCTCATTTTCTGACATGCCTTGATTTGTTGGGTTGAACTACAGTTTAATTTAAGCTATTTTGCTGACTTGGAAATTCATCTGGTAAAATGTTAATAAAGTACACTTATAACTCCTATCCCTTTACTTTGTAATGTGTAATAAACTTTGTGACTGTCTGTTGGGAAACTATGTGAACAAAGTGGGTATGTCAGCCTACAATTTATAAGCAGCTATTAAGTCTATGTTGTTGAAGCATTATTGGTTAGTATGTTTCCTTGCATTTCATGGTTTTGTCACTGAAAATAAACATGCATAATTATATATGTAAAATGGGCTACTTGATTTTTGTCTCTGACCCTGGGGTTATGTTTGTGCTGTTTAAAATGCAACTAGCTGTCATCTGTGAGGTGGAACCTTTACCTGAGACGAACTGTAAATCTAAATTGCAAAGATATTATCAGGAGGACAGTTTAAAAGATGAATTTAAAAAAAAAAAAAAATCATCTGAAGAATTCCCAACAGGACATCACATAGCTAAATTGCGTAGTTGTTGTAAGGAGCAAAATTTGAGTGAATCCATTCTTGTATGACTTCTAAAGTGATTTGGCTGTCCCTGAGAGCTTATCTATGTTACCTAAACCACTTCCAGTTAGTATGAGCATGTTTCAGTAAGTAAATGTACTTGTGTTTTATAGGCTTCAGTTTGTCATGTGGGGCAAAAAATTGGAAAGGAATACTAAAACAATCTAACTGATGATGTCATAACACTGAATGTGGATAATAGCTTTTAAAAGCTACATTAAACTAATTAGGAAAGGAATATAAATACATTTACTGATTAATAAGATGGTCTTCCATCATCCAAGATGGACATCCCACATAAAAATAATACTGTTGGGAAACTGTCAGTGGGCTTTTGGCAAACAAGGTATATGTCTCACCTTAAGAGTAAAAATCAGTAGATGCACATGTGTGTGCATGCATGTATGTATGTTTATTATATACCCTTTCAGCTCTTTGAGGAAAAACAAAATCACAGCAGTAGATAAATACTTCAAGCATTGTATCAAGTGTTCCTTTATAGCTTTTAGTTGGAATTATGATTGGTGGAGCCTAAAAACATATTTCTGGCAATGAATCTTGATAGACTTCTCAATTTATGAATCTTACTAATAGGGGTAGCAGAGCCAACATCTACTCTTTGTACCAAAGAAATGAGAGGGTATATAATACATAGGGATTACTAAGACTGGTTATTCTTTTTTTTTTTTCATGCTTGTATTTTTCTTGTTCTGTAGGAAGAGTTGCACAGTACCAATTAAGGATAAGTGGAACAGAGCAATCTTGTAAATGCAATACGTAAAATGTCTGTTAATAGTATTTGAGTGTAATACAAGTATGCAATCACAGACTATCAAAACATATATTGCAGCCTTGTGAAATTTTGCTTGTGCAAACTATGATCTTGGTAAACCGCTAACTTCATTGCATTAATGTCTTCATTTTTATCATGGTAAGACATGGCAAATACATCTGGTACATGTTCAAATAAATTTTCATGACAGCTTTGCAAGGCTGGGATAATTATTTCAATTGTGTGGGAGTTACTGCATTGGAAAAAAATAATTGTAGAGGAGTGATAAGTCTGACATTAAGGCAACTAATGACTGGAATATACTCAAAAATGTGTTTAAAAATTTTTTTTTCAATAGCTGCTTAGACTGCTTGAAATTTGTAGTTCTGTGTATGGGTGACTAAAAACATAATATGGGCCTTATATTTAATGCATACAAACACAATATCAATATCCTCCCCAAACACACCCCATTACCAGAACGCTTTTTTAACATGGCTTTCCATAATTTAAGATCAATTTTGCTATTATATAACGCCTTGGTGCGTCATGTATGATTGTGGTGGTGTGATGCTTCATGGACTGTCTTGTTTTACAACGCCCAGAATTTTTTCTGTTTTCATACTGTAGAAACTGTTAATAATAAAATTGTCTGCACTGTGTCATTGTACCACACATGATCTTCAGAATTTTGATCTTTACTACCCAGGAATTAATTTTTATTTTGCACTATATTTTTTGTTGTATTTCCCCACATACACTTCATTTGTCACTTCTACATACTGAAATTTGCCTTTTTGAAAAGCAGGTGGCATTACAATGAATAACATTGTTATCTCTACATAATGAACTGAACCATGGCGTTATATAATACCAAAACCTTTTTTTTTTTTTTTTTTTTTTAATTGTATATATTATATATGAATAGAGAAGGGCATACTCAGAACGTTCTCCAAAATACCGACATACACCTTTTGGTTTTTCATGTTGTAGAATACATGTGCATGTTGGTGTGTGTATGAGTGCTGTTACACAAAATGATGTAACAGGTAACGTTTGCTGTTCAGTTTGAGTTTGAGATTTCCTTCCCAGTTTTGTTCAGTAGTTTGCCATTGCCATATATATACTGTGGTGATATAACTACTATTTCCTGTGTGAAATTTCAAAATTTTAGTTACAGTGGGAGAGACCTCCTTTTCTCAACATCATGTCTACTGTATGTGCTTTGGCCTTTAAATTCAGTCTCCTTGCTTGTATTTGTTTTCCTCATGGAATTGGACTAGTTCTTTTTTCTCCCCTCATCCCCAACCCTTTTTTCTTTCTCTTCCTTTTCAAAGTTACAAATTATGCATCAATATGATCACAGCAGTGCTGATATGAAAACATTGCTTGATAGCAAAACTAAGATGATATTCTTTCTCTACTACAGGGTGTTTTACAACAGTGTAAAATGGTCTCAGTGTGTGGAAAAACATAAAAAGATAGTAGCTGGTCTCATTCTCCCTACTTTCCCAGAGGCAAACAAGTAAACTGCTTCAGAGTAACTTCAACACCAGAGACAGCCCTTTATTTTATTAAGAGGCTGATTCCTTTCTGGTTTTTCTTTCATTAATTTATTCATTTAATGTTGACTAGTGTATATGTTAATTATTAGATATTGCAGTCAGTGACATATGGGATATAATGACAGTCTTCCAAAAGAAGAAAGTTTGTTCTTAATTATAAAGCATTACATTAGTTTTACTGCAAATCTTCACTGTGACTTCAGATTCAGGTGGCCCTGTTCACTGTGTTTATGCACTTTTAACAAGTTCCAGGATTTTTATTACCTCTAAGAACTTTTTTTCTATTACACTTCTATTTTAAATTTCTGTAATACCCATATGGCATTGGTTCTAGAAAGTCACTGTACAATTCTTTTCTTCCTCAAGGAAAACTGTATTATTGCTGCTTTTTCCTAGCACTTCTCCCCATAAGTATATCTTACTTCTCAGTGCATCTATTTCTCAGCGCTTTCTTTAATTGTTAAAAAGGCTTTAGTGGTTGGGATTGGAAGAAAGCAGCTGTTATGTTGTTATAATATGTGCAGTAGAAAATGCATGAAATTGCGAGTATAGGTCATTTTTACTGATCTTTTGTAGAAAGCCCGGAATTGAAGCGTAATGACTGTAATATGAATAGAGATTTTATTTAAGAAATTCAAACAAAGTCTGTTTCTAGTAGTTTTCATGGTTAAAAAAAATCTGAAAATATTACTGAGAAGAATCTGTACTATAGGTCACTTTTAAGCAAAAGTGTTGCAGCTACTAGAACACACAGAAATACCAATTTCTGATACTAATTTAAGTGAGAAAAATGCACAGATCTGAATATTTGCATCAATTTAACACATACTTTTCATTATTTTATCTTCCATATGCAATATAAAGCAGTTTACTGTCTGATTGATTTAAGTGGTGTTTAGAAGAGGTTATGACTTAGCCTCTGTTTCAAGGCTTAGCAGGTTTCACTCAGATTATTTGAAAGGGATGAGGATTTACTATTTTGGTTTTGCCCCTCTTCTAGGATCTTCCAGTCACTGTTTTCACAAGTTACGTGCTTGGCATTAAAATAAGTTTCCTTCACACCTGCCAGGCTAGATGCTTGCCTGGGGTATTTGGCATATAGACAGAGCCCAGGGATAGTTACGTATCGGTAAATGTGGTAGGAGTGAACGTTACTTCGCAAACTGAAGAAGCTAGGGCAGAGGGCCTGCAGTTTTTCTTCAAGATCTTTCAAGATTTATTTTTTTTTTAAGAACAAACTTTTCAAAACAGATCAAGATTGTAAATGCAAACCATCTTCTCCTTGGCTGGCTGTTTGAGGAAAAATGTGCAGTGCCGGGTGAGAATAGCAGAGCAGCATTACAGTACTTGTACCATCCTTCCATATGTATGCTGGTGCCCATTTAGCTGTAATTTGCTTTTCCCCTGCTGCCTTCCTTCCCCTGCTTCCTGTTTCCATGTTTGTTTCTGCTCTTAAACATACATTCCATTATTCTTCCTCCTAATTCGCCTAGTGTTTTGCCCTTCAACACCAAGTTGGAATACATCTTCCTGGGCTGGATCTACATTAGACTTTAGTATGAAATGCCCACTAACAGAAAACATTGTTTTTATGGAGAACATATGAATAACAAATGGAAGTTCACCAGCAAGATGAAGAATAAAGATGTGGCTGTATTAAAATTAGGAAGTTAGGAAAAGATGAAGTCTTGTATTTTTCTTGCTTTCTTCCTAGAATTTTGTGTGTGTGTGTTTATCTTTAGAAGTGTGATATTTCAGAGCAGGATTTGATAGGTTTAGTTTTTAATTCCATTTTAAATGCTTTTTGTTGTTGTTGTTGCATTGTTTTGTGTTAAGATTGTTACACTGCTGGCTGCTGTGTGAAAGCAGAGAAAGATGTAAAATAAGGCAGCTCAGGTACAGTTGTGTTTAACTAAATGGTTCAGTTCATGATGTTGCTCCTTCCAGGTTGCACAAAGTTACCTCATCAGCTATGGACAAAACAGGTCCAAAATGGCAGCATAAATGACAATATTTTGGAGGATTTCTGCGTACTTGGAATTTAAAGGCATATACATTAAGATATGTGAGCAGTTAAGGAGGATGGAAAAGGGAGTTTGGCAGTTTGTATTTTTTTAAATCTCAGTGTAAACTTTCTTCTGTTTGATTAGTGGAATTACCTAGGTACTGTTGTAAATAATCAGATTTGTCTGTTTGAAGACTGGTGCTCTGGTTCTGACAAATGATGAAAAGGTGGGTTTGGGGGTTATGGGGTTTCTTTTTGCTTGGGTTTTTTGTAACTGTGGTCTTTAAATAGAGATCATTTTATGTTGCTGTGGTTATTTTGTGTCTGTTCCAGCTTATATGATATTCTAAGGTGACTGAGTCTTCTGTTACTCAGACTTGCTAGGCAGTATGTGAATGAAATCGCCAGGCATGTTTGGGGTTCTCATTAAATGGTTTTATTTCAGTAGTGTGACTGATGAAAGTGTTGCGATTGCATCATCTTGCTCTTCTGCAGAGATCAGCTGAAGCAGGTTCAGGCTGTTGGCTTCCTGTGTTTGGAGAAAGCTGAAAACTGATAGCAGATCAGAATGCCTTGACTTTGCTTTCCTGCGTTACCTGTTTCTGCCCAGATGCTTGCTGAAATCTGATATTAGGAGCTCAAAGTCTTGTTCTCATATTTCAATTTTTGACATAAATGTGACTGTTGTTCATACATGACTGAAAGTCCAACATCAGGCTTCCCTTTGCCATTACCAGGGCTCAAGTCTTCTTAAGCTGGTTTCTAATTTTGCTCAGAGCAGCACATCTGAATCTCCTCTTCTGATATGTGACATGGCAATCTCCTCCTCAGAATCCCATTACCTTATTTTTACAAAAACAATAGCAGTTGTTTCTGTCTGGCCTTTCCTCAAACATAGCTCTGTTGTAAACTGGAGTTTTCACAAGTCCTTTGAAATACTCCTGAATTTCTGAGTAACATAGTCATGATACTCAAAAGGAGTGTTTTTATTTTCTTGATGAGTTGGGCACAGGATTTTCTGAAAACCATTTATTACTTGCTTTTGGAAGGGATGATTCCAAATGGTTGTATTTGTAGGTCTTAACCATTCAGGTGGTAAGTGACAAACACTCCGGAAACACCTGGGACTGGGAGATAAAGCTGCTATCTCAAATCATGGAGATGCTTAATTTCACCATGAGAAAGTAGTATGGACCAGTCTTCTAATACCTGATTTCCCAGTTCTTCCTGAATCTTCTTTTCTTTCCTGGATTTCAGATACATACAAGTACCTGAACATTGTGTGTCAACACCACAGGATATAGCAATGGATACTCTCCCACCTGTTGAACGTAGGTGGATGCTCTGAATAGTCAAAATCCTGACCTCCATGGCAGACATAATCAGCAGTCTGTTCTGTATGGGGATACTCTACCTACACCACACACCCCTAGCTAGGAAACACAAGGTGCAGCATTTTCAGTGTTTCCAGTTCCCTTAAAATTCTCCTGTACTCCTAAATTTCATTCAAGGGGGGTGCATGGTTGGTGAACTAGGGGAATCAGGCTGGGTAGGCTTAGGGAGTCAGGACTTCAGGGTGTGCGTGTGTGGAGTACTGCATCTTCTTGGACTAGCTGGAGTGTGTGCCCTGGAACCAGGACTGGGGGATGTACCACAGAGCACCACTCAAGATGCTGCCCTACAGATCTGCAACTTCTAGTGTGGGTTGTGGAAAGAACCTCACTACTTACAGATAGTTCCTGTTGAGGAGATTGCTACCAGGGTTGTTTAGTAGAAAACACTGATTAGCGTGGCTAACTACAGGTTGGTCTTCACTCCTGAGAAGTGCATGTATGAGACCTTGTACTTCATAGTTGCCTGTTTAACTCAAGATTTTGGCCTTCCAGGCACACCGAAATAAAAAAAAAGCACGCAGTGGCACTTGCCGACTTGGAAGTTCAAAGAACTTTCTCGACTGGTGTAGTTAAGTAGGGATTCAAAACAGTTAGCTCTCATACAGAGTATTTTTCTAAGGATTTAGATGTCCTTGCAGAGGAAGAA
The DNA here is from genome assembly GCA_035590215.1 of Microhierax caerulescens. Lineage (NCBI taxonomy): Eukaryota > Metazoa > Chordata > Aves > Falconiformes > Falconidae > Microhierax > Microhierax caerulescens. Next base: position 37,692,427 of record JAVJGJ010000057.1, on the reverse strand, counting down.
TTGAAAGGAAATTATTTCAGATTAATGCATTTTATAGTGGGGATAAATTAATAGCTTAGTGTTGTTTTTTTTCTTTTTCCAGTTCTTTATAAATCTTCCCCTCAGTTTTTCAATCTGCTTTCTGCTGGCAGAGAGTGCCATATTTCGAAATACACATTGTTGACTGGGAAGATTATCAAATTGAAATGATATTCCTCTTGACTTCATGCTAATCAAGTAATCATTGATTATTTGATTGTGCCTTTTATCTTAAGCTTCAAGTGGGTAAATCAGCTTGTCATACTAAGAAAACTGAAGCTGGAAAGTTTTAAATAGAAATCGCTCAACAGAATTCCATGATTAACAAATCTGAAAGATGTTTCTCTGTGTAGCAAAGATAGAGTCCTTATAGAGGTCTCTTCTATTGCCTGTGAACATAAGTTAGATATTTCTTACTGAAGTTGTGTATCATGTAGGTTAATAGCAGAATTTCATCAGTGGCAGCATCAGAACTTAAGGCAAGAATAAATCAGGTTGTAATAATGCATAATGAGGATATCAGTCATGTCAGGCATTCCAAATTCAGTGACTGATAATTTGGAGACAGCTTTTGTTTGCATTTAGTAATCACATATCTTTTCTTCTTCTCCTCAAAACCTTGCCTGTGTGAGAATTATCTTTAGGACCTCCTTAAAGGCTTAGTTTTACCCAAATTAAAGGTCATAGAGCAGATAGTCTCAATGCTTAGGCTTTTTGCATCTGCCCCCATGTGACTGCACAGAGAAATATGTAATCTTCATAAGTTTTATGATATTGGCATTTGTACAAGGCATGTGGAGCTGATAACTATTACGCTTTATTCCATGTTAGTTGTTAAGAGATGTGATAATTATGTTGGCTTTCAACCTTTTATCTGTCCTAAGGAACCTGATTTACTCTAATCCATAAATTGGTAGCAGTTCAGTTCAACAATAAATTATCTGTTCTACAAAACCAGAAAACCCCTAATTTTTGCAGGAAGCTTAAGGAACTAGAAAATGTCATAATTCAGGATTTTTTCTGGGAAGTATATTTAAAAGCCCCAAAATAGATAGGACCTCCCACAGTATTTTTCCATCACCTAAAGGAAAATGTTGGTCCCTCCAGTCTGAACAGCCAAGGGACAGCAGTTGATTCAGAAAATAAATACTGTTTGATGTACTCTAGGGGTGTTTTATAACATTTAGTCCTTATAATAGCTTGAAAGATCCCTATATCACCTCTTAAAGAGATGGTTACAAATGTAGAATAATAGAATGCTAAAATTTATGATGAGGGATGACAATTCTTTAAAGAGCTAGATACAATTGGAGTTTTCTGATGGCTTTTGATGTGTTCTGTAAGCATACAAGTTCCAGTGTAGCTTTCCCTTTTTCTTAATGTCAAGTCAGTGTCTTCATAAGTACAGAGGCAAAGATGTCTCAATATAAGTAA
>JAVJGJ010000057.1:37671491-37682404 GCA_035590215.1 Microhierax caerulescens | reverse complement strand
CTCTCTCTCTCTGCCTCTGCCTCTCTCTCTCTGCCTCTGCCTCTCTCTCTCTGCCTCTGCCTCTCTCTCTCTGCCTCCCTCCCTCTCTGTGTCTCTTTTTTTCCCCAGGGATTTATTTTTTCTGTTTGGAATTTGTATATTTATTGGCCTTGTTATTTCTAGAGAAAATTACTCTTTGGTTAGGCTGGGGTTTTTGCATTATTTTGCATGGCTGAGATGAGTCAGTTTTCCAAAGGAGGTATGTACTCTGGAATGGGCATATCAGGTGAATGTCATGGAATTCCATTCTAGGTTGAGGTCTGTCTGTCTTTTTCCAGCTGCGACAACAGTGAATGTAACTCATCGGCCAGTGACTCAGACTGCTACAAAACTTCCTATACCAAGAGCTGCTGCTAACCATCAGGTGGTCTATACCACTCTTCCTGCACCACCAGCTCAGAATCCTGTAAGAGGAGCCATCATGCCAAGCCCAGGTTTAAGGCCAGTCAACCCACAGACTGGAGGTAGAGGTTGCTTTCTTCAATGACATTTTAGCACAACACAGCTTGATATGATGTACCTGATGGATGTGTGATTTGGTTTTCTGTTTTGCGTTTGTTGGGTTGGGGTTTTTTTACAATACTGATACAAATTATAGAGGTTAGGGTTTTTTTCCAGCTTACAGATTTGGGAAAATCTTAGGCTTTTAACTAATCATTCCCCCTGTAGCCATGTGGATGAGGAAAAAGTGGATTTAATCATTTCAGGCACTAGCTCTGCCAATTAAGTATCTCTGGATGACATGTCCAATACTTTACAAGGCAGCAGAAGGTAGTAGGATGAGATGATGAATACCACTGTTTTGTAGAAAGGTAGTTAGAGCCCATTTTGTTACTGTGGAGTAAGATTCCTGTGATGATAGCTTGATGAGTGTTTATATAGAGAAGAAATTACCATTCAGTATCTGTGGTTTCCTGACACGTGTCACTCTGCACGCTTCTCTTCTGGAGTTTTAGAATGCTTCAGCCTCATACAAGTGTGGAACTGGGGGGGCGGAGGGGAGGACTCTTAAGTTGACTTAAGAGCCTTAACTCTTGTATTTCTAGACAGAAACAGAGGGACACCCTAGGCAACCCATAACAATGAGCAAAAAGCTTTGAGCTCACAGAAGATACATGTTCCCGCAGTAAAGCTTGGTAGTTTGCAAGAGTTCTGGATTTTACCTAAAAAGCTATAAAATTACCTAGTTTATTCCTGCCAGTCATGTCAGTTTGTTGTGGGAATGAATGAAATGGTAACACCTGTGAGTAACATCCATTGTGGTATCTGTTCTGTGAGGGAAGGCAAGCTTCTTATACAGTCACAGCTTTTTTGGGTTTGGTGCCATGCACAGCCTTCTGGCATTTGAATAGTGAGTGGATATCATTCTGCTGCAGCAGCATTTTTCTTTTCCTTTCTGAATTCCAAAGCGATGTGATTTTTCTTTTCATACTTAACCTCCCTGTATCTCCCCCACTTCCTCTCCCCACCTGTTTCTTTCATGCTACAAATTACTAAAACATCATTCTGTCCCCTCTGCAGGCAAGCACTTGCTCTCTTTCACTTTTACAGCTTCAGGGGATGGGAGGTGGTTCTGTTGTTGTGCATTACTTGATCAGTCTGCTGGCTATTTGGGGAGAGTGTCAGTTTGGAATTTGGTGTCATCCTGCTGAACCAAGAAGCTGGTCTTCCAGTGTTCTGTTTAGCTGATTTTAAGTATTGAATACTCAAAATATTCACTGTGCTTCTTGTATAGGTATGACAGTACGAATGCCTCAAACAACTGCATATGTTGTGAACAACGGACTAACTCTTGGATCTGGAGCACCTCAGCTTACAGTGCATCATCGACCACCGCAAATGCATGTTGTGAGTAATCCTTTTGAAAGTACTTAATGCAGTTTACAAGCTTGTCTCTCTGCATTAATGTCTTTAAGATTGCTTCTTAGTGTGGACTCCAGAATAGTGAAATGCTTGTAGACACTTTGCAGCCAGTTCACATGCATAGCACCACTCTATCACCTACAGCAACTTCTGCCAAGAATGGTAAAAGCAATGCAATCTGTTAGCTTACCTCAGAGCTCTCCAGATCACCAGTAGCACATATTAAAAAATGGTGCGTGAATGGTCTGCGTGCGGAGTACCCTTGTGGAGTCAGGGATGCAGAAGAACTGCCACTAAAAGTTTAGTCATGGTTTGGCTACAAATTAGATGACCAGTTTCTCAGTACAGCTGTTTGCAAAACTGAGGTAGGAGAACAAGGTACAGACAATATCCTCAACGTTGCCAGCTCCCAAATTTCAGAGGGTATTGCAGTCACTGTTGGGAGTGATTTACTTCTGCAACACCTCAAACCCTTTTTTGTAAGTATTTCAGAATTATTGCTCTAACTCTTTTCATATGGTTTTGTTGCTGAGACCAAACCAAATCTATTGCCTGCATACTCACTGTTGAGCAGTCACATCACTCATGATGTCCTGAAATGGTAAATATATTACCAGCAAGGTGGCTTGCCATTCTTTCAATCTAGACACCATGCAACTTAATGCATTCTTCAGTGATAAATAATGAGAATAAATCAAGCCAGTATCACACAGAACACTTAAGATGGCAAAAACTGCTTCAGATTCCAGCCTGAAAGGCCCCTGGCTTGAAGAGTAACAAAATTTTGTACTCGTGGTAACCACATTCGTAATTCATCTTAACTAACATAAATGAGAGACCTAGCACTGTTTCTGTAGTATAGGGGGGAAGATATCAATGGAAAGCCACATTTGCGCCTTTATTTAAAAATTTTCTGGAAACTGAGGCTGAGCTTCTGTGATCAATTTAAAGTGGTAAAATCCATGTGGCACTGTTACCCATTGTTCCTTTTGACTGAAAACCTGCCTGTTGAAGACTATGAGTTATCAGCTTAATCCACTGTCTGGGATGTTTTGGGAATGTAGGAGCAGCAGCTCAGATGTAGATCAGCACAAAGTCATTGTGAACCTGCCTGCTCAGCATGGCAAAGGACACAGTATTCAGTCTGTCCCCTCTTGGGTGGGAAGCAGAGGATATAGGGAAATAACTGTGGCAACAATCACCTGTACAGCTAGGGATCTGTATATGAATACTAAGAACTTATGGCATCCTTGGTCCCACCCATTCTCACATTTGCTGCCACTCTCTTGCCTGTGCACACAGGACTTAAAACTGTGGTGGCTGGGTGACTGCAGGCTCGTTTGCTTCCACTTGCCCAGGGAATGATGAATTAAAGCCTTCTGCTGCTGTAGACTGACCTTTCCCTTACTGCTCTTACATTGCTTAGGAGCCACCACGCCCTGTACATCCTGCCCCACTCCCGGATGCACCACAGCCACCACGTCTGCCCCCTGAAGCTGCCAACACTTCTCTGCCTCAAAAGCCACAGTTGAAGCTGGCACGGGTACAGAGCCAGAATGGTATTGTGCTGTCATGGAGTGTCATAGAAGTGGACCGGAGCTGTGCCACTGTGGACAGTTACCATCTCTACGCCTACCACGAGGACCCGAGTGCCACTATGCCCTCCCAGTGGAAGAAGATCGGGGAGGTGAAGGCCCTTCCACTGCCTATGGCATGCACTCTTACACAATTTGTGTCTGGCAGCAAGTACTACTTTGCGGTCCGGGCTAAAGACATCTATGGACGATTCGGACCCTTCTGTGACCCACAGTCCACAGATGTGATCTCTTCCCAGAGCAGTTAAGCTAGAGATCTTTGGAGCCTTTAAATCTGTCCTGCTACCAAGAATTACCCCAGTTTTGGGGGGTTGATCCCATGCATGAAATTCACTTTGAAATCCACTCTCTGCAGGATTATTTTAGACAGTTGTGTGATACACTACATACATTCAGAACCAAAAGAAAAATAAAGTATCACCTGCAGCAAGAGAACCTGTTTTTTTCTGGATAGCTCGAGTCATGGGCCATTTGAAAATTCCATTTTCCCTTCTGTGACAGCTGTTCCATCTAGGTACCTACGTACTCTTTATCCGAGGGCGCCCTGTATGCCTGGGATTCTGCTTCAGAGTGGGAACAAAATCATAAATTACAGTTTGTCTGAAGCAAAATATACACATCTGTAATATCTGTCAGGGCACTAACATGAGGGCAACAACAGATTTGCCTCTTGCCCCCCACCACTCTCTGAGCAGGCTGTGAAGTGAAGGGTGATTCAGGGTCCCACTTTTGTACTGGAACATTGAGTGGTCTGGTCTTACTTTACAAACTGTAATGAGCTCTCTGAGGGGACTGAAGGGAACTTGAGTCTGGCCGAGGAGCCAGTATGTGTGTAAATTTGGAGGTGTTGGGGGGGAAAAAAATACATCACTCCACTACCTCCTACCTCTCCTAAGTAAGAACACTCCTCTACTGTCACCATCCTCCCCCATTCACACTGGGAGTATTCCCAAGTCAGATGTGAAACTGGATTGTAGAGACTGTATTCATACCTCTCCAGCTCAAGGTAATTTCTCTGCCCCTCCCCTCATACATCCAGCCCTATTTTTTAGATTTATTTTGTGCCTTAAAGAATAATTCCAGAAATAAAATGTAGCCAGATACCTTGTGGTGTTCTTTTATTTGCTTGGAGTTACTGTTCCCTTTACCCTTCAAGCCTTTCATTAGTGCTTCTCATTTTCCTGGTCTGCAGTAACTATTATTTCTGTAAAGACCGGGTAGTGTAACATCTGCTGATACTGGATTTGTTTGTATCTGCAGCATCATTCAACCCTTTCCTCACTGTAATTCTTGAGTAGTTGGTTTTGTCCTGTCAATAATCTTAGAGTATACAGACAGTATTTTCCACCAGAAACTTTCCCTGTTCTTTTGGAAAAGCTGTATGCTGCAGTTCAGCCAAAGAAGAAACCTCTGTGTTGTGGCACCATGGAAGCTTCTAGCTGTTTACACTCAGTTTGGATGTTCAGTTAGTACAAAAAGATAACCAGTTGGCTTCCCAGTGTTAGTACAGAAAGTTAAGAAGTTGACTTCCCTGTCTCATCTGTCTCATTGCCTGCCTGCCTCTGCAGAAAGCTGACATACCTGAAGCAGTGTCTATTTTAGACACTGGCCTAAAACTTGTGAGCAATTGCAAATGTTAATAGATGCTTTCCTGATGCTTCTGAGCTGAGAAAAGAAATAGGTGTATCTACCCCACTGTTGCAGTCATGTTAAACTTTTTGCAGAACCGAATAGTAACACACCTGGACAAGAAAGTATATGTAAGCTTTTTATTTTGGCATTTTTCAGTCACATCCCTGCCCAGCAGAACCAATTAGTGGATTTAGAAGGGAAAGAATCTTGGGTTTTGGGTGCAGTTTCATCCACTTTGCCACATAGCAAAGCTGTGGAAGATGACATTTTTTTCATTTCAGTGCTTCCTTTCTTAAAACCAACATTTTTAAATGTAAAGCAAGGTTGAAAAGGGACAGGAAAATTAAGTCCCAAAATATGGCTGGTGAAATATGCTATGAGATTATGGGTTCTTTAGTTGTGTTCCCTTTGAGAACTTTTGCAGTGGAAGAAACATTATCAACTTTTGTCTGTACTATTTTACTGCGCTCCATGTAGCTGGGATTGTCACTTCTGTCAGGAGAGTAACGTAACCTTCCCTTTGAGGAACAGTTGTCCCTGTATTACTGGTGCCAATAATCAATAATGCCTTGAACTTTTCTATGTTGAAGTAAATGTCTTGTCTGGCTATTTCAAGAAATAATTACTTAGTAATGCATTTAGTCTACTTATGGAAAGTTGGGTCCTTATAAAGCCAGTTCTGTAGGCGAGGTTAGAGCAGTTCATTCCAGTTGAGGGCTGTCAAGTCCTTCTTGGGCAACTTTTTTAATGCGTCTTTGAGGTGGTACCAAAGGGCCATTGGCCGTATCAGTACATTGAGGTTTTACAGTTTGAAAGTTAAAATAAACATTAGAATACAGCCTAGAACTTAACACTGCTCATTTAGCTGTGATTCCAGCCCAAACTATACACGAGCTTTTCTACGGTTTGTGCATAGGTCAGGATTGTTCTTAGCTCTGTCTTGCTTGGGATAGGCAGGGGGTGAGGGTCCTGTGTAAGGTGGTGGTGGGTTTCTTTCTTCCAAAGGAGGTGTTAGAGTTGGTCTGGGTATTGTGTTTAGAGGTCTTACAGGCTGTATCTTTACAGAAAGACTCATCTTTATTTACTGAAGAAAGATACAGTTCTCAACTGAACTGATTGTAAAAACTGGCTTCTGGCTCCTTAGATCCATTTCTGCTGTGTATGGCAGTGTGGTTGATTTTTTGTGAACAGATTAAATAAGCCAGCTACTTTTGTTGACTGAACCTATCACAGCTGTGGGGTGAAAGCTGCTTTCTCTTTTGTTTCATGCTAGCAGAGCTGTTAAAGGTTCAATTTCAGAATATTAAGCAAGTAGTGGTGGCAAAGTATGTGATAAAGTACAGCCTGACTTTCACATACCACAGCTCTGTTGGAAGCTCTTAACAGTCCTTAAATCACTGAAAGGCAAAGAGAGAACTATTCGTTTCTGCAAAGTGTGTCCATGGTGGAACAGATCTCTGCAGTGAGTATTCACTCCTTACACTAACAAACCAGAGTATTGTTTCATTCCTCAACTCGTGGCACTTTTTCCCTTTGTTGTGGGGTGACTGGTTATTTTACTATCCTTTACCTCCCAGAAACAATAAAACAATTGAAAAGCTAAATTTCTGCTAGCAAAAAACATTCAGCAATAATTGATTTCATTTAATAGACTTTATTTGAAAGTATTACCAAAATATCTGGGACCATTCAGTACAGGTCTGTTAACACGGTGCTTCTAGACTGGACTCATCCAATAATACACTTCTAAATATGCTAAAAAATACCTGGCTTTTAAGTGAAGGGGCTGGTTTTCATTTCTTCTCTGCACTTGGTGCAAGTTTTTCCATCTTACTTTCAGTAGCCTTGTATAAAGTTGTTTCTGACTTAAGTGTTTTGCTGTTGCCACAGGGCACAAGACATTTCAGCAGTACCACCTTCCCCATGTTTTAACAAACACAGTATTGATTCTACAGCTGGTTTTCCATCCTTGTTTACTCTCTGGGTAAGTTTGATTTGTTTTATCTGTGGGATACAAGGGCATCAGGATTCTGATCTCAGTTTCTGGTTGGAAAGGGGCCTTGCTCTGGAGTGCTGATGGCAAACCACCATTCCTTTCCACTGCCACCCTGCTAGTTACATCTCACTGGCCTGTTTTATTTCGGTTTATGTCAAGAAAAGCTTTATTGGATTCAAATAACTAAACCCTAGGAAGGGGGCAGACTGTAGGTATAGCTATGTGTGCTGCGTCTGCAGTGGCAGCTTCAGAAAACACGAGGAGGGTGCACAGGCACATTCCCCATAGCTTGTATTTATTTCGATGCTCTGACCAGCTTCCCTAGGAGTAGTAGTTGCTCTTAGACTTTGCTCCTTTCAATTATTCGTGCTACCATTGGCCGCGTTAGATCACGGAGCACAAGCACCAAGACACCCATCCCAAGGTTTTTAGCACAAGGCTAGAAATGGAAATGCCTGTGGTGTCTTCCCTGTAAAAATAAGGGGTCTTACATTGCTTCCTCTGAAAACAATGGCAAAACCCCTCGTGCCTTCAGTAGGAGCATGATTGGACCCAATAGCAGGATCTGAGCAGCATTTTGTACTGCAACAAATATAGTCACTTCAGCCTTTCCTTTATGCTCTTTGTCTTAAATGTCCAATAAATTAGAACCTGTATTATATGTAGGGACAAGTCAAATCTGTTCCTGCTCCCCAAACAGCCATTCCCCAGTATTAAAAGTATTGCATACACTGTACAAAATGAAGCTGTGGTTCTGCCTTCCTATAAACTCTTGAGTATTTTCATTTAGTTAAAAATACCTGTCCAGGTTTTTCTAAATAAGAAGCTTGATATATTAAATATATATTTTTTAAATGTGTTGGTTTGGATAGGGGTGGGCATTGTAGGAAAACACTGGAGGGAGAGGAGTTCAAATGACACTGAGCCAGCCCTGCCACCAAAATCTGTACTCCCTTCCAAACACCTTCTGAGGGGAGAAAGGAAAAATAAGGATAGCTAAGAGAAAGCAAATGAATGAATTTTTTTTTCATCCCTTCTAAGTACCTGTTAAAATGCATCTTTATTTCTCATTGTGATTACGCAGGCTGAGCGTTGTTTTTTTCTTTTTTTATATACACACACACACACATATATATATATATATATATATACTTGAAGTGCTGTCTTAATTTAATGGGGTATAGCTGTAAATAAGATAACTGGGTAGTAACTGTTTGGGGAGTCATGTTCAGCTTTAGTAATTTATTGGCCGTTGGAAGTCAAACATGCAAAATCCTTTGTTAGGAAACTCAAAATCTGATGTCTTGTTTTGTTTTGCCACTGGACTTGTAAATACAAAAACAAACAAAAAAAAATTGGACTGATTTACTGTCCAATTTAAACTGGGCAGTTACAAGCTTTCCCCATTTTTGTATGTACTGTAGATTAGTGTGTGTGTCTGTGTTAACTGTAGTGGGGTTTTGTCTGACAAGCCTGAAATTTATACTTTGAAATAAACTACTGGGTTTTTAACATTTTGAGTCATATGTGCTTAGTTCCAGACATCTCAGAAGACAACTGTTTTTGACAGAGCCCATTGTGTGCTCCTCCTCTCCAGAAGCATTGCCGTCTTGCTCAAGTAATGTTGCACAGCAACAGTCAGTCCCAGAAAGTCAACTGCATGATGCTGCCCTCTCAGCCTTTTCACAGAAGCAAAAAACAAAAGCAATGCAGTAACTTCTGGAAAGTCACCTTCCAGGCACTTGTGCAAGCAAAGAGGGACTCTATATCCCGGGCAGACAGAATCAAGTAATTTGTACCCCAAAATTACCCCAGAGGAGGACAGAAATGGAAACCAAACTACTGGTGCTACTCTCCTCTCCTTCCAAGGGGCTGGGTTTGGCCTCTGAAAAAGATGGTCATTCTTTTAGGAAGAGGCTTTGGACAAAGTACAGGAGATGACTTTGGTTTTTCAGAGCACCCTGAAGCATTAGAGCCTTGCACCTGCAGCAGTGGTCCCAGCATGCCCAGGCAGTCATGTTTCTGAAGCCGGGGGCAAGCTGTTGTGCGCAGAACTAACTGCATCAGTCAAGGGTAATGAAATTAGGGGTAATAAAAAGGGTGTTTTAGCACAGGAGTGAAGAAAGTCTTTGCCTTCCACCTGTGCTTTTCAAGGGGCAAAGCCAGGTACAGCACCACGAAATACACTGTGCAACTTAAGTTGAAAACCAACAAATCTGCTTTACGAGAAGGCTGCTGTGCTGCCAAGTTGTAGAGAATTCATAGTAATTAACACCTGGAGTTACTGACATGCCTACCCTGAGTTAGTCCTGTTAGTCAGTTCATATTTAGTGCTTAGCCAAAAAGCACTGAGACTGCTGCCCTATAAGGCTGAAGCTGCAAACAGAGTCCCCGTGACAGCTCACAAAGCTGACAAACCAGGCCAAGGGTGAGCCACCCTTGATGACAGGCTGGCAGGAACAACAGACAGGCCTTCACAGGCCCCAAGCAAACAACGCAAGGTGAGTGGCACATGGCAGGTAGAACTTCCCTGCACTTGGAGCTATCAGGGCCCAACACGGAGGTAGTGCTGTTTTGTCGAGTGCTGCTGTTCATGCTCAGGGGGTCATCACGTGTCCCTGGTGCCCCACTGCCCTTCATTCAGCACAGCTGGAACAGGGCAGGAAGGGGTGGCTGGATTGCAAAGCATTACATGGAGATGGTCTATGAACACAGAGTTTGGGGTAAGGATGAGCTACACAGGGGACAGGGCTCACACAGGGGCCAATGTCCCTGCAGTCCCAGCTGTGGGTGAGCTAAACACCTTCACTAACAGGGAACCTCAGGGGCAGGAGTAAAGGGAGGGTGTGCTGTGTTTAAAACTGTGACAAGAATGCTTCTTCCTCACCACCTCTGGCGGAAAGCACCTGTGCAGCACCGTCGTCTCTTCTGGCTCACAAGCAGCACCAAGCAAATGTCACACTATGCTCATCGTCCTCTAGCACAGGCACAGCTGTAACTGGCACACACGAATGCATACACTTACGGTGTGGCTCTGTGTGTCTGGGTACCACAGCTGAGTAATTCTGCCCAGTGAATTTCACCCAACAAAGAGCTGTACTGCAGAGCAAAAGGCAGCTCTGTGGCAAGTACTTCAGCAGATGGGTCATTTTACACAGTGCTCTCCAGCCTCTCACACTTACCTCCTCCCGCTCCAGCAAACAAATCGCTTCAGTCCCTGCATGGATTTTTCATCCTCAGCAAAAGCTTTGCTGTACTTTCTGTCTCCCTCTTCCCTTGGCAGAAATCAGCCCTACTGTGACAACCAAATATTTAAGACAGAACCTCACCCATGCTGCAGGAACTTATTGCCTTCCCCATCACACAAGCTGAACCCTAGGGGCTCGATCAAAGCCTCACACTTTAAAGAAAACAAGGAAAAATTTGAAACACAGAGCCTGTTAATCAACCCACACAAACAGTTAACAAGACATGGCCTTGCGAGAAGGAATAGACACCATAAATATGTCAAGCAAAGATCAGCTCAGAGAGAACCAAGTGGTTAATGAGACCAAAGAGAAAATTACTTAACTATGTATGAACTACCCTAATTGTCATACTGAAAGATCCATGCTCAAGCAAAGAGAGCTCCCTACTAACAAAGCCCCCTCCCACAGAACACACACAGTGAAAAGAAAAATACTGTACCTTTAAATAGAGACAAGGACAGTAAGAACCAGCAAGAATTAAGTGTGACTAAATGTAATTATAAACAATTGTTCAAAGTGTACAAAACGTTTTACCGTGCG
>JAVJGJ010000057.1:37659800-37671069 GCA_035590215.1 Microhierax caerulescens | reverse complement strand
GTTGTGTGGGTGGGGGGGGGGGGGGTGGGTGTGTGTTTGGGGGGGGGTGTGGGGGGGTGTGGGGTGTGGTGTACCTTTCCAAAAGCATCAGGCTGCTTTCAGCAATCACCAGGCACATTCCTTCACTACCTTTTTGCAGCCTGACCGTTGCATGCTGCTTTGGTGAGAGACAAAGGAAATCTTGCAAACAGCATTTGAAAGCCATGCCCTGTAGACAGCTGGCACACCCATCAGCAGTGGAACATGCAGCCTTCACTCTCTCTGCTGGTGGTATTTCTGGATGAGAAGCGGTTTGCAGCACATCTTGCAGGCACTGCTCAGCCAAAAAGCAGACTTAAGCCAGTGCTGAGATAAGGCCACTATACACCAAAGCAGCCACCTGGCTTGGCCCAGCCCTGCAGGCAGGTCTCATGCTGCTACTAGAGACAGATGACTCTCATTGATGGCCTTGCAGTCTACTCTTCCTCTGGGCACAGCTGTGAGGATGGCTCAGATCGCCAGGAAGCAGTGCCATGCCTGCTTCCCATCAATCCTAGTCAAAGGAAGGGCCACCCAAAGAGCTGAGAAGAGTGGAACATGCGTTGGGCTGCACCGAGGTGGCCAGTATCAGTACACAGCGCCTAGCAGGCAGGATAGGAGAAAGCAGGTATAGGAGAAAGCAGGTAAGGCACAAGGATGTGGACATCCAGGTCTATTTATTACACACAGGAATGAAAATTTCAATTAAAAAAATATCCACTTGGGAATATCGATGCTGGGTTTACAGGATCGGCCTCATGGTGACAAAATTAAAGTTGTATGACTCTGGCAGGCCCTGGTGTCGCGTGTGGTTAAACCGTCTCCAGGTGAAGACAGGGAGACCACCCTGTACTGGGGGGCCATTGATTGCAGTGGCTGTGAACAATGAAGCCAGGCGGAAATCTGACACCTGCAATAAAGGACAGGAGTTCAGGGCAAAAGGGTCGCCTGGTGTTTGACTTGCATACGTAATGCCACAAAGCAGAAACAGCTCCAGAAGCTTTTATAACAGTAAGGTAAAAGTGAGCAACGGGAAATGCATGCTGATCAGGCAGCATTCCACCCCTGCACACGGAAGGGGCAGCTCTGAAGGGCAGTAGCGAAGCACAAGCCCACGCTGCTCTATAGCTCTTCTCCAGGATGAGAGGCAGCACGCCTGCCTTCAGGACAATCCTCCCGGCGTTTGCACATCTCAGAGCTGGAGCTGCAGCAGGCAGACTAGAGGGTCTGACCTAAGCTTTGCTGCATGTTAAGCACTCGGGTTGTCCCCTGGGGCACGTCAGGGTAATTCAGGAAAGGACAAAGGTAGCACAAAGTTAATATTGCTGCCCTGGCTCTGCCCCGTTCCTTCATTACCTCCCAAAAGGTCCCCAGCCTGCTCCATCTTCCCAAAGTCAGAGACACCACAATTCCCCTTACTGTTCACAACTGCCAGGTTTTGCCTCTGCTCTGGGCCATTTCTCTCAATACCCCTCTTGGGTCCCCTGTTCTTTCCAGCCCAGCCCACTCCCCTTGCTCAGCTGTCCTGGAAAAGGTAAGTCAACCAGCATGCACTGACCTACTCCCTTACCAGACACCTCTACGCAGCAGTTTTCTGCATTCGTCTCTTAATAACCAGCCCTGGGAGCTCCTGTTGGCTCCCACCACAGGCAGCTGGCCTGGTCCTGCACAAGCCAACTGGACACACAGCGCTGGCAATTCCAAAGCAGTCTCCACAGGGCCCATCCTAGCAACCAAACTCGTAATCCAGAATCACAGCAGGCTGGATCCCACAGGATAAAACACTGACTTCCCAGCACACCTGGGCTGGACAGCTGTTTACCCAGGTATTGCCCCTCACAGTGAAAATACCACACGAGCTGCCTAGAAAAAATGCTGCTTTCACCAGGATGGTGAGTCTAAGGATTTTCACACATCCCCCTAGAAAGCGAAGTGATCTTCACCAAACCTCGCTCAAAGCAGCTTCACAGAAAGGTGGAGCCCTGGAGCAGGGTGTCTCACTACAGCCAGGCTTTTGTAAAGGTAAAGCTAAAATGAGGCTGAAAACACATTCCTGTGGGCTCTGGGGAGACACCCACACAGTCCCCAGCAACAGGAGGCTGAGGCTGTAAAACAGTCACCTAACCAAGTGAAGTGAAGACTCGTTTCAGCCTTAGGCTCCTCTGCTGCAAGGCTTTGGGGTTTAACCCCTGAAACACCACAAGTTCCCATGAACATAATTCTTTCACACACCTTGCCCTGTATCCTCTGCCTTCTGTCACTGTACCAGGACTGGTGTCAGGACAGGAAGCAGGACTCTGCATGGAATTACCATCTCAGGATCTGCCCAATCACTGCAACAGCATGAAAAGAGAGGACAGGCCTGGCCATGCCCTAGTGCAAGGAAACAGGCTACAAGTCTGACAGGAGCACATATCGGCTGCAACAATCATTCAGTGGGTATTGAAGTTGAGGTAATTTACCTTGGAGTCATAGCAGCCTGCAGGCACTGGAAAAGAAGGATTCAGGTCTTCCCGGCAGCAAATGGTGTTGCAAGGATTGTGTTCAGCATAAGGATCATGCTGGTAGTCTGGGGAGAAACGTGGTAGAGAGGGAAGGAAGGAAGAAAAGAAAACAAGTTAGTCCCCTTACAAAAAGCTGATGCAAAGTGACCAAGCTACTAAAATTGAGTGCACTGGCAGAAACGCAAGTCTATCACATTGATCTCACACTCCTCCCCAGGTACCAGCTAGAAGGCAGTGCTCAAGACAGGACATTAAGTAGACAAGCTCCTAATCCAAGTCCATACAGCTATTTCTTCATCCCAGAAGCACTACTGCCAACTTCTAACCACAGACATCTGCAACTTGACATGATGAAAGTTTGCAGGAATTTTGTCAAAGAGAAAAGCAGAAGAGCAGTGAGAACCTTTGTTTTCCTGTTCGGGACTCAAGTAAGCAGCAAGAAGCAAATCCTTTGAACACCCATTGTAGCAGCTGCAAGCCAGGAGGGGAAGGTGGACAAGTCTGAACACCTACGAGAGTGATGCTACCCCACCCTGGGAGAGGTCTCCCAAACCTCAAGCCTGGTAATCAGCATGCTCCCTATAATTGGCAAGAAAAATGGAGCATCTAAAGCAATCTGTACTTAGAGAAGGGCTTAGCCAAAAGCTAATTAAGCTGGGTTTAATCCAGTTAAGAACCCCCCTGTCAAGGAAAAGCAGAGTAGAGCGTTACCTAGCAAAGATCATTCGCCTGAATAGGGAAAAAAGACCGGAAGCTTTACACTAAATTCTCTCTCTGGTCTGGTCTGACTTAACTGATGCTTGGAATTTAAGCTTTCAAGTTTGACAGGCTGTAGATGTATTAGGTAACAGCAGTCCACAGAGTCTCTTGGAGCATAGGAAGCTCTCTGGAAAGGTCAAACAGCAAGCCCAAGGGCCCCTGTTCTAGAAGGAACCCAGTCTCATTTCTGTTAAGAGTAATTTTAGCCTGGTTTCCCACCTTGACAGTAAGCTTGTGTTATCTTTTTACTTTGTGTGTACTCTACACCTAATACAACTGATCTGATTGTGAGACTGCAGTTTCCTACATAATCCAAGAAATAAAAGTAACAACACTTATATTAAGATCTATTCCACAGTACATAAACATGTCTTACTGTTGTATCTCATGATGTACTTCATGCTTTCCAAGCTGTTCACCTTGCCTTGGTCTCGACGGAAGATTTTTGCTCTCGGAGCAAGCTCATAAGAGAAATCCATGCCATACTTCTCAACATATGATGCATACCCACTGAGATTGTATATCTTCTCATGGAAAGGGATGTTGTATGAAGGCCAGTAACCTGCCAGAGACAAAACCCAATCCCTTAATCACTTAGAAAAACTGAACGCTCTTGCTTATGTGAAAAAAAGAAAAATAAGCTATTTTCTCTGCTGTATTGCCTTAACTGCATGTCGAGGAATAACATGTCTAACTGGTTTGAACACCAGAAAATAAGGCAACAGTCTCTGGCATGATGATGGTTGACTCCCAGTATAACACCACTGGAGACTGTACCCAGGCAACCCACCCCCATATTTCCACCCTGAGGACTCATCCTACAAAACAGCTGAGATCAGACTTGTAGGAGTCTGACATGAACATGCAGAGTGGCCACAGCCCTCCTGCAGAGGTTTCGTTGCTCATCCTTAGAGGAGTCTAAGACCATTTACTTCCACCAAACTTCCTAGCAAGAGGCTTGAAGTCACTTCCTTTTCAACCCCCTTCCCATCTCACCAAGGAAGACTGACAGACCATGCCAAGATGTCAGGGACATACAGACACACACAAACCCACAAGGACCACAGCACTAACAGGGGTGAACAGGAGGCAGGTCAGCAAAGAATACATATGCTTTGTGCAGTGGTGGTTGGAAAGCTGTGGTTGCACACAGCAATAAGGAAAGATGGGGGAAAAGCCATACATTTGCCTTTGAGGGTTAAGAAGTGATTGAGCAGAGCAGAGCCAAGCCCTGACCTAATTTTTCCAAAAGCAAGTGTGAATTCTTTTTTTTTTTTTGGTGCAGTTTTGTTAACTGAGGAGCAAGGTTACCAGCCAGCACTCCAGAGTGTGTTTTAGGCAGGCAACATAAAACTGCCTGAAACAAGACCAGTGTAGAAAGCAGAAAAGCTTGTAAAGAATCAGACCATCCAGGACAGAATCTGGGTACAGCAAGTCCTGGAAGAAGTAAGAATAGATACTTATACTTTAACACATTTTTTTTTTTTTCCAAGGCAGGCACCAAGGAGTGTTTAGGCAGAGAGTATATAACATGAGCTAGTCCCAAGAGCAGCATGCTTTTGGGTTCTCTCCAAAACACTAGCATTCCTATTCTCAGTGGGGAATGCTGCTTCTAAAATCACACACACCAGGTTCTGGCTTAGAGATTTACTATCTAGACACTGGTAAATAAAGGACTGCATGTATTAACAGCTACATGTATTAATGTCAGCCCAGCACAACATGAGGTGTCTGGCTACGAGACGGTCAAGAAAATCAGCTGGGACTTGCAAGGAATGAAACACTCCGGGAGGTTTGGTTTCTGTCTGTAGGACAGATACGCAGACAGTTTAAGCACTGCAACACTGCCCCAGTAGAGGCCTTAGCAGCTTGGGTCCTGCCTGGCGTGCAGCAGACAGGAACAACCTGTGTGCCGGTTGTAAGCTGTGTGCTTACATGACCTAGAGCCTACCTGAAGGAAACAGGCTGTGTACGTGTTGTGCTGTAATACAGGCAGTCCTCCAGAAACAAGCACACTTGCCAGCCACTGATGATGCAGGCCAGAGGATACAGACACATCAGCTTCCAAATCAGTAGGGTTTAGTTGGTTCAAAAAGATACTATTGTCTGACAAATGCAGTGCATACAGATGACCCCCTTTTCCCACCTGGAAAACTTTTTTGTTTAAATTGCCAGAACAGAGGGAGCTACTGAAGGTCTCTTCCAGCAAGAGCTCTTCTGCGTCTCAGGCTCTGCAAGACTGCAAATCCCATGCAGACACTGCAGTGCACAACCTAAGGCAGCTACCCAAGGGCTGTCATCAGCCAGTGAAATCTGCCTGTTAGGCCTGGCAGGGTGCACCCAACCACAGACTGGCTGCTGCATTATCCAATACATAAAAGGTGCGTTTAGATACCTGGGAAAAGCCATGTTGTAAGTATAAAAGAATATGCAATTTCTAATACATGCTGCCACCTTCAAGAACAGAGCAGCTACGCAATCTCCTAGGGGGGAGTAAGTGGTCACTGCGTGCCCAAGCTCAGGGGTTGGGCTCAGTCCTACAGGGAATCCCACACAGTAGCTCTTACGTCACTGCTGAAAAGGAACTTGGGGAACTCTCTAAGCCTGGCCTCTCTGCACAGCTGCAGGACCACCACGACATGGTTGCATTGCTTCAAGTGCCAAAGCTAGAGGGTCTCTATTAGCTTGTTTGTCTGCACCACAATCCACAACACAACACAGAGAAGCCCAAGACACTTCACCACCTGAACTACACACAAACACAGGAAGACAAGGTGCAACAGCCTACTTTCATATCTTCAGTGGATAAAGGAGCCAAAGAAGCATAAGGGATAGATATGAGATTTTTCCAAATTATCATTAAGAAAGATCTCACAAAGCCATACTGACATCATGCAACGCCCAAAATAAGCTAGAACTTTCCAAGGAGCCAGACATAAGGAAAAAGTCCAAGGGAAACCACCCCAGCTGCTAACATAAATGCATTTCCAGTCATTCTGATGATGAAAAGCAATTCATCAATTTACCTCCTCAGCATGCGATTAGAGGAGAGAGCACAAAACACCAAACATACACTTAAATTTGTGGCATAAGCTCAGGCTTTTGGATGCTGACAAACTGTCTCAAAAACACTTGTGAATCAAATCTGACAGTGGGTGTTTTGCCTCACCCTAGATTTTTGTTTGTTTGTTTTCCATCAAGTGGTTGCTAGTCTTCCTAGGGATTAAGCAATCTTTTAAACAGCAAATATTTATCAGATAGCAGAGCTCCAGAAAAGTTTAGGAGCTGAATCTAACATAGAACTTCTCTCATACTGAACAGCTCACCTTATTGTAGGGTGACCCCCTCACCAAACATTTCAAGTAGCCCACAGCATCACTGTCATTTAGTACTGCTTCAGACTCACCTTTTTCCTCATGGGTCTCTAAGACAGGACAAAATAATACCAGAAAGACAGCACAAAAGCAAAGTTTATTCTTCCCTCCCCTGCTTTTAAGAAATACAGATGCTCACCACACTTCTGCCACAGCATACAGGAGAAATGAATGCAACATAACGGACCTGGCAACAGAGGGATGCTCACACAAAGCTTTCTAACTTGAAACTCAGCACTAGTGTTCAATAAACCCTTCCTAGGGACAAAGAACAATTCTCTATCAGCTGGCCCAAAGAGATGGCCTTCCTAAGCCAGCAACTGCTATAGAAGCTATTACCTTTCCGGAGAATATTTGTTTGATCAGAGTACTCCACAAGGGTTGGGATCTGCTCAACAATGTACAGTGCACCCTCATCCAAGCTCTTATGCAACTTGACCTTCTTCAGGTCCAGCACCATGTACTGATTGTTGTAGGTCCCTAGGTATGAGAGCAAAGAGAGTTACATGTCCTGCCTGAAGAAGGAAAAGACTACAAGGGAAAGAAGGAACACATCCTTTTTCCTAAGATTCTTATGAAATTGTACTTACCAGAGTTGCACCTTGAGAAGGTTTCTGCCCAAGTTTTGCCACCATCTGCCATCATGTTAGCAATGCGGACCCTCTGCCAAGCTAACAGGGATTCAGGTACCACTTCTTTAATGAGTGTTTGGTTGAACACGCTGTTGGTAGTCTGCAGCATTACCAAGCCGCTGCCTAGTATGTAAAAGTCATCCAGGGACACCAAAAAGCCTTAAACAGCAATAGTACAAAATCTGTTATCCTTGTGAACCTTTTATATACTCATAGAACAAAACAGAGAAACAAGCCAAGAGGATGTGAATGAGTAAACGTGTGTGTTTGAAATCAAACTGTACAAAATATTAAAGATGAGGTGGAGACTTTTATGACTGCTTGAAGTCCACCTGCCAGCACAGTTTCTTGTTTATCATGCTGTCAACACACAACATGTTCTTTGTTTAGAACATGTTTGCATCCCAAGTTTGGAAGTTTCTCCTTATGTAAAGCTGTCTTATTCTTATGCTGAAGGATTACATACACTCACTAGGCACTTAAAGTTTCTAACAAGTAAATTCTTTTAAGAAATACAACAAAGAAAACCAGAACAGAAGTACAAACTCCAGAGATATTTTCATCAACCAGTTTCAATTTTAGATTTTTATTCTGTAAGGACAACAGTTATTATTTTAAATTAATCCCTTCTGGACTAAATCAAGTCAGGCAGAAACATCTTCTTTCCAGTTTAATTTCTTCCAGTCTAACTATTATTAAAAGCATCTCCAAGAAATGGGCACCTCTTAAATCATAAACCACATCCTGTATATAAGAGAAAGTTTTACTTACTCCTCTTTCTGACACTGTCATTTGGTTCTTTTTATGCCTATCAGCCCTGCAAATGCAACACAGAAATGGATCTCTGGACACGATTCCCTTCCAGGTCACATGCCAAGAGAAGTACTAGGTCCAATTGCAGATCCCACGCCAGGAGGATACAGAGCTGCAAAGGTCAGCTATAATGCCATGCATAGCCCAGTGACTACTTACAAAGCAGAAATAACTTGACTTTGAGACTCCCCAGCAGATACAGGGCTGTCAGGTTGGGAAGCATCTCTTCCTAATGAGTTTTTAACAGTATCATTCTTGAAAGAGTAAAAAATGCAGCACAACAGTCTAATAGTTGACTTCCACTATGGTATCTTCTACAGCAAGCTCTATTACTGCACTCCATAAACAAACTAAGGTCAGCAAGCTGTAACAGCCAGAAAGACAACTCAGCTCTATCTCCCGTTCGTGGGCTTTCATCAAAAGGCAAACATTGCTTTTGCTTGAAGGAGGTCTAAGGGCTCCATTTCAGCGAGATTTCTTTAAAGTCTCAAGATCTCAAATCAGAACCGATCCAGGAAAATACACTTTGTGGTTATCTGTTTTCTAAAAATATGTCAATATAACACAGGCAGAACACCCTGCCATTTTGTGGTTCCTAGAATTTTATTCTTGGAGACAGAAAAAGAATGTCAGTAAGTTATGTGTATCAACAGCAGAGTTATCTCTCAAGTAAGTAAGGACAAGAAAAGAAACCTGGCTCTGTCAGTCTATTCTATACAAAGACATGGGATACTCCAGCACTAAACAGTTGTGTAACAAGTCAAGTGCTTGCCCAAACTTCAACAATTGTGATTCCAATTGAATGCCACTTCCCACATGGGTGCCAATGCCAAGTGCCCTACTTCAAGATAAATCTAATAGTTTTCTCTTCTTTTTCAATCAACAGCCGAGATAAAACAGAAAAACTCAACTCAAAGCAAGTGTCAACACAACAAGTGATGCTAAATTAAATGAAGTTTGAACTTTGTAATTCAAATAAATTGCAAAGCTCGGCTAAGCTGAAAACAAACAGATTTCCTTCTGGGCCTCAGTATTTACCAAGTTTTATTCTAAAATGTTTTATAATACAGTGTGGCCTTCATAATTCTCCTCATCATTACTAATTAATAATTAGCCTAATTATTCCAAGGCAAGATATACCATTTTAACTTAAGGCATAGACACCCCTGAAACAAAGGGAAGTTAACACACATACAACAGGTTTATCCACAGCAAAGACATCCACAAAAATAAAACCCAGGTGAAGCCTAGAGACATCAACAGATATTTGATGTCCTCGTATCACTCCTGTCTTTTTAAGTATGTATGAGAATCTGTTGTAATTGAAAATGCCTTTTATGTCAACTGTTATCTTACTGTACAGTTTATCTATTTTTTTTTCTGTAAACCCCATCTCCTGTTCAGCAACACTCAGTCTTTTTTTAATTCCTTCCAGTGAGCCTGACTCTTCCTACATAGAAACAAACAAGAGCACTTCCAATGGAATCTTCTGGGTCTGAGCAGTTTAGATTCAGTTTCCCCACTGGAAAACTGAAGTTTCCAGAGTATGGAGTTTCATTCATCATGATAATATTAATTAGCCAAGCAAACCAAAATATTTTTTGAAATCTGAGTCACACTGTTCTGCAGAGTCAACACACCAAATTATATGTGGGGGGGGTAACATGGTCCTGGCAGCTATTGTTCCTAAAGAGGTAGGCTGCTGTTTTCTGAACCATCTGAGATAACGTCTGCTTTTTTGGTGTTTTAAAAGGCCATTGTGCTCATTCAAGTACAGAAAGGGTCAGTATTACAGGCTGGTAGTCAGAGCCACAAGGTTTATCCATCACCTCAGAGATGAATGTAGCTCCTGGCTGAGATGCTCAATGCTCCAGGCTATAAACACACTTGACAATGGGAATGGACACATCTTCTCTGGATTAGTTTTCTTAATCCCATCAGCAGCTGCTTCTCAGGTCAAGACTGAACTTGACCAACCATCTTCCTTCCACTTGCAGACCTCTCCTAGGCTCTAAGAAATAGCACACCCTACACTACAGCTCTGGCCTCTCATCTTCACTTTCCCCTGCTTCCCTCCAGGTTTTAGACAGGTATTGGAGGGAACAGGGAAGCAATAAATGGTCTGGCAATACCTCCTGAGCAAGCTGGTCCTCTGAATATAAGGGCTACTGCCCTTTCCATGTTTTGTTCCTCTTAGCTCTTGCTCAAGCTGCAGGGAAGAATAATCCTGCACTAACATCAGACTACTTCAAACCAAGAGATATGTTACTTCTCTCTCCTGCCTTAGCAACACATATGTAGCCATCTATCAAAACAACCCATGCCATCTTGTTCCCATGTCACAGCCTGTATCAACTAAGCAACATCCTGACAGCAGACCAGACGAGCAAAGGTGTCAGTGAAGACCTTCTCAACTGTTTTGCTTAAACAGCTAAGAACAGAGTAACATATGACACCACTATATAGATACCACTGTATATACATTTTAAAGTATTCTCTTAAGGGAAGGATGCTGGCTCAGCAAGGGCATAAGATGTCTAAACTCCTGAATTACCAAACTCTGATTTAGTATTTAGCCATATGTTAAAGAAATCTGTGCACAAAGTTTAGGCCAAGCTGACTTTCTAAAGTTGTTAGAAGTGATGAATGCAGGGACTTCTAATCAAGGGAGTCAGCTTTGGGAAGGACAGGGCCAAAGAACGGATGTTAAAAAGAACACTGTTATCTTAAGTTATGCAGAAAGAAGCTTCCAAGTGAGGAAGTTCTGTCACCAAGAGGAGACAGGTTGATAAAGTATTGCAATTCACAGAAAGCTGGTTGAAAGTAGGACAAAGGTAATTGCTGCAGTGGGAGACAGCAACCTCCGACTCAAATAGCCCCCATGAAAGAAGGCAAGCCCCTGCTTGGGGAGCACACATAATGAGTAAAAGAATTCAGCAGTGCTATCTGAGGATGCGCACTAGTTTGCACTAGAAACAAGAAACTTGTAACCAATCCTATATGTGAATGAATATGTAATATACTATGAATGTGCAAATACTCTGCTGTATATAACACGTACTCTTGAGTAACTTGGCGAGCACACTCCAAGGAAACATTCCCCCATGCTCCCAGCACTGTAATAAAGAATGACTGCCTTGTAATCCTTCAAATCAAGTCTTAGAGGGTT
>JAVJGJ010000057.1:37642118-37659786 GCA_035590215.1 Microhierax caerulescens | reverse complement strand
GCTTTATGGTATCACATACTTAATGAGACTGGTTCAGCCCAGATTAAGTAGGTCACTACCCAAAGCAGACTGGTAGACAGGGCCCAAATGGTAGATTCCCTTCCTTAAATGGAGTTAGAACTAACTGTTCAAGAGGTCCATCCAAATGGACAGAAATCTTCGAGAGCTGCAACCTCCCTGCTGTCCAAGGAAAACTGCAAGTTTCATCAGTTAGTTGGGCTCATCTCCTTGAATGCCTCAACGTGGCAGTGTAAAGCAGTGACTGCACAGGGGGGTTGCAGGGAGCTTTCTCTCTGATCTGTTACTAGATACTTAATGCAAAACACAGCACCTACCTTGTCATCACATTTCTTCCCCCCCCCCAAATGAGTACAGCTTCACTCAACATTTGTGAGCAACTGTAACGTGTCTGTACAATTTATCTCTGCTGCGCACAGATTCACTAACCACATTAAGTATTTATGTCCAGAACTTGAACAAGAAGACACTAAAGGGTGCCCAAGCATTCAGCTCAGAGACATTCCTCCTTTCCAGAGGTTGACAGACCTGTCCTACATGCAGGTCTGCACAGATGCTTTCAACAGAAGAAGCAGCTAAGACTATGAGCAGATTTCTAGTGAGGATTAGGATTAGCATGGAAATAAAGTAGCCAGTGGCTAAATCAGTCTGCAAGAGCAGAGATTACTACTCCTGTTCATTTCCCACTTGACTGTGCCTCTGCAGCACTACTGTTGCTCTGAAAGGGAGAAAGCAGCAAAAAGTCATGCTGTAACAGTGGACGTTTAAGCATCCTGGCAGTAATGTAGGGAACTGATGGGGAAGCCAGGATGGACTCAGCAATTCCTGCCTGTCCTCCTGCCTGCTCAGTCACAGCAGAAGCAAGGAAGTGCGAGGCCCTCTAGCCGTATCATAATGCACACACTGGCATGCATCATGGTTAGTGAATAGTCTTAGATCCTCTAAACTGAGCCACAACAAGTATTAATTTTTGCAGTGTAGTAGCCAGTCTTTTAAAATTCAGTAAATAAACAATCTGGACAATTTTACTCTTGTAACCCCAGGAGAAGTCAGGGAGCTGGCACATTCCTTCTCAGAAGGCAAATGACTCCTTGAAGCTTTTCTGACACAGCTTTTGGACGATAGAGGAGTTTTACTTCATATCCAGTAAACTGGACGACAGGAACCTTTGAATTACTCAGTTAAGTGTCCCTGAAGGCTTGGAAGGGCATCTTTTTTTCAATGCTCTTCGTTTCTTCCAAAAGGCAAGACTTATGAATAGTAACATGATCCTAAAGTACATTGGACAGCTTACTAGCTTAACTTTTCTACTGGTTCTTAGTGTCTATCAGGATGGAGAATACGAGCGGGAACTTGCATGCAGGGAGGAGTTACAGCTACCAAGTTGAACCATGGCCAGGACCTCAGATTCCCATGGTCAGATGGCTTGAAATTATAAGGCTTCATACCATCAGAACACAGAGCAGAGGAATTTGGCAGTTTCCTGCTTCTTGTGCCATGTCCCTAGATCATTTCCAGGCCAGTGTTTTAGAGCTTATTCACCCCCTAGAAAACTGCCAGTTTGTAAACTACACTCACCACGGCTAGTGCAATCTGCTGTAGTCAATAGATCGTGCTTGTCTAGTTCTTGTGATAGTATCCCTGTGTCTCTCAGACTTCACTACAGCCATGGGAAATGTTTTGCAACATTTCTCACTCAATTTTGTTGGTAGAAGTATGCATTACCACATCACTCTGTCAGAGTCTACCACGCACAAGTAAGCTTTAAAAGAAGTCATCTCTGCAGAACTCAGTCTCAGGGAAGCACACTGAGATTTTGTACACTAGTGAAGAGACCCCAACCATTTCAGCATAATAGTAGCTAATTTTCAGGTATCGTACTATACAGCAATGCTTTACCTGCCTCATCAAAACAGAAGACTTATTTCATTTTATACAAAGAATCCACAAAAGGAACAACCCAGAGATATCACCACAGACACCCACTAAAAGTAAAGTAAGAAGTGATCTGCATGGCTAACCCTGGTCAGCACACTTGAAACCACAGCACAGTGCAGCATGCAACACTTGCTAAGAGCCACATACTCCTGAAGGGTAGTACTATCCTCGACAGTATTTCTTCTGAGAGATAAGAGGTCCAGAACAACCTTCCATACATTCAGGTGATGAACAGGCCAGACAGAAACCTTGGCTTTCTACCAGGTTACACAGGCTTGGCAAAACTCCTTGCAACAAGTAAGTGAAATTTCTCCAAGGGAACTGGAGATAACCCAAGCTCTTAAAAGCCTGTATACCTAAAGGCATTCACCAGAATACCTCTACTTGTGCCTCAAAGCAAAAATCTCACAGAACGTGTTGCATTCCTGAGGGTCACTGAGGGTGAGAACCCTACAGAAAAAGACTTGCTTTCGATGTGAAATGAGTGTTTTTCAAAACAAAGTTTCCCAGTCAGTCTCAGGAGTCCCTGCCATGAAGCACCCTCGCCTTTGTAGTAAGGCAAGCACAGTAATTCAACAAAGCACATTTTGAAATCATTAACCAACAACATTTAATCAGAATGAGAGAGTTAAGAAGTTTATGAAGATTCTTGAGTGCTTGGGTATTTTTGAATTTGAAATTCCATCTTTAAAAACTTATGCAATGTTAACTCACTCTTAAAGTATCTTAGATTTGCTTTGGTTTTTCAAGTTAACATTTCTTGGTGCTACTCTAGCACAAGTATGTATTTTATCACTGAAACTTTAACTTCTGGCAATTTCTAACATTCTTCCAGGAAACTTGAGAATATTATATGCTGCCTAATCTTCCTACGAGAGATTTTAAATATTCTGGCTGGCTATATTACTAACACATTAAATAAGCATTAAAAAAATACTCCCTTCTGCAACAGCTTAAAGAGAAGCTGGAAGAGGGAGACTGGGGGGATAGGGGAAACAGCCAACAAAGAACTGAAGGTTTGCTAACCCAACACCAAAGACGTCAATACAATTGACAATCCCATTACAACATGAGTCATGCCATGGTGGCAAACAGAAATGTTTAAAACTAATTACCAAACCTGCAAATGCTACAGACAAGGTGAGGAGCTCAACAGCTGAGATGACTGCAGACTACATAAGTAGAATTCAAAGTAGCATGTTTGTGCCAGAGGTAGAATATTTAACTACTACTATTCAGAGCAGTGAAGGCGATTAATCAACAAAAAAAGACGACAACAACAACAATATCATGTTCAGGTTAGAAAATTGAAGACACCATTTTGTCCTCTTGGCTGAAAACTTCAAGGCAGATTGAAGGCAGTACCTGTTGAGGTATCATCATTTTTATAGAAAAGGCATCTGCAAGACAGTAAGATGATTCACGCCATCTTGGATATCTACATTGTTTTGTTTTTCTTGACTTTACCTGGGTAACTGCTGAATGAGACACGGCTGGTGCTAGTGTCTGGATCAACTATATTGAAGTTCCAATGCTTGTATATTCTCAATGTGGCTGCATATGTGAACCAGCTGGAATGGGCAAAATATATATTCTCATATCCAGGTAGAACCTGGAAAAGAGAAGCAGAAAGATTAATAATTTTGGACCCTACTATGCTCTGCATGTTTTGTACTTGATAGAAACTGGGAGAACAACTTGTTTAAAGTAGTTTGATTAATTGCATTGTTCAGGAAGGGGCAGATTCTTGTGCTTTTAACTGTGTACTTAACAATGAATTTCTGAAACCTCTGGAAATAATTCTTACCCACGTGCTGTTTTCAAATAATTTGTTATTTTTCAAAATGAAACAGCTTAGGGTTTTTTGGAACTCCTCCATCACATGGTACGTTTTGTTTTCATGATTTCTTCCTGAATAGTTGTATTTACACATTCAGATTAGCTCTCTGCAAACATATCCAACATTATCTTAAAACGTGCTGTTTCTGTGAAAATGCCTCCGGGTGACTTTGAAGTATGGAGGCAAATGCAAGTAAATTCAATTGGAAGAGGTAAATATATATATACACCGATAGTACATCTTTTCAAAGTATTTCCCTTGTTCTAAGATTTGTTGTTAGCTCAGAAAACTCCTGCTGTAGGCAAATGCTTGAAGGAATGCTTCTCAATTTAAGGTGAATATTGTTGCTTTGGGATGCATGAAGTCTCCATATGCTGACTAGATCGATAACTTTAACTTAAACATTTAATTGCCACTATGATGTATCAGACACATCTTAAAAGCGTTTTTTTTCTGTCATTACTCCCACTGGAAAGCTGCTCCACAGTATCACTGCTAACTCTTAGAAAACATCGTCCTCTTGCACCCATTTGTTCTTGTGCTAGCACTGTCCATTAGTTCAAGTATTCCTCTTCCCTTCCTCCCTGCTTACGTGCCCAACATATTTGTAGACATGCACAACACCCCCTTTCAGACTTCACTTGGCTAGGTGAAACAAGTTACCCTTCCAGTCTCCTCTCTATGGTAGTTCCCCATTCCCTAGCAATTCCAGTGCTTTTTCATTTCCAAACCCTTTGGGTTTGTTTTGGTTTATTTTTTTCCCCTGCCCTTGAACACAAGTGAGCAAAACTGAACCCAAAATCCTACAGAAGCATAAGTAACAACTGCATAAAAGCATGTTGATTAACACGAGTTTCTTTATGCATACAAAATATAAACAGCGAAGACTCCAGAAACGTAGACTCATGACGCTGCAAATCAACAGTCATACAGATGAAGTTCTTGCTGCTTACCTTGATGAGTGCAGAGCAATGACCCATATCCCACTGATATTTCCCATGGCTTCCCGGTTCCACGTTGCATTGTCCACCCCGTGCTGAATACTCAAATAATGCAGGAATGAGGTCCAAAAGGTCTCCAACTGCATTCAGAAACTGGACATCAAAGACGCTAAGTGGCTGAGGAAAGGGAGAAAAGAGAAACCATAAAAAGCACTTTCAGACAGAGGAGCATCAAGACAGCCTCAGCTGTTAAGATTTTTTATTTTGCTCTCAAAAGAAGCTCTTGTATGGTCTATGAATACCTGCTCATGTGGCCCAGATGTTCAAACTCAGTGTAGCATTAAGCACCTAGGTATATTTCAGGGTCTGAACCTTGCAGTAGTATTACCAATGCTAAAATTTCCGAGGAAAAAAAAAAAGCTTGCTGTAACTTAGGAAACTTCTGTGTCTTTGAAAACAGTATACCAATCAGTCTGCTGTTACTGTTAAGCTGGGGTAATAGTAGGATTTTATTTTTTTCTTTGTTTGTTTATCTAGATGCCTTTGAAGAGCCTTACATTAACAAACACTCTTTGGAGTTTTTGGATTTTTATAAAGACTGCAATTTAAGGCATCCTCAGGACTGAGGAGGATGAGAAAACAAATGAGGGAAGCAAGATATGTTAACAATGCTAATCAGGCATGGAACAAGCTAAAGAAAGGGTCAGTCAAAAGGCACTCCACCGTGTGCTTTCAGAAACCCCTTATGGCTGGAGCTAGCTAGGGTTAGCTATATGCAGCTCATTGTGCAACATGCTTTTCAGAACCTGCTCTTAGCTTGCCTCTTCAAAAGCAGTAAGAGCTTAACAGTGGTCTAACCTCAACTTCCAAAGACCCTTTTCTAAATCTTTCCCATTCTTGCTTGCACTGTGCCTTTACTTAGGGCAAGGCTTACTGAAAGGAAGTCAGAACACACATCACTGTAGGACTATGAATAGTAATTTTAGAATGGGACATAATCATATAGCAAAAACACATTACTTGCAATATAGATCACTATTATTAAACCATGTAGCTGATCCCTCTACAAACCCCAATAAAGGGGAGACAAGGACACAGAAAAAATGAATGGCAACAAATCCATTTACTTTTTATTCAGAAGACTGAATTGTGTGTTATCCATCTGCTGTTTTGGCAGAGAAAATAATAAACAGGAAAACCAAAAATAATGTAAACTCTTGTCCATATATCCCAGGGGAAGGAATTAAACTTTCCCACAATGCTTACCAAGACAAGTGAGAGAAATAAGTCATCCGCACAACTAAAATCACGTGTCACAGGAGGCCCTAACAGTGGCTATAGTTTGAGGAAGAAATCCAAAGCAAATTTTCATATACGTTACATTGCTTTAGTTCATTGAGGTTTTGCTGCAAGTAACCAAACAGGGAGCAAAGGCCACAACTGATAAACATCAAGAGATGTATCTTTTGATAATGTTAAGCCACTCAATGGTATGAATCATTTCCAAACAAGCTCAAACAACTGCTGTCTCTTTAGAACCCATACAGAGAGACTTGGCACTGTCTCAGTGCAATTCTTCCCCATCCAGCTGCACTTAAAGATCCGCAAGCCCCACCACATGATGAGAAGTTTTTTTCCAACATCCAATTTACACAGGCATTACTGTACAGGATTGTATATGAGAATGCTTTGCCTGCCCTGAGACATTTTAATTGTACTTGACATCCATTTGCTACTGCTCCACATTCTCCTCCATAAAACCTGCCTTCATCACAACATCTACAGGTAGCTACAGATACTGCTGCAGCATCACTTGGCCTGTATATTTTTTAAAAGTTTCACATTTCTCTGCTACTTTACAGTCATTTCAAGTCAAAAATTCAGTAACTACTAGGCAGTCCATTCAAGCTAGAACAAAGGTGCCAAGAAAGGAAGCTATCAGAACTGAAGGTGGCCAGACACCAAAAGGAAGGACCCACTCAAAGAAAGAAGGAAAGGTTTTCTAAATTCCCAGGGCTCCACTGGGTGAGGTTTGGCTGCCAGCTCCCAAAGCCAGCCAAAACATCAGAGAAATAAAAGAGGAATTAGACTACTAAACACCTGGTACAGTTCTCTTTTCATGCCTTTTTTGAGGGGCAAGCAAATTTTGTTCCACTTGATTTCAAAGAATTCACTCCTCTGCTTGGATAAACCTGGCTTTGTGTTTAAGACTGTTTGATACTCAGTGACATCACACAAGCACAGTACACAGAGCTTCTCTGGAGTCTCAGTAAAACAATGCATTCAAACAGAAGACTTTGGAATCTGCAATGCAGGCCAAATCTGGGAATTTCAGACTGGCCTGAGACACCTGTCACAAGGTAGAGCACCCCAGTTTGGGAACAACTACAGCTGATTTCCAGGATATATGGAGAAATCTTCTCCATGAGGAGTTCATCAGGTCCACTAGCAAGAATTAGACACAAAAAGAAGTGTGCATCATAACAAGTGCATAATATAGGGCATATTACAACCTTCAGTAATCACCTTCTCCTATCTCACACAGCAATGTCAGGAAAACTCCTTGCATGCATGGTTTACATCCTGAGGAAGAGTGAATGAATGAGTTAAATTGACAAGCAGAGAGGTGGTACATCCACTACAAGACAAAAAGTCCTTTTGTTAGAATGTGAGGCTCCTCTAGGGTACCATCCTGAAGAGAAAAAAAAAAAAAATCAAATTGAATTTGAGTTACATCAGCTGTAAGGAGAAACAAACTTCTAAAGGGTACAGCAGATAGGAAAGAATCAACCTTAAAAGCTCATCTACATGGGAGATTAAAATAGACAAGTTACTCTGTAACCATTGTTTTCTAGCAACTCCCCCATGCATGAGAGTATTCTCAATACAAAAGGAGGAAGTACAAGTAAGTGGGCTGTCCTAGAGTCATTGTAGTATTTAAAACTCTGACACCTCCTTATTCAAGAGTAATTTCCCTGTGTAGACAAGCCCAAGATTAATCACAGCGTTGGTAGAGCATTAGGCAGATGAAAAGGCTTAATGTTCTTGGAGTGCCCCTCCTTCAGAAGTTGTCTTGACAAAAGGGTTGGGTTTGTTTACTGGATATAAAATGTTGCTAAACCAGATGGAATAATGTCACACTTTAACATGAAAATGTATTCAGATTTTGACATAATTCTTAATGATACCTGTAAATATCAGATTCAAAATACACATCTTTACAATACACATTGCCTTCATGCAGTCTTAAATGGAAGCACCTACCTAAAATAGCCCTGCTGAAAATCAGACTCCATGCAGTTAAAAAAAAAAAAACAACCCAAAAAACAAAAACCAAACCACGTTTAAAACTGTATACTACAAAACATTTGCTTCATACATATAAGGAACAAAAGAATATGTACCGGTACTACTATCAATCAAGCAGCTCGGAGTCCAAACCAAATTTTCTTCCTGTACTAAGCCTGTTATTTGTGGCAGACACAATGGTTTCACAGTATCAAGTGGACTGAAGTTTGGGGCAAAAAGAAATAATGGAACATTTCAGAGTGACCTGTGTACACATAACCCAACTCTCATTTAAGCATTATATGGCTTTGGCATAGCTTTCAACTGCCATGCGTTGTACAGGACAATGGGAAGTTATATTTTTCATTTGTCTTCCACAAGAAGTGCCTATCAACTAATCCACCAGAAACAAGAAAATACAAATGCTGCAATCCACACACAAGAGATTCTCAGTATTTCTAATATTTGTTACCACCATGAATCCAAACTACTGCATCACTAGAGATCAAAAAATAGGACTATCATCACGGGGAACAAGTTTAAGATAATACACATATAGACAGGATTCTTTTTTTAATGAAAGTAAAGTAGTATCTACCAAAGGAAAGAGGGAAGAAGAGACTCTCAAAGCACTAAGGAAAATATGCAATAGGAATGAGATTTGCTTTTAAAACCATGCAGAATTTGTTGTGGGGGTTTGCAGTAACAAGTTTAATTACTTTTTTTTTTTTTTTTTTAAGATGAGAAATGAGTAATAGAAATAGTAAGCACTTGTTACTGTAGTTGTTGCCCAAAGAAAGATCAAAAACATTGGATGAATTGAACCAAAGCATATTACTTAGAAATAAGAAAAAATCACCCAATAGATCGGGGTGGTGTGGGGGTGTGGGGGTGTTATTTGCCAAACATTCCACTTCCTAACAATCTAAGGTATTAAATAAAAGAACCTTTTTAACATTCTTATAACATACTACAAGAGCAAAGTTGAAAACAGCCTCTTTGCAGGGCTGATGTTCTTTAATCATAAGGAATAAGGAAGATACTGCTGGCCTTCTTCAGGAGTTTTTTTGTTTGTTAGTTTAGTTTGGCTTTTTAAGTGCCAACAGTTTACAGAAGCTGGGGTGATTCTCAGATTAAGTGGATGTGTCAAAATTAGAACAGTAGTCAGCAACAGTGCAGCTGCACCTGTTTTTATTGTCTGTGTAAGCTTGGAGCAACAATCTTCAAGCTTTTTATTTCCTTAAGAGGATCCTAACAGCAGCAGACATACTCAAATAGCACTGTTGTAGCCTAATCTCCCCAAAAGTATTTGAAAAGTAGCATTGTATCCAACAAAGTGAACTGCCTATACTTTCGCAGAGTTGTCGGGTACCATTTTGATGCCAAGGAAAACCTAACACCCAGGTGCAAGAGCAGCTGTCCAAACTGTGCTCAAAGGCAAGAGACTGATGTTAACTTCCTCGCTCTGGCAAACAGATGGAACTGCAGCACCATCTCAAGTGAGAAATACATACACAGGGAACATTCTTGCTTGAATAAAGAGATATGGATCTCAACACAGGTGATAATGCCCAAAGCTAAAATTATGAATGATACAGGAAGGAGTCGAAATACATCCTACCAGCTGCTCCAGCCACATTTGGGAAAAGAAATAATAAATATATCCACTGCACATAATTGAAGAATAGAGGGAACATACTTCAGAGTGAACCACATGCCTGAACTTTCACTAAATGCACAATTTTTATATAGGCATGCTGATGAGATCTCTGAGAAGAGGATAAAAATTACTCAGTCGCTTCAGAGGTCAGTGCTTTCCAGTATCAAATAAAGTTAAATAAGTAAGTAGCAGGGAATACACATTGCAGGTAGGACAATTATATGCCTATTATAAAGAAATAACCCAGACACAAACTAGCACTTTCCGCTCCTCCCATCAGAATTTAAAGGATTCTGAAGCAGCCAAGAATGTAAGTGAGCTTTGCATGGCTCTTCAGATGCAGGTGTTATGAGAGGGAAATAATGAGTTATTTTCCTAGAAAGACAAGGTTTCTTGGTATCTTCCCTAAAACTCAGGCCAATCAGGACATTTTTTTTTCCCATGATTGTGAATACTTTAGCCTGAGCTGGTTCCCCATTCATGAAAGCCCCAGAGTAAGTTCTCCACAAGAAAGATGAGCATTTTACTAAACCCCAATTGTTTATAACTTAGGACTCCCACCTCCCCTAAAATTTCTTGATGTTATTAAATCAAGACAAAAATAGTCAACTACAGTTACTCAAGTCTTTTCTCTTACATTGAGGGACCTATTAGACATTAGACTAGAGAACAGCATGTAATTACCACAGCTCTACTGAATTAAAATAGCTCTGCTATTACACACAAGCTGATGATCCAGAACACAATTCTAATTGAATTTAAAAAAAAAATAAAAAATGGCCACTACAACAAAAACAAAACCAACCAGGAACAAAAAAAAAACCCACACCACCCCAAACCTCCCCCACCCCAAAAAAAACCTACCCCATTTGACCTGCCACAGCACTGACTGTTTATTTTGTAATGGGAGATTTAGAAGGAGAACAGGAGAAGACATTTAGCAATGTAAAATACTCCAGAATGAGAGGCTTTTAAGACCTGAAATCAGATACTTGGAAAATGAGAATGAAGGCTTCAATAGACTCCCTACATGCTGATCCATGTTATTGCAGCTACTCTTTATACCTAGAGGGTCATTTGCTCAATACAGTTGTAAAGTGAGGACAGAAACTGCTGAAGTGTTTGCTGTCTTCCAACATTCACACATGGTTGCAAAAGCCTTCCCTGAACTAAACATTAGCACATGAATGCACAGGGTTCCAAGTCCAGTGCAAAGGATCTCTGGTGACATAACCCAAGTGCTCAGTCACATTATCTATGCTGAACAGCAGCTGACATTTTTGTAGAATGGCATGCAGAATGAGTACTTTCCACTATGTTTTTTCTTTTTCTTTTCTTTTTTTTTTTGTAAATAGCAGATTCCCTTCTCCCGTCTGTCGTCTGACATCCCACCCCAAGCTACTGAAAAAGAGATTCAGTAATCTTACTGGTTTTTTGTGTAGTTTAGCCCACTCGAGGGCTCCCATGTAAAGACCATCCAACTGTGCAATAATATAGCCAGCATGCCTCCAAAATGGGTCATCCTTATTATTTCTGATTTGTTGTCTTGTCCATTGATCTTGCTTCCTGCAGAGGAACAAACAGGTTGGGGATTTCTTGTTTTTCTTTTAGAGTGTAATTGATAAATGTATTATAGCCCAGCTGATCCAACCTTCCTAGTGTATTGAGGCAAATCATGCTCTGGCAATCCTGCAGGCATAGATGTTACACCCAAAGGATATAAATGTTCAGATCCATGCAACATACCCTGCAGCACTGTGCCTCTACCAGACTTCAGGATCAGTGAAGAAGTTGTACTCCACCTCTGTGGGGGACTCTGCTATATCAGATCTAGCATCCCCATATAGTCAGTAAAAGGAAACAAGCATCTGGTAAGTCAGATGAACCATTCCCTTTTAAATGTCTATTTAAGGGTAAAACAGACTGGCCTTTGAAGATCCTGCTTCTGTCTCTTAGGTACAAGCACAATGAAGGCTTTCTGCTGGCGGTGCTCAAACACTGCCTAAGAACCACTGCTATGCCTCTTGGTAAAACGTGGGAGGTGAAGCACAACCATCCTGTGTGCCAAATCCAATCAGTTACTAGCCAAAGAACCCAGGTTTAGGGCATGAGGCAACACAAGCTGAATGGATGCTAGGGCAAGAACAGCCAACATTATAAGGATCAACCAGAGGTCCCTCCTTTGCTGTGCACAAAGGGCCACAGAAGAACCACAGGTGTTAAAGAGTAAGTGAGGACTAGATTCCGGCCTCTTCCACCCTCCTGTATCTAACCATCCAGTGTTACGTACAGCAACAAAACAAGAGAGAATGAGCCTGACTAGGAAGCAAACTCTTCCAGCAGTATAGGGGTGATAAAACCAGCCAGATTTAGCTTTCTGGAAGTAACAAGATACAAGAAGTATGTCAGAGGGAATGAGGATATGATCAAAGCATACAGGACAACACAACAGCCCCTATTACAAAACTGCTATAAAGTAAAGCAGCGATGTAGGAATCTAGGATATAGGCAACAGGAGAATTATCCAAGGCCATCTAGTACTGCCCCCCTCCATCCAACAACTCATCTTAGGGGATACAGCTACTATGCTGAGTCATTCTGGAAAAGAGCCCCATTGATGTGGTAGCTAACCCATTTTTCTCACAAGAAGGGCAGCAATGCTGAAAAATTATAGCAAAGGAGTACTAAGATTTTTTTCCCCTCTTCTTCTTGGAAAAGCCAAACCCAGTCAACCTTATATACATGCACCAGTAACAGAATTAGTCAGACATATAACCCCTTGTGGAAAATACAAGACAAGGGAAAGATGGAAGAACAGTCCCCAGAAATAACCAGTTTCACAGAATTATTTGTAACAGAAGAAAACATAAATCTAAGGAGATTTAAATAACTGGTAATCACTTTCCCAGCACCTGGCCTGTTTCTTCTCCCACTTGTACTTTCCCACCAATGTAGCTGCATTATCTGAGCAGAATTATTTTGATTTATACAGCTGAAGTGAAAACAGAATCAGGACTTTTGTGATTAGAACAGAATTTACAGCAGTGGTAGAACATACAAAATGCTAACCTAACAGAGGAAAGAAAGAATACATAATGCTAAAAAGATTAAGGTGCCAGGAGACTGCACACTTCAGTGTAACATTCAAAATACCAGCTTTTTAGAAAAGGATTTTGACTAGAATGACCTTCAGAATTCATTGGTATTATCCACGCCCCTTTGTGGCAATGGTTTTAAACATTTCTTTGAAAGAATCAGCATTAGGGAAGGGCATATGTGTATTTAGAAATTTTCGTCATACTAATGGTATTCAATCAGAGGGAAAGAAAGCATGTATTTTCTTGAGCCCACAAGGAAGAAAATAAAAAATCCTCCAAAATTCTGTCATCCTCCAAACCCAAGACTCGAATAATATTTTTTCTAGTAACAAAATACATACGCCATAAAATTCTGAACTCCACTTCGAACAGTAGGATTCTTAATTAACTGTGGATACATATTTGCAGCATGGTCATACATTTGCCTGAAAGAACAAGAGTAACAGAAGTTATTTTTTTGTGTCTCCCCTTCCTTTTTCTTATCAACCCACTGATCAACAAGTGCAAGAGATAAGCACCACAGTCCACAAAGTAAGCTTTTTCTAATCACAGAAATTATTTCAGTGCACAACAAACAGCAAAGGTAACACAAGTTGATTGTTTAAACTGCTGTACAATGGAAAGATATGCAAGAATGAGATTCAACTATGTCATAGAAAACTTCACATTCAGCAAACACCTGTAGGCCAGAAGCATCTTGAAAGTGTTAGCACATTAATTTAAAGCACAACAGAAATAGTTTACTGGACAGCTATTCCACTTGGAACCAAAAAAAACCTACACAAGTAAGGAGAATGTAATTTGCTGATTCAGTTGTGAGAGATAATTTCAGCCTGATACCTTGCAGGTTTTACTTACCATTAACCATTTTCCTTCTTTTCCGATTAAGCTAAATATTTCTAAAGTGAATATAAACTGAACCTACATGTTCCCACAGATACTCCCTTTCAGGCCAGCTCTAAACCAATTCAGCTTTATGGACACCAAAATTACTGTGCGGGAGGTTTTTTGTTGAATTCAGTTAACTGTTTCATCTCGATTAACTAATAGGAACAAAAGTTGTAAGGGTTCTTTGAGTTGGTTGGTGCTTTTGTTTGTCTTATTTAAGTGAAGTCCTTTATATTTCAAGATGGAATCAACTGCCAAAAATTGCTCAGGAGCCCAGAAATTAAAATCACCCCTCCTTAGGTGAAACATAGTAGTCTTATTCAAGCCTAAACAAAACTTCAACATTTCTGAATTTGGGTCAAACTTAATCAACATTTTTTTGACCCACTGAATTTAGGGAGGGGAAAAAAAAAAAAAAAAAAAGGAGAAAAATATTTAGTTCTAGGTGGAAATCTGCAGGAAATTATTTTGCTGAGGTCTGGAGTTAATAGAACTACATCAGTCATCAGCAAAGTTAGCTCTTACCAAGTGCTGAAAGAAAACTGAACTGAGAAACAGACACCAGCCTCAAGGAAATTACATGCCAGCAGGACAGAATAACCTGTATTAAAACTCAGGAGGGCAGCTTCCTCCGAGAGGGATGCAGTCAGGAGCTCTTCCCAGTTTTCCTCTGGGCATAATTAGAGAATAGAGTCAGAGATGACTGAATAGTTTGCTGATACTCACATTGACCCTCTCCCCTCTCTTTCTGTCCCTTCCCTGTTCCCAGCTATTTAAGTACTTGATAGCATGACCCTGCTTGCTTCTTAGCTCTGGTACCATTTTGACTATCAAATCTAATTGTCTGCATACATTCAGGCAAAACACTAACCCAGCAAAAAAAGCTAATTATTTTTCTGGCAGTTTGCAGCTTGAATTAGGTTATTACATAGACAGATAAGCGACAGAGCTGGTGCAAGAAGGCAGCTCTCTATCGTGTTAGTAGATGAACTGATGCATGAAAGGGCCTGATCAGTGCCAGGGCAGACACAGGCTGGAGAGACTGGATCTATGGAGGGAGGTGCTGGGCCAATATAGGGGAGTGTTTGCCAGCTTTGCACCGTTACACCTTTCGTGAAACTGCAGCTACAGTTATCAATTTTAGTTCTAGAGCTTCCTGTCTCCCATGTAGGGCAAGACTACATGCCATAATCATAACCCACTTCTTGAAGAGGACAAGAAAGTTGAATAGACATACTGATTTTATCCTCCTCTGCTGTCACAGAGAATTTAGCAAATAAAAATCCCAAGTAGTTTTAGGAAGGAAATTATAGCATAACATACTCCATACTACAAGTCAGAGCTCTCATAGCACTAGGGAAGAGGAGCAAATAGCAAGAGACAGTCCATCTGGCAGATGGTCTTTTAGGGATGAGAACCAGATGTAGAGGATAAAACCAGCCAAGATACTACTCTAATCACTGCCTAGGCCAAGACAGATGATCAGGCTTCCAGGCTCTACTCTCTTCACGTTGCACTCAAAAGGTTATGCAACAAAGCAGATTTTACACCAGTAGTACCTTTAAGCTGTGTTGACTGATGCAGAGACTGGGTTAGTTCAGAATCAGGGGACTGAAAACGGTTTCTTTAATGGCCTTCCTTCTTGTATATGCTATTAGAGCACAGGCAATTCCTGGAATTGATTTTTCTGTTTTAAACACCCAAGGTTATTGAGAATTTTTCCCTTAGTTGCTCTGTGTAAATTTTTTTGCTTTAACAAAGCTTCCATGTGCATGGCTTGCATGTTTTGTAAGCATATTATCCTCTGAAGTAAACTGGATCATTATACAAAGGTAAGGCTTTGCAACTGTATTTAAGGCCAAATGCAAGCCAATTAACAAAGCTGGGCCAAGAACACTAAGTCTCAAAACACAAAGCAGAACCCCGCTTCTTCAAATTAGACAGGAAGATGACAGGACTCAGGTCAGCTGAGGTTATATCAGAAAAAAGTAAAATTAGATTTGTTTCAAATTTAAATACTGCTTTTAGGCACCCAGCATGCCCCAACTGTCACTGATTAATGTCATGGATTTGGACACACTCTACCATTGCCCAAGTAAGGCCTCATTAACAACACTTCTCTGTTGGTAATGGAGGAAGAGAATTCATAACCAGGAAACAAAAAAAAATAATAAATCTTTGGCTGGATGATAGGACTGGACCTTACAGACATGAAAGACTGAGGATAAAAAAAATACATGCCTTTCCAGCCACTACAGGCACTAATATTAGCTGTATCCAACCCCTAACTATGCGTTTTTAAACTAGACAGCTACTATCTGAATCAGATGCCAACACTAGAAAGATGAATCACGCTCTAGAAAAGGCTTGTGTTTCTAGCCTCACTGGTAAACAGGTCTGACTAGCTTAGCTGGTGCTTTTTCTATCACAGACCTATACAACTAGAGCCAAGATTAATTCTTCCCCAGTAATCTGAGATTGGATAGTTCTAGTTTGTCTCATATTTTCATGTTTTGGGGTAGTTTTTATAAATCCAGCTGTCTTACACTCTGCTTAGGTTCCTACTAAGGACAAAGCAAACACATGACAAAGAGAGATAATCACTCTTTTGCTTACATGAGGAGACCTAGCTGTGTCTAGAAAACTACGTCCTAATACAAGAACTGAGCTAGCTGAGACTTTCTAAAGGTCTCCAAATTGCAGTTACTGTCAAGCTGGATAAACTGGAGTTCCTGCTCAACAGACAGCTTCTGCAGGAATAGTTCAGCCTAGGATCAGGCATGCAACATATCCTTCCCATTAATGCATCACATCAGAGCTCCTCCTACTAGGACTTCAGGGTTTCTGCAAAGAGCCACGCTAGGTCATTTCTACTTTATGGAGTCATTACTATAATAGATTCTCTGCCTTTTCAAGAGCCAAGGGATTCCATCACTATTCATCTCTGCTCCTTAGCTGGAACATTTTCAATATATATTCTTAGCTTCAGGAAAAGCCCTCTTTACCCAAAATAGCTTTACAAGACCTAACAGAAAAAGCTTATACTCATAAACCCTTGTGAAAAATATGCTTCCAGTGGTTACAGATGTATAATGGGAAAAAGACACAGCCAGAAACCAAATTCAGACAGTATGTATATTTGATAGTCATTTCAGTGATGGTAAGCATTTTCAGGTTTTGCTCTGCCAGAGGACTTCTCAGTGGATTTCCTCAGAAACAAAAGGCTTTGGCTAGTTCTGTTGTTGCATCTTAACCCACTCTCATACTCAGCTCCTTTGAAACAGTTGAATTTCCTACTTTGCTTAAAAGCTGAAGTCTCAAACCCTACTTTTCCACATTGATCAACCCTCAACTTTACATTCACAGACTTCAAGATCTCTGTTCACTACTCTTTCTGCTATATCCGCTTATCTACAAAGGGCCACTCAGTGCTGGAGCTGGTAGCCCTACAGTAACAATGTCTAGGGCTAGGAAACTGGAGAAGGCAAAAGCTTTGAGTAAAATAATTTTGCAAGTACCTTCACTTCTGTGACTCTTAAGTCACTTAACACCCATGGAAAAAACAAAGGGGAAATCTCCCTCCCCTAAACCTAAGCATAGACGAAAACATCAGATAAAGTCCTTGCAGACTGTTTCACATCCAAACAGTGTTTAAAGGAATGGGGATATACTGGTTTGTTTAAAACCAGAAGACAAATATAGAATGCATTGGGCTCTCTGTAGTATGACAAAGCTTAAACTTAACCACTTAGAAATGAGTACACCTAAGTAAAACCTTAGTGAAAAAAAAATATCTGCTGAGCAATACCTAATTTTAACAATATTCTAACACTGGCAACCCCCAGATCCATATGTAGTTTACATAAACTGACTGAATAGCACATAACAGTAACCTCTTATGCCAAATAATCCAACAACATACATCCAGATCTCTCATATACTTCATTGCCTTTCCTGCCTGGAATTCAGGTTATGCACTCAGAACTCTAGCATTCCT
>JAVJGJ010000057.1:37631904-37642018 GCA_035590215.1 Microhierax caerulescens | reverse complement strand
CTCAGAACTCTAGCAGTCCGCTACTCTTTCCCTCAGAAGTGTTTTGTTATTGACAATTACTGTATTAAATTTCCTTTAGACTCTCCAGAGACCTAGCTGCCCCTCCAGTAAAGTCTACTAAGAGAGTCACATTATCACACCATATGATCAGAGAACTATCCAGAAAACTTAACTGATCTTAAAACATCTTACTAATTAATATCATCTTGTCCAGCAGCCTTATCTGACAACTGTTCAACAGACAATCTTCCCTTGCT
Source organism: Microhierax caerulescens (assembly GCA_035590215.1). Classification (NCBI taxonomy): domain Eukaryota; kingdom Metazoa; phylum Chordata; class Aves; order Falconiformes; family Falconidae; genus Microhierax; species Microhierax caerulescens. Next base: position 37,641,761 of record JAVJGJ010000057.1, on the reverse strand, counting down.
GGCCTGTTCGACACAGCCTATAGGTGTTTATTTTAGTGTTCCAGAAGCAAAGCTGGTAAAGTCAAATTCATGTAATCATATCCATTGCAAGCATCTCCCAACTATTCCCCAGCCATGCACCAGAATTTGGGAATTTTTCTTTTCCTATGACTAATTTGATAAAGAAGAAGATGGAGCTTGTTCAACAAGAAACCACATGTTACATTCTTAACTGTATCACCAGCTATATCTTACCAGTTAGAATGCATAATGCCATTCTGTCTTCCAACTTAGTCAAGAAAAGAACAGGGTTTGGTTTTGGAGTTATTTTTTTGTTGGTGGTTGTTTGATAGTTTGGTTTGTTTTTTTTTCCTTTCAGAAAAAAAGTGCTCTGGATTCATAACAATTACAAAATTCTGTCAGTTTTCATAGATCTGCAGTGTGGGAGAGATTCAGTCCTTCATCTTCCCTTTAAGGCTTTCAGGAATACACTGACCCTTCTAAACACACACCAGTCTGCCTTCAGGCCTATCAGTTGGGGTTTTTTAAATTTGTTCAAGACAGACTAAACTCTCCATGCTGTAAAGTTTCAGTATCTGCTCCCCAGCAGTTTCTTGGCAGTGTTTGCTGAAAAAGGTCCTTAAGGAAGCCCTGCAACTCTGGCTAGCAACATTTCTCCCTGTTTGATCTGCTCTCAATTGTCTCATCCGTTGTTGGTCTGTCACCTAACTACAGGCAGGGGAAATAACTACTCTTTCTGCTACCCCTTTTATAATTATTTACAACGTAGGGCTTATGCACTTCCTTACATATACACTATTCTGTGACTACATTACTTAATCAGTAATATACATACAGTACCCCTCTAACTCACCAAGGTGTTAGGACAGCCTATAGGATGAGAAGCAGAAGGCACATCTTGATTCCATAATGAAGTAGTTATACTTCATTCCTGCTACTAATAAAAAGAACAGCATACAACTTCACAGCATGTGGTCACCTTAAATAGATGGGAATTAAGGGAAATGAAAAAAACAAACAAAAAAATTCACAAGTACAGAAATCCACTAGAAGTTGTGTTGCTTTCTTAAGTACTTACGGAGCTGTGAGATAGCCTTCCAAGAAGCCAGCTGCATACATGATATCTTCATTGCTTAAGGTCTGCCTGCCATAGCCTGCTCTGATCTCCAGAACTCCCCAACCTGTTGTCAGCATAGTGTTGTTGTAGAAACCATAGGCATCTCCACTCCTGTCCAGTATATTCTTGAGCTGAAGTGTTTTTTCAGCTCTATTCCAGTACACTGTTGCATAGTGGATTTCTATGGTGGAGAAAAGAGGCAAGGGAAACAAACAAACATTAATAGGTATTTCCTATCCAATACTTAAATGTCAAGACAATATTTTGGCAATTTTAAAATCTGGCAGCTCTCCATCAGGTTTAGTTCTACTATGGAGACAACACTAAATGTGTGGCATGAGAACTAACTGAAGTTTTACCAAGACAAAAACTTAGAGTTAATATTCTCATGGTACTCTTCTGGAAATTATCTACAACTCTTTCACTACAGAATTTCAACATAGCTGAGTCTTGACATAAAATTTCGAAAGCATTTCCTTGCCTGGCCCAGAAGAAAATCTATACAAATCTTACTGAAAGTAACTTTAGAAAACAGCATGCCTTAGCAACTGCAAAGGATCATAAGCTACTTTTGACTTGGTTTTCCACCTAAAGGTTCAAAAAGGTTGCAAAAGTTTCCTAAACTGTCTTTCTGGTCAATTAATCCTGGAAGTGGCAATACCCAACAGGAGCACCAGAACTCAGTGGATCACAGGCTTAAAGACAAAAGCACCACAGGTATGCAATCCTTTGTAAAACACACAATCCCCATCACTCAGCTGAAACAGAATTGATCCCAAGTACAAAATTAAGAGGAAGGAAAGGCACTAGACTGCTCAGAGTTCTGCTTGGACTGCTGTTTAAGAAATGTTCTTCATTAATTGGACTTTAATCCTGTTCAACTGAAGAACAAAGAGCAAGATAACTGCTTTACAAAAAAAACTCACTACACCTCAAACTCAACCTTCCCTAAAATGGAACCTGATTATATCAGATCTCTGTTCATGACTGATCAAATCATTACTACAGTATTACAAGTGAAAAGAGTTCCAAAATCTTGAGTCAAGAGTTCCCAGAATTATTTGAAACATTTTAAAGGATAAACTCAAACAGAACTACTAAGAAACCTACAATGTTTTTATTCCCCTGACCCTTCTCCAGCGTGTGGCAACTAGTCCTGCCAGTTTAGAGCAGTGAATTAGCATTTGGTTACTACTCCTTACAACAATTCATTTTGTGTATCATGCCCATAACAGCTGCAAACTAGAAAGCTAGATCTAATTCTGCATGACCTTACACAGCATACTTATTATGCATGCTATGATAATGGAACCATATAAAGAGCAATATAATGCCAGCACACTTTACGGTCTTCAAAATGCTGTAAGTAAAATGTTTGTGATAAAGCAGCTAATTTGATTTCAAATTAAGTACACCCACCTTATTCAGTCCTCTAAACCATAACATAAATAATCTATTTTTATGAAGAGCCATATTTGAATAAAAAAGCAAAAACATTTTCCAAGAACTAAACTCTTCCTCCAACTAATCACTTTTTGACAGAGCAGTTACTCAGTTGCTTTAAGCCAGTTTTCATCTATTTTACCAGACTGTTAAATAATCTGTGTCATTCAACAGCTGGAAAGTTGATATTCTCCTAGCATTCCAGTAAGAATAGCTAAAATCATTTCTTAATGAGAATTGTAGAGTGGCAGAGTTTGGAAGGGACCTCTAAGGTCATCTTGTCCAACCCTGCTGCTAAAGCAGGGTCACCTACAGCCAGCTCAGCCAGCTACCCAGGATTCATATCCAGACAGCTTTTAAGTACTTAAAAGGATGGAGGTTTCACAACTTCCCTGGGCAACCTGTGCCAGTGCTCACTCACCCTCATAGCAAAAAGGTGTCTCCTAATGTTCAGAGGGAACCTCCTGTGTTTCAGCCTGTGCCCATTGCCTCTGGTCCTGCCCCTGGGCACCACTGAAAAGAGCCTGGCTCTGTCTTCTTTACACCCTCCCTTCAGGCACTTGTACACATCCATGAGATCCCGACTGAGCCTCCTTTTCTCCAGGCGGAACAGTCCCAGCTTTCCCAGCTATTCCTCACGTGAGAGATGCTCCAGTCTCTCAATCACCTTCACAGCCCTCTTCCATACTCTAGTCCAGTAGCTCTAGATCTCTCTTGTACTGGGGAGCCCAGAACTGGGCACCGCACTCTAGGCATGGCCTTACCAGTGCTGAGCAGAGGGAAGGATCACTTCTGTCAACCTGCTGGCAACACTCCTCCTGACACAGCTCAGGAGACAGTTACCCTTTTTTGCCATAATGTCACATTGCTGGCTCATGTTCAGCTTGGTGTCCACCAGGACTCCCAGACCCTTTTCTGCAAAGCTGCTTTCCAAAGCCAGCCCCTAGCATATATTGGTACCTGAGGCCATTCCTCCCCCAGTCAGGACTTGGCATTTCCCTTTGTGGAACTGCATGAGGTTCCCGCCAGCCCATTTCTCCAGCCTGCTGAGGTCCTTCTAAACAGCAGCACAGCCCTCTGGCATATCATCAGCAAATTCACTGAGGGTACACTCTGCCCCATCACCCAGATAAATCATTAAGGAAGATGCTGAACAGTATTGACCACTGGCATACACCACTGTTACTGGCCTCCAGCCAGGCTTTGTACCACAACACACGATGTCAGTTTTCATGAGACACTTCTCAAGTGAACAGGAAAAGCACTAACTAGAGAAGAATTTTAGTAGTGAAGGAACTGTGGTGTTTTTTTCTCCCATTCTATGAATAGAAGTTTTTACACAAATCTATTTAGAGATGAAGTCACTTCAGGGACTTGGAACACAGCGTTTAAAAAACATGTTTTTCATCTGCCAGGTACTGAGGCTATTTAAAGGACTGAGACGTGACAAACTTTGGATAGCTTTTCAAGCAGCTATAACGTTAGTTTTCTGTTATGTCCCTAACTATCTTCTAGTAATGCATGCAGTAACTGCTACTTTAGGTTAAGGGTAAACATGGGAATCACTCAGACTGAAAATATCTATAAAAAGAAGAGCAGGATGGTAAAGGTCATCATTAAAAAGAGTCAAAGGCAGACCACCTTACAAAGCTAAAACTTACATAAGCAAAGAGGTCAGGGAAAGGGAGGTCCTGAGAAGAAGTGGTGCAAGTGGTCAACGCAGAACACAACTAGCCTGTCCAACAGTAAATGGAAAGACTGATTCCAACCAAAAAGCCTACTGTGAGGCAGAGGAGAGGCTGGCCACATGCCCAGTACACAAAGACAGCTGAGGAATGGGTAAAAACAGCAAGAACCAAGTAGGGCAAAAGATAATAATCTTCCCATCTCTTCACTAGACTACAGAAAGGTGCTAAGTAGTCAAGAGGAACCAGGGTAGCTGGGCATTGTTATTAGTGCCCACAGACTAAATATGTCAAAGTATGTCAAAGAAACTTTCTTCTGCCTAAAGCAAAATAGCTATCGCTTTCTTTTGTAAAAGAAGGTTGATCCCAGTGCCAGACAGACCTGACACAGGTACTCTAACACAGTAGGCTGTGTTTCTTTGTTTTATGCTCTGCCAGAGCATGAACATGGAAAGCTATTTTCAAAAGTCAGAACAAACTTTTAAATTACCTTTGAAGTTTGCCCTGCCCCAACTTCACTACATGACAAATTTAAACCAAAGGAAACCAGGACTAGAAGAGGATGGGAAAGAAGGGGAAATACTAAATTACAGGATAATTTGCAACAAACCTGGAGAGGCTTTTAGAGGAACTGCATCAAGGAAGTAGAGGAACAGCATCAAGGCAGATGTCATAGATGTGGCTTAACAATAATGCTGGAAAAGACCATTTCCCACTACAACTCATTCAATCATGGTCCCATTTCACCTCATTAATTTTTATGTCAGTTTCTGCAAATCTAACCGCCCTGGTCTAAAAAGTCAAAATGACTACAGGCAAAATCACTATGTTTATTTCAAAGAACATGTACATAATCATATAGTAATTGTTATAATTTAGAAAATCAGTCTTTCTCTTACTACAAATAAAGTTAAACCCACAAGTTTGTAAATCTGTGTACACTTAAAACGTGCTTTACAGTGTGGCTGAAGCATTTGCTATCACCCAGTCTGCTACAATTTTAAGCTGCATTCATCTAAACTAGCAGCACTACCTTTGCCAAGAAAACCATCCAGAACTGAAGTATAACATGCAATGTAGATATCCAAGAAGCAACTACACATTTCCAAATAATCCCATATATGTCCTGTAACTACAGGAACCTTCTCCTTGAATAACACTGGTATTTTCATGTTTATTTTTGGAGAGCGAGGCAGGGGTCCAGGTATCTCTTACACCAGTAGCTCAATTGGTAACTTCTAACATACGAATCCAAATCAACTTCTCCATGAATCTCCAAGTCATCCTCTTATCATTGAAGTTAGACTTCCCAGTGTGTAGCTGAGAATGCTGCCAAGTACTTCAGCCTATTAGAACTGTGAAGAACAGAAAAGACTGGGACAATCTGTGCTATTCCACAAAAGTATCGCTCAGAACAACCTAAATAACAAGCCAAAGCACACACTATTTACTGCAATGAATGACTCAAAATCCCTGAGGACAGGGTAGGTCAGTGGAGTTACCATTCCCTTCCATGCAACCAGCCAGCCAGGAGAACTGCATAGCATCAGCAACACGCAGTTCCACCACAACCACCAGTATACTGTATGGTGGGAGACAGAACTGGAAAAGTGCAGTAACAAAACAAGCATGGAAATGAAGCGTTCCTTCTCCTTTCTGCAGTCAATAGGAACTGGGAAGAATATTTCCTCAAATTGCCTGTTTTTAAAACATACATCAATGCTTTTGCTAAAGATCCAGAAATAGGGACTACAGTTGGGAGAGTGTTAAGAATTTCTTCAACAGGTAAGAAGTATCTGCTTTTTGCCAAGTTTATACCCTAAATAACAGGAAAATGAAAATACTCTGGCCATGGCTAAGAGGTAGTGGTAGTCCCCTTGGTTTTTAGGCTGAAATGACAAAACCATTCTCTGTCTTTTTGGTTCAATACAGTCACTTGCAAGGTTATGTTAAAAGTGGAAATTGTCTTTTATTTGGTGGCAGCAGGAGAGTGAAAATGAATGCATGTTCATAAGAATATGGAGAAAGCAATTAAAGGAAATACTAAAGGAGAGGACTGAGGCAAGATGAAACAAAGAGGAAACCGGATACTGAAAAGGACATGAAAGAGTAGCAGTAACTTGTAATGAAAGAACTGAAAAGAGGAAGAAAGCAGTACAGCTAGATGGCCCAAGACCATCTAACACTATTTGAAAATTGTCACTGATATTTATTAAATAAACTATACCTACAAAAGTAACACCTGACATGCCTTAAGATTACCAGTAAAATTTGTTTGGCAGTATGCAACAGCTGCTTTTCTTTATGCTTTCCCAGCCATAAGCTGTTTTTAAGACATACATATATCTAGGTAGGCTACTAGACTTTCCAACTGAGAAATTATCATAACTCCCTTTTCCTTGTATATGAAAGAGCTGCAATGCCTGAGGGTGAGAATTAATATTAGTATTTTTCCTTGGTCTGAGAAACTAGCCACCTCACCAGCAACGAAGCATAGGTTAGGTTGCATGTAACAACCTAAATTAACAACTGTGAGCATCTCCTAATAACAGGAAACCCACTGGCTTCCTTAACTATTATTTTTTATATATAATTTACATGCCTATTTTTTTCTTCGCCTTTTCAAATGTGAAGGTTTTTTGTAGATATGTTAGTACATACTTTGTAGATTGCACCTATACGCTTTCTACTAAATGAGGAAGCTATCACTCTGCTGTTTCAGTGAAAACCAGTTCTGCACAACTTAGAAACAGAAAAAAACCTAGTACAAAGTTGCACATCTCCTGTTTTCAGTATACCCTCTCCTACAGCTGATGTTCAGTAGTAAAGATTATATTAGCACAGTATAGCATTTAAGTATTTCAGGTCAACCTTAACAAGGAGCCATCTGATGTTTCTGTTCAATTTTGTAATTTGATAGAGTTTGTCCTATTTTCACATTAAAATTTTTAGAACTATCCTTTTAACTACTCAAAAAAGGTTGTATACCTCTATGGTACAACTGAGACTTCCAAGTACAGTTATGATTAGAATTCATTACAAAACAAATGTTAAGTACTTCAGGACTTCTTCAGAGATTAGCTTAAACCACATGAGAACTTAACACAAACCCAGTAATTTTCAATTAAAGGAGTAAATGCTTTCTTATTCTGCTTGAATACAAGCTATTTGTGTTTTCTGTTCTACTGGCCTTAATTCATCCTATTTCCTCATACATTTCAGATCTAAATAATTTGCCAGTTTGCCTCTAACAGTTCTGTCATTATTTGAAGCCTAATCCCCCAATTTGTGCTTACATGCGAGAGAAGTAATATTCAAATGTGAACTATTAAGAGCTTGAGTCTTGTATAGTTTTCATGTTCACAAGGATACTCTACTAGTAAAGCTTAGCTAATGAAGTAAACTTGCCAAAACAGCTATAGGTCATCCAAAGAAGAAACAAAAATAATAGTTTCATAAGTAGTTTCACTAATCTCCTAGACCCTCAATTTAAGTCATTTTTACCAAAGAACATTTTTCAGAAACAGTTTCCGAACTGTATGATGAAGAATCTTCAAGGCATTTGAAATGCCAAAGAAGAATGAACCAATTACAAAAAAAATAAAATCACAATGCTGAAGGCCAAGTTTACTCCATTAAATAGCCTAAAGGCATTTCTATTTGCTCCTTAGTGGTTTTCTACTTCCATTATGATATGAGGAAACAGTCAGGTATTGCTGCTGAAAGTATTTCATACCCTCAACTTCCTTTCACTTCCTTTGCATCATTCACGGTTGACCCTTCCCTTAGTCCTGCTAATGTAGTGGTAAAGTTTTTGCCAATTCAGTGAAGTTTGAAAGGCAGGTCTGCAAGGTGAGGTAGGACTGTCTGCAAAATGATAGGCTTGTAACATTTTGGAGACATTAAAACAACTGTTAACTGAATTTCTCCTTGTTTTGTGGTGATTAATAAATGAAGTAGGAATTTCCTAGAAGATAAGCACTGAATCCAGCCTTTAAGATCTCCAGAATTCATTGAAAGCAGTAAAAGAGGGAGAAATTCTCCTGCTGAGATTTGTTCCCCAACAACCCTACTATTGCCAACAGTACAAATGGCATCCAGAATTCTCTAATGGGCATTCTGCTCCAAATGGCTGCTGTCTGTCACTAACTTCTATTGATCTTCCAGAAGCAGCTTCACTTTCACATACTCCACACTTGCTCAGCATCCCTTAAATTCCCTCATTTAGAGACTCCTTTCCCTGCCCTTCCAGCTGCTAGTAAATCCATTTCACACTTTGAAAAAAAAAAATAACATCCCTCACTAGCATGTCTTTTCTAGCACATGGTTAGATATCACCACAGCACGTGGTGCCCACAGCTGCAATGATTATCAAACCAAGCAGAAATTCAATTTTTAAGTGGAAAGCCAAGATTCTATTAAAAACTGTGAAGCTCACCAAAACGTACCATTATGGCATTTGCCAAATTCTGTTTCCATCTAAATCTGACTCTGAAGTTGCAACAAAATCAGGAGACAGAAAAGCTGTAGCAGTCAACAAGCTCAAAAAAACATTACAAAAGTTTGTTACTGAAATAGGTTGATGGCAGTTTTACAGCTTTGACTTTATAAGTATTATATTATGTAAGCATATGATGAGAAACAACGGTGGGCACAAAACTAACGTGAAGTAGCGTTTGTACCACAGAAAACAATTTTAGTTTTTAAAGGCTAACCAGATACTGGTAACATACTTACTGTAATGGCAGCGCATGTTAACGACTCGGCAAACATCAGATCATGCAGTAGGTTTGAGCTCTGAAACACGCACAATGCTCTAAACCCACAGGGTACCAGTGAAACTCAGTTACGGGTGCAGGTCGCAGCATGCTGTAGGCCACAGCACCAGAACTAAGCGTCCATCCCAAATGATTCCCGTGTGCGCCCATTACATTAAAAACCAGCACCGCTGGGAGTTCAAGGCACCTTCTCATCTGTGGAACCCGTAGTGTCGTCCCCCTCGCCCATTTTGGGAACCCGAAAGGTGTTTTGAAAACTATGCAGGAACCAAGTGCCCAGCACTCAACACCCACCGGGCACCGCGGCCCAGCCCGCCCTGGCCGGGGCAGGAGGCGCCCCCAGAGCCAGCCCAGGCGGCAGCCGGGCCCCTCCCCGTTCGCAGGGCCCCTCCGGCCGGTGAGGGGCTTAACGGCGGCGACGGCCGACCCCGGCACTGCCGACGGACGAGGCCCCTCACCGCCTCGCACCCGCTTCCAAGACGGCACGGGGAGCGTGTTCCCCCCCGCGCCAGCCGGGGAGGAGGCGCAGCGAGGAGCCCACGGCGGAGCGCGGCAGGTCCACCGGGGCGGACGAGCCGCGCCGTCTCCTCTGGAGCCGTGGCAGAGACCCAGGCCGGGCTCCGCTGGTGGGACAGCCGCCCCCCTGCCCCGGCCGCCTGGCACCCCCGAGGCTGGAGGCAGCCTCGCTACCTCCATCTCTTCCCGCCCACCCTGGCGAGAGGACCCCGAGGTGACACCCCCACCCCCCGCCCCCCTCTCACGGCCGGCCCCCGCCCCCGGCTCGCCTCACCTGCTCGGCCCCCCGCCGCCCCCCACACGAGGACGAGCCCCCAC
>JAVJGJ010000057.1:37570210-37631645 GCA_035590215.1 Microhierax caerulescens | reverse complement strand
CCCGCCCGACGTGTCGGGGCGGGGGCTCTGAGGCGGCCGTTGGGCCCGGGGCGGCCGGCTGCCCCGCGGCCCGGCCACCTCCCCGCCTGGCGTGTCGGTAGCGATGGCAGAAGGCGCTGGGGAAAGCGTTAGGTCAAGCCGAGCAGAGAGCCCTGGGCCCCAGCATCTTCCTGGGCTCGGCACTTGTTTGGAGCCTCCCGGGCCCGGGCGGGATGTGGGGTGCAGCCTGGGCGGAGGTCAGGCCTCACCACCGTGCTGGCCAGCCTGGCGAGGCACAGGGCAGTGAGGAGGGAGCGCCAGGCTGGTGCCTGCCGGCCACTGGGCTTGCCAAGGGTGATTATCCCAAAAGGCTTGAAGGTTTATCAGGAAAGGCCCCCATTAAGCAACAGGAGTTAGGTGGTGTCTTGTCAAACTACATGTTTTGCATCAGAGGAAGAGCAGCTTTCGGCCCTGTTGAGAAGAAAACTGCTGTGCGTGTCTCAGCAGAAAAGCTCAGGGACAATCCTTTTCCTAGGGTCTACAGATAGAGGCAGCTTGTTGTGGGATTTTCCCCTGCCCCTGTGATTCAGATAATTTTGAGAAACTGCCTTCTTTTCTGTCCCAGTGTTGGATATTCTATGGCTGTCCTAAAACAGCCATTGTTGGGATTACATGTTTTGGTAATTGTTAAAGATAGTTCAAATTTGATACCGCTGCCTGTAATAGCCTCATATAACAAGGTCACACGCCAAACAGTTCAGGCCAAGTAGCAAGCCTTGGCCTGAAGCCCAGGGTAAAGCCATGTAATGCTGCTGCTGGCAGAACGGATCCTTATCGATCCCTGCTTGCTTTGGGGTACTTTTCCCTAAGAGATAAGGATAAAACACAGTACTGTTACTTTTTTTTTTTTTTTTTCCCCCTCACCAGAGAAAAATAACTCTTAAATGTCAAATTATGAATGGATGCTGTGTTGGACACATATTTTCGAAAGGTTTTTCCAAATGAGAAACTCACCTCCATCATACGCTGCTCTCAGTTTGACAGTATTAGTGAAATATAATACAAAATTATATTTTCCATAGAATTCCCTTATAGGATTACCACAGGGGAAAAGAAAACCCCAGTCTGTGTACAAGTCATGGGCATGGCCAGGAACTGGAGGCACATGTGAACCAGGATAGAGAGCACAAATACACAATGACGAAACAGAAGGGCAGTGTGGATGAGTGATGAATGGTGCTCCTCAGGCGGTTGGTATTGAGACCGGTGCTGTTCAGCATCTTTGTTGATGGCAGGGACAGTGGGATGGAGTGCACCCACGCCACCACCAAGCTGAGTGGTGCAGTCAACATGCTGCAGGGCAGGGATGCCATCCAGTGGGACCTCAACAGGCCTGAGAGGTGGGCCGGGGTGAACCTCATGAAATTCAACAAGGCCAAATGCAAGGTCCTACACATAAGTCAGGGCAATCCCAAGCACAAATACAGGCTGAGTAGAGAATAGATTGAGAGCAGCCCTGAGGAGAAGGACTTGGTGGTGTTGATTGATGAGAAACTGAAGATAGCACAGCAATGAGCACCTGCAGCCCAGAAAGCCAACCATTTCCTGGGCTGCATCAAAAGAAGCATGACCAGCAGGTCAGGGAAGGTGATTGTCCCCCTCTACTGTACTCTCATGAGACCCCACCTGGAATACTGTGTTCAGCTCTGGGGCCCCCAACTTAAGAAGGACATGAACCTGTTGGAGCAGGTGCAGAGGGCCACAAAGATTATCAGAGGGCTGGAGCACCTCTCCTATGAAGATGGGCAGAGAGAGTTGGGGTTGTTCAGCTTGAAGAGAAGGCTCTGGGGAGTGAGGAGACGTTATAGCAGCCTCCAAGTACCCAAAGGAGGCCTACAGGAAAGCTGGAGAGGGACTTTTTACGAAGGCACGTGGTGATAGCACAAGGGGTAATGGCTTTAAGCTGAAAAGGGTTAGATTTAGATTAGATAGAAGGAAGAAATTCTTCACTGCAAGGGTGGTGAGGAACTGGAACAGGTTGCCCAGAGAAGCTGTAGATGTCCCATCCCTGGCAGTGTTCAAGGCCAGGTGGGATGGGGCTTTGAGCAACCTGGTCTAGCGGAAGGTGGAACTAGATGATCTTTAAGGTCTTTTCCAAACCAAACCATTTTACGATTCTGTGCATGACAAAAGTGAGATGGCAACAAGGGTGGAGTCTGAATATGACCACAGCTAGAAAGCTCACGATGTGTATTTGGAAAGATTCACTTCCACATGCTTCCAGCCCAGTGATTTGCAGGATTATTTTTTTATGTGAGTTAAGTTCCAATGAATGGTGATAACACAGCCAAAATCCTTTCCACTTGGAGAATAAAAGATTATCTCACACTAGGTTTATAATACAATGTTTCACTGCTTAAAAAAAGCAGGAGGTGAATGACTAGACCTTCAGTGATAGATTTCTTATGGTAGAGAGCTCTTTGATCTAACATTTGATGACAAGATGCAATGGTAAGACATTGAATCTAAGACAGATTAAAACTAGAAACCAGGAGCAAACTTTTAAAATGGGTAGTCAAAATTGGTTTTATTGTCATGTATGGTGACAGATACATGCAAGGACAGAACCATGTAGAAAAAAAACCTACCAGAAGATGGGTCCATCAACTCATTGCTAAGGTAACTATTTATCTTCAAAGAATTATATTAAATTTATGAGCTGAAGAACGCAGGAAAGAGAAGGGCTACTGATAACTAAACACTGTTTAATGGTCTCAACCAGTGTCAGCAGACATTTGCTGTAAAATAATTTTTATCTCAGAGGTGCCAAGGATAGAACCCATAAAACTAAACTCCTCTTCAAAAAATGGTCTTACATCACTTCAAAGATCAGAGCAGGTCTGCCTAAGATAGTAGTGGTGGACTTCTTCAGGCTTGAGGAGTCCAGCGCTTAACACTGCATTACAGCTACACTGGCTGAGTGTATAGCCCAGTGGTGCCAAGTAGCACAGCAGTTACACACTCAAATGCAAACACAGAGACCAAGCTTGTTGATTGGCACCGTGGGGCAGTCAGTAGCAGACTGCGCTCTTTTAATGTACAGATATTCTTTTTAACACCTACCAGTTTTAGAATACAAGTAATTTTTTTCTGTCCTCATTCCAGTGAACGCTTCCATTAGGACACAGGGTAATATATATATTATATTATATATATAGTATATATATTATATCTATATTAGAATATAATAGAATATGGTATGGTATTAGTGCCAGTGCAACTTTAAGATTGGTTACACATAATGCTGTGGCTATTGGTTACATATTATCTGCTGTTTCTGTGTATACCCTGAGTATACACAGTTTCTGTATATCCTGAGTGTGGGAATTTACCTTCTTTAAAATAAGAGTATAAGCCCTACAGCACCTCAGTATTTAATTTTTCCAGGAATCTTTGCACTTCAGATCTGTCCATTTACACCTAGGTTGTTCTTTTTTTTTGTGTGTGTGTGTGTTCTTACAAAGCCAGTTTAGGTTGACAAAGAGAAAACAGGCAACTGGCTTGTGCTTTTTAAAAATTTTTAAGTTGTTAACTTGGACAAAAATGCTGTATGTAAAAGAATGATTTTTCACCAAATTTTATGGTTTGAAAACAGACCAAGATTTGACAACAGTGAAAGAAGAAGTAGCTCTGCTTTGAAAGCCACCAATGCACAAAAGGCCTTTGCAAAAATTTCACTCGCTAGTTGTTATTTCTTCATATGAATGCTGATTTTCTTTTACACGTGTCCCTTGTGCTTTAATTGCTTTTTAAAGCTGTTTATTAGTATAAGCGCCATGGTATCAGTTAATGAGTGAGTCATCTGAGTAAACCCAAGTTCTGCCTGGTTGTGAAATTTCATCCAAAAGTTGAATTGAAAGTTTCTGAGGTTTAAGGAGTTCAGATAAGTTTTTCCTTCATTTCTGTTGCACTTCTGATTTGGGGGCAGAAGCAGAAGTGGAGAAAAGATATGAAAGTGTCTAGTTTTGCAAGATTTCCAGTTTCATTTTGCAGGCCCAAGAGATTCAGAAAAGCTTTAGAAACCATACAACTCCTGGAGTAATCTCCCAAGGTAAATAACAGAAGTGTTGTCTCTTCAACAAAGTCAGCTTGATTAAACAAAACGTGAGACCCAGGGCAAAAACAACAGAGGCAACAAAATGGAAACATATCCAGGATTTATGTATGATATGTTTAATGTTATTTTTTAATATATTACAGCAAATCTTTCTTCAAATAAAAATTACAAATTAAATACAACATTTAAAAATCATGTCAAGTTAAGGCTTTGCTGTGAATATTTTTAGAAGTGGATTATTGAACTGGCTATCACATTTAAAAAGCTAACCAAAACAAAAAAAAAACCAAACTATTTTCCAGACTCAAGTGCAGATATTTTCATTTACTTCAAATCAGGCTGCATGTGTCCTACTGAAGTCATCCAACAATTTCAAGTGTTATACTGGAGAGAGGTCAGATGGTAGAAAGGATGCTTGGAAAGGTATTTCCTTTCTGCTCTGTAGAGTATAAGCCTCCAGCCTTCACATGAAGTAGTCCAGAGTGTTGCTGCAGCTTTTTGAGTCACAGTAGACATCCAGTTCTAAAGATACGTGGCAGAATTCTCTGTGCTGACCAGTTGCAGGTATTCCAGGGTACCTGATCGGTAGCTAGCTACCCGTGAAAGCTCCTGCATCTTGGATCCTTCATTTTCCCTTTTCTGAAGAATATTGGTTATCATTTCTGCTAAGTCATCTTGTAACCGCTGCTGGTTCTCCCTGAAAGCAACAGGACAGGAAAAAAAAAAAAATCAACAGGTCACACACTTTTAGTGATCTCCAGACCTCCAGTGTCTTTTAAACATTTCTATCCCAGGATTATCTTAATGACATTCACACACCACTGATAAAAAGTGTGGGTAGAACCAAATTCAGGTTCTGGATTTGGGAATAGAATTCAGGATTTCCATGTGATTTTTCCAATTAACATGGATCAGAATCTCTGAACAGGAGGTGTGTAGCTGTGTCATTATCAACCTTAAAAAAATTGATCATTTGCATGAAAAGTAAGACATGAATTAGATTCACTCCCAATCAAAATAGATTCTAGCTCTCAACACCATACCAGCACTTGCACCATTTAACTTCTAGTGGGCTTCAGTAACAGAGTTGCCGCCTTTTCATAAATTTCTGCAGTGTATCTGGCTTTTGCTGGAGTACCTCCCATATGACATTTTTAGGTGGCAATTTTATCAGTCACAACATATATGAGGAAGTGAAAACAAAAACATCACTGACCACAGTGATCCAGCTCAAGAGGTACTTTCAATAGTTGAATTACAGAATTGCCAATTTTGTAATTCTGATAGTCTCAAGAGTTCATAGTAATTAAAAATAAGGAGTTCTAAGTTTATAAAAGAGATATATCATATAATTAGGCTTGACAGTATTTCCTGCTCAACACAGAGACAAACGCTTATACTTTCCACTAAAAAAAATGAAAGTTTGTGACATTCTGTAGTAGATAAAAGTTTGATTGTTTCTGTTTTGCAAATGTCCTGAGAAAACCTTTAACTTTCTCTTAGCCTCCTCTTCTCTTCTAGGTGCATAGAAATTAACAAGCAAAAAATTTTATTTGTGCAATGAACACATTGTGTGAGGTTCAAAACTTTTGCAGTAGAAGTAAGTGGTAACTTTACATATGTCTTTCACCATAAGGGAATGGTGATACATACCAGTGTATCTGGCAGATACAGTTTGCAATATAATTGCTTCAGGTTGTACTGAAACACAGTCATTTCAAAGCAGATGGCAGCAAGTTCCCACTTAGTAAAGAGCGACTGTACACAGGATTTTAGAGCAGAAAGTGAGGAACTTACACATCTAATGAGTTTGCAGGAAATAATGCAGTACTTGTGTGCAAAATACACAGTATTTACAGAAGTAAACACAACCAGCTACCCTGACTTCAATTTTGTGTAGTTTGTAACAAACAGCACCTCTGCTATTACTGTATTTTATTCAATACTAATACAAAATAATAGCTCAGTTCCAAGATATCAACCTTTTTTTCCTTCCCTGACAACTTACCTCTTATGTGTAAGAAAGTAAGTTTTTGTTCTATTTGGAAAGACTTCATGTCTGTGCAATACTACAGTAACTTTCTCCACCTCTTCTAGCAGAATACTGCTCAAAATCCTGCAAGTTTCATTCCTCCTAAAATTCCCCTGCAAGAGCTCACAGGCATAACGGAGAGCTGCACATTCAGTTGCAGTTATCCTCTCACCGTACTGTCACACACAGGTGCCATTAAGACTAAATTTTTGGAAATATTAATGTTTTAAATTTTTCTGTCCATCTCTTGCACTTACCACATCAGCAATTGTCCTATAAGTCTTAATTCCCTTCCAAGGAAATGAACATGTTGAACACTTACATACACAAATAACCTTCAGCATATGTATAGTCCCATGTCATGAATGTTTACACCTTTATATGCACATATACTGTTAAGCCTCTAACTGCTGAAGGCAAGCTGAGTGGTATAAAAAAACCCACAAATGCCAGGGAGGAACAGTGAAGGCTAAAGTGCAAAGACTGGGAATTTCTCTTCCCTTTTAACATAGAAAGATCATCTTACGCAGAAGGAGGTGTTGGGAGATTGTATTTCTTGTCCTCAGTACCTGTCAACCAGTAGGTAATCTCTGTTCCTCTGCCCTAAATACGTATGACAAAGAAGAGAAAGCACAATTTCAGGATTAGAATGTAATTTCCTGTAGTTAATTTATTTAAATAATACTGCATTGCACATCGTGCTGTGTTTGTCTTTGCTAATTTTCAGTAACTGATGCTCACAGCAAAGGTTTAAAAATCAGATGTGAGAAGAATAAGGGGGGAGATACAGCTGTGCACCCACTCCCTTGTTCCATGACCTGAAACACACGCTGTGGGGGAGGTGAGCTGTGCTGCCTGCCATCAGCTCCCAAGCACAGACATCTGCCAAGTGTAATAGACTGAAATAAATTAATTGATAGATAGACAGATATGGGAGCATGAGCAAATTAACAATAGATTCCTTTTCTCTTTGATCAGACAAATTCACTCCACAATTTTCTATTATAAATGGTATGTTTCATTTATTCTCCACATCTTTACGTTGCTTTAATTTATGATTTAGGTAGCTCTTCATTGTTTTGTCTTTATAGAAGTGTCTTCCACCACTAGAGACTGTGATAACAGTTGATCTGTAACCCTTGTTCCCCAGCTGTTAATGAAGTTGTAGGGTACTCTCAGCTATATAATATACTTCTATATTATCTCTCTAGTAGTCTGTGTTCATGCATGCATATTGTAAAGGTTACCTTCAAGTATGTTTCTCCTCTCACTTCATACTGGAATTGGCAGTCTGTTCTTTTCAGGATGTTAATAGTGGAACCACTTACATGAATCCTTAAAGCTAAAAAATTAAGAGGCAATGAGAGCTCAGCCTGAAGATGTACCACATAATGATATTGTATATGTGAAAACTGGTGCTATAGCAGAAGTTTCTCCAATTATTATCAACATAAATTCTGAGAATTGAATTATATAAGCATCAGTTACATTGATGCACAAAAAATCTGACTCCACTACATAGCTTGTAGGGAAGAATAGCTGGTACAGCCATTGACCTGAAATACAGGTGACCATAGTATCTGTAATATTTAGATGCCAA
Organism: Microhierax caerulescens; assembly: GCA_035590215.1. Lineage (NCBI taxonomy): Eukaryota > Metazoa > Chordata > Aves > Falconiformes > Falconidae > Microhierax > Microhierax caerulescens. Next base: position 37,623,917 of record JAVJGJ010000057.1, on the reverse strand, counting down.
AAGAGCATAGTTGGGAGTAACCTACACAGAGAATAGTCATGTGAAGACACTGCGCAGAAGGAAGACAAAATGGTTCTTGGCACAGTTCCTTAATGGTGAAGTTGAAGACCTAATTGCTTCAATTTACAATATATAGCATACACAGTCAACTTATTTACACAAAAAAAGCTGCAATACAATTCTAGGTTAAACAAATATCTTCAATTCATAAAGTAAAATTAAATTCCAGACGCACAAGTATGATATCTTCCAGAGGAACTCAGCCAGTGATCCAGCCTACGTACTCCCCGTTACCAGCACTAAAGCGTGAACAAGGAACAATTCTTCATTGCCCAACTGAACAGTGAAATAATTGGTAATCAAAAAAAAATAGGGCTTCTTCATCTTTAAAACTTCTGCAAGCTGATTCTAAATTGTTCTCAGCTGAAAACAGACACTTCCATCACAAACTAACCAATAACTTTTGGTCTTGTTACACTGACAGCTAAAATTAAATCCTTACGCAAGCCTGTAGATTCCATCCGTGAAGCTGTGTTCACAGTATCTCCAAACAAACAGTAACGAGGCATTTTTATTCCAACCACACCAGCCGCACATGGACCTGGAAATGGGATGCAGAGAATGAGAAAAAGGTGGATCAAGAGACTGTTTGTGGTGTCTCACTGTTGCAGAGTAGCACAGGGACTGCTGGAGCTCTGCATTCCTCACCAGTGGCAATACTCTGTATCTCACTTCCCAAAGTATGTCTCCCCTTCCACTCCAAACCAAACCTAGCTCTTAGTCCTGCATAATCCAGTAAGAGCATAAAAAGGACACAGATGCACAGTGCTAATTGTATTTAAACACAATTTCTGCACAGAAAAAGTACAGTTACTAACTGTCAGTTTTGGAAGCAAAAGAAAAAGAGAATAAGCTTAATTACGAAGGGGTGCATAGTGGTGCCTCAAGCAATTTCCCAGTGTCTCAGTTATTTTCACTGGTATGTTCCTCCCCTGGCAGCTAGTGTTCGGTTGGTTTGTTGAAACAAGAAGAAACATAAAGATAAAATCTCCTGAAGTGCTTGGGATTGTTCAGCTCTTTGCAGTTCCCCCTTGATAAAAAGTATTTTTATGGATAAATTAAAACATTTATTCCCACGTAAGCTTGACAGAACTTTTCCTTCCAAAAGCATAAAATGCAGGCCTGCTTTTTTTGGCTAGACAAGCATAGCTGGCCATGGCTGATCTCTGCTTTGGTCAGGGAAAAGTGATCTGTGAAGGCTTATTTCACAAGTGGCTTAATTGTACCATGAACAATGGCAGTTGCTCTTCCTAGCTACTGACTTCAGAATGAATGGGCTATTTCACTATGGGGGAGCAAACCAGTGGCTTATTTACTTCTGTTGCTCTTCCTCCAGGTACATTGTTTTCAACCTGATTCCTCATGAGGAGAGCAGTTATGTGTGATGTACTACCAGACCTTCTATGGATGTCTATTCTGTTCAGAAACAAGGCAACACTGTTAGTGTCTGTCTAGCACTACTGCATACCAGAGTGAATTCCAATGCGGATCCAAACAGGCAGACCTGGCAGATGTCTCAGCTCAAAAGATCCCATGAAGCTGAGGATATCCAGAGCCATCATGGAGATGTCTACTGCATGCCGGTTGCCATTCCTCTTTGGTAAACCACTGACCACCATGTAAGCATCACCAATGGTCTCCACCTGTGGGAATAAAACTAGAACTCACTACCTGCAGACATAGCAAATTACACATTTAGTTAAAAGCAGAAAGTCTATCAGATCCTGTTTCTCATGATTAAACATTTGTTCTCTGGACAGCAGGATCAAATAGTTGAAAGTAGCTGATACCTTTTTGGTATATGACTGTTTATAACCATACCCAGCATTCCAGATAATGAATCTGTGACCAGCCAGTATGGAAATTTTGGTATAAGCAGGCACACTAAAAGCATATTGAAAGGTAAGCTTGACCTGGTTTTCTCTCTTTTGTCTTTGCTTAGAAGGCAGATTCCCAAATCCACCACATCATTCAATTTGATTTGTGTCCCCTGGTTAACTGAGCAAAAGCTAATCACCTTGTAAACATCATGGTGGTCAAGAATGTGGTCAAAGTTCTTGTAGATATCATTCAGCATATCTACCACCTCCATGGGTGTGCTGTATTTGCAGAGTGTGGTGAAGCCAACAATGTCACTGAAGTAGATAGTGACTTCTTCGAATAGCTCTGGTTCTACCAGGCCAGTTTCCTTCAGAGACTTCACTACCGGCCTGTGGAAGCAGAGAAGTCAGGAAGAAAGATGAGTAATGTTTCATATTAAAGGTATTTTGTTCATGCAACCCAACCACATCATTGCTTTCTGTGCAAGAAACACAGAACAATTTGCTGAAAACTGCCACTGTAATTGCATTTTAGATGCCCATAATGCCTTTCAGCCAGGGACCTCAAAGCACTTACTAATGTTAATTAATGCACTACAGCCTTACAAAATCCAAGTGTGTTAATAGCCGTGAGGAAACTGAGGCACAGACAACTGAGCTTCTTGGCTAAGGTCAGAAATAGGGATATTGAGTCAAATTTAAAACTGAAATTCTGAATCTTCTGGCCTGTAGACCTACATTCTACCTACATAAGTAAGAACAGACATATTTTTCTGTTTCCCTAGCACAGAAGTGATTTCATCCTGATAATTATATTGCCTCATCTTGATTTCAGATGAGATATTGTATTCTGGTAATTTCATGGAACAAAATTCAATACCATGACAGTCAATATTTGTTCAGAGGGACCTTAATTTTCTTGCATTTCTAAATCCAGGAAAATATCTGTTCCTAGTGGAGGTATTAAAGGAGAATAACTGAGAGACTGAGAAGGTTATAGGTGTTGCACAATGCTGTGTTCCATCTGCAATGAGACTATTATAGAATGGCAGGAACAACAGTGTGAGAAAGGAAACATGGATTCCTTGTTGCATGGTGCCCACAACCAGCTCATTTCAAATTTTCCCCAAAAGTGATTTGAACGGATGCTTTTTTTTAAGAAGAGTCATAAAATCATTACTCTGACTACTTAAATACCCTTGAAACTAGTAGTGACATACCAGGATAGTTTTACTATTCCAAATGTATGCAATACCAAAATCACTGGTATTACCAATACAATAATATCAATAATATTTGTCCTGTCCTGAAGCATCCATCTAGCCCAGTCTGGCCCAGACCACCTCAGTTTCTCTGTTGCGTTGCTAAATCCCAGCCTGGAGTTGGACTGAACTGCTCTCCAGCTGGAGTCATTCTTTCTACTTAGCAAGGTGCTGGAGCAGAACTCTGTGATGTGGGATCACTGTAGACCTATGTGCTCCCAGGAGGGCAGTGAAAAAAGAGGTTTGTGCTGGACAGGAGGATCCTGTGCATGAAGAGAGGCTGAGGAAAGTAACAGGTCCCAGTACCATCTTGACATGAAACTCCACCATAGGGTGGATACCTCAGGGACAGATTCTTCTTCTTTCCTTCCTGGCAGGATCAGATTAGAGGGGAAGGAAATAGAAGATTAATATTAATCCCAACCCTCACTCTCCAAGAACCAGATGATACATGTAAATAAAATGCCAGTGAAAATCTTCCTGGCCAGTTACCTTGGAAGTAGCATGAAATTAAGCCTGTCTGCTCTGTCTCGCTCTGCCTTGTATAGCTCTGTCCTTTCCTCCACCAGGTGCTCCAGGTTCCGGGAATACAGCTGTAGACGCCTGATCAGGGTATCCATGTAGCTTTCATTTGTCTGGCCATGGTAGTTACTATGAATAACATAAATACTCAGGAGACAAGTAAGGTTGATGGAAGCACATTGTTGAAAGTCAAAAAGAGATAAAAAAGGAGCAACAGAAAACTTCTCCAGTGTAGCTGGAAAACTGCTTCCATGTAGTTAGAATACAAAGTGCCTCAAGTGCATCATTCCATTTCTTGTTTGGAGGGCTTATGTATGTGAACTGAAAGTCTGTGATCCATGCCTGTCACTTGAAGATGGTAATTCTTAAAGCACCCTTAAGTCACCTAGCCCTGTTAACATTGTCAACTCCAGGTTACCTTGGGTAATCCATGAACATTCATTTGTAAAAAGTAACTGACAAGCTTGAATCCTGAGAGGAAGCTAAAGATAGTAGGTAGAAAATTGTATATAATGTTTAAATGGAGACTTCAGCCAGAATTAAGACAATCTGGGGCTGCCTGTGTAGAAGACAGAACAATTCAATGGAAGAGTTAGCTGCCCCTGGGCTGGTTTTACTCACAAGATCCTGCAGACTCCAGCCTACTAACTCCTGGAAGCAGAAGCACAGTAACAAGCCACTCACAACCCCTGTTTGTCTGGCCAACCTGCACTCACCAAAGCAGTCTGAAAGTAGATGGGGCCAGGCTGACTGGAACAGTTACGTTACTATCTTATCCAACTGGACCTTAAAACCACTCTTGCTGTATACAAATATTTATGTCAGGGATGCACCATCTTAGACCCTCCATGAGGAGGACACCATGTTGTATGTGCAAGAGGCAAACTCTTTGCTTTTGTAGAACGGAGGCTTAGGAGCTGAACCAGGACATCTTTCTATTCAGCTGCAGTAGGATTATTCAATCATTACATTCAGTTATGCTTAGTGCAGTTGTCCTTCTGCCCACGTAAAGTATAAAATTGTGTGGGTATTGCTGGGGTTTGTTGATGAGGAAAGCTTTAAAAATTGGGGAGCAATTTCCCAAGAGAACTGATTAAAAGCTACTGGCTGGACATTGAAATACTTAACTTGGACCAAACTCTGCAGGAACAATGCAGCATTGTCCAGGTGAAAGGCCTGTATAACCCCACAAGGTTTATTCAGCTATGGCCCTTATTATCCCACCACTTTATACCAACAAAACCCTGTAATTAATATTTCTGGTGAGTTATAACACAACACTTCTGGTCAGCTTAATTTGTGACCATCCAAACTCATTTATGGCACAACCCAGCTCATCCAAACTTTCTAATCATCCTCCAAACATTTACGTGCATTCATTTCCTGAAACTTGGATGACATGAGTCATTATCCAACTCTCAACTGGAGACAGGGGGTGAATTACTTGAATCGTTTAAATCTCTAATTATCTAGTTTGCTACTTTCACAATGTACCAATCTGAGGTATAGTGATTGTCTTACCCTCATGCAGCTAACACATGCATAGATTCTCATGTACACACATGTACGTATACATACACACATGCTTGCCTACTTTCTGCCAAAGAATAGAAGAGGATCTAAGTGAAAACACTCAGTTTTTCCACTGACTGAATCATAATCACATCGGCTTACACACTTAAAAATATGAGCTTTTTAATACTTAGGAGGAGTTTGGAACCTCCTAAAAAATGGTACTCCTGCTGCTCACCTGAATATTTTAGCCAGAGTACTCTCGATTTTCTTAAAGTCAGGCCTTTTCTCCGGATCTTCCTCCCAGCAGCTCTTCACTAGCATATACACCTTCAAACAAAAATTTAAGGGAAGTCCACCTGAGTAAGGGACATAGAAGGATAATGGTGCTAAACAGCACTGGTTCAGCAGGGAATTTCCGGTTACTCTTGACCAGCAACATATTAAAGTGTGTGACTAACTGTTTTGAATCTATGGTTAGGACACTCACTGCAGGCATCTTAAACTTAACTCTGTGGTGACTAGTGACATGATCTTAACTTGAATTTGCAATGCATAAATGAAAGCCAAGCAAATGGATCCAGTCTTGCAGCTGGTGCCAGATACAATTATTGACATGGAGCTAAATGCTGTGTAATTTTATTTCCAATATCTTGAGTTTGGGATTTTTCTGAAACTGGTGATTCAGCCAAAAAGTATGGGGTTCATTGCTGAATATGTGGATGTCTACAATACAGTCATTTTCACAAGAGCAAGAAGCCTTAGGGGTATATAGTCAGTGGAGAGAGGTATATTTGAGGTGTGATTCATCCCACCTTAAGTATCTAAAATAGGTCAGAAGAGTGACACCATATAAGTGTCCATTTCTTTCCAGTGAAATAATTTTTCTTAGGTTGTATTTCATTTCACTGGCAACAACTATAGAATACTGATTTTTTCCCATGAGATTAGGGCATTTGGCTTAAAATGTGCATAGCTTTCATCTTCCCATGATCATGAGCTCTAGTTTGGCCAGGACTTCTGCCCTTCACCCAGAAAATGCCTTAGTTAATCAATAGCTTACTTCCACCTGTCTTTCTCCCACTGTTTCCAAGGACAGGTCTGGTCGGAAAGGCTTCACTCCTTTGCCACTCTCCACTCTGTAAAGTTTCTCTAACACAAGAAAAAGATGGAAGTTGTAAGCAAACAAAAAAAAACATAAGAAGGATGTTGCTTGCAGATAGCGTCCTATGATGCTACAAGTTTCTGTACAAACAGAAGCCTTGAACAGTTCTCTCATTTTGATACAAATTTCAACTTTGGAGTTGTTCTAAATATATGTCACAAGATCAAAACAGGCTGGCTTGAATGCCCTTGAAAGCAAAATGAATAGGAATGTACATGAGTGTTTATTGATCACGGTAGACACAGTTATAGCATCTTCGCAAATGAACATTAGTCATTATTAGCGTGCCTCTCAGCATGAGGTATGTGGCTATAGTAAAGAACAATGTGAAAAGCCCATTGTGACTTCATCAAAAGTGTGGAGACATACAACTTTTATCAGAGCAGTTCATCCTGCAGATGTTCAGCTTCCTTAAAACTAGGCTATTAATGTATATTGTTTAAAAACACTGCATTCATTAGCACATTTGTCTTCTTATTTATGAAACCCATTCTATGAAAGTTATTTGGAATATGAACAGATCAGAATGCAGGCTGCATTTGCACAAATCAATTTAAGCACAGTGAGAGCTAAAGCAAAAATATCTTTGTCCTTCTCCTCCAGACCTCAAGAGTTCCAGAGGGAGTTAAATAAGACAAGCAATTTTTTTACCTCTGAGGGAGAGAAAGAGAAACTGAGAGAGATCTGTGAACAAGGATGAAATACGTTTATTAATAATGTCTGATTATATTTGGGACACAATTTTACTGAAGGAAGCATATAATGAGATGAGGAGGGTTTGTAATTGTGATGGTATGTGCAAGTCTAGAGTAGCTAGGGATGCCTAAGCATGCCAAGTGTTCATGATCACCTTAAAAAGACGCAGCAGCTTCCAGCTTTGTGGTACAGAAATTACAGACTAAGAAAGAACAGACTTGAGTCCCCCAAATGCTACGGAGTGGAGAGACTCCTAAGAAGACTGATTTCTGTGGGCTAAGAGACAGAAGAATCTGTGTAAGTCTCATGTATACAAGAGGAATGTGTTGGATTTCCACACTGTGCACACACCTGATAGCGGAAGTAACAGCAACTATTAGCAACACTGCAATTAGCAACGGCATAAAGTAGTGAAACAAGGAGGCAGCTTGAACTGAGCATTGGTACATGACAAGATTTCACAGTACGAGCAGCGAATGAGGTGTTTCTGCAGAAGAGTGGAGCAACCAGCTGGCCTAACAGCTGTCTTGCAAAAAAGTCAGTGAAGATAACTATGACCTAGTCTCTTCTATACATTATAAATCCAGTTCTGTATGCCCATTGCCTTTGTGGGACTTCTTTTCTCTAGTTAGTAGCAATATCATTGTATGTTAAGTTGATTACACATATTTGCAGGCTGAGAAAATTGTCTCACTGAGTACCTAGAAGCTGAGTTTAATTTTCCTAAATTGGTGGATGGAGGCTAAGTACAGGGGTTTTTAAATAACTCTTTTAAAATCTGAACACAGTCCTTGCTACTGCCAGTGAAGTCCTGGAGAAGCAGTTATATCAGTTATCCTGAAATATCAATGTCGTGTCTTATAACTTGCAGAGATTAACTTCTGATAGCCTAGTCATTGAGAGACTTTCTGCAGGAGACTTAAAAAACAAATTAATCTAACATGCAGAAGGGACATTTCTTTGCCCTTTACCATTCTACTATGACTCTAATATGGTATTCCTTTCCCTCTTTTTATGTTAGATATTTGTAAATTAATGGTCATCCTGAATTTGAGCTACTCTCTTCCTAAGTTAGATGATGCCACAAAAAAAATTCAAAGGTGTTTGCATGAGTATGATCCACCGTTTTTCTGCTTCATCTTGGCTAATGAATGAATCTGGACATTTAAATGAGGAACCACTTCAGCAATATATAATAACACTCATTCCTTTCTGTTACATGACATTTGATGAACTGCTGAAACTAGGCTGACACATTTACTCAATTTGCCTATTCAAAAATCAAGAATAATACCGGAAGCCATTAGATCAGCAATATATATCTTAGACATCTACTAATGCTTTTAAGGAAAAAGCTCTGGGGAGAAACCCACCCTCCTCACTGAATGGAAAACTTAAAATTTCAGCTGAAGTTCACAAAGCAGATTTTTGTTCAAGTTACACTGCATCCAGACTTACCAAACAGGCTTCAGGCTCAGTAAGTTTGTTGCTGTCTTACTAAACATGCTAATATGTGTGACCATCTCCAGTAACAGCACCTAGAGGCGCCAAAAGGTGCTAAAAAGTTTTTCAGTTGGATGGATTATCCTAATGCTATTTGAAAGGGACAGTCTTTCTAAAATGACAAAATGCAGTGTTAAGAAACAGGTCAAAGTTAAAACAAGGAACCAGATTGTGACTGTGACAGCCAGGGTCAAAGAGCAGTGAGGATGCCACCACACCTCAGAAAAGCCTAGAAACACTGTCTGAGGCTAACATAATAACCATTAACATAACACAGAAAGACTGCAACTGCTCAGCAAACAGTTAAAAAGATGTAGTTTGCTATGGATTTGCTTTGCAAGTCAAAATGGGCAAGGAAAAGCATAGTTCTTTCCCTTATCTATTTTTGTGATATTTTTTAAATCCTTGCATCCATGAGGATTGTGCCTGCCTCTTCCCGGGAAAAAGGAAAGACTTATTTTTTCTACCTTATCTTAAGCATGGAGTCCGAAGAATTTGCTTGAAGAGGAAGAAGCATGTCTAACATGTTTTAGGTTTATATTTATATTAAGGAGTTGGAGATGTGAAATACTGTGTTTCCCCAAATATGAACATAAATTTGCGATAATTTAGGATGATGAACTTGCCCCAGAAGTCGTTCTCAAATATAACTCAGGAAAAGAGCTATTAGGCTGTCCAGCTACTGCTCTAGATGTTTTAACAAATGTGAGGCAGATCTATCAGAATGACTCAGAGGTAAAGGCAGTGTCTAGACTTGTTGTTGGTAACTGTCACTAGAAAAATCCCAAACCCACACATGCTTTTATGTCAGTTCTAATATACAATAATGCCTGTATTCTGGGAACTGGGATTACCTGGGCAGTTAGTCATTCACGAACAATGTCACAATGCACAAAATGGAGTTTAATGGGTGCACTACAGGTGAAGATGCTTTTTTCTGACAGAATTTAAATGACTAAAGTTAATTTTGACAGGCTTGAATACAGTCTGAATTTCCAGTTTTAAAATGCCAACTGTTCTTGTGTCATGCTGCTTTTTGTTATTTTTGTTGACATTGCTGATTTACAATGCCTAACATGAGTGAATTATTACATGTGCACAACTCATAATAGAAAAAACTTGTGGCCTTTAAATGTTACAGTAAGTCTGGACAGCCTTGTATAATATTAACTTCTGTAACGCTGTAGCCGAGGTGAGGAGGGAGGAGAAAAGATAAGAAAACTCTGCAAACTTTATTTGCAGAAAAAATAAGGACACTGAGATCCTTCAAACAAGCTCTTCATTCATCACACAGTGAAAGAAGCAGCAGGTCAAGCAGCTATCAGAGACAATGCCTTTCACAAAATGTGGAGAATGAGCCAGAGCTACACCAACCTGGAAGGCTGTAACGGAGGAGAAATTTATGGATTTACCTTTGTTGTCCCAGCAGTGTCCAGTGTAGAAGGTCTCCCTGCGTAGGATGATTTCTTGAGCAATGATTCCATAGCTGTACACATCACCCTTCTGAGATACATCAGCATGACGGAGATGCTCGGGAGCTGTCCACAGGTCTGAAGATCCAGATAGCAACAGGGGACAAAGTAAAGGGAAAAGGGAGAGACGTAATTCAAAAAGGGTGAGCTGTCTCAGAGCATCCATTGCTAGAGTGGTATCTCCTTTTACTCTCCATATCAAACCCAGAGCCCACTGGTACTGTTTGTTTCCTACTTTAACCTTGAGAAGCTGACATCAATACAGGTTAGATAAACCCTGATGTGGTAGTTTTCAACTGTCTAGGATTTGCTGACCCTACTGTTTTCCACCTCCAGAGAAGTTATGGTTATCAGCAATGAACTTGCTTTATTTAGCTACCTTTCATGGGCTTAATAGCCTATGCATTCGTATAAGACCAAGGAATGCCAGTGCTATTAAAGAAAAAAAAATAAAAAAAAAAGCTGAGCCATAAATTATTGAGCTAGATGCATGGAGTTTGTTATGCGAGATGTCAGATGAGAGGACTGTAATATTTTCCAGCAGCCTTGATACCATGAATCTACTGAAATAATTCTCAAGTGCTTTCAAGCCTGACATAATATTACCTGCTCATAACCACTTACTTTCTAAATAAATTAATCTGTATTTCTAGCGCACCATTGTACCTCAAAACCAGAATACGACAGTTTGTTATGACATGCTGGGGATGTGTCATAACAGTGACCTGAACACAGTGACCCTGAAGACAGGGTTATGATACCAGGCTGCAATATCCAGCCACAAAGCATCCGTAGATCTCTTGTGAAACAGTGAGTTTTCTTCAAGGAAAGAAATCTAGTAGCCAGAAATTTTGAGGTCACTTACAAGCAATGAAAGAAGAGAAATACATTACAATGTAATAATAATAATAATATAAATTTAATTATGAAATTTGTAAAATGAAGAATGAATAAAGCATTTACATTCAGTGGTCTTTTCTTACTCTTTTTTTTTATGTTCTCATAGCTACTCTTGAGCATGTTTGTGTCTGAATGTAAAAATTTTCTCTCAACCCAGTTGCAATGACAGTTTCTTCTCAGGTCATATGCTGCCGTTACGGCACAGTGCTGTGCTTATTATACCCCAAGCTCTACTATACAGATTCAGATGGGCTCATCTTTTCACTCAAGATCAAGTAAGAAGGAAAAGATGAGTAGGAGTGCTCTATTTTACAAAAATGTCCTATGAATATTAGATTAATAGAAAATGTAAATAAAAGCTGTTAAATTATTCCAGTCTGATTTAACACATATTCCAAGATTCCTACATAAGGAATGAAAAACATTAAGGTTATCTTTGCATATCATTACAAATTTTTTAAGGATGAGCAGAGTCACAAGAGTTAATATTTAAATTAAATTACAGAGCATTGTGGTAACAAGTGCATCTGATCAATGACAAGATTGTGGTACTTAACTCCTTTCTTCCTTCACACAAGTTCAGCATGACTGCTGAAGAGAGCTGTTTGCATGAAGGCCTTGGATGCTGAAAATGTTTCTTGCATCTCAGCCACATGAAATCTGTTTCTAAACTAGAAGTTGAAAATTCATCTTTCCTTTCCTCCTCATCTACACTGCCTAATTTCTTTCTCTACCTGCTAATAATTCTTTTTGTTATTTAAGACAGGGGTTTCAGATTATCATTTTTATGATGGCTGCTACAAGAAACAAATCATATTGTATGTTTTGTACTGTGTACAAGATGTAATTAGGCCCTACTAGACTATGAAAGTAAGAAAATCCCATTTAGTTGGAAACCATGAAGGGGAGCCCAGTTGGGTACTGTTTTTACCTTTCCTTGGAGGCAGAATTGAATTACAGCCAAAATCAGTGATCTTCACTACCATGCGATTGTCTACTACACAGTTTGTGGATTTGAGTCGACCATGGACTTCAGTTCTGCTTGAGTGCAGGTAAGACATCCCCTGTGGTTGATAATAGAAGAGGAAGAAAGCAAGACTGTGTGTGAGACACTCAGCTGTTCTCAGACTCAACAAGAATGTGGAATATTAGTGGAATATCTGTCCAAATAATCAAATGGTCTTCATCAGCAATGGATATCCATAAATCACAATACCCCATCATGGAGGGAAACAAATACTGTTTTGCGGAGCAGACTTTCCAAGAGGACAGTAACAGTCAATATTAAGAAGTGAGGAGATGGATCATTAGAAGGATCATGTCATGGAAGACCATCCTTCCTTTTAGTTAACATAAAGCCTGACATAGCATCTTGGGTTTTTACAAGATTAGAACACAATTAAGCAATTAGGAAAAATAATTTCCTTCCACAGAAATTTTGTTTTCACTTACAATAAACACGCTTTTGATAAATATAGTACAGATTTGTTGGAATGTCACACACAAAAAAGTGCTTCTAACTGCTTTTTCATCCAATGGCCACCACAGGTGTAAGAGGAATTGCTCTTTATGTCTGTCTCATCTTTGAAGATTACCACACACCAGAGACTTGGTTCAGAAACATTGCAGCAGATCCCCTTCTGCAAAGCGGAGGGCTAAAGAGGAGTCAGCGCAGAGTGTGTTAGGTGATGCACTAAGGCTTATGTAAGGCAGGAGGTCAGAATAGACAATCATAAAGCTCTCTTCCAACTTGACTAATTATAGTTCTCTCTGTGCCAGTCAATACATATCAGCTATCCATGAGCTAAACTCAGAAGTGGGCACCACGAGGACTGGCCAATGCAGTTTCAGCTGTTACTTCCTGAGCTTCAGACTCTTGAGTCACTACACGCACAGGTATACAAAGGTGTGTAGTTTGCCCCTTTTTACTCATCACCTCTGAATTTATCTCATTTGTCTAAGACACTTGAATATGGTGCAATACATGAGAAGGGGCCAGCACTGAGGCATAGCAGCAAAAGAACATTAGTAAGTGGGTGTAAACTGAAGAAGGGAGTAGGTATGCTAATTTGCACCCTCTTGCTATTATTTATTGTTTCATCTCTCTCTTCTGAACTACTCTAAGTTAACACCTACTTATAGCCTATTGCTGGTTATTTTTCTTCCCATAGTCCTCTTTCCCTGTAGCTCAGTATATGAAGCACAAACTATATTCTGTGGAAGCCAGAACAGGTATGTCGTACCTGTTTAGTTTCTTCTCTGAATGGTCTTCCACTTAGACTCCTACATGTATAGCTCATCCTCTTGTAAGACAACTGGTAGACAGACTTGAATACACTGTATGACAGGCTGGGTTTTCTCCAAATAACTGCATATCTGTAATTGGGAATGGATCAGCAAATGCTACAAGAGATCACTAAGACATGAGGTGAGGGTTTGGCACAGTAGATGTATGTCTGAGACACAAGCAGTCTGCAAGAGATGCAATCCCTGGAGAATGTTGCTGGACTGGTTATCCTGGACCTACCTAGACCATGCCAAAATTTGCAGAGATTGTGCATGTTATATCCAAGGAACACATTTCTTGATTAAGCATTTTTTAGTGTCCTGATGACACTATCCAGGATGTTTTGCCTGCTTTATGTCCTACTTCCTCCAGCTGTGCCTTTTTCCAGATCCTGCTTTCATCAAGCAGGAAATATACCCATTGCTACAGCAGAATTCCCAATCAGATTCAGCATCAAATGGCAGGCAAAGGTAATTTTGATCTGCTTATACCAGGGCTTTCTTGTTAACACTTTCTGGAAGCAAAAGTCATATAGATGTACCTGATAAAATTTGTCCCTTTCCTTCCACCTACCTGAAAATACAGAACATATTAAGAACCTGCCATGTGATTCTGAAAATTTGTAATGACTTTCAGCGCAGTACTCCTAAATCCTTAAGGCATTCTTGTAACTTCGATGCTGAAACTCTGAAACTTTAGTTCTGACTGAGAACCTTTTTACTGACACAATGCAAGAATATTACAATCCCTTGCACAATATCCTGCAGCAGCCCCTCATTTAATAAATAGTGTTGCAACGACAGTGTATGCACTAATAACTGTAAGACTTGATTACTGTAATTCCTTCTTAGCAGAGCTTTCATCAGAGCTCTTTGGTCACATGCAGCCAAATCCATGTAGCGACAGGTGGTGCCATCAGACCTAGAGACAGCAAAGATAGAGAAAGAAGAAAAAAAAGTGGGGGGGAAGGGAAAAAAAAGGGTAAATAGCGCAGATTTAGGGCTTCTTCCCCTTTGCCTTTGCCTTCCCCACCTCTTCTAGAGGACTAGGGGCTATTCTAGGAACAGTCACTGCTCATCTAGTTGTACCAGGGAACAGAAACGATCCAACCTCTGTTCAGAAACACTGATGCAGCAACCAGATTAAGAGTACACAAAGTACAAGAACTCTTTGGGCAACAGTAAAAGCAGCATGTAGGGAAGTGGCGGTGTGGAGAGGAAGAAGTGTATCAAACAGAAGGCAAAGGAACTGCAGGAGCTGGTCATAGGGATTTTAACAGCCTGAAGAGCTGGGAGTGGACTTTAAAAGGGCAGATACTAAATGAGAGGAACTGGAGCTGAAGGGCTATAAAGTGACTTATGTAAAGCAAGAAGCCATTAAAGTAAAAATAGGGTGCCTGGAGGCTGGGAGACTATTGTTTGGGAAAAGCAATACAAGAATTTCATGGAAATATCTAAGTCCCAGAAGCTTCACCACAGTATCAGATCAAGGAATAGAAGAGGCTGGCAGATCATCCAAAGAACAGTAAGTTTCCTGATATTCCTAGGTACATACAAGTTTTCAGGAAAAATTTGTGAACCATCTCTACTAATGTGGCTAATAATGGTCAGGAGCCATTCCACAGAACGGATGTGGTGTGCCACCCATCCTCAGACGCCATGTCCCCATTACCAACACCACCCATCCTCAGACGGCATGTCCCCATTACCAATGGTGCAGTGAATGACTGATTGTTAAGTCCTGGTCCCGGTGCAGTCACTGGGCATTTGGCCAATCCCTTCAATGGGACCAGGATTTCTTTCTCCTTCTCATAGACAGAGCTGCTATTGGTCCTTATTTTCTAAGGAAATATCTGAAGGTGAACTGCCAAGGGTTAAAAAATACCCTGGGTTTTTTATATGCTGTGAGGAGGAAGAGAAACTCCACTGATGCTATTTAAAATTAAACTTAATGCTGAATGTTAACTGAACTTGAAAATCATTAACAAGGCCAACAAACTGTGACAGTTTGGATTAAGAGGGCTTTAATAAAAAGCAAGATTTTCAATATGTTTAGAACTGACACAGTGGAGTCATTCAGCACAGAGACCAAATCTGAACTGATGCACGTAGGGAGATGGGAGGACTGTCCAAGTGCAAACTAGCATAGGAAGAGGAGAGCAGCTGAGCACTAACAAAAAGGCAGAGCTAAATCTCTACATTACATGCAGAGATGTAATGAATTTTTATACCTGTGAATTATAAAGGCTCTTTAACTACCAGCTAAACGTATACAAGTCTTTAATGTAGAATAAAATTTCCTTTACTGTGCATATTGATTCTTCCTACCACAAGGACCTAAAATGCAAACATCTGTTGAAAACTACTGAAAAACAGTCTGGGTTTCTTCAGTCTTAAACTGCCTGAAATGGATAGCTCTGGTGACTGTGGTGAGTGAGAAAATCAGGATGCAAAATAAACAGTTTGTGTAGAAAAAGTTGATTCCATCTCTGGATACAAATTACAATAATTCCATAATTTGAAAAAACAGTTTTCCTTTGTATGCCTTACCTGAGGCCACAGGACAGTGTGTTTTGCGGGTCTTGTGACTGCACAAGCCCTACTAATCAGAGCCACTGGTCAACAGACTGAAACTTTGATCTTTGGGTCACATTTCTTTGGGACATACTTCATCTCTTTATTTATAAATAGCCCAAAGCCAGCTCTGGCCCTATTTCCTCCTTCAGTTTGACAGCTGCTGGCTTCTCCTGCCTCATACCTGTCCCCAGAGGAGGAAAGAGTGGAAGGGCATACAGCTCTAGCAAGGAAAGGAGAAGATCTTGAGAACTGCCCTTCTTCAGAAGCTCAGTTTTGCAAGACAGGACAGGTTGCTTAACATTACACTGTCAGCAGCCTGCTTACCTTGGCAATATCGTACATGACAGAGATTTTAAATTCCCAGTCCATGAAGGTGCCATCAGGGTAGGAGATTTTATCATTTAAAACATCCTGTCAAGAGAAGAAAAGAATGGTTCTAACCTACATCAGGAAAAAAGTAGATAATGAGACATGAGTACCTAAATCACACAGCCTTTCAACCAGCGACTGAAAGAGGTAGCCCTTCATTTTTTACAGGAAGTACATGCACTAAAGCAGGACTTGACTCAGAAAACAGGTAATATAAAATATGGTTTAGGTTTACACAGAGCTACAGAAGTGGGGGCTGCAGAAAAGACTATTTTATAGTAAATTGAAAATTAAAGGTAAATTATAAATTTGCTCTTAAAGCTGAGTCTTTAATAAAACAAAACTGCTGAGACAGAAATGAGCAAGGTGTGCAAGAGGAAGGGAGAGGAATTTCTGTGTTTTATGCTCCCAGTCCATTTCCGACCAATTTACTTATGGCCTTATAAATTCCGACTAGACTGTTCCTTTATCTTAAAGTGCCAGTCATTTGCCGTTTTTCGAGCCACTATGATTTCCATTGCTAAAAGTAAACCTCCATGAGTATGCCAGTTTACAAAAGAAGTATAGAGAAAGCTGTTATTTTGCTGCCTTGCTGTGAGTTTGTTCCAGAAACCACTGCTACTGATGAGAGCCTTTGTATGAACTCAGAAGCAGAGACAATGTGTGCCTGCAGAAGAGCTGATGCCACCATTACTTCATGATTAGCACTGAAACAATGTTGGTAGTAATAAACCGTAAGTCTTTCCATAACTTTTATGAGGCATCAATTTACCCGCTTCTTTTTATAAACAAAAATTAAGGATTGTTGTCCCTTACAACACAGGAATTGCCGTATTCCAGCCTCAAAGTGTTTATCCCTTTTTAATATTGAACATATTATTTTTTCTATTGTTTCACACTCTGGGGGCACTGTGGGGTCCACAAGGATATCAGCAGAGACAACAGCTACAGCTTGGAAAATAAAATGTTATACCCCATGTGCTCCCAATAGGGGACACAATACAAATACCGGCTGTTGCTGTTGCCTGGGCAGAGCTCTGCCTGTACTTTTCCTTGCTTGCACCTCACCTCATCCTCTGGCTGCTGAGAACCATCAAACAGATGGCAGCTGCAGCAGCACCTGTGGAAGGCTGGAGACAACTGAGCAAGGGAGAGGAAACTCAGAGCCAGAAAGTGCCACCACCATCAGTCCATGGCTGCTGCATGCGAGCCAGAAACAGACATAGGGATTTTTATTTTTTTTTTTTACTTTGAAATTTGATAATTTGGGGGTAGAAGGAGATCTGCAAAATTATTTACCCGCAGGGAACCTCTTTCACAGTATTCAATCACCCCAAAGATCATGGTGTCTATCTTCACAGTGCCGTAGAACTTGGTCAGGTTGTAATAATCAATCTGTAGGAGCTAGAACAAAAACATTGCATCTGTTTTTAAAAGCAGTCATTGTAAGTACAGAAACACAGGTCAAGGATACTTGTGTGATATGGCTTTTTATCTCAGGCCCTGATAAGATATGTGAGTTTCCTTTAAACCAGTGTGTACTAAGACACTGAGTGCAAAAGGGTTAAGGCCCAAGAACGAGGAAGATGTCTTAAGCACCATACTTACCTGAACAAAAGAGGCATGGGTAGTTGTGGGCTGCTTGTGAGATAAGAAAGTGACTGAATAATCTCATTTTACAAAGATGTGCAGGACCACAAAGAAAGTTAAAAAAGAATGGCAACAACAGAAGACCCCGGAGACCACTCAGAGACCACCAGGAGAGAGGACTACACTGGGTACCAGACACTTGCATATGTTAATGAGTTCCAGGAAATCTCATGTATATGTAAAAATTTATGGTATATTGTCTCTGAAAGTTTGCCAGATTGTTGGAGCACTTACAGTGTGCTCCATATACAGTGCTGCCCCAGCGCTGCAATAAAGAATGCCTCAGTAACAGTGCTGTTATTGAGTTTTATTATATCGGACTCCTCACCCAGCCACACCTAGCTTCCCACTTCTGCGAGCTTAGAAAGCAAGGGGGGTTGGATGCTACCGATCTTTATATCAAGTGAAATACTTGAAGACATTTGTCATTGCAGAGCCTTCTGGATTAGGGAGATAAAAGTGGCTGCTGTTGGATCCTGCAAGTTAATTCCAGAGCCCACTACAGCCTCAACTATTGCCTCTCTACTCAAACCTCCCAGTTGACCAGAACAGCCATTATGAGTGACAGGATGTAATGAATCAGTCAGTAAATGAGCAAGTAATAAAAATGTAATGATGCTGCATAATATTATGGACTTTGTCCATTGATATAGACAATTGTAGTTTACTTTGAGGTATTTTTAGAGCTTATTGAATTCACAGTATAGCTGTGTTGTGTAAAAAGGAAAACTATTCATTCAAAAAGATGCAGCACTGCAGCCAAATTAATCTTTCGCTTTGGAAGGGTCTACGCACAAGTCAGCAAAAAGTTACTTATATTTAAAGAACAGCACTTGGCATTCAATAATAACATTTAACTACAACATTCCACTCCTAATGAATTAGTATGATATGAGCAAAAAAAGCGTATTGCCTTCTAGCATCAGCTATCAAAATATATTTAGCAAGGTCATATGACAGAGCATGAGTTACTTCATTCATCCTCAGCTTCACTGGCATACAGTTCTGACTCTAAACTGCTGATGAGATCACACACAAAGAGAAAGTTCATCAAGCAATATCTTCAGAAGAACTCATTACCCATCCACCTCACAAACATGCACAAGCATACGGCTGTTGGAGTTGACAGTAGGAAGCAGTGACTTCACTCATAGGCTCCATCCCACCCTGCAGCGTCCAGTTGCTATGTGTAATAGTTACCTTGTTCAGTTCTACTTTTTGCTTCTCTGAGAAATTACCATCACTGTTTTTGAGATCCTTTAGGATCACCACCTGAAGAAAAAATACCAGTGGAAAAAAAAATCATAGGTTTAGTACAAGAGCAATTCATCCTTTTCCAAGAAACGTCCATACAAGAAACACTTCAGAAGCACCTGCCTACTGCTTTGCTGTTGGAATTTCAGTTAATCACCTAATAAGTAACAGAGTTGTATTTCCTCCAGAAGATGTACCAGGTAGATAGGAACTACTTAGAACTGTCAGCGATGCAGATTTTAACTCAGCGTGAATATACCTCATTCATGCAGTTAGCTATGCTGAGTGTACAAGTATTGCCATGTAAATGGCCTGTCCTCCATTAATCTATTAATCTCCACAGCACCAAAATGTATCTGATTTCTGGTTCCTGTTTCTGCTTCTGCAGTTTCTGGACTAGACTAGGGTTCATGGAGCCTAACATTTTGTTTCCTGTCAGTAAGCAAAATGAAAAGCACCTGATAGGGAATAAATGGTTTATTCCATCCATAAGATCAAGCTATTTTGCAAGGTCAAGGGGAGGTGGAATTGCCTCTGCAGAGGAACAACCTCTTCCCAGAAAGAGCCCTCCTAAACTGAGGAAGGGAGTGTGGGCACTGCAGTGAGGTTACCTTCTTGTCATATTTTCCTTGGCGCAGTCTCTGGGTGGTGTCTCGTCTCTTATCTTCATCAATCTGAGAACAAAGAAGAATAATTAACTTGCAATTATCATCTACTCCTCACTTGGCAGGTTCACAGAGATAAGTAATGTCAGTGTGTGCCACACAGAGAAACATAAGCCTCTCTAGGGAGGGCCACTAAATGCCACAGAAGTGTGGGACATGGACATCCCCACCACTCCCACAGCTGCTAGGGCCTCTGCTTGCTGCTTTCATGCTTTTAGGTGATACAGGGGCATAACAAAGCACAGGGAAATAATTTGTAACAGGAAGAGACTGGAAATCAATACCCAGTCTATTCCCCCATCATAAAATGAGCTTTACTGCTGGGGAATAGATATATTCTATTAGGAAGTGACAGATGGGGAATAATGCCTTTTTTCTTCAATTCAGCAAGTGAGGGTTAAAAAATTATATATATAATATATAATTTTAACAGATCCTAGTTGTACCAAAGCCATAGCCTGCACTTTAGTCAGAGCATGCCAGCACCTCAGCGTTGACGATCTTTCAAAGACAGAATCCAAGACCCAGCTTTGGGCATTGTGCTTCTCTTCTTACCTTCAAACTAACATGACTTGTCTCACTGGTCTCCAGAGGCAGGATTTCCTCAGGCGGTATATGGGACCATTTCTTCCACCGGCGCTCATTATCTCTCCTGTATTTCCTGCAAAACAAGCAAACCCATTCAGAATATCCTCCCAGTGAACCGAAACACACAACAGGAGATTAGGACAGGGAAGCTTCTAGTGTCAGGATGACACAAGGATGGTGTGCCAGGCTGGCGAGGCTTGAGCACGAGCCCTGTGGCTCTAATAGTTTTCCAGTTTGAGGCTGCTCCAATTCCCCTAGCTTTGGGAAAGCCTAAATGTTCATTCAATTCCATAGACAAGCAGAAGAACAGAACAGATTTAGCAGAACAACTGCTAGGCAATTGCCAGAGTCTCAGGGGAGGTCAGAACAATTTAAAGCACAAAAGGTTGTCAGGATTTTATATAGTTTTCTTCTCCATGTTATTGAAGGTACTCTGAAGGAAGGTCCCGCAAACAAATACAAGCTAAAGGAAGTCCTGCCATCACCACTGGGTAGTAAGAACTGGTGTGAATACAATGCCAGGACAGAAGGTAACAACAGTGTTGAGATGAGATGCCTTTTTGTGGATGTCCCTTGTATTCTGTGCATTTTGTAAAAATGAGGGAAGAGCCCATGGAATGGGGAGAAGGAAACTGCTGTCTCCCTTGCAGAACTGCAGAGCAAACACTGTCTTCTCTTAGAGAAAAGCTGCAAAACAGCTAGTACTCATCATATTACCTGCTTAACTCATGCAACTTTTTCCCCTATTAAAAAAAAAAACACTGGACTGATTGGAGAAACTGCAGGAGAATCCTAACACAGTGATAACTGCTGGCAAATGCTCCAAACAGAAGAACCCATAGTATTGACTAATAACATAAACTTTCCCTTCTCCAATACATTTTAGCATACATATGTATAAGAAAAGACCAATAATTGCAGTGAGAACTGTTTTTCTCAGTTTAATCTTGTAAATTGTGTTGCATCACCAGAATGCACTGCAATTCAAACCAGTATCAGCTGGGGATTAAGTACATATTAAACTGAACTGAAATCTACTAGGTCTAATATTTAGTTATGTGTTTTTCAGGACTTTGCCTTTTCACTTAGCAGTCAGAACTACACAGGGTGTTCTGAGATAGTTCAAGTGTCCTAGAAACTTGGGAGATAAGGAAGGAATAATGAGGCATTTTGTTCATTTTTGTAGCTGAGTCCCTCTTCTGCTTTGTTTGTTAGGGGACAATCTTTGGTAGCAATTGTAGTTGAGAAGTTTGCTATTATTTCAACACTAGAAGGGCAAGATTTATTCTAAAAAATCCCCAGGAATCTCTTCTATATTTGATGCTTGGGAATATTACAATGATATGTATACAATAATAATCTAATAATCTAAACAGAATCTTTAGACTTTATGCATCCACAAACACGGAAGAGTACAGAACTTTTTACAAGTTCATGCTGTCTCCAGACAAATTTTATCAATTTTCATAGCCATTACAAACTTTACCTGTCTGTTTATGTAAGTGCTTAGATATGGCAATATTTAGCTCTTCCATTTCTTGAGTACAGCTGGATGCGTAAAAGTTGTATGCCTTAGTCTTTGATTTTTCTCTTGTGAAAATCTTCAGTTAGCAAGGCAGATTGGTCCATTCAAAGTAAGAAAGCCTGGGCAGTATCTGTTTCTAATCAAGTTTTCTTAAGACCTGATGTTGTGGTTTAACCCCAGCTGGCAATAAGTACCTCCCAGCTGCTCACTCACATACTCACTCCCCAGTTGGATGGGGAGGAGAATCTGAAAAAGGTAAAACTCAAGAGCTGAGATAAGAATAATTTAATAATTGAAAAAACAAACCCAATAATAACAGCAACAACAGTTGTAATGAAAGGAGGGAAAAGGGGAGGTTAATAAAATCCAAAGGGAAGGGGGAAAACCCCACAGTAACGCACAGTACCATAGTTCACCACCCACTGACCAGTGCCCAGCCAGTCCTCCAGCAGCAATCAGCAGGCCCTGGCCAGCCCCACACAGTTTATATATTAAGCATGATGTTCTGTGGTATGGAATATCCCTTTGGCTAGTTTGGCTCAGCTGTCCTGGCAGCGTCCCCTCCCAATTCCTTGTGTCCCTCCAGCCCTCTTGCTGGCAGGGCCTGGAAAACTGAAAAGTCCTTGACTTACTATAAACATTATTTAGCAACAACCAAAAACATCGGTGTGTTATCAACATTGTTCTTATACCAAATCCAAAACACAGCATTGTACCAGTTACTAAGAACTAAAATAACCCCAAACCCAAAAAAAACTCTATCCCAGCCAAATCCAGGACTGATTTTCTCACTTTTTCTGAATTTCTCTGATATATAGCAAAGAGGGATGCTGAGCTACTGCAAACAGATGCACAGGTAAAACATTTTTTTAAATATATATATATGAAAGAAAACCATATACTTTGGGAATGGTGTGGCATTTCTAGCAAAAGGAGACATCATTGATTTCTATTTCTGATTTTTCCATCATGATAAAGGTGAACTATGTTATACTCATGAAATTCTAGCTGTCAGAAAAGTTGGTATGCAAGGAGTTGGACTGAGTTGGAGGAAACTGAAAGGCAACGTGGATCTATTCAATGAAAACACGAAAGCTTCGTGGTGTTTTGACTCCTACAGTGACTCAAGAAAAATACCTTCTTCTAGATTGAACTTCTATGTCACCAATAGGTTAAAGAAACACAAGTGAACCCCAAGTAAACTAAAGATGAGCAGTAAAGTGGAAAAAGTTTGAAGACTGGTCTGAGATATGTTTCTGTGTATGTATAGGAATCAAAGCATTTTAGCAGATGCAAAAACTCTGAGCCTTACTGCATCTTCTCCCTTGATTATTAACCTGACATAACAACACTATGGATGCAAACACTACTTGGCATATACTAAAGAGTTCACACTGAGTCCAACCACCCAGGTATGTAAGGTAACCTAATGAATGGTTGTTCAAGGAGAGATCAAAGGCATTGCCCTAGGAGGAAATCTGTTCAAGGACAAACAGAAAGCCAAAGGGGCTGGTACCTGAGAATCAGCAAAGAGATGATCAGAACCAGAATTACAATTCCTGTGAGTGTAAACACAGCAATAGTCAAGACGTGTGGTCCTGCAGAAAAGAAAAATTGAAAAATAAACAACTTGACAGTGGAAAACAATATGATATTTAAGAAATTACCCTCACCCACATGTGTGCAAGTCACAGTAGCTGAGCAGGGATATTCTTTGGTCACATCCAAATTGAGAGGCTTTGGTAAAGCCCAGCACTGCCTAGAGATGATACACGCCTGCCTCTTTCACTGTGGGATGAAGCACAACCCAGAGCAATGCAGTCTTACATCCCCACCTGAGACATGGGTACTCGACAAGGACACCCAGGTGGGAGGTAAATTTAGCAGCACTAAATCTTACACAGCTCAGCAGCAGTTTCCAGGTGTTCTCTTTATAAACAAACCAGAATAGTCCAAGAACAATGCTAACTTTTCTTAGTAACTACATTTGAAAATATGAAGCAGCCAAACTTCTCCTTGCAATGACTTCATAAGAGTAGACGGTGGAGGCAAACCTTGGGTACACCTGTCTGTGGGATAGGGATGTAGATGAGTTAAGCAGCTGACTGAAATCAGAGTCACTGGCAGACAGGAAACATTGTTTTCCCCCAGCGAACAGAGGGCATTTTCATGCAAAATAGGCTCCTCATTGACTCCTTTAGATAAAGCTTTCTCTGAAATTGGGAGCAAGGGCTGATCTCTACTGGTTTTATCATTAAAAGCAATACTCAGTGATAACTTTCTGATTCAGGTTTTATAATGTTTGTCTTTTACTTTCCAGTCCTGCTGGGTACTCACCCAGTGAGAAAGACATGCCTCTTTGACAGTGAATTTTCCACAACTACCCGTACCTTCCTCACCCAGATTCTTTACTGATATAATTTGCTTCAGGATGGGATACACCTGAAGCTTCCACACAGACTTTCAGTTGATACAGAGTACAGCCACTTGTGGATTTGAAAGGCATCTCTCACAAGAACTTTTTATCCAAGAAGAGGTCAGGATGAAAATCATGGCATCATGGCACAGCTTTTAGCATATGCAGACTTTTCAACATTTCACACGTGGATTTTCCCCTTACTGGGGAGTTGTTTAAAGCCATTCTGCAGCTGTTGCACACAGAGCTTCAGCAGTTCAAAAATCAGGCTGTTCAGGCATCTGAGGACTTACACCCAAAATCACAGAGTACACAAGGGTCCTAATCCTGAGCACACAGGCAGGATGGACAAGGCTGAGAACTGACTATTTAAGGTTGTAATTTTGATTGTCTTAACGTGGAAAAAAGCAAACTGAAGCATGTCTTAGGCCAGTTCTTAGTGCAGGACTTCATCTGGTGGCCTGATGTCTAGAGTGTACCTACTCTACTGAGCAAGATTCTCAAGCAAAGGAGGCAGATGAGGGTCTGGTGTTGCAGATTGCCGTGTTGGTTATGGATAGTAAAAGAGCCGAGCTACTCAGCCTTACTGAGGCTAATGCACTTCTACCTGTGACCAGAAACAGAAATAAAGGCACAGAGAAAAAAGTTAGTGTTAAAAATAATAAATAAGTAAAAAGCAACATGACACACACTAACTGCCTTCAGAATCAGGCAGCAAGTGAGCAGGAATTTTCAACATACTAATGTAAGTGTCTGCATCTGACATAGGATTAATTTTAGGAACTCCTCTGGAATTTGGACCCAGCTTTCTGGCTTTGATTTTCTTGTTCTGCACATTACATCTCCCCACTTTCTTTCTGTGTGTTCATCTCAGCATCAAGCTCAGGGCCTCCTAGTAATGTAGCATTAGTCTGATGCTCTCCATTGAAAACTGTGAGTACTACTGTTTCTCTCCACCAAGAAAGGACATTAAGTCACCACTATAAAACGCCAAATACATGAGAACGTGAGAAACCATCTCGTATAAATTCCTTAAAACTCAAGGTCAGTGAATCGCGACTTGCTGCTTAACCATCAACAGGTTGTGTTTTCCCATGGAAGCGCTGTGGGGCCACGATTTCCCGTTCCTGAGGCTCTGCTACCACCTCCCGGCTCTTAGTATTAAAACACGCTAAGGCGAGTGCGTCACATATTAACTGTTTTCAGGTCCTCTGGAACCAGAAAGGTTTGTGTATTGAAGGCTGACCTTATCCACGTTTAGAGCGAGGATTACAACTTCCTGAATAATGGGAAGGTGTGGATGAAGCACCTTTTATTACAGGGTGCCGGGAGGAAGGAGGGTAGCAGAACTGGGTCAGCTGCTCTTCATTACAGCTTGGGAGGGAGCAGGGTGCTGGCTGCTGTGTCTGTTTACCTCCCTGGAGGAAAAACATCTTTCTGGTTGGAAAGTTTTGATGGGCTTTGGCAAGGCATGGTGATTACTTAAACTATGGCCTTAAAAAGTTGCCCTTTGAAGGAATATATTTATTAGAATCACATTGAAGGAAAGTTTATTTAAAAAATGTGAAACAAAAGAATCAATGCCTGTGCGAGGCAGTTTTACTTTGGTTTAGTATAGCTTGGCCACAAAGCCAGGCCTTGGTTATGTGTTGAATGTTAAGCAACTAATTTGTAGACATTGGCTTTCTGGAATTCCCATTTTTCTTTTGCTGCTGTGCAGCAGCTTCAAACAAAGACATACTCAAGGGAATGTTTTAAAGATACAAAGATCCACAGACAACACAGCATGTTGTGGGGCCCATGTGATGGAAGAGAATGGGACTGGAGCAACACCAGGAAGACTGGGACCAGGCAGCACGTGGCTCAGGGAGCTGGTGCAGGGAGACCCTGTGGGCAGCGTTGCTGTCCCAACACAAGCGGGACTCATGGTCATACCAAGGGAGACCAGGTATTTGACCAAAGATGAAAAATGAAAGCTCCACTGAACTCCCTCTGCTCTTCCCAGAGCTGTCTAACTGGAGTCTCATCAGTGGTGATGCTTGCTCCTAACAGCTCCCACAGGCTCCTGGCAATGAACCACTACTCCTGCTTCTCTTGGCAGGGGTAAGCCCTAATTTGAAGCCATCCGATTTACTTTACCAAGGAATAAAAATGTTTGAATCCATATACTGCCTCACTGTGAGTGGAGTGTTTGTTTCTCTAGTTACTGCTTTGCCTATTCCCTAATGGAGTTAAGCGTACAGCAAACTAATGGAGACCTTTAACAGCAGCACTTTTGGACACTCATTGATGGGAATGACTCAAGTGAACACTAACCCACTGTGCAAAAACCTTTGCAACCACTGCCACTGCAATAATTTTTATCCTGCATATCATACTCTGAAGCATATGCCTTTCCATTGCCAATCAACATGTGGTAACAGTCTAAATGGGGAAACAATCCCAATCTGATCAGACTGACGAGGCTGGACTCTGCTATGTTGAATAGCAAGGGGGTTCATCTGTTCTATCCAGCAGTCACTGAAAACTCAAAAGAAAAGGTGGTGGTGATTTCTGGGATTTCAGATTAAAGTTTGGGTGTGAATAGAGCAATAACCTAGTTTTGCGCTGTCTTTCTGCAAAAAGCCAGCTCTTCTAGGAGATCCCTCCAGAGAAGCACCCTGAACCTGCACAGTGCTTTTTCCTCTCCCCAGCTCCCTATGAGGATAAAGAGGCAAGCAGAAGCCACCATGGTACATCAGCAATACAGAAATGCAGAGTCAGATAACTCATCATAACCTTAACTCTGCTGCCTTTCATGCCACCATCTCCTAGTGAAGGCTTTATGTTTGAGGGTGACCTCTTCCGAAACATACTATCGTGTGCCCCACAGTCAATGGTACTGTATGGAATCTACGAGAGACTTAGCAGTGCCTAAACAGAAATGCAGGTTTAGAACTGGGCAGGATGCAGAGAACATGAGGGGCTGGGGCAGGGGAAGGAAAGATGCTGTTCCATCCCCAGCTTCTGGCATCACTGGCGGGGGGCAGCATGAAGGTAGCATGCTGGATTGCACATCAGGTGGATCTTAGGACTGTGTGACTTGTCTTCAAAGAACAGGTAGGTTTAATGGGTGTCTCACCAGTGCCTGGAATATCACTGGGCAGCTTGTAGTTCCTCCAGACAAAATCCGGACTGGTAGTCATCACATGCGTCTCGTTCTTGTGAGTGTTGAAATACAGAAGAGTTCTGAACTATGGGTGTAGGAGGGGAGAAATGCATTCAGCAGATGTCCTCTCCCTCTTTTGTCCCTTGCTTCAAACTACCCTTAATAAATGCCCAAACTCAAAGTAATTCTTGCTCTTTCTGCTACAGTGGTGCATTCCTCAGCTTAGCCATGTTTGGCTGCCATAGTATTCCTCATTCCTCCCCTCTCTCTGAAAATAAATGTATAAATCCCACAAAATACTAGTTGTTCTTAATTTACTGAATCACCAGATGACATCAATCCTGTCAGTCTCCAGCGCACCTCTCATGGCCCCGTCCTGGCATGCACAGCGTGCCTTGGCACACCACCACTTCTGCTGTAGTTATTTTCATCATTCTTAGGCTATAGTACAGGGCATTTTGTTTCTCCTTTCATCTATAAGGTCAAACAGTTGCTCCCTGGACATACATACATGATTTGCACTCTGTGGCGTGTACAGCACGGTCAAATTGGTATCGATGTCTCCAAATTCATCTAGAGTCACAGGACCCAGTATACCTGTGGAAGTAAGGAATTAGTCAGAGGGCTTGCATTCTCAGGAAGACAAACATGTGGCAGGAAGGACAGGAAAAAAGAGGATTTCTGATGCTCAGGATACTTTTCTTCATGTACATGCTAAAATACATATCAGCTGAATGTGGTGCTACTTCTGCCTTAATAGCATGCTACATTTTCTCCACAAAATCTAATAAAAAGGTGTTGCACTGACTGCACCAAGGAGGAAAGTCTCCCTCTAGCTATAGAAAAATGTATTTGTCAGGTTTCTTCAGCATAGGAAGAATGTCAGAGTAACCTCCCTTGAAGGGACCATTTTAGAAGTGAGAAGGGAAATTGCCTGTTTCCACCTACAGTTTGAATCTACCACCAAGAAAGGAAATACAGGGATACTTTCAATCCTCGTACTCTTTTGAGGGCTGCCTGCTTGGCTCTAATATTATTATTTTAACCATTTTTTTCCCTTTAACCTCCTGACTCTGTATGTCAGCAAATGTGCAGATTGAGAAATTGCCTATGTAGCACATTCCAAGGATTTTAAGGTGGAACTTCCTAAATCCCTCAGCATGGTTTGACTTTGCTCTCATGAAGTCAGTCATTTCAACAAAAGCACAAGCTTAGCCAATACTCATCACTCCTGAAAGTTTGACCTTTACTTTTTCCTCTTCTTTTTCAGAGAATCCTTTTTGATCAGCTTCAGATTGCTCTTCTGCTACTGTTGCTGATGACTTATTTTACTTTACCTAAAGTTCAGCATCATCATTATTTTAGTTTGGGAATGACCTTCTCCCTTTTCACTGATGCTAAGTTTTTCATGGACCACCTTCTTAATAGAAAATTAATTATTTTATGAACTCCCTACCCTACCAGCCTCCAGCACAAGAAAGAATGAAGGTCGTTCAACACCTTTCACTTTTTGGATAATTTTTTTTTTTTTAAACTAAACCTATAACTAATACGGAGCATTACAGTCCAAGGTTTATTTCAGGTAAGTTTAAAAGTTTGTGCAACTTACCTTTTAAATTTAGAGTGAAATGGAAGAGATGAGTTTACTGATATTCAAAAAAGGATGCTGTCTCCAGGAGGAATGAGTAAACTATATTTTGCTAGGTTTGGGAACTATGGTTTAACTATGGTTAAAGCAAAGATAAGCCAAATACCTGTTAGAACATATTAGGAAAATCTGGGAAACTTCTACATATGTGTTTGCTGAAAGGAGGTGGGACATAAACACAAAGCTTTGAGTCATCATTTTGGTAGAGATCTCTCATGTGAGGTGACAGCTGGGACTTTGCTCCTAGAGAGGTAATGTCACTTTGTGTAAGTCTTGCCTCTGTCTTTTCCTAATGATCAAATTCTGTGATTTTAAGCCCATGGCCTACAAAAGCCCACTGGTGCTAGACAAACTGTGATAGGAAAAAGAAAGTTGACTAAGAAGAACCAACCCATTGCTAGCTGACTTACACTCACACTGCAGGCACCCAGACCTACAATGGCTTTGTAAACTGCAAAAAGGCCAAAACTACTTAATTGAAGCTTAGTTAAGCAGACTTCAGAGACGTTTTGAACATCAACAGTATTTCATACGTATTGGCCTCAAGTCAAGACTAGGCCTTTGGGGGAAAGCTTAGAAATGCCACTCTTGCAAATTAACAACCTGAATGCCAGGTTGCCTCTGGAGAAAGCGTGGGCTCTGGAACCCCCCTGTATGTTTCACTCTTCCAGCTCTTGTTCTCCAAATAGTCTCCCTATAAAGAATTCAGCTCTTTGACAAAAGAATGACACCAGCTTCAGGTCCTCATCCCTGTCCTCCTTCTCTGCTGGCTGGGAAGCTCTCTCTCTTCTCCTTCCCCCACCCCTCCCTTAACAGCAATATTCTTTAAATGTGCTTTGTACTTAAAAGCAGCTGGAAAGACACAACAGCCCAGAAAAGGAGTCTGGTCCCTCAAACAGTCTGTAGCTAATTGCAGTGTTTCAAATGATCATTATTTTGACTTTCTGCCTCCTCTGTGTTGTGTGCAATGAGGTCATTATGCACAAATGCTATGTAGTGCTTCTGCTAATACTGAAGATAACATCCTTGGTGAAAATGATAGAAGAAAAAAGATCAGGGATAAAACTCATTGAAGGGCTTGGACTTATTTAATGTAGAATTGATATATCCTAAGAGTGCTTAAAACCAAACTTCTTTCCTCTCGTCAATTTAGTGAATCCTGCACAGGACTGTACTTTTTTTACCTTCAAAAGTGGTATTTCGGAATTCATTAATGAAACTGGCAGGTGACACTAGGCTCTGGGAGAAAATAAATTTCTTCAGAATATGTCCAAACAGCAAGACTGCATTAAAATAGCCAACAACAAAGTCATCTTCCACCTAGAACAGGGGAAAAAGAAAAAATAACAATTTGAGAGTTCATGTTTCTGCCTTGAAGCTACATCTTTGGTGGTCTCCATTTGGCAAAAACTCCAGCATGGAAGACCAGAGTCTACTGAGCACTGGCTGAGTAGATGGGCAATGCCACATCAGTATTCTCGCTTGGAAAAACCAAGGGAAGCAAAATATATTTTTGCTGTATGGAGACAGGGAGGTGGTGAAAACTTATGAGGCCAATGTAAAGCTCTGGCATGCTGATTCCAGCACAAAAGATTCAAGAAATCCTACATTGTAGGTTCTGGGCTGGTCTGCTCAGTGAGACCAAAGCCCCTAGTTTTGGATGAGACTTTCTGTGCAGATAATCTGATGTGGTGCCAGCAAGTCTGGGCTTCCAGATGGCTACAGCTCAGGGGCACGGAGCTGTGCCAGAATTTCCAGCAGCCTGCCATAGAGCTGGAACCCAAAAAACCGTTGAGCCCAGGCTGGGGGATCTGGTAGCACTGTAAATCCAGGTTCAGGCTGCCTGCTGGAGAGCTGACGCTCAAAGCCACAAATCCTGGGAGGAACTCTACATGTAGAGTCTGGCTCCCAGGCAGACAGCAGGAGTATCAGTTCCACTAAGCAGATACAGGGTTTGCATACTTTCTGCTTTTCAGGAAATTAAAAAAAACACATATTTCATACAGGAAAAAAGAGTTCCTGTTTTTAAAGTTTAACTGGAAAGCCCTTGGACAGAAACAGCAATGATTGCCACTGCCTATATGTATCTGCACAGAAAAACAAAAATCGGTCAACAATTATTAGTTCTGACCTTTCCATGCTCACATCTCAATTATACCTATAGATCTTCCTTCAGTGATGTCTTACAGCTATATATAAGATTGTCAGTCACTCAAAAGTGGAATCAGAAGGCCATGTACCTATAAGTCTCCCTCATGCCCCATGAACATGACACTTGCAGACCAGATTAAAAGCTTGACTTGAACTTCACAAAGCAGGAATATGCCTGCATGTTTGCCTTATGATATTACATATTTACATCATTACAGCAGGACAAAATGTCATTCTGTGATAATGTAAGACAGTATCAGCATAGAAGCATGATGGGGGATGATTATAGCTGCATTTTTAGTTTTCATTTCCTAGTGCATGAGCATTAATGACTGAATGCAATAATGAGATACAGTGTGGTTACCAGGATGGTGTCCTCAGTCTTTGTGGTATTTAAGCTGTAATTAGCTGGTGGCAGAGTCAGGACAAGTACATTCTGCATGTAACGGGCTGAGTTGTTGTTCCTGAAGTAGGTGTTACTGCAAAGTGAAACACAAGACCCCACAAACAATCAGCAACAAGGGCAGTAGTAACCATGAAAGAATCACTCTCCTCTCCCCAGTGGCACTGTTATTTAACATGTTAAAACAGTAGTTCTACAAATAAAATTTCATCATGGACAAAACTCGTTATGTTGTTCACACCCTAATACCAACTTCTGTGTTTAACTACATTAAAAGGTAGTATCAAAGTGATGTGACAATCTGAAATTCAGAGGCTGCAGCGAATTATTGTTATTATTGTAACTGTTTGGTTTCTGTCCTGTTCATTTCCTCTTCGTTCAAGCTGGAGTTTATATTTATTAAAACTGAGTCTCTTCTTGGAATCCACAGTACTGCATTATGTAATTTATTCACATTATTTTGCATGTTTCTGACCTCTTCTGCGCTCCTTTGCATGTTCCTCTAATTTTGATATTTCCTACTAGAATTGATCACAGCACAGTTTGCATCAAAAGCAGTTAACAGGAGGGCATGAAATAATCAGAGGTGCAGAGCTCAGCTTATTGCTTTATTTGTTTAATTCAGTGGGCTAGGAAAATCAGAGGAAACTATGCGAACTGGAAAACTATGCTAAAACAAGCAGAAAATGTTGTAGCTTTCAGGTATCTTTGGTTTCATCACCCTGACAGGCCATCTGGAAGTGCTTCACAGACTGGCCACCGGATTCACATGTTACAGAAGAATTTAGTAATAAATATTAGGTGGCAGGTGGCAGCATCTGTCATTGCTATAGCTAGATTGATTAGAAAAAAAAAATTCTATGAGCCTTCTCTCATTATTCATCATCCTTTTATTTTTTCAGTCAGTACTGTATTAAGAATTTTTGGAGACCACAGGCTCCACTCCATGGCCAACAGATGGGATCCTGACACCAGAGCCCTGTCCCTGCCTTTCCCTGAACCTTCTCACTTTTACATTGTACTTCTCACCCTGAAGAATTTCAGAGTGCTTTTTATTCAGGCTTGGACTGAATTAGCCGGGTGAGAAGGAAACTTCATTAGACTCCACCAGACAGGATAATCCTACAGCATCCCATATCCCCTGAGGGAGGCTTAAACACTGTGTTTGTGTCCTGGCTGCCAGAGTAATCAGAACTGAAGCAAATTTAAATTCATCACTTTGCCTGAGAGACTTGACTCATGGAGAAGCATGGGGCCTTCCTACTGTCTTCTCCTACAGCTTGAGTTTGGATCTAACACGTGTCTGTATTTTCTTTCTGTTTTAAAAAGAACCTGATTTGAAATATTAAACAAAAAAAAGGGGTATGTAGCAAATTTAAGGAGGGCAGCACAGAAAATGGGCTGAAGCCCATCAGAAGGATGCATATCACAGCAGAGAAGCCCCTAATCACCCTCACCTATTGTGAGGCAACAATTATACATGCAACACCAGTAAGCAAAAGCACTTGCGTACCAGTCCCCATTGTGCATTTGCAAAGAAATAGGAATTGTGGCCAGTCACTTCAGGAAAAGCAAGCAGGGTTTCCTAGTGCATGGATAAAGTGATGGAAAGTCTAAAGTTCTTAGAAGCTCTTCTGAAAAACATATATGGTGAGCTTCAAAGTGTACAGGACAGAGAAGATCCTGTTAAAATTTGAATCACAGGCTCCAGTTTGGACTCAAAGATTAAATGACTGAAGTCATTAACGCAGAGTGGCTCAGCCCTGCCCTGCCAAGGTCAGCTTTAGACATGAGGGCTGGAAAGTCCCACAAACCTTGGAAGTTCCTGGATTATTTTGCTACATCAACAGTGAAATATGTAAGATTGAATTTGCCTTGTGATCATCCATACCATTAAGCTGCCAGCACAGTCCAGAGCATGATTTCGGTCTAGGCCAACTAGTTTTCTCCCAGACCGTGACTTGCTATGGTAACCAGAGCATACCCCAAAAAAGTTTGGGCATCTACCCTTAGCCATACAGATGTGAGATGTGCTGTGTCACTTAAGCTTAGGGCCAGAGATCAGCTCTCAGTCCTTGTATACAGACAAAGCTTTTGAGGCTGCCATTGCTAAGGCCAGTTTATATCAGGCCTTATCTATAAAGATTTTGTTATTAGTAATATAAAGATGAAAGAGAACATCAGAAAATTTAGGTTGTATACTAAGAAACAACTCTGAAAAGTTAGATTTACATAGTTATAAAGGTGTTGAAGAGATGGTTATAAAAAGGAAGAGTTACAAAGTAAGAGAGACACTTGTACACTCAAATAATTTAAAAACAGAATAAACAGAGCCTAGAA
The DNA here is from genome assembly GCA_035590215.1 of Microhierax caerulescens. Classification (NCBI taxonomy): domain Eukaryota; kingdom Metazoa; phylum Chordata; class Aves; order Falconiformes; family Falconidae; genus Microhierax; species Microhierax caerulescens. The sequence continues at coordinate 37,589,985 of JAVJGJ010000057.1, read as the reverse complement.
AAATATACTGTAAGCCACATTTACATAATTGTCTGGCTGGGCAGAGCATATGAAAAATGTACAATATCACATACGAACAGCTCATGACCATTCTGGCTCTGAACTCTGCGGTTCTTTCATGGCTTGCTGCACTGTGGAGTCCACAGGATGATGTTAACCCTACCTGCTCCATCACTGCCTCAGAAAAATTTTATTTGAACTAAAAGGGATGTTGCAGAGGATGTGTCATGAATTAAACACCAAACAGTTTAGATAAAAGGCAAGACATGAGGAACAACTGCAATAGGAAATTGTTGCAGCACAAGCAAACTAGCAGGCTGCAACAAGGCTTTTAGCGTTGCTCAGATCCTACTATCCATGCTGTTTCTCTTTCCTCCAGAGGTCAGACCACACTGCCCCTCCTCCATCTGACCACCTATCCCACAATCCTCAGGGCTATTTAACTACTTAGCAGGAAGGAGCTACAGCTGCACATCATCCATGTCAATCAACCCACTGCCTCTGAGGCATATTATCAATGCTAATCAACCCACTACCTTCATTCCTCTACAGGAAACATTATGAGAAAGCACATTTCTTCAACAAAATGGTTCCACTCAGACTATTTGCATTATCACTATCCTTCAGCAAAATGCAGAGACAAGAGGAAAAGCAAGGTGATACTTACGTGAAGAGATCTATCAGGATGATTACAACATCCTGATCCACTTCTGCTGTCCCTAGGTCTTCACTGACATCAACTGGAGAACCGCACATGATGATCACTACGGATTGGGCAAAAATGGAGACAGACTGGTGAACAGTGCAGACAAGAAGGGGGCATTTGCCTGCTGCCCTGTGCACGAGTAGCAGGCTGTAAAGCAATGCTGGGCTAAGGTACATTAACTGCACGGTGCTGGGACCCAGGCACAGAGCTACAACCTCTCTGCAGTAAAACCAGGATATCTGAGGGGAAGTAGTAAAAGGTGCCTCAACACCTGCACTATTTTCTGTCCAGTTGTACCAGAACACTACCATTACCTCACTCAAATAAGTATTAGCAGTTCTGATGCAATAAAGGCTACTGAATATGAACATTTATAAGTTACCTGTTATTCAAGTAATACTTCCATTGGCTTACTTATTATCCTTGCACTTGCTTGGCCTGCTGATTCCAGGTGCTTAGTTTTAGGAGAAGATGAGGTATTTAGTCCCCCATCATTTCTAATTTAGATGGATCACTTCCAGAAGTACCACCCCTTGATGGCACAAATTAGGCTTATACATACATACCAGGGCTACAAATACAGAAATGGTAGAGAGCTAAGCAGTCTTGTAATATCTAAGGCCTTTCTTAGGAGGAGTTGTGATTCTTAGATTTCTGAATCTTTCACAAAATTGAACTTGTGCTTAGGTGGGATAATTCACCCAAAAAATTCTCTGGAACCAGGATGTTCCCCTATATTTTATGGATGGAGAGAGAAATATAGGAACTTTGTCCCATTTTATGTTTGCATCCCTTAAAAATGGTAGATCTAAATTTCTCCACCATTCCTGTGGAAAGACTATGCCTAAAATGTAACTAGGGAATAGGTCTGATTTCCTGGGAAAAGCAACTTACCTGCAGGAGACACTGCACCTTCGGGTCCCATTCCCCTCCCCCCCACCCCCACACACCCCCACCCATCCCCTTACCATTACTTTTCCGGTTTGGATCTTTCACAGTTTTTCTGAGATCCACTGGAGTCCTTATAATCTCCTTCAACTTCAGGTTTTTGGAAAAGTGTGTGATTCCAGCATCTAGCGCATTCATGTACCTGACACAAGGTAGCACAGATATTGTCAGAAAATTGCTAACTCCTCACATTCTCCTCAATAAGCCAAAATGCAAGATAGGCTGTTTACAGCATACAAGAGTGTTTGTAAGGCAGTATTGGAACATTTTTTTTCTGCAGCAATAGAAGACAGAAAATCAATACAGGGCATGAAAGACTTAGAAGTGTTTGGAAAGTCACCCAGAGGTATTTGAGCCTGGTTGTACAAAGAATAAGTTTGGAGAATACAATGATGTAATAAGACATTAACAATTAATAAAAGAAATCAGGAGTATGAGGAAATTACACTAAGTGAGACTAACTGGGAGGCAGGGTCAGGAAGCTCTACTGTTTTAAGACATCAGTGGTAATCTTAGAAAACACGTGTGAAGGATCAAAAGAGTAAATGGTCGCTGCAGAAAAAACTGAGATTAAAAAACCTCACCTGTACCCTGACTGTGAGAGAAGCAAAGGAAGGAAAGTAGCAACAAAAAAAACCCTATACTGAGCAAGTTAAAACTTGAAGGGAAAAAATTAAGACAGAAAAAAAAAAAAAAAAAAAAAGAGCCAAGTGGGTAAAAGCTAGCTAAAAGATTAAGCAAAATCAGCTAACTCCTAAATCCTATTCTTGCCTCAACATGTTGTGTTGAGAAGAGACATTCTGTGTGAAATAGTTAATGCAGAGGGAAAACCAAAATAAGTATCTTTGTTTTCAAACTACTTAACTTTTTATCTAGCAACACTGAGGTCACAGTCCTATAAACTACTAAATATCTTTTGCTTCCCATTTTTTTTCAGGAACAGAATCATTAACCATTAATTCACAGGAACATATGTCTAGGTGAGACATAACTTGATTTTGTTATCACTGTTTTGTATTCACTTACTTTGATACGTGTACAGGGAAAACAATGAACTATTGCAGCACAACTTGTGCTTTAGCAAAAATGAATTTTTTATATTAGACAGTTCAAAAACCTTCAAGCTCACAGTTTCTATTAAAGCCAAATAAGTTGCATTTTTACAACTATATTAGAATGAGAAATGGGCAGAGATACAAAATTAATTTAAAATTGTGTTGTTAATTCAGCAGTAAAGAAAAGGAGCTTGAACAATCCTGAAGTCATAAAGAAGGTCCTGAACAGAAGTATTAATAAAGACAAGGCAAGAAACACTTGGGAAATAACTTACAGGCACTGACTTCCCTGAAAGGTTTGAAACATGCAGGATTAGGGATTTAGCTAAAGTGTGTAGTGCGTTGGCAATTATAGCTGCAAACATGGAGAAATGGGGATGGTTGTATGAGATAAGTGATTTGCACTGATGTTTCAAAGCATCAGCAAGAGGTAATCATAGCAATTACACCATGTGATCAAGTCGCTATCTACACTAAAAAAGATGGAGGAAACAATAAAAATCCCTAAATATTTGCATAACAGTGAATTGGAGATTAGGTTTTAGGTCCCTTATTTAAGAAAAAAAAAGTTATAGCCTGTACACAAAATATTTTTAAGTACATGCTTATATCACTCTGAAGCCAATACAGCTATAAATTTTGCTTAACATTCTGCAAGTTCCTCAAGTTATGAATTGGAAAGATAAATAATAGTTATTTCCATTAATTCTTGACTGCCTTTGAGCTACATCTATAAAATTAGTAGGAGAAACAAGATGACTTTTTAAAATTAATTGCCATTTTATGCCCCAAAATTGGAAGAAGAAAATCAAAGGAGCATAGAAATACTCACATGAGCTGAAAATTACATTTGTCAATAATAGAAATGATAAATGTCAGTATATTAAAGGGTCTATTTGACTAAAAAAAGCCTTTGATTTTAGGCAAGGAGAAAACCCAGCAGTCCTGATTATCAATCACAGGCTGATGTTTCAGGTCATAAAATGAAAACTGTTTCCAATGCTCCAAACTGGTGAAAGCATAGCTGAAACTCTGCAATCATTGGGGGTCATTATGTTCAAAAATAGAGTTGGAACTTTGTAGATGTTTTGGAGTAACAATAGTGCCCACAGATTGGAGCCATTAATGTGGAGAAACAGTAGAAGAACTTGGTAAGATCCCTGACATAAAAAAGGCATCTATGAAGAGCTGGGTGGAGCAGCTTCTCATGTCACACCATTTACATCAAGGATGCAGTATTTCCAGCAGGGACAACAGGTGGGCTATGCTGTCCACAGGAAAAAGCCAAGGCTTGAGAATACTTAAAAGTAGACTGAATGAAAGAGTCAGGTATGCAGTACAATTAAAGGGTATAATTCTTCTTTTCCTTCTCTCATTCTTTGGTAGTTGTAAGGCACCTCTCAAAAGGTAGGACTCAAAGGACAGCTTGTAAGAACCATGTCCAAGGATGGAGATGGAGTTTATCAACAGCCAGGTCAGAAGTGGATCCGGATCTTACCAGAGGCATGCCTCCGAGTTTTCATTCCTCTTGTAAATGTAAGCAGATTCCCAGGTACTGGTTTTGAATGGCAGCTGAGATTCTTTCCAAAAATAATAGAAGAAGTCATTCACTTTCCTGGCTGGGGTCAGAAGGCGGGTTAGGTTTACTTTGTAGTCACAAGACAGTCCAAAACTTCCTACAGAGATCAGAGGCAGGCTCAGTATTGTTTCAACTCTGAAGGGAGAGACAAGAGGACAAGTCTAAACGGGTTGCTGTCACACCAAGGCAACTACCACATGATTTCCATCTTCTGCTCCCTCTCCTCTTGTGCCCTGCATTAATTTAAGAGTGATCTGAACCTGAAACAGAAAGCTCCTCAAGAACACTAGTAGATTTCAAATCAGTATTGGCACTGAAAAGCCCTGTTGAACTGGCCCAGGCAGCTTCTCTCACCGCCCCCAATTCTCCTCACCCTTTTGGGTACCATTGTGCCACTTCAGCCCAAGGGCTGTGACAGGAGTCCAAAGGCTGAAGGACCCATCCACTTCTGCTGCCTGGCTGCCATTCACATGGAATGGATTTGATCTCTTTATTAGGGCAGTGCTGGAGGGTGACAGCTTTTTGTTGTCAAAAAACTTTACTGCTACAACTCAAAGGAAAAATCTTTTATGTTTCACTATGGCACATTTGTGGAGCAGTACAACAGCAGCACTCAGGGAGAATAACTAAGGCAACCCTCTGCTGGCAGGGACTTTATAAAGCAAAGATATTTTTCATCTACATAGACAGTAAGTTTTTAAGTATAAAAGTATTTTCCTAGGCGCTGCAATCTTATCAGACTAGAATCAACATATTTTAATTCTTGTATAGTAGTAGGTTTTTATGACAGAGAATTTTGCCTGCAAAAGAACATGGCTGTTAGAGTTGTTGGCATTATTGTAACAAAACTTTATTTTCCAGGGAAAGCCCACTTACCAATTTACAGGGTTTATACTTGTTGTAACAGAAACAGACACAGATGATGTAATGCCAGGGAGAGTATTTCACTAATGAAATGGACATTTTTCTGACTGACTTAGAATAGATTATTCCAGTCGGAAGGGACCTACAACAATCAGCTAGTCCAACTGCCTGACCAATTCAGGTCTCACCAAAAGCATGTTATTAAGGGCATTGTCCAAATGCCTCTTTAAAGGCTGATAGGCTTGGGGGGCATTGACCACCTCTCTAGGAAGCCTGTTCCAACATCTGACCACCCTCTCAGTAAAGGAATGCTTCTTCATGTCCAGACTAAACCTCCCCTGGTGCAGCTTTGAACCATTCCCACGTATCCTATCACTGGATACCAGGGAGAAGAGCTCAGCACCTCCCTCTCAACTTCCCCTCCTCAGGAAGCTGTTGCTGAGAGCAACGAGGTAGCCCGTCAGCCTACTTTTCTCCATACTAGACAAACCCAAGGTCCTTAGCCACTCCTCACAAGATATTCCTTCCAGCCCTTTCACAAGCTTTGTTGCACTCCTCCAGACACATTCCAGGACCTTAACATCCTTCTGAAATTGTGGAACCCAGAACTGCACACAGTACTTAAAGTCAGGCTTCACCGATGCTGAACGCAGCAGGACAGTCACCTCTTTGGCCCGCTCGTTATACTGTTTGCTGCACCCCAGGATGCAGTTTGCCCTCTGAGCTGCCAGGGCACACCGCTGGCTCACATTAAGCCTGCTGCCAACAAGCACCCCCAGAGCCCTTTCTGCAGGGCAGCTCCAGACATTCCTCTCCCAGTTTATACGTGTGCCTGGCATTACTCCATCCTAGGTGCAGAACCCAGCATTTGGACTTGCTAAATTTCACCCCGTTAATCATTGCCCAATAATTTCCTGAATGATGAAAAAGTTGGAGGCAGACAGCTGGCCTAACCACAAACCACGCTCGTTACTTCTACCATTCTGTAGCAACATCCCAGCAGCCACTGTGCTTACAGAGCTCTTGCAGTTAACACTTGGTGTCACTTACTATCTATTTGACAAGCCAAAGGTGAAACCCGGAGAACTACAGCCAGCACAGGCCCTCAGCACCCTCCCCATACTTAAAGTGCTGTAAAGGAAGGTGCTTGGTCTGATTTGCAAAGCTATTGTACCATGGACAAAAGCCAGCTGCCTGTTTGTTAGTGTTCATCGCTTTGCCTGCTGTTCATACTTTTTACTGGTTTAACTATGTCAGAGTTCAAGGAAAAGACTTTGGCATCATTCTGACCAGCTCCATACCCAGCAGATAGAAAAGCAAACATAGAGTTAGGAGGCATGATGAATAAAATGGGGTATATTGTATAATATTTTACCATGGTCCTATACATATATAAGAACTTATTCTTTTGATTCTCCTGTAAATCAGTCGCACATGTTCACTGGTAACATTGTATTTGCTTCTGGTTATGCCACTGAAAATACAGAGATAGAATCAGATAAAGCTTGAGTGTTTCAATCTTCCCAGTATCTCTCAATGAAACCAAAAGGCTACCGAAGTTTAAAAAGGGAAGTGATTCACACAGGTAACCATATGGATTTCTACATCATGACTGATGGAGTTTTTTAAACTGATTTATGCTAGAAGTCTGCAGGTTCATCTTACACTTTTCATAATATCTGAGAAAGAACATATTCATGTATAATATAATAGGGAATAGAATTATACAAGTTTATACTGAAGATAGCTGGGGTTTTTGGATCTTCTCTTGACACATGTAACTCAAACCCCTCTCAATGATGGAACAACCACCCAGAAGAACCCCTGTTGCTGCAGTGCTACAATGTCTACATGCCTCAAGCTAACGTCGCTTTCCTGCTGCAGTTGTTGAAGTCTTTTGAGCCCTTAATCGATCAATTGACTTACTGTCAGCAAGTAGAAAAGCTTCCCTGCTAGCAATGGGATTTCTTCAGGGGGCTTTGGAAGGGGGGTTTCTTCTCCTTACCAAACATAGTGACTATGTATAAGAGTCTTACTGCCATGACAGTACACCTCAAGTCTGATGTATCATAAACCCCAGTGTCTCTGCTGGCTTGTTGAACACAAAACAACTTTGTTCAGCAGTTGATATCTTTAACATCACAATATTAGGGGGAAGAAGTGGTACTTACGAGACCATTTGGTAGGTGGCATAAGTGCAAGCAGGTCCTATGACAACACACCCAAGTGCGTCACTATTCTGCAAAGGATCAGAAAGGATCAGTAGTGGGGACAGTGTAGAGGACTGGCAGAGAGAGGAGGATGGGACAATGAAGAAACCTTTAGGATTTGAGAAGGAGTCAGAGAATTTACCCAGAAAAATCAAGAACAGAGTAGCAAAGGAGCTACAGAAAGGAACAAACCTAGAGTGAAGGAGGGAGGAATTGCAGAAAGCTATGAAATGGCAGATATCAAAATAGTGCCTGTGAGTATGACCTCGGTTAAGAGACAGACAGCAAGTTAGGATTAAAATGTTGCAATTGTTAAAATTTCTCATATGAAATTACATACCCCAGCAGTGCTTGCGTTTGCAGAAGACAGAGGAGTTGGAATTACAAGATCCTGTGTTTCAGAAAAATGGTTATATGCACAGGAAGCTTGTATGGAAAAAAACCTTCCATGACCACCAAATCAGGCCTGACCCGTAACTTTGTGTGTCATGAAGGACTTCTTAACAAAGACTTACGAGCATGTGCTCCTTGGTAGATCTGAGAATTTACACTGGATTGACAAAGCTTCACTCAGAGGTGACAGCTATTAGACGTGAGAAAATCCACCAAACACAGCTTCTTGTAAGGCACCAGTTCTAACTGAAGCTTTTCTCTATATTAGTGTGCACACATAGTTTCTCCCACGTGACTTTTGCGATTTCTAGTGAGAAGTGAGCATTTCATCTTTGCCTTCTGGGCATAGTTCCACACACGTTTCTCTGGTATCACTGCCAGCCTAATAACCTTTTTGTCCACACATTCCCATACCTACACAGCTCTCTCTTTGTATTTGTGTAAAGTGATGGTGAACCAAATCAGGGTCTGAGCCACTTGGAACAGACCTTTTTTGCTCTGCTTGAACTGGTTTATTGGGGTTTGGGCCGGGGGGGTCGTGGAGTGGTGGAGATTGTTTTAGGGTTTTTTTAATGGATTGCTTTGGCTATATGGCCACACAAAGAGCTGTGCAGGTATAAAAAAGAGGACAACTTAAGCATAGGTAAAAGGAGCTTGAAGCTGAAGGCTGCTTTAGCCAGCACTGCCACCAAATGTCTAATGACAGCCTCTGGGAAGCATTCATAGAATCTCTCTCCAGTATTTGCTTGCTTGTCCTCACAAAATTTACAGGAACATCTTCTTTTTGAAAACTTCACTTCCCTGTCAAATTTGTTTGGAGCTGAACAACAGGATCAAAAGTTGATAAGGAAAGACAGAGAGACACGTATGCAGAAAGAAAAAAGTCTTGTCTTCTTAGGAAATCAACTTAAAAAAGGCTGCTACTCACATAAATTTCCTTTATGAGCTCCACACCTTCACAGGTGCTGGTACGACAGCCTTGTGAGACATAGAGTGATGAGGTAAAGGTGTGGAAAGTGGCATTGACTGTAACATTTTCTCCTGTAATGCAAATGTAAAAGTCAACAACATCATGAGTTAATTAATTAATTAATGTCCAGACTAAACCTCCCCTGGTGCAGCTTTGAACCATTCCCACGTATCCTATCACTGGATACCAGGGAGAAGAGCTCAGCACCTCCCTCTCACTTCCCCTCCTCAGGAAGCTGTAGAGAGCAATGAGGTTGCCCCTCATAATGCTGAGGCACATTAATTAAACCACTAATACACAGTATCCCTCTTCTGACACAGGTCTGAGCAGTCTTATGCTAGGATGTCTCCCACCAAAAAGCTGCTAGAAAGTTCACCTATCATTTTAACTCCCACTACTTAGGATGAGACTGTAAAATTTTCTCCAATGTGGACTGCTGACTTCTTCCGATGAGTGTTAGTACATTCAGTACAAAGTACTTTTAGTGCTGGCCAATATTAAAGACTTTTTTAAGGCTCTGTATGAAGTAATTCAGAGACCACTTTCCAATAAAACTGGACAAAATCTTTTAAACTAGATGGCAGAAAGGCAATAGATATAATTTCTTTGGAACCTCTTTTTCCTATTATATATGGGGAGTAACAGTAGATTGGTGATACTAATAGGAGAGGTAAGATAGCAAAATAAAACATCATCTGCAGTGACTCTATATGAGGGAAAAACATATGGACTGCAGATTCTTCACACTTCAAGTCATAATGTGACCAACGTATGGGTTCAAGAAGAAAATTAGTTTCAGAAAGTAGAAGCTAATCCAGCTATAAAAGGAAGCAAGGGCATCCCAGTTATGGTACTAGATCACTGGTCTTTTCTGATCCTGTTCAGCAGTTCCCATGTTCCCAGTCCCAACTGAACATCTCCAGAAAACCATGAAGAGTCTGCCCAAACACCATGAAAGCAAATATGGCTCTGCCCATCTGTAGAGCACTTCTGTTTTTACAGGGGGAGGTCACTATTTCTGTATGATCTACATAAGGTGAACGGACAGGCAAGGAGCCTGACTGAGGAGCAGTTTGCTGAAGGTCAGATGAGCAGAAAGCACGGCATGAAGTGTGACAAGAAACCAAAGCAGCAGAGAAATAACCAAAACCCGTTGCCTTACCTGTTGTCTGCAGTTCATTTTGTACCCTTTTCAAGGCTTCCTTCACAGCTAATTTCAAATTATCAGTAGTAGATGGCAAGTCTGAGTAATTCATGAGCATCACATTGATCACATAATTGTTGTTGCTACACTCATTTGAACCAGCTTGCTGCAGCAGCCAGAGCAAGAAAAACAAAGGCCAAAGGGCCAGACTCAACATGTGTTTCTTCATTATTACTCAGTTTAGATCCATTGTGTGTGCTCTCTCTCTTTTCTTTTTCTCTTCCAACCCTCTTTCTTTCAGATACCTTACTTGGGTTTTGTTCCTGGACAGGACAAGAGAGATATCCACACCACAGATTCAAAGAAAGGCTGTACGATTCTTCTCTCAGGCTCTTCCCTGCTGCCTTCACCTCTGCCCGTCCCTCCTGTGTACTAGGTGGCACTTCTGTTTGTGAAAAACTAACAACAGCAAAATTCAGTAGAGAGGCTAAAGGTTGCTGTGAATGTTTGCTCATGGAAAGGCTCAAGCTATAAACCTGAAGCATTACCCGAAACCTTGCCTGATAAGGGCACTAAGTCTTCATAACAGAGATGAGCTGAGAGAAGGAAGGTGACGGGACAAATGGACTGTAAAGACAACTCTTTAAATGGAAATAAAATACAAGGTCCGTTAAAGCCTAGAGGACAACAGATGGTTTCTTCATGTTTGTATTGCCCTACACATCTCTGGTTACATTGCCACACCATCTCTCCTGACTGGGCTCATAAATCATGGATATATTTTCTTCTGTGATGTTACCAATTTCATTCTTTCAGCTTTCACCATTTAAACACTTTTTGTGTTTTTTCAGTCCTCCAGACCAAAGCTTTTGTTTCTACTTACAGAGTAGACTCAGCACAAAGCTTGTCCACTCATACTCACTCGAGCACTGCACACCAAAGCACCCCACATCTGCCCCAGACGCATTGTTCCTGGGCAGTGTAGGTCTCATTGCTCATTCCCACCTTGTCAGATGGCTCCTCAAATGGAGGCCAAACATATTAATACTTTACGTGATGCAACCTCTTGCATCAGGTAAGGATTACCAAAGCTGAAGGTTACATCTCAGACCTGTGGGACCAAAGCTAAATTTTAAATGGCATTGCTAAAAGGCACACACTAGGGGATACATCAGTATTGTTCCCGGATAGGGCTCCTGGCTTTTCTGAGTATCTTTCCTGAGAATGGTCTCAGGGAAGGTAGGAAGAATGAAGGGAAGACAAAAAAACCCACAAGCCTTATGGATAAGTCTGGGAACAAAGGAGAATTGCAGGATAAAAGGAATCCACAGGCAAAATGAAATAAGTACTGAGTGTGGTTGGTCTGAATTTGGGGTGTTTGTGCACATCTACAGCAGCTTCTGTTTTTCTACTGAAACCTGGACTGAGGCTGTCAGATAATAAATCAATTTACTTTTATTACCTTCCTGAAATAGTTTTAAGACAAACAAGGAAAACAATCAGCAACAGAGTAACTGCTTTTGTTATAAGACAGTGCAAGTAGAACTGAGTATTTTACATTGCCGATCACACCGGGAGTATGTAATGGCACTGAGGTCTCCTTGGTTTTATATCTATTCACGTATTTATTTGGTTTTCATGGTAGTGTAAAAATGTCCTTTAAAAACAAAAGGTAAAATTAACTGTAGCCTTAACACAGCATTTCTTTTTACTCTTTCCTTTGCCCCCTGCCTTCACAGTGTCACAGGGGGTCCCCAGCCAGAACATGTTATAAGTGAGTTGTTGACCTCTCAGCTTTATAACTGCCTGGTGTGTGTAGCCTCTCAGCGTCAGGTCCCATGACAGGAGCACGCCTGGAGCACCGAGTGCCATGGAGCAGGAGGGAATGTGGCAGGAGGCTGCAGCCGGGCTGAAGCAAGCACTCCCTGGAACCTGCTGAACACCACACTTTCCCTTGTACCTCGGGGCTTTGCACATCAGACTCAATTGCCTGGCAAATTGATCAGTAACATCTGCTTCATGGCATAAGAGAGACAAAAAAAGCTGTGGCATCACACTGTAAACCTGAGAATTACTGATACTATAGATGATCATGAGGGTGGAGAGAAGAAAAAGTAAACAAGTCATACATGTGAAGCACAAAATCTGATGTGTCTGCCACAAGCAAAAGGAAAATTCTGTATATTTGTGTTTGTTGCTGCCTGTGCCTGAGAGATCTTTTCCCTGGGGCAGAGAAGAGGTGAGACACCAGTGCCAGTCCATTCATAGTGCCCTGGCTACAGAATGAAGCTAAGCTCCAAAGGACCCCAGCCAACTTCATCTAATTCTTTCATAATGTCCAGTCTAGCAGTCTATAAAACCAAGAGGTTACCAGTGACACAAACCAACCAGATACCCTAAAAAATCTTCCATATCTCTTCAGGGCACTGCCCCTGCTATCTCAGTAACTTTTCTCCAACCATGAACCAGCTCTCATACTTCAAGGATTAGTCAAGGAGGGATACAGTTCAGAAACCTAGAAGTCACATTATGTCAGAGGAAAGGGAAAAAAGCTTTTTGACTCCTACAGGCAACTGCAGCTTTAGTTAGAAATACTGGTTTATGACAGAACTACAAGTAATGGGAGCATCCTGAAGGCAACACAAATGACTCTGCCTTCCCTTGAAAGAATGTGAAGACATGGAGAAGCAGAGCAAGACTCAAACACCAGTAATGTCCTGCCTAAAGTAAGCTCTCCTGACACCCTCAGGATAAGCCACAAAATTGATCCCAAAAACATCTTTGAATCACAACTTCCTGAACTACTTATTCTCTCTTCAAAGAGTCAAGGTTTAATCACCTTCTAAGGAATAAGGTGCTAAGAAACTGCATCTGACATCCCCAGGGCATTTTTTCTAGCTGTGGCTTCTAGGCATCAGCTACTGTTATCATCTTGTCAGAAAGGTAAAAAAGATCCCAGCATTAAGTAACTTCACTACGTGTAATCCAAAAAGTCAGTTCTTAGATGTACATCGGTTTGAGTACCTCATCTTTGTAAACCTAGCACTATTAACAGCTGATGGAGATCTTGCCTTGAATCATTGAATACAAACCCTGTCATTCATCACTTGCTCTGCCTTCAGAAGCACAGGATGATTAAGATTCAGATAGGCAAGCCCTGTATTTATTTGTCTGAAGATAAAATTGAGTCCCTCACCACCAACAATATACCTGTTTTGCTGGTTTTGGCTGGGATACAGTTAATTTTCTTCATAGTAGCTAATGGACTGTGTTTTGGATTTGTGATGGAAACAGTGTTGACAACACAGGGGTGTTTTAGTTATTGCTGAGCAGCACTTACACAGAACCAAGGCCTTTTCTGCCCCTCACCTCACGCCACCAGCGAGCAGGCTGGGGGTGCACAAGAATTTGGGAGGGGACACAGCCAGGACAGCTGGTTTCAACTGACCAAAGGGATGTTCCATACCATATGATGTCATGCCCAGCATATAAAGCTGGGAAAACAAGAAGGAAGATGGGGACATTCAAAGTGATGGCATTTGTCTTCCCCAGTTACCACTACACATGATGGACACCTGCTTTTCTGGAGACGGCTGAACCTGCCTGCCCATGGGAATTGGTGAATTAATTCCTTGTTTTGTTTTGCTTGTGTGCACAGCTTTTGCTTTACTTAATAAATTGTCTTTATCTCAACCCACAAGTTTTCTCACTTTTACTCTTCTGATTGTCTCCTCCATCCCAGTAGGGGGGAGTGAGCAAGCAGCTGTGTGGGGTGTAGTTGCTGTCTGGGGTTAAACCACAACAGTATTTTTTGGTGCCCAACACAGGGCTTGAAGGTTTCAAGATAATGACAGATTTGACTGGAATGTGCTAGATCAAGTTTATAGCTGTTATTGCTGTTTAGCTATTAATTGGCAGGCTCCTGTGCTTGCCATGGGGCTTGCTTGCCTTGTCTAAGGCTTGTTAGTGGATGCTTTTTGCTTTCGCTGCTTGCTGTGCTGCTTATCATCTTACTCTGCTGTACCTGGGAACATTTTGATAACAGCAACAGTGATGCACCGGGGCTGGCAGATGGCCAGGGCATCGCTGCTGTTCCTGTGCTGCTGTACTGGACAGGCTGGAACTCCAGTGTGAACTCAAGTGGACAGGGCTGTGACCTGTGGATGAGTCCACATGGGAGCAGGACACCCCAAAGTGTCTGTAGCCATGGATAAGCCCATGCCAGAGCAGGTATATCTCAGTGGCTGTGGTTATGTCGGTGCCACAGCAGGTATAGCTCTGAAGGTATTGTGGCCCAAGGATATGTCCACGCTGGAGAAGGTACAGCTCGAATCATCTGTGGCTGTGCAAAGTCTATGCTGCAGCAAGTATACTCCTGAAGAGACTGTGGTGCAGAATTAGGGCTCCATTTGGAGGAGCTGCAACCCTAAGGGACTGCAGTCTGTGGATAAGTCCAAGCTGGAGCAGGGGCAAGGCAAAGAGTTCATTGCAATATTAAACCAAATGGTCTGGTCCAAAGGGACCGGGGTGGAGATCGTAATGGAAATAGCTTTAAACTGTTGTAACCCATGATTTGAGTTGCATGTTGTAGGAATTACTCTAGCAGGAACCACCTGAACCAGTGGAGGACAAGCCTTACAAGAAGCAGGGCAAGTGCAGCAGAGACTGAGACTGAGCTGTGTGGTGCTTAGTTGCCAGCTGAAGTTAAGCCACGACACCTGTGCATATATTACATAGCTACAAAACACCGTAATAGGTCTCTGTGGGTGTTCTTATAATCTCTGTTAGATTAGAAATACCAATTCAGATTAACTCACTGAGAACTGTATCACTGGTTTTAGTGAAAGTGGGTTTAGTGTGTGATTCTACAGCACCATTTGTTTGTTCTGCCCTCTGTTTTATTGCATACATGAAAGTATCAGCTGCCCCCAGTCAATCAAACTACTACTGTGGCAGTTGGCACCATTAAGTCCTAGTAGGTCTGAAGACAATGTAAACATATTATCAGCTCATCTTCAGTTTCTCTGGTACCAATGACAACCAGCGTAGCATTTTTCAAGCAACTATTTTGTAAAGAAATATGCATTGTAATACCATTGTGTTATTTTGCAGAATAAAATATTTTGACAGTGTCCTTTAAAATAGACATTTTTTTTCTACATCTTAGCACAATTATTTCTTTTCTCAGTGCCATTTAATTACTATTATTATGATCAACTTCTGAGTTTCACAATTGTATATTATTTTCTATTTTCTCCAGAGCTGGGAACTTTGACAGGACACAAGTGTTAAATTAAAATAAAAAAGATGCTACAAGTCTCCAGCATCGCAGAATTGGGAAATATGAAGAAAGGACATTTAAAAAAGAATCTGAAAAGATATGTAAATAAAAAGAACAGCAGATGCATTAATTAATTAATTATTAATTCTCACTTACTTAAAATATCAATTTCCTTGGTTTCAGTGGCCATGCCTATGCTTTTGAATAAAAGAGGTTGTAAATATTGTTTCTGTAAATTACGGAATTTTTAATGTGAAATTTGCATGAAACGTTATATGCTGTAGTAGTTGATCATATTTAGTCAACAGAGTAAATGTAGAAAAACTTCAAATAATGTTGCTTTCAAGTTCTACTCACTATTACTAAGCCTGATTCCAAATTATTTTGATTTGCAGGGCTTTAACAGCTTTTACCCTGTCTTTAAAAAGATTTAGAAAATCACACTGAAGAAAAGTAAAAAAAGATGTTCCAGCTTCCTTTTTCCCCAGTTTTGTTAGAGGTTGGAATCACAAATGTGATTATAAACAAAAAAGAAAACATTACAGTATTGTAATGTCTGTGCTTAGTTAACATAGTAACTTACAGGTTTAGACTGCATAATATAAAGATGCCTTCTTTAACTTTCAATATTACATAGAAGACCAAGGACATGACATACTTTTTTTCTGTCTTTTAAATTATTTTTACAATATCTCTACTACCCAGACTTAGAAGACAGTAATGTAAATGGTGACAAACATAGCTGTATATTATACATATATAGCAGCTGTATACATATATGTAGTATACATGTATAGCAGCTGCATAGCAGCTATATTGACTTTTCAAAACTGACCTTTTTTTCTCATTTACTACACAAGAACATAAAGAAAGACTTCACAAACATTGTTCTTTGGGGCTGAAACTCCCTACTGATAAACAACAAGCCTGTAAAACAGCATGCAAATATGTGCGTTGTGTTGTGTGATCCTGATGTACAGCATGATCCTGATCCAGTACAGATCCTGATAAAGTAGAAGTCCTCATTATATTGCCATTCTCATGGGTTGTCAAGAGTTTAGGTCTGTTCTTGGATTTCATAACTGCTACCACTTTAGCGGAATTATACTGCAAAGCACTGACTGTTCTCATCAGAAGTTACCAACCTAGTAAGAGGAAATACAGACAATGATAAGAAAAGTTGTAACTGGAATTGCATCATACTCCCAGCAGCTTGGGTGGTGGCCTCATCTATCTATTGATCTATGTTGCCACATACCAGAAGATGACGCTAAATATGTGATGTATCATAAATACCTGACTCAATCAAGGAAGTCTTCTTCCTTTTAACCCTTTCCCAACACATGTCCATGTTGAAATGAATATTATTCATCCACTTGACTTGGATATTACCAAAATAAATAGTAAGAAGTCTTTCCTCTTTTTTTTCCTTCCTTTTGTACTCCTTCTCTAAAGGATCTTGTTTCCAGAGTGAGAGGACATGTTTTCCTTTTCAGCATAACAGTTAGCCTCTGTTCTAGACTCAGCAGGATACAGCTCTGTCGAGTGACAAATGTAAGCTGTCTGTAATGTGCGGACATCTGTTTTTCCTTATGAAGGTAAATGGATTGAGTGTGTGATAATTTATGTCCTCAACATATACTTCCGTTTCCTTAAAGTCTTTTCAGTAAACACGTCTATACTATGGATTGGATGCAGTTATGACATGTTCAAGCTAGTGCATACTTGATCCTGTAAATCCATATGTCAGTGGAATACTGTGCAGATATATCAGCACATGTTCTGGACCAGTATAACTGCATTCTCTGGGGTGTAGCACTTGCAATGATGTGGCTTTCTGGCTTGGGTAAGTTGTGTGGATCCAACTAACCATGCATTACCTTTTCAGTTCTGACACTGACTTGAACTAGGTCAGCAGATTGTCTTGCCTCGCCTCCTTTGGTTCTACATACATAAACTTCCAAAAACTTACCTAAATGTGGTGCTGAAATCCAATAAAAATACAGCTTTTAAATTACTTTTATTACCTTGGCTGAATCTTGATGACAGGTTGGATGCTGGAAGTATAAGGAAAATTCTAAAGGCGCAGTTCCTGCAAGCCCATATAATCACAGACATAAACAACAGTGAAAACTAAACAAAGAGGTTTCCCTACCAAAATAAAGATAAAAATTATGAGTTTTCATTTCACCATTTGGAGGTCTTTCATTGACATTACTGTTGTTAGCTTTCTTGAGCTAGGCACAGAGACCTGACAAGAGCTTTAAATGCGCCCACGATCTGTCACCTCTGCAGGCTGGCCTTTGCTGTCACCTTGCATGTTTCACCTTTCCTCATCATGGGTGGTCTATCCAGGGCAGATTAAGGCTCAGAAGTTACTGACTTTATAAAAAAGAAGCAAATATTATTCGAGTTCCTTGCCTTTAAAGGAATCATCTCCCATTGACCCATCTCAGGGAATTCCTTTGTACTTTAGCAGGGGAGTATTTCATTGCTCTCACTTCATTTATCTTGAGATGTCAGATGCATTTTCAAAGATACAAGAGGCAGAACAGGGTGAACCACGATTACTGAAAACACATGATCTTACCCAGACATTATAGAAATTGAAGCATGTGATTGTTGCAAAGGTCATTTCCTAACCTCTTGCTTTGGTTCTCTGATGATTTTTTTCTCACTTCTTGCTTTTCCTTTCTCCCCCTTTTTTCTTTTCTTCCCCTCCTTCCTCTCCTTTTCTTAGCCTTTCCATTTTCTGATTTTTTATTTAAACACTAATTACCGTCTTTGATGCTTATCTTGGTATTTAGTCACAGGTGCATGCCTTTGCTTTTGCTGCTATCAGTGTAAATCAACTCCCTCTCTCCCAGCAATTCTGTGCGGGGATAAACAATCATTAATCATTTTACAACTCATAGCCTCCAAAGTAATGCCACTGGCTAATATATTCGTGATGGTAATGTCCTGGTTTTGGCTGGGGTGGAATTAACTTTCTTCTTAGTAGCTGGTACAGCGCTGGGGTTTGGCTCTGATGTGTGAACAATGTTGATAACGCACTGAAGTTTTTAGTTGTTGCTGGGTGATGTTTATACTAAGCCGAGGACTTTTCAGTTTATTGGGCCCTGCCAGGGAGAGGGCTGGAGGGGCACAAGAGACAGAGGAGGGACACAGCCCCTCAGCTGGCCTGAACCAGCCAAAGAGATATTCCATACCGTGGGACGTCATGCTTGGTATACAAACTTGGTGGGTTAGCTGGGGCCTGGGGATCATTTCTTGGGGACTGGCTGGGCATTGGTCAGCAGGTGGTGAGCAGTTGTGCTGTGCATCACTTGTTTTCCTTTCTCCCTGTTCCTTTGGGTTTTATCCTTTCCCCCACCTTTTCATTATAACTGTTGTTATTGCTGTTACCTTTTTTATTTTGCTTAAATTATTAAATTGTTCTTATCTCAACCCTCGAGTTTTACATTCCTTTCCAATTCTCCTCCCCACCCCTCTGGGTTGGGGGGAGTGAGCAAGCAGCTGTGTGGTACTTCATTGCTGGATGGGGTTAAACCAGGACAGGTTGTGACAAAGGACTGCAAACATTTCCTGGAATCCCTATCTTTCCCATCTATCACAGGGACAGTTAATTTGCTAAAGTTCAGCTCCAAAGGGTGAGGCAGATTGTAAATGGGTGTAAGAGGAATAGAAAGTGGAAAGAAGGGTATAAATAGTGTAACAGATCCTGGACTTCAGGGATGTTGGTCTCTAAGTTCATCAGCTTTGCAGAGAAAGGCTGACTTATATGCAGATTGTACATGGGATTGTTGAGCTTAAAGAAAAGAAAGTGTCCTCAGTGAAAAACTGGAAATGAAGTGATTTAATGGGAAAGGAAGCAATCCAAGTAAATAAAACCAATCCATTTCAGTGGGAGAGGAAAAAAGAGGTGTGAGAGAGAGGGGCAGGACAGTCCTTTGCAGCAGCTGTGTGGGCTTGGATCAGCATAAACTGATGCTGAAGCCTCATGCTTAGGCTTTCTTTGCCATTGCCTGTTTGCAGGAAGGAGCTTGCTGTCTGTTCCACCTGCACCCAAACTGCAGCAGCACCTCAGTCTGGGATTGTCTCTGCAATAGTAGTTGATGTTTGGGATCCTCATTTGGAAATGGGACACAGCAGTTGTAGAAATAAAAAATTGCTATCAGAACATAGAGCTTTGTTATTTTCTATTAAAATACCCCACACCCTTATGTTGCAAATTTAGTTTCAGCAGAACAGCCATCTGCATTTGCTGTTCCCCACACTCTGCAGATCTGGGTTGAGTTAGTTTTTCAAGAGTTGTCTGCATCTTGCCCATTTCTTCCAGCCTTAATTGCTCAAACCCTGGCCTGTGCAGTCCTCTGAACTGTAACAGGCATCATCTGGAGGAGTGCTAGCTCACTTGTGCCAGAACTGCATCCAGGTGTGTGCGGGGCCATCACATGCCCTGGAGCCTGTCTTGGTGATCTCTTTGCTAGTATGGATGTAGCCATGGAGCCTCCACTCAGAGTGCTGTCCTTTATAAGGTACCTGCCTAGAGTATGTGACCTTTTTTCCCTTCATTATAAGAATTCCCTTTTTTTTTTTTTTTCTTTCAATTCCCTTGCCAGCTT
>JAVJGJ010000057.1:37525281-37567740 GCA_035590215.1 Microhierax caerulescens | reverse complement strand
CCCCCCCCCCCCCCCCCCCCCCCCCCCCCCCCCCCCCCCCCCCCCCCCCCCCCCCCCCCCCCCGGGAATTAGAGAAAACTGGGACCTCATAGAAGCATAGTATTATAGAAAGCTTTTTAGGGTAAAATACAGCTATCGCTTTCAGGATGGTGGGCATGCATGAAATCTACTTTACCATGGCTCCCAGAGCAACACACCCTGCCATCTCAGCACCTGCTGATAGGAGTAATGGAGGGTGGAGCAGAGATGGAGAACCCACAGCCAGGCTCTGTTGTACTCACTGCAGGAATGGGAACTTGATGGTACCATGCAGCTGATAAGCTTATAGCAGTTGTCACATGAAGAATATATGAGAAGATGTCCGCTGCTGAGCCAACCATTGCGGTGAAATTACTTTCCTCAGATGAAGTAATCTCATTGTAATAGTAATGCACACCTCCATCCCAGAGATACCTGCCTCCAAGGTACTACTACACCTCACTGGACACATGCTAGCAATCAGTAACAAAAATATGTATGACTGGAGTAACTCAAGCTCCACCTAAATGTAAAGAAAAAGGACTGGTCCTGGACTGAAGTAAGTCCAAACTGGGGGTAATTGTCTAAACTCTGAATTGCCACACTGATTTAGTGTTTAACTACATGTTAAACACATCTGTGCATGAAATTAGGTCAAGCTGACCCACTCTCTACAAATGAAGACACTTTTAATCAAGGGAGTTAGCCTTAGGAAGGATAAATGACAATGAACAGATGGTGTAAAGAACAGTTATCTAAGAAAGGAGCATTCAAGCGAGGAAGTTCTGGCCACAAAAGAAGACAAACTGATAAGGTGTTGCAAACCCCATACACCAACAGAAAATTAATTGAAAGAAGGACAAAGGTAATTGTGGTAGTGGGAAACAGTGAGCTCCGACTCAAATAGCACCCCCAAAAGAGAGCAAGCCCAAACCCCTACTTGTAGGGCATGAATAGTTAGTGAAAAACTTCAGTAGTGCTATCTAAGGATGTGCACTGGTTTACATTAGAAGCGAGAAACTTGTAACCTATCCTGTGTATGATAAATGAATATGCAATGTCCTATGAAGCATGAAAAGTGGACAAATGAGAGAAGTTAGGGAAGACTCCATCATAATTTCTGTGACCAGTCAATGGGCTGAACCTGTCTTCTCCCCCATAGGGACGCCTATTGGATAAGAACTTTATGTTTAATTCATTCTAGCTGTTGTTGTGTTGTCCTAAGCTTGTTTTGCGGTCGGTGTATTATCATCAGCAATCTTCAAACCTTATTCTGTCACAAACTTGTATTTTGTATAATAAAAATCTTCAGTTTAAGTTCATTTTGTGTAAGTCACCAGAGAATTGACTAGTTGTTGTAAAGGATTTGACCCGGTGATGTTGTCAGCCAGGGTCCCTGAATAGATTTGTCTATTCACCCTCCAACAGAGTGGGCTGTCAAAGCGCAGTTACCGAACAGGCTGGTCAGATGCCAGGGTCTCATCTTTCTTGGGTAAATGACTGGCTGATCAAATATAAAAGGTTCAAGGAACACCCCCTTCTTAATGTGACCCCTGCTGAAATATGTTTTTTCTGTTGGATAATAGAAAATCCTAGACAACTGATAAGAGGACTGATACCTGTATTACATGAGTTAGTCTATGTATACAATCTTGACAACATTTAAAAAACTCACTTAAAATCAAATCTCAGAAAAAGCAAATAATTTCAGAATTATTTATGGAAAATAAATTTTCTCTTGACAGAAATAATACCTTACTTAACATAGAAGAGCTATAAAAGGAGGGCAAATCACTGTTACACATGCTTTATCGCTTTGACCAACTAACTAAAAATTAATTTCTTGCAGAGAAATCTTGTGAGAGAGTGGATTATTTGCCTGCCTTCCTTATGACCTGTGGAATGAAAGCACATTGATAAGGAAGGGACATGGTGCTGTTGTGCACCTGTAGTTCCTGATTGCAGAGTAACTTCTCAGGGACAACTGCAAGTCAGGTGTATCATTCCTGGGTGAAGCCATCATGAAGTGATTGGGAGACGGTGAACATGGAACCCATGCTCTGAAGCAGCAGCACACAGTTCTTTACTGCTGGACTGTGTTACAGATGGTTGCAGCATGACGGGATATGTTTTATACATACAAAAAAAGCCTCATTTCTGATAGAGTGCAAAAAATTTTTCTTCTCAAGGGAAGAAAAATGGTAGAAATACAAATACCCCATTGGCCCTGTCCATGGACATGTCTTTTTTGGCTAGTTGAGTTGCCAGCAGTAGTCTAATGTATTGGTTCTCTGCACTGGAATTGCTAATGGTGCAATTCAGGCAATATAAAAATGAAAGTTTGGGCAATTCCACTGCATGATGTTGCTCTGTATCTAGGAGAGATCTGTTTCATTTGCAGAAAACTGCATTGTCAGAGCCACTGCGTGAAACAAGCTGTGCTTGAAAATGATCCAGAGCTGGCCAGAGAGATCAGCTGCTGTATGCAGTTAAATGTATACAACCCACATACCTAACATTTTATATTATGCTCTCCATCTTTATAACCATAGAGATACAGATTGAGTGGCAATGTTTACCAGAGAAGTATGAACACCTGTGGGATTCCCTCCCCGCAGGGCTGTCAGGGGAGAGTGACCAACCCACCGAGCCCAAGGGCAGCAGCTCTGGTCAGCTGAAGCCGCTCTGGATCACCTCACCGAGCAAGGCAGGCTGCTGGCTACAAGCATACGAGACTCATCATGGCATGCCAGGGAAAGCATTTTGGGATCGCACAAGTCTTATTAGGGGATGTTTAGGCAAAGGACCAAAGGTGGGGAAAGGATGAGATCACGGGGGCTTGGGGAGGGCCCAGGCCGGGACACAGGACCGGGTGAGAGGGGCTGGTGACCTGCAAACAGGTTGCTCGCCAGTCATTTCTCTGGCCGTGCCCTGCACCTCATCAGCGCAGTGTCCCTTGTCGTCATGTGAAACCCCATGTCTAACTGTTTTCCTGGGTGAGGGGACTCTGTCCTGCACGTGCCTCTGCGTGCAGGTTTAGTTGCCAGCACCCAGAGTTAGACCACAAGCCACTGGGGCCTGCGTCGCTCCGGAGGCCGCAGCCCGCTGCAGAGGAGCGGAACGTAGGGGGCGGCGCCAGTCGCCAGCCGGCGCCTCTTGGCCGCCGCGCTCGGGTCGGCGCTGCTGCCTTCCGCCGCCCCGCGGTTACCCTGGCAACGGCGCCGTCGGCCGAGCGAGGAGCCCGGGCCCGGCGGCAGGATGGTGAGAGGCGGCGCGGCGGGGGGCGCGGGGCGGGGGGCGCGGGGCGGGGGAGGCCCCGCCGAGGCCCGGCTCTGACCCGGTTCCGCTCTGCTTTCTGCCCAGATGCTCTCGCGGGCCAAGCCGGCGGTGGGGGGTACCCCGCCGTCGGGGGACAAGCGGCGGAAGAAAGGGAAGAAGGTGCCGCAGCTGGAAGAGCTCCTGGCCCTGAGGGACTTCACCGGCGCGATCGCCCTGCTGGAGGTAACGGCCGCGGCGGGGCGGAGACCCCGGCTCCCGTCGGGAGAGCGGTGCCGTCGCTGCCACGCCTGCGCTCGGCAGGGCGGCGGGGCGAGGGGAGCCCTCCACCCGCCCCGTGTCCCCCTCGCCTCCCGCCGGGCCCGTTAGGCCCAGCGTGGCCGCTTTTCCCTCGCTTCGCAGAGCGGGGTTTGGGACGGGAGGGTTGCCTGTGCTTCCCTCAGAAATGCGAGGGCAGCTCCGCCTCAGTTGCGAGGCGACACAGCTGTCAAACCATCGGTGATGGAAGATGGCCTAGTATTACCTTGATTATCTGTGGGGTTTTATAAATTGCGTGACAGCTGACAAAATTCTTACGTTCTTCTCTGTAAAGTTTAAACGGCACGTGGGTGAGCAGGAGGAGGATGCTGACCTTTGGATTGGATACTCTGCCTTTCATTTGGGTGACTACAAGAGAGCACTGGAGGTAAGGTGGGGAAATCCTGCTCCCTGAGGTTGGAAATCAAGATGTGATAAAGTGATGACAACAGAAGGAAGATAACAGGAGGAGATTCTGTAACACGGCATGGTTCTGCCAGCCAGCTAAGGTACAAATGTACAGTAATAAGGCAGATGCTGTGGAAAGCAGTTTGGATTGGAGAGGAAAAAAGAAAAGGTATTTGTCTACAAAAACAGACCTTTTTTAATGTTACCTGCTGTCTGATTTAATACTAGGCTCAGTAGCCTAATTTGCTCTTTTATATATCGTAGTTCATATCCTAAATTTTTTATTTCCTTCGTGCAGCTAGCTTTCCACAGTTTTGTTTTTCAGGTTTAGTTATGTCTTTGTTTTCATTGTGTAGTTTATCTGTAATATGCATGCTTTTAAAATTCTTTCTTTAGAGGTTGACGCCCCTGGCCATTTAATGTACTTTCTTGTTCCTCTTTATGTTTGCTTGTATTAAGTAATTCAATGAAATGAAACATTCTTATTCTCCAAAAGCTTTAAGTCACTAAAAGACATGTTGATTATTCAAATATGCATACATTTTTAATATTTGCACCATATGGTGCTGTTGTGTCTCTTTCAGTGCATGGGTCGATATGCAATTCCTTCTTTTGTGTCCGTTTGTCTCCAGTGAAACTCGGTTGCCGCTGCCCCTGGGATCACTTTATCTAGTCAGTTGTGCTAGCCTATTTCTCTGTAGAAGTCTTAAGAAGTTTTTGTTGTTTGCTTTGCTCTGTACCTCCAAGGGCTGAAATCAGTGGAATCACACCAGAAAAGGAAGTGTTGTGGAGTGGTGATGGTGATACCCACAAGGCTGCATATAAGCTAGTGAAGATTTGAAAACAACTCAGTCTGCCTGAATACTGTTTGCCTCATTGCTGTATTTCTACAGATGTGGATTGCTGGGTCCTTACAATGCTATATTATACCATTTAAGGCTTACTGGGTTTGGTCAATGTCAGCTGGGCATGATCTCCATCATGATTCACTGTGAAGTGTAACTGTGAAGTATAGCTGGTTTTGTAGTCTCTTAACTTGCTTTCCCTGGAAGAAATATTAAAAACAGATAAAAAATTAAAGTATTAACAGAAGAAAATAACTACAGAGAAATAGATTATAGAACAATTATATTTTCTCTCTTAGATACATTAGGTGTTTAACTATAGTAATACATGGTCATGTGCACAAGATTCATGTGAGGTGGAAACAGAATTTCAAAGGCTTCCGAATAAGTTCAAAAGGCATTTTCTGCCTTAAAAAATTGAAGAGGAAACCCGTTGCAGATGTTAGAAATGCTCAGTGAATCAAATTGACAATATATATGATATAGACTGTAGAATAGTAGTAACTTAATATTCATGTTTAGAGTTGTGGAATTTAAAGATTATGAATGTAACAATCAGTAAATGAAATTAATTTATATCTAAATGTTAGATGTTAATAGGGAGTTAAAGTTTGTATACAAATGAAAAATAGCTTGCAATTTCTTTGAAATAAATTCTACTTGGAACACCCAATAGGTGTTTTTATAGCCAGAGTAGATTTTAACTGTTTCCTTCAACAAAAAAATAACAGCATTATTTATTTATTAGCGTTTAGGTTTTGTACGTGGTTTGGATTCACCACTGGGTGATGCTGTTGATCCAGGCTTTTAAAAGCTGCAGCATAGTCATCTTTTTCCGGTTTTCTGCTGGAGTAGGGACAATAAAAGGTTTGCATGCATGGTTTGTGGTTGATACGTATTTGTGTGTGTTTAAAGTGAGAGATCACAGGCCCTATCTTTGCAAATTCAAATGATCTTTTGCACAGTGATGAGTCCTGATAACTTTATCATTTTGTGGTGGCATGTAGGAAATAAGCCTGTGCATATCAACCTAGTTTCTTCTGGGACAGAACACTGTAGCTATAATTCCCAAGCCTGTAGTAATCAAGGGGAAGAGTGCTGACTGTGGAGGCTGAATTGCCTTCCAGTTGTCAGCTTCAAGATTCAAGTGTAATACTGTATCTTCTCTGCTATGTTACAGAGGTGTTGTTGCTGTATTTTCAAGGACAAATTCCTTGATTATCTGTAACCTCTAGATCTTGGAGCACTCTCTGGGGAGTGCCAGGAGCACTATCAGTAAAATACTATGAATAGAAGATTCTGTAGAATTCTCCAGAGTGACATTACATGCAATCAAAATGATTCACGCTCCTAAGTGCCTGCAAGCGACAACACGTAGTCTGTGTCACCATATTCCCAGTTAATGGTTTGTATTCCATACACTTGATGAGGGTCTTCAGAAATTATGCTGCTCAATAATCCTTTTATTTATAATTATACTTTCCTAGTGAGCCAGGTGTGCTGTTTGCAATGGCAACTTTTGGAGAGACTTGGGAACTGAGGTGAGGTAGCCATCATCCACTACTGGAAGAAGCAGGGAAAAAATGAAAAACAGACCTCCAGCTCCAAGAATATCTTAAAGGAGAATGACAGCAAAATGTCTGACATTCACATGAAAGAATTTGTATTTTCTTATCATAGGCACACCAACAGTCAGGTATACTCTAGGTAGAGTGCTAACCTCAGCTTCACTAGGGTCACACTTTTCCCTTCTCAGTAGATAGATGCCTTTCTCAAAGGTTATGCCCCTGACACTGGTCTGGTGGGATCACCTCTACTGCCGTAAACCAATTTACAAATGGTACTGCACTAGATTTGATTCTTCCAGCAGTTGTGGTAGCAGTCCCTCCCTGGAGACTGTCTAGCATCCTTCATTGACAAATTGATTTTTACTAACACTAGCCACTGAGTGGCTAGTGTCTTCTGGGTATCATATGGCAACCAGAACTCCCATAGTGGGTGGCAGCATCTAATTAGTTTTCTGGAGTCTTCCATACCTGCTACCCCTAATGGGGAAAAAAAACACTTGCCTTCCTGCCATGACTTGTTCATAGCACTAATCTTAAACCCTTACTGAAGAATTTCCCAGTGTCACCCAAGGACCAGAATCAGAGCATCAGTCTAATAATTCTGTTTCTGAGCTGCCTGATCTTATAAACTGAAGCAGCTGGGGCCTAAGAAAGGGAGGGTTATAAGACATGTTTGAGGTATGGAAAATTTAAGAGAAGTATTGGCAAGAGCAGGTGTGCTGCCAGGCTGGGTTCAAGAACAGGTTTTACATTGGCATTCAGCACCCTCTGAATGAGCTTAAGCATACAGGATGGTGGCATGGTGCAGCTTGCCAGACATGGTAGTGCCAGTTTGGCCCATCAGCTGCACACCTGAGAGCAAAGCATGATCCCCATGCCAGAGCCCTCAATGCATTGTTTCTCTCAAGGTCTCACAAATGATAGCCAGAAATTCTGACAGGCTCTCCTATCTGCACCTACCTCCTAGTAGAGAATCAGGAGCCATTCAGCCTCTTCACTGGACAGGACCTTCTGGCTACCCTGACTTTGGTTAGGATAATTTCAGTCAGATTGTAAATCATGAAAGGAACAGGGCTGTACTAGGGTAATGGTTCATCCATGAGCAGTATCTGGTCTTGCTTAAGTATTTTGCTAGAAGTATGAAAATACAGGTACGCTCAAGTTCCTGACAGCTGAAGCTAGAAAGTAAAAGATGGATTTTTTACTTCAGCCAGTTCTGTAGGCTTCTATGTCATGACTTTAGCCAGGTTACAATGAGTATCTCCACTCTGAGCACCTCCTTTGAGTACCTGTGGGGCAACCCTGTAGACTGGCTTGTTCATCAGCTCTTCAGGATCTGTGTTTATGGGTTTGGAGAATCCAGACAAGTCATAAGGGTATTGAGGAGAATACTGCTAGCCTCAGTGTTGTCATTAGGTGTCCTTAGCTGTAGGCAATCAACCTGGTAGTCTGCTTTTGAGTAAAAGTGCGTGTGTCTTGTGAGAGGGGCACAAGGTACAGGAAGGTGAAATAGCAAGAAGTTGTTTGCTCCTGGTTGGCAAAAATATGCCACAGGTTGAGTGTTGGGAACGCTTTTGGAGTTTTTAGTTTGTTTGGTTTTGTTGTTTTTTGGGGAAGGAGGAGGGAAAACACTTGTGAAGTAGTCTTTGTGAGACTGATGTTGAATGCATTTTAGTGAGGAAAGGGGCAACAACACATAGTCTGGGCTCATGGCCCAGAACTACAGAGTAAGGAGTACTGGTAGTCCTCATTTTTATTTACTGTCTTTCCAAAGATTAGCATTGGTACTGCTAGAGCAGTCTTTATTTATTGTTTGCTTTGAATGGCAAAGCCAGAACATGACTTGTGTTTATGCGCTTTGTCTTTTCTAATTAATCTGCCTGAAGCCATAGCTGAAAGAGACCTTTGGGTGCATTTAATCTGAACGGATTTTGAAAGATTCCAGATGGTCCCAATAAACAGCAGCAGCCTGTCTCTCAGAGGTCCGTGACAGGCCTATGTCAAGATTTAACTGGCCTCAGTAGGAAAGGTTGGCCTCTATGTAAATGTTTTATTTATTTATTTTAAATCTTCTTGAAAGACAATGAATCCCTGAAGTATTAAGACTGAGCTGACTTTTAAGGGCATACCTTACCAATATCTTCTCTGTTTGGGACTGTAGTTCACTTTCATTTGGCAAGAGAAAAAGAATAAATCATTATGCTTGCAAACTATAACCTTTTGTTGTCAGCATGTTTCTGTTCTTGGGATTCACTATCCTTTGGGCATGGCTTATGTTATCTAGTGCTGTATATACATCTGTGCCTTTTCCCCGGAGATAAGAAGTCTTACACCCACAGTGGCACAATCTGGTAAACTCTCACTAGGCAAAGGGAAATTCCAATTCGTATGTTTGGAGGAAGAATACAGAGTCAGCAAGGGGTTGTGTTGCTGGGAGCAATGAGAGGCTTATGGTGATTGGGAGTGTGTGGATGGCATTCTTTTAGCCATCTTTCAGGTCTTGTTAGAACCTTGCATGACCCTGCCTGCTTTGCTTTATGCTGCCTGTTGGACATGACTGGATGGAGACCAGGAACAGCAGCAGGAGGCACTTCTGCTGGGAAGGTCCTTTGTAATAATCATCAGAAACCTGACAGAGGGGAAAAAAATGGCATGGAGAGGTTTCCCTGCCTCTGTTTTCATTTCTGTTGTTACACAGAGGAGGCATCTTTATATTCAGGAATATCACTGGTAGCTGCAAAGTTTTTTCATTAAAAAGAAGTGGATAAAAGGATTGAACTGTTAAGTTTTTACCATTTCACAAATAACAAGAAATTAAGCAGTTTATGTGGCCGTATTAAAGCATATGTAATGAATGCGAATGTGTAAGAAATATCAGAATATGTTATCTAGTGGTTTTCTATAGCTGTTGGCTGTAAATCTTAAATGGGAAATCAGATGAAGTTAGGCATAATTTAGTAATATTTACTGTAATTATGTCTTTGTCTATTGGGAAATCTTGAATTTGCCCAATACTGACTTGTAGGCTTGTGTTTTAATGTAGCAGTATCCAAACAATTTTGATCACGCACCTCTATCACTAAAAAATTTTCAGGCACATACACCCAGTATACATACAAACATATATATTTATAAATTATATACATGTACTACTGTAGTAATATATTATGTAATTATAAAACATACACAAAACTAGAAATTAAAAAAGGATGAGATAAAGATGGAACAGATGCTATTTTTAAAGTACTTATTTTGGTTATTAATGTTGCAAAAAAATATTTTTCCTTCATCTGATGGTATTGTTTTGCTTAAGTACTAGCACACCTGACTTTGAAGACCACTGTTTTAATCTGTAAAAAGACACTACCTATGAGTTTATAAAAGTATGTTTAACACTTGCTCCAGTAAGTATTCACAAAGATTTCCCTGGTGTTCATGGCTCCCAGGCTTTGAGTAGAGGACTTACAAAAACATCAGAGGAGACTGAGGAAAAGCTGGTTGTGTTGATGCCTTTATAACTTTAATATATGAAATGATTTTTTAAAATATATATAATTTTAATATAAATATAACTTCACTATTGACAGAATTCATGCTCTTACAGTGAAGATTTATAGCACTGCTTGTCCCTGTTGTCTGTTCTATCGCTGTAAACAAGAAAGAGCTAGGAACATATCAGATTAAAATGTAATAGTTTCATTGTGAGAAGTGCAATGAATGTGAGGATAAGTAAATTGATCTCAATAATTTAATGATATGTTGTAAAATAGTGGGAGAAAGAATGACATTTCTTTCAATGAAAGAAATACAATTCTGTGCTATTACACATTTTTAAAAAATCAACTTTCTCTTCTGTTGCAGGAATATGAGGCCTTAACCAAACAACCAACTTGCAATCCAGATGTTTGGGTGAACCTTGCCTGTACATACTTCTTTCTGGGGATGTATACACAAGCTGAACAAGCAGCCTTGAAAGGTGAGATATAAGTCTCTGATGGAAAGGAGTACTTGTTGACTTAAACACTTAAGGTGATTTCCAGAGAAAGTATTCAATGCTGCTTTTTCCCCACCCCCCCCATAAGAATAAAGGATACTTTTGAGCAAAGTTTTTTACTTTGGGGGTTTTGTTTGGTTTCTTTTTTTCTTCTTTTTTTTTTTTTCATTTAACATGAGAGTAGTTATGTAGTTTGTTTCCTAAAAATACCTTGGGCAGGTGGAGCAGCTGGCACTGAAAGTGAAAGAAGCATCTGGAAAATAATTTCGGTTATTAATTTCTAAAAGCAAAACCCACTATACGTTGACCAACAACAAAAAGTTACTTTTCGATTGATTCCATATCTCTGAGCCAGTGCAGATAAAGCTAATCAGACTATTGAAATTATCAAAAAATAAACATCTGAGAGAGTTCAGTATTCTTTCTGATCTGGACAAGAACTCTGTTTATGTAGTTTGAGTGACTTATTAGGCCTCTTGTTGCCTCCTAACTCAGATATTAAGTATCTGGTTCTTTCAGGCGTGGAGTTCACTACAGTCACATTGTTACATTCTACTTTAACCTGAACTTGCATTTAAAGAAAAGGAATAGAGATAAGATTCCAAGGCAATTTTTACTGCCTAAAAATGTTTCCACAGTTTAATTTTGTTATCTATCACTTTATATTTATCTTAGTGATTTATATTTTTTCCCATAACCATAGCATCTCACTGCTTTCTAAGTAGAATT
This sequence comes from Microhierax caerulescens, assembly GCA_035590215.1. Taxonomy (NCBI): domain Eukaryota; kingdom Metazoa; phylum Chordata; class Aves; order Falconiformes; family Falconidae; genus Microhierax; species Microhierax caerulescens. Next base: position 37,556,605 of record JAVJGJ010000057.1, on the reverse strand, counting down.
AATAGTGGTGATGTTCTCAGTCAACTTCTGACTCTTGCCTTTTTAGGATAAAACTCTTACTGAAGTGTGGGTTTTCTCTTTTCATTCTTTCTTTAGTCTCTTAGTCTTGGCCTGAAAATAGGATGGGGAGAAAACAACTGTATTTTCTGCTACTGTGGAGGAGTGCCCTCCAAAAAGGACAGTTCTGTAGCAGTTTTTTAGAAATGATTAGATTCCTGTATCCCTTTAAAATCATCTGAGAAGTCATGCTGAGCTTGAATCTCAAAACTGGGAATGTTTTGTTTCCAACTGTAAAAAAAAATCATGTGGAGCTTTGTGATCTGTATTGTCCAAAAAGTGTGTAAATTTCTAATATTTACAGATAATAATTAATCTCTTAATATACCACAAATTTGATCTTTGGTGATTACAGTCCAGGACTTGAACTGGAATCTAAAAATAATTGGGCAATAGAGCTTGAGGTGTCAGTGTGACCCAAACCATGGGAGAAGCAAGCAGTTGCATCCTGTACCAGTTGGAGTCATTGTCATCAGCTTCATATCATGTGAATTTCAGTAATCCATTCTAGAGATGACAGATACACAGCTGGGTGTGCACCTTCATTACTTTATTAACTGTGAGCTGGAAGTGAGGGACGGTTAATTTTTTTGTGCTACCTCAGAATTGTTTGTAGTAGCATGGTGAGTGGCAGGGTAGGGGGTGCAGTTAGTGGTACTCAGGTGCTGGAGGCAAGGGCAGGAATGTTGAGAAAGGAGTGCAAAATGTAAGGAATGTAGCAGAGGGTGTATTTTGCCTGAATTCTTGCATACTGCTTGCTGTTTGTTGCTGCAGTTATGCTGAGCCCCTGAAAGTAGCATAGTGCTGAAACAAGTGAGGAAGAAATAATTTTTCAGCTATAATTCTAAATTTCTACAGTGATAGAGTCTGTATGTGAAAGGGAACACAAATGTCAGCTATCTTTCTGGAACAGGTTTTCTACACTAACATGTAAATATCTAGAAACCAAATAGAAGTTCCTTCTTGCAATGTACTGTTGCTGTTGCTTAAGAAAATTATTAATAACTGAGGAAAAATATGCAAGATACTTAAAAATTAGGAAATTAGCATTAAAAGCCATGATGTAATTACTACATTTCATACAGATATATAGTCTGCAGTCTCCGGTGGAGCAAGGTTTTACATTTATTTTATAATAGATGTGAAGTGTTCTCTTAGCTGCTTGTTACTTAATTAAAACTTCAAGGTACACTCTCTCAGGAAAGAATAAATCTGTGTATCAGAAGTCATATAAACCAGAATTACTGCAAATATAACCTAAGTAGTAGAGCAACATGGCAATAAAGAAAAATCCTTCTTTGAAGGTTTTTCATTACAGTTGTACTTTACCTCCTCTGGGCTTTCTTCCAAATTCCTTTCAGATATTTTTGGCTTCTCCTTTTTCCCTGCTGTGCCCTTACATGACAGTTGCTAATGTTCTGGATCTGAGGTGAAGGTAGAGTTAAAGTCAGCTACTGTTATTTCATAGTCATCCCATAGTGAAGCTGCCAAGTGATACTTTGTTTTGTTTACTCCTTTTGCATCTGTGCTCTCATATACTGCCTGAAGGTGTTTTCCATAGTCTTGGGAGAATGAGACTGAAAGTCTTCATCTTGGTTTAATAAATAATAATAATAAATTACTATTTTTAAATTATTAAACCAAATAATCCTAAGTTGCATTCCCAGTTCCTGTGCCTTGCAAAGCACAAGGACCAAAAACTCAGCCTGGCACACTTGCATGGTAATCCTGGCAACCAGTTTCTAGGGCTCTTGGAAGCCATGGGCTAGCACTGCATTAAGAAAAACAGAAGATTTTACAGCATTCTTTTAAACCACAAAGTGTGCACATAAATGGATTGCAGTTAAATCTGTTATGAAAAACAGTCTTTTTAGGATAAATAGAATTTTACAATTTAAGATTCATCCACAGACAGCATTGTGTTGCTGAACCACTCATTAAAGTTCTTTTCCCCCCCCCTTCTTCTTCCTTCCTTCTAACTTCCTTCCCATTCTCCCTCCCTTTTGATGGGCAAAGCTTTGTAATTACTTCACTTCTTCACAACTCTGTGTGTCAGATCTGAATGTGATTTAATTGAACAGACATACTTCTCATTTCACAGCTTATACTGGAAGAAGCAATATTATACAAAAGCAGAACAGAGATGGGTTAATAAGAGCAATGACATTTTTCAAACCATTTTTGTTTATATATGTCCTAATGCTTACAAGGTGTCAGATGGTTGTCACTGCTGAAAATGTGCAGCTATAAGTGGGCATGGAAAAGTTGCTGGGTTTTCTTTTTCTTTAGACTGAATGTTCACCTACATGCAAAATGATCTGCTTTTTCCATGTACTATGTTTCTTGAGAACAGTAGTTCATTTTCATTGCATTTTAGCTGTGGTTTTGAAGCAGCGGAGTTTGATATATGGAATTTTCAACGTGTGGAAGTGCAAATATCAATTTAAACATATTTAAACTTTAAAACCTTACTTGCTTGGTTTTCTTTTTGAAGTATAATGGAAGCTACAGAACAGGAATAATTGATAGGCTTTTGCTTTGATAATCTTTAAGTTACTGTGCTTAGGCATGACTGAAATGAAATGTGTGTATATATGGTAAGTAACTGAACATAGCTGAACTGGCTTTTAAGTGTGTTAGACATGGAAAATTTCAATGAATGCCCTCTGTAAATTTCATTCAAGAAAATTCTGAACAGTTGAGCTATTCAAGTGTGTGTAAGTGCAAACCTCACTATTGGACCATGGTTTTTCCGAGCGCTTTCCCAATACCCTTGCATCTTCCGTCCACCAGTGAGACTATGGTTCTGAAGCACAGAGGGCTTCATTCAGCTACTGTATTCAGGTGGGCAGGGTGTTGTTTCTCAGGAACAGAAGATTAAGTTTTTCCTCTGCTCATATTTTCTGTGCTGTCAGGCTGGAGTCTTCTCAGCCCTGTTCCATTCCTACCAGCACCTGCTATGTGTGTTTCAGACGTGCTTTACATCTGTTAATGTGTGAAGTGCTGCCATAGCATATGCATTATGCCTGCTGGATGGGTCTTCTTAATGTTGGATGCGTGACCAGCACTGCCTTGCACTCTTACAAGAGGGCAAAAATGCCCAATTTTCCATGACTGTTTCATTATCTTACTGCCTGTGGCAGCAATATGAAACCCACTAAGACTCTGAGCTGCCATTTCTAGTGAGCTTAACTTTTTGTTTAACAATTAGTGAAGATAATTCTTCACTCTTATTGGAGCTGTTTATTATATCTTAACAAATACTTCAATAAGTACCTGCTCAGTGTCAGCACATAAAAATATAGAGAACACTTTTAAGATCAGTGTCAAACTATGACTTTAGTGCCTGGACCATCAGCAACTGATCATGACAAAAATTCTAGCATAGGAAGATCAGTGTGTTTCCTAGCTGGGGGAGATACATCCTATCCAGCTACCTCAGCGATGTCTTCAGCACAAGGTCAATACTAGAGCAGGGTGCAGTTTGATGCCGTGCAGCGTTGTGATCATGTTTGTTATGATCACTAGATTGCTTAGTACTGATTTTAAAAAACAATAAAAATAAAATATGTACAGTCATCTTCTTGAAAAAGTAGCACAGGGTAAGATTGTGCTTCCCTGTGGCACTAATAGGTCTGTGACAATGAAATTCAGTAGCAGCAGAGAGTAATAAAGGTACAAGCCTAATGTCCCTTAAAGTCATTATCTCTGATAAGACAGTTGTATCACTTCCTGCTCCAGTGATTGACAACAGTTTTATCCGATATTCATAACTAGATTCTTTCTGGAAACTAATCTGACCTTGTTCATGTTTCCTTGTCTTCTTGAAAAAATGCATTTGGCACTGGGAGAAAAGAAACTGCTGATAATATCGACAGGACTACATTTTTTTGGTTTTTGACACTCTCCTGCTCTGGCTAACATTAAGTAAAAGTGTCTTATTTTAAAGAATAACAAAGAGATAGTATCATATAATATCTTATGAAGCAGGACATTTTTTCTCCCTCCATATATCCAGGCACACCACCAGAACTCAGGTTTCATCTTTTGCCTGTAAATTAGATGTAAAATAATGTGGACTAACCCTCCAGCTTTTGCCAAGAAGTAAATAATAATTTTGATGTCAGATCAGATGCCAGGTTTGCAAAGGCAGCAGTGCAGTCATTGGTTGACCAGTGAAACAAGAATTCCTCAGTTTAGGTTCTTGAAGGGAGTATTGCTTGCAAGTCACAATTTGCACAGTGAAATTAATGCTGAAAACCACTAAAAAAAAAAAAAGGAACATTGGTGTCTTTACCCATAGTGCTGTGATTATACAGTATATTATTTTCAGTGTAAACCCCACAGTCTGTCCTGCTTGTATTTTTGGAGTCTTTGATGACCAAATGTTTTGAATTGTGAAGGGTGATTGTGGTTGGTTTAAGTTTTGCAGAAAAGCACATGTGGTGTCCGTGTGCAACCCTTCTAAACTTTGACATTAAAGCGTATCAGTTAATGCTGGGGCACATGTGGAGTTACCACAGTATCATTGCTGACATTTGGAAGAACATGCATTTAAATTAAGGGACTCTAACTTCCTAATTCAATGGATTAAATTGTTTCTAGAATGCACTGTCATGTCAGTTGTACAATTACTGCTTATACAATATACAGACTGTAGATCAGAAAAAAACTTTCTGTTCTTTAATAATTAGGCTAATGAGAATTCCCGCATATATCCTAGATTGAAGACCATTTAGCTTAACAACTTGATGCTCTGTAAGTAATACCTTGAAAGGTTGTTGGGTTTGTGAGAACATTGTCATACTGCCTTTGCCTTTTGGGACTTCTGTATTCTAGCAGTTCTTTAAAGATACAGTTCACTGTCCTCTTTTTTTCTAGGAACATTGTTAAATAACACAGCTTGGGAAGGAGGAAAAGGGAGAAATAATTGCTGTGTCTATCAGAAGTAGGTGGGCAGCCTTATACTGCCAATATCATGAGAATGGCCTGGGTTTTGGCATTGTCCACTGTGTTACAAAGTTTTCTTACTATGTGGAGAAAGAGTAAGTCTGGAAATCTCTCCCTAAATTGCTTTTAGAAAAATAAAATCTAACTTACTACTAGAAAATTCCATCTTGGAAGGAGGGAGGGAAGAGGTTTTGGTGGTTTGAGCCCTTTTTCATGGTTTAGGATGTCAGAAGAATTACAGCTTTGTGTTACAGGCCATTGCTTTGCTAACTCTGCACTTTTGTGGCCTCAAACACAGTAAGTAATTCTGCTTTCTGTAAAGATTCCATGTACATCCTTTCTGTGGAACACAGGTTGCCAGCTGGTTGGTCTGAGCAAGAATGAGCGTGCTCATTAACTGAGTAAGCTAAAGAAAATACAGGAAACAAGGAAAGGCTTTTTGGAAGATTGCTTGCAAAAGAACTTAATAGCTCTGTTGGACAAGGACCTTTGTCGCTGTCAGTGAAGCACAAGGCTCTCTCTAGAGACTTAAAGCTCTACAGTTAACAATTTGTATCATATGGAATGAGTTAAATGGAATTTCTAATCCTGCTAGAGCAAGAAATTTCATGAACTTTGTGGCTCTAGAAAGGAGGTGTCTCCTTTATATTTCTTGCCATATCTTAGTTTGAATCTTATCTGCTCTGACTGCAGTATTCTTTCATGTGCCTTTTGTTCCTAAGGACAGAAGAAATATTGGAACTAAGTATAATATAATGTGCATACGTAACAGCAATGGGTTTATGCAGTGCACTAGAAGTGGAAGGTTCCTAGAATTATGAATCACAACTGACTCCAAATGTGACACGTTGTAGAATGAGCCTTGATTGTGAGTTTATCTGTTGTTGCTTTTTATTTTGTAAAAAATGGTATACTGTATGTTGCAAAAAAACCAGGGAATTATCCAGAAGGCCCTGCAGGGAAATAATAATGCAATTCATAAAAGTTTTAAGGTTCATGAAAGACGGAGGCCAATGAAAAGTTATTTTCAACAGGAAGGCCTTTAAACTGCTCTAAAATTGGTAGAACCTGCCCCGGGGCATGATCTGCAAAGGCTGTGTCAGTGAAGAACTGTACTTGGGCTAGTTAATGAAAGAATATGGGTGCATGCATATCTATTGAGAAAGAGTTAAAAATAAAGAAGAGACATCCTGAGTTGTTCTTTGCAGCCATATTTACTGAATTTTCCTTTCAGCACCTAAAAGTCGTCTCCAGAACCGTTTACTCTTTCACCTGGCACATAAGGTATGATGTATTTTCTTCACTCATGCTTTGTTTGTTTTCTTTTCAGTTTGGTAATGTGTAATTTATGCTGGCAACCTGGCAGAATAATTAAAATGTCTGTGGTGGCAGGAGAACAAACATTTTCGGTAACCACCCTACTGTATTAAAATGTGGAGGAGAAAGTAAGTGTGAAAACATGATCTCAGAATAGATGCCCTCAGCATCTATCTAAGGAAAGTCTTACCAATGCAATTCACACAAGTCATACAACAGGAACCTGATGGTATTTTTGATCACGAGGAACCTGGAACTTGAATAAAATCAGAAATGTATAAGCCACTATTCTTCTTTTTCTTTGAAGTATACCAAGTTTTCCTGACTTGTTGCTGTCTTATACCCAGCAATTTGACCAAAACAGTCTGTCTGCTGTTACTGATCCTCCTAAGTCATTCAGTATCCAAGATGTCATGTTGTTTATAGCAAGAAGTTTACTTTAATTTCAACAATTGAATGTTTATTTCACTTATGACACATAGCTATCTTCCCTTAAATTTGGGGTTATACTTAACAAGTACTGTGCTACTGAAGAGTCTGAGTTGGAAGAATAAATCCTGAATGTTAGCTTTGATAGCATATTCTCTTTACTTATATCTCTGTTAACAGAGAAATCTTAAAACATTTTTGTAGCAGCACTGGCACTTACAGATGTCTGTGATAAAAAGAAGTTGAATAATACCCAGTTCCTCAAGTTAGTCTTTGGAAACAAAGGGGTCTACGAAACTATGAAGCCCATTGCCTTTAGTTCTGTTAAGCAACTTCTCTTGCCTTTGTACTGGAGTATCATTTTGTGACCAGCTTAGAGGGAGGAAAAGAATTTGAAGAAAACTGAGCAGATAGATAAAAGCAAATAGATAAAATAGAATTTGTGTGTAAGAGAAATTCATAATTACTGTTGAATCAACAGAATCAGCAAAGGGAACCACTGGAATAAGAGATTTGAGTAGAATGATTAGGTGAATAGCCTCAACTTTACTATTGTAATACAAATATAATGGGTATGTTTAACTCTGCTCCTTGTTTTTATCTTTGTGTGTTACGTGTTATGCAGCAATGCTTTTAACAACAAACCATTTATTTAAAGAAACTGGAATTCTAAGGGGCTGATTAAAGAGAATTTGTTAGTGCTATAAAGAAGTTTTGTGAAAATTAGTGCTTGCGTGTTGGCAAGTCTTGTAATTGTCTGCTATCCATGAGAAGTAAGATTTGGGTCTACAAACAGCAGAATTTCTGCTGGCTCAAATAATAAAAGTCAAATCTTGTGTTGCAAAATTCTGTTTGTGAAATAATTAATTCAGCTGTTTCCCCTCTTATCCATCAAGGTGTGTGACAAGTAATTATGTCTAAATCGCATCTTAAAGGAAAATGTATACTTAGTTTAGCCTCACATTTTTGTAGTTTCAACTGGTCTGCCTCTTTAATGTTGTTTTTCCCCACTGGTCAAATTAAAGTAACAGAGGTTTTCCAGATGTTTAATATGCATCACCTGCTGTTTGCAAGGACAAAACTAATCCATCAAATTAAAATGTTTTTCTCACTGAACTCTTCTGAGAATGTGTCACACTCTTTTTAGTTCAGTGATGAGAAGAAACTGATGAGCTCTCACCAGAATCTGCAAGACATTACAGAAGATCAGCTTAGCTTGGCATCTATCCACTACATGCGGTCCCACTACCAAGAAGCCATTGATATCTACAAACGCATTCTTCTTGATAATCGGTGGGCATCTTTACTTTAAACCTTAAAGCAGTGTCTCTGATACTATTGGCATTTGAATTCCATTTAATTGCTTGGTTTCTGAAATCAGGAATTTTCCCCAGTTACTATGTCTCTTTCCCAGAGCAAAATGTGCGTGTTGCAGCCCCCTCAATTTTGTTCATTGCATAGCATTATAGAAAAATGCATGTTTAAAAAGAAGTCTGCTCTCTGTTGCTTTATTTTAGTGATATTTTTGTGTAATTCATTCTGAGATCTTTTTTTATTTCATTGCTTACTTTGAAATGATACGTGGTTATGTACCTGCTTTGTCTTCTTTCCACTTTGGTGTCCAGTCTGATGGTCCTTGCTTGTGATTCTTGTCTTCTCCTTCACCTTTCTGAGAGTTCAGTTCATAAGTTTTTACAGATAATTCCTTGCATTCCTTTAAGTCTGAAATTCTTTCCATTTCTATTTATCCTGCTATGACACTTGTTGATGATTTTTCCTATCGTATTCTGTAAGTTTTTAGTTCAGAATTTAACAAGAAGCAAACTGAATTCTTACGTGGCTGGAAGTATTGTTTAATAAAATAGAAACTACTGTCTCAGACTACATAGCTATCTTTTAGCAGTATCTTCTTTTGAATGCTTTGGAAAAGTCCATCATAATGTATATAAATATGTCGTGTAATGCTTGGGGAAGAGTTTTTTAAATTCCAAATCCCGTAGAAGCGATCACTCAAAACTAAATGAGTAACCTTCATAACAATTACCCTTTTACTCACTGTTTCCACAAATGCCTGTCTTAATTCTGTGTCTAGTTCTTCTGGCTTGATAGCTTGTAACGGCAAGGATTTTTCTGAAATAATTGTACATGGTGTAAGATAATAAGATCCATTAAAATATTTTCTAAGTTTTATGTGCAAAAATGTCTTTGCATCTATCGCATAGAAAATCCTGTTCTGCAAGGCCAAATACGGTGTTCATGTTCTGTGTATTTCCTTTGTGTGAAGTTGTCACCATTTCCCAGATTTGCAAACCAAAAGTTATGTAGGTGATTCTTTAAAGCTGCAGTAGCTGCCCTTGGAAAAAGTAATGCAAACCTGGATCTGTGCAGTCCTAGCTAACTAGAGCTTTAAAAGCTCTAAGTATTTCTCAGAAACCCCAGTTGTGTTGTGCTTATAAAAGATGTGTAGACCTGTGAGAGTTCATCACTGATGTTAATGTTCTGTAGTATAACTATCTGGTGGAATTTAAATGTTTTCTTTAATCCTTTTTTCTGCAGGGAATACCTGGCTCTGAATGTATATGTGGCCCTATGCTATTACAAACTGGACTACTATGATGTATCACAGGAAGTGCTAGCTGTTTATCTTCAGCAAGTTCCTGACAGCACCATTGCTCTTAACCTTAAGGCTTGTAATCATTTTCGACTTTACAATGGGAAAGCTGCTGAGGTATCTATCAGACAGCCCTTCAGTTCACTTTTATTTTCACTGAAAATTCTGTACAGGTTTCTTTTCCTTAATCTGTCTTAATCAGTAACATTGATAACGCTCTTTATCTGGTCATTGTATCCTTCTCTTAGGAATGCCCCCATTTCAGTTTCCCTGGTATTAAGCACTCCACATCTGTGCACAGTGGTCTTAATTTTCCCAGTTAATTTTTGATCTTGTGTCTATATGTATTAAGCAATTGCTAAAATTATCACATCGAAGTGGGAAGGCAAAAATCTTCCAGTGACCCAGCACTGCTGGAGATGTCTCTGTCAGCTTTGGGGCTCATATGAAGTTCCATTTATGCTTCTGTGCTTGTTTGGTTTTATGTTTAAAAATTTGGAATGTATGTAATTCCAGGCAGAGCTCAAGAACTTGACAGACAGTGCCTCATCGTCTTTTGAGTTTGGCAAGGAGCTCATTAAGCACAATCTGGTGAGTAATGTATTTCACAGATTTAATATGTAATGGACTCACTTATAGAGCTTTTCTTGATGATTCATAAAATGGAATATTTTAGGAATTGCAGACCCAATTGAATCTCTGCTGCCATGTAAGTCCCATTCCAGAAATCCTACCTGTATAATCAATGTGCCATCAAGGGTATTTTGTTCCCCTGTCAGTTCAAGACTGTGTCACGAAAATAATAATGCTGTTGGTTTTACTCCCAAAGGCATAGTAAATAACTTCTGTCCTGTAAGAATACCTTCGCAAGATACTTTGTGGAGCCCAGTCAATAAGGACACTGTAGAAACAAGTGAGAATGCATGACCCTGTACTCTTATTTAGTATGACAACGATGTGAGAGGAATTAAAATAACTGGGGAAATGGCCTTCATCCAAAAAGTACTTAACAAGGGGTTCCTAGGGAAAAAGGTGCTGATAAAAGCTAAAATACTTGTGTGTTTTGCAGTAAAGGAGTTATTAATAGCCTCTTAATTTTCCCTGCAGTGGTATTATTGGTTTGTTGAACAAAGGGTAACAGTAGATTACTCTTATTTAATGATGAGCAGTAGCTTGCCCTTGGTCTTTCAAGAGCAGTCACCACAAGCTAATGCTTTCTTCCCTGAGAGTTAAAACTGCTTTCAAACTGGACTTTTGACTTTTGTAAGTTAACATTCTTTATTTTGAATGTGGGTCTTTTTGCTAGTGGTTTATTGAATTAAGTATGTTAGATTTTCTTGGAGGAACTGTCATATGAAACTGAAGTATAATTGCCTGCTCCCTGATCATTTTAGGATCTTGTGGCATTCTAAATAAATGTAGAGTTGTAAACCTGATTTTTTCATATGAGTACATCATAAGCACATTTTAGTTCTTTATGTGTTTCCCTCACTTTTGTCTTAGACTATATTATTCTTTAAAATCTTTGACAGATAATGTATCACTCCTTTGAACAGCTAAAAGCTGAAGTTAATCTTTGCTGATGGATTAAATACTTAATATTCTTCAGAATAAAGATTCTTCATACATCATAATTCTATAGTTATATTAAAGCAAGGATTATGCTGATGCCAGTACCACTGACCTTTTCTTAGTGTTCATATAGGAATTTAAGGATTCATTTCCTTGAATTAAGACATCATATGTTGATACACAGTTAACAATAATGCTGCTTTTCTCCACAGGTGGTGTTCCGAGGAGGAGAAGGGGCTTTACAGGTCCTGCCCCCTCTGGTTGATGTTATTCCTGAGGCAAGACTGAATCTTGTGATTTATTATCTGCGGCAAGGTAAATACACCTTTCTCTGTCTTTTTCATAGCTTCAGGGATGATATTAATTTGCCTGATCTCAACTAACTATTCAATGAAATGCTTTTTTTTCCTTGCAGTAAAATGTAATTTATTTCATTTTCTGTTCCTCTGGAAAATAGTGATGTAAGAGTTCCCATGGCTTGCAGAGAAGTGCTTTAATTGTGTGCAGTCAAATAAGTCTACTTTAGCAGGGTACTGGAGGTTCTTGGGTTGTAGGTGATGGCTTTGGAGATGGTGGTGCTTATGTGTTTATAGCAAGCAGGCCTCTCCTGCCTGAATATGTGAGAAAGGTGTATGTTCTTTGAAGGCAAGAACAACTATTTCTGTAAATAGGGCACAAACTGAATATGAGCCAAAGTGAATGTGAACAAGACACTTTGTTCCAAATCTACTTTACAACTGGTAAAGAATGCAGGTAGGTAGCCAGAATCAGTTGGAAAGGATTTTCTACTTGTTTCTCCCTAGTTGGCCCATTGGTTCCTTTGAATTTTATCTGAGTTGAGTTTCAAAGCTGTTCCTGTTCTCCCGTTGTGTTCCTTTATTCAATAGTGGGTTGACTGGCTGAGTGATGAGAAGGTATTAACTGCAGTCATCTAATATGAGGAGACGTGATGATTGCTTTTCCATTGCTTTCTTATAAGCCTTGTCTTCTGTCAACTTTTAAAGATGACAAAGTATGTTTGGATGATCAGAGCATCTGAAACCAGAAAAATGTATTTTCTTACATTTTAAATAAAGTCCATGCCTGCGATTATTTTTTTTTTCCCAAAAAATGTTGAAAAACTACCTGGAAAAAAGGAGATACATTCTGCCGGCAGAAGTAAGTCACACCAACTTTATATTCTTTGCATCTCAGTAAGTTCATCAGAGAATCTGAGCGTATGTAAACATAGTAAAGCCCTGTGAGCTTTTTCGTGTGATTGACTTGGAGTTTCAGATGCTGATTCTGAGTAACTTTACTATGATTTGTAATCAACAAGGTTGTCAAGAGATTTAATCTTTGTAGTTGGAGTAAGTTCTCTTTGGTGCTCAGCTGTATCCAGGACTGCTTCTTTTGTCTGCATGTGCAATTGAAACACTGCTTCATCGTTTCAGCTCAACTCAAGACTGTGACAGATTTTAGAATATCCCACTACTGATGACTTTTAGTGGTTATAGAAATTCTTCTTGTGACTAGTACTGCGTAATAATATCTCAATCTGATGTAGCTGATCTGCATGCATCATAGTCTTCACAAAATATGGCAATTCTATCCCTATGGTTTTTTATTTGATAGTAGAGAATGACAGTAAGGTTATTTAAATTTCATCATGGTTGCAAATTAGATAAATATTCTCAAGTAAATTCAAACGGTCACAATTGTATATTATTAATAGTTCGCCTGCTTTATATTGTATAAATTTATGGAGTTCTAGGTAAATAACATCACATTGTTATCCCAAGTCTGGGTTCTTTACCAGGTGTGCAAGAACCAATGCACACACAGAGCTGAGTTACTTGTTTAATGTGTGTCTGCACGGAGGTGGTTGTTAGGTGGCAATCCACAAAGCTAGCACACCTCTTAACACGTGGCAAAACTTTTTATAAACTTTCAGTCACACTTAATTCTCATCGGTTGCTGCTAGCCTCCTGTCCATTTAAGGTACAGGACTTATTTTTTAACTGCTGGTGTTCTGTGGGGAGGGGGCTTTGTTAGTAGAGAGCCCTCTTTACTGGAAGGTGTATCTTTTAGCATGCTAATTAGATAGTTCACCGATAGTTCCAGTAATATTCTGTTTGGTCTCATTAACCATTTGGTTCTCCTTGAGTTTATCTTGTTGTGTCTCAGCTTGACATATTTATGGTGACTATTCCTTCTCCCAAGGCCATGTTTTGTTAACTGCTTGTAAGGATTAACTAACATCCTCTGTTTTTCAAATTCTTTCTTGTTTTTCACTGTAGATATTTATATATCTTATTTTTTCCCCCCTCTCTTTTTCTTTTTTAAAGTAAATTATTCTTGTATCAACATTATTAGTGAGTAGACCTCTGGAGATCTCAAGCACATTTTATTCAAGGTAGGTCCAATTAGATCAGGTTGCTTTGAGCCTTGTCCAGACAAGCATCTAGTCAAAACCTCCTCTGTTCCACCTTGTGTCCACTGCCTTTCATCTCAGCTATGGAATCTGTCCCCATCTCTACCCTCCCATTAGTTATCTGTAGACAGTGATAAGATCTCCCTTGAGCCTTCTCTGAAAGCTAAGCAAATGCAGTTCTCCTGTTCTCCTCTGGCATCTGCTTGCCTTGGGAGCCCTCAGGTGGGCTCACTCCAGTATTTCAGTGTTTGTCTTGAATGAGGAATCCCAAAACTGGACACAGTGCTCCAGGTGCAATCTCACAAGTGCTAAATAGAAAAGAATCCCTTCCATTGCCCTGATGGCATTCTTACTAATGTGATCCAGTGTGCAGTTGGCCTCCTTTGCTGCAAGGGTGCACCGTCTGTCAGGACCCCCAGGCTGACTTTTAGCCAGTCAGCTCCCCCTGGCCCCATCTTGTTGCTTAGATTGTTCCAGAGCAAGCAAGGTGCAGGACTTACGTTTTGCCTCCTGTGAACTTCATGAGATTTCTTTCAGCCTGTTGAGCTGCTTCTCAATTAGCTGGGAGCTTTCTCCCCAGTCTTTTATCATCTGCAAGCTTGCAAAGAGTACTCTCTATCCTATCATCTGGGTTGTTAATATAAGACATTCAACAGTATCATTCCCTGGGGAATTTGATTAGTAATGATCCACCTGTTGGATTTTGTTGGATTTTTTGATCACCATCCTGTGCTAGTCCAGCCAGTTTTCCATCCCCTTATTTTACTTAGCTAGTCCTCTCAAGTTTGGCTATGACAAAGGTATGAGAGACTATGTCAAAGACCTTGCTAAAGTCAAGGTGTGCAGCATCCACTACTATCCCATTATCCATACAATCAGTCATAATTTGGGTTAGTCAGTACACTTTGCTATTGGCAAATCTATACCTGCTGTTCCCAGCCACCTTGCTGTCCAGTATTATTGTTGCTGATGCCACTATAATACTGATATTTTAACCATCTTGCCCAATAATATTGTTAACAATAATATATGTTTCAAATTAAGTTCTACTTACACAGAAGCAAAGTACATCATCTGTAGCGCTTAAAAATCAGTCTTTTTACTTTCTTGTTTTCAAACTTGCAGTGATTTTCATTAGTTACATTCTGTTCTTCACTGTGGTATACAAATGACTTGCATACTGAAAAAGGAGGCCAGGGGGAATTAGGGTTAAAACCTCTTTCCTGGTGTAGCAGCAAGAGTTAAGAATGTGAGAAATCGTTACTTCTAATGACTACAGCTGTCTCTCCAAAACTTACAAGGTCTCTGACAAAGGTAGGCAGTGTTAAGTTGTGTTATGACATGCTCTGGAGTGACTGAAGCACAAGCATGCATCACCTTTTTTTCCAACTCTTTAAGCTAGTGCCTTTTAGCAGGGTTTGAGGCCAGGTTACCAGTTCTAATCTGCTCCAATGAGATTTGCTGGAGGCTTGTACTGGAGCCTGAAGAGCACAGTTGATGGTCTACACTGATGAAAAAAACGGGCTGCTGTAACTTTTTTTTTCTTTAATGTGGTGGTGGTTGTAAGCTGAGCTAGCCAAAAATAATAAACCCCCTATTTCTATGTAAAAAATAGAATAAAATAAATCATTACTTTTGGCTAGTCTAGTACCTTGTGCTGGCTTACTACTTGACTGCTCAAGGGAATGGGTAGGAAAGCAGAGAGGTTTGATGGGATCCTGGAAGCCTCTATATATACTGTCTTAAGTCACCCTGGAGTATTGTCCACACAGTGTATGGATGGTATGTACTAGCAAAATAGTTTTGTTTGATAAGGCTTGTTCTGATGGGCAGCTGGTATAGTTCTGTAGGAAAAAAATTTTGTCAGTAAAAAGGGCATCTTCACTAGTTTGGTTTACAAAGCTGACCACAATGCCAACATATTATTTATTTATTTGTTTGTTTACGTAAAGTTTAGGATTTTTTCAGTTTACTTATTTCTTGGGTGGGAAGGAAGTTGTTTATTAAGTTCAAACTTAACATTTAAACTTCTATACTAGTAGTGCTCTTTGGTTGTTAGAATTAGGATCAGGCAAGAGCTGCTGGACACATTTTGAAACATTGATAAGAAGAAGTTGAAAATTTCCCTTCAAAACCATGTTACCCTATCCTTTTTGAGGGGTAAATACATATAAGAACAGAAAAGACAGGAAGATGATGGATTTATTATCTTGACCTTGTACTGTTCAGAAGGCAGACACTGGGTTATGAACAAGGGGGCCAAGTCATCTCTACTAGGAAAATTGTAGTAATAAAGAAGCTATTACTCATTCTGTGTTTGCTATTTGAGTTCTAGAAAGCCATCACCATTGTGGTATAAATTCACAATGATTTATAGTTACCTTTCTCCTCCTGTCTAAATGTTTTATTTCTTAGTCTATGTCTATTGGGGAATGTTGTAGACGATGAGTGACTTGTTCTAATACAGTGTGCTATGTGGGTTGTCATGCATTCTAATTTCTGGTATTTCAGATGATGTGCAGGAGGCTTATAACCTGATTAAGGACCTGGAACCTACAGCTCCACAGGTAATTGGAAACTGATGTCATGGTACATAAAAGCAGAAGTTATAAATTTATATGAAATCTGGCACATACAAAGCTGGTATCCTGAGAAGAGCTGCCCCATTCCTACTCTTAAAACTCTTGTGTCTTCCATCCTTTTATTAACATCAGACTTCATGTGCATGGATGAAGTATTATATATGAGTAACTTAGCATGTTTATTACTATACCACCTGGGGTCAACTAAGAATACAGCTCTGTTGTGTGCAGATTTGATTCTGGGGAGCTGACCACTAGCGCACAGAAAAAAGCCCCCTTCCAACTACAGCTGCTTGTCACTTCTGCCCTGGTGATGGTTACCATCCCTCAGATCTGCTAGCTCAGATGCTCATGTGGTTTGTCCTGAAGCCATTTCAGTACAAACAAGCTACATTAGATTAAACAGTTTAAATAACAGGTCTTTTCTGATCTCATCTCACTCTGGCTGTAATGAGTGAAAACTGCAGTCAGTGTCTCTTGGCTGCTACTGTAATTTTCTTTTGTGGCTGTTCCAACATCTTTAGCCTCTGATTTATTCCTCTTTGCAGTTTATTTTCCAAAGGTCACATAGCTGGGCATGAAAGGGACCTTTCATGAATCTGTGTCATGATTAGATGGAGTGAGGGAAAAGGAAAACCTCAGGAACACAGATCTGGTGATTCTGTGCTGAGGAGTGTCTTCTGCTGTTGCCTTCCACTTCTCCTTGTGTTTTGCAGTATAGCAAGACTTACTAGAACAGTTTTCTACAGCTGTTGGTCCATTAGTCTTCATTTTCCCCATATACATGTCTAATATAAATAACATTATATTATTCTTGATCATATTTTGAAATGAGAATCTTTCTGCTTTTTTTCTGTTTTTCTCACTCACACTTGGAAGGAACTCCCTGCTAAGGCTTGCAGAACTATTTGTTAAGTAAAATGCTTACTTAGCATGCTGACTAGTACTCTTAGATTGCTTCTTTGCAATCCATTGTTGGTCTGTGTAGATGTCTCTTTTTCCATGTTTACATCTGTCACAGGGCTGTCCAGGTTTATCAAGAGTACCTACTAAAACAGGTGTATAGCTATAACTCAGAATTGTAAGATTTGAATGAGATAAATAAGTCAATTACATAGTGAGAAAATCTTGCTCAGAGAAGAATTAAGCTACAGTTGTATCTTTACAGTAGAGATTACAGGGTATTCTACTCCTGTTCCTAATTTTAATAGATTAACATGACCACAGAGCACAAACCTTTTGACATTTTTGCCCTGATGAAAAACACTACGTGTTTAGGAGCAAGGGTGTTAGTGGTTATGGTTAACTAATGTGCATATTTGAAGAGGGATCTGTGCATTAAAATAACAACAGTGCACTTGATTATTGGTCATATGATGGTAAAGAGGGCATGATAGTATGTTATGATGTTTCTTCTGGTACATTGTCTTTGAGCATAAGACTTATCAGAAAACATTATCCCTTTGCATCACACGTATTTAGCAGAAGTGACTAGCTACCAAATGGAATGGATTTCTGGGGGGTAACTTTGTACTACTGTGCTGAAACACTACCATAATAACCAGCTACCTATTAAACTGATTTGGGATAGAATTGAATTTAGAATTTAGAAAGAAAATAATGTATACATAGGCTCTTAACATGTCTCCTGAAATCTTCACCTTGTCTTCTCTGATCCTTTTTACCTTCTTTTTTCAGGAGTACATCCTCAAAGGAGTGGTAAATGCAGCACTTGGACAAGAAATGGGCTCGGTGAGTGAAGCCCATGAGGTTCTCCAGCTTCTCCAACAATAGAATTTGAACAGATCTGTAGGGACTAGACTGAAGTGGAAGAGGCAGCCATTTCTCATACAGATTGCAGGATCTCTTGAGTCCTGTAATCTTCTTCTGTACAGTATTCAGTCCAGAATGAGTGAAGTACAAATCTCTGTTGCTGGTCCTGACAATTAACCAAGTGGAATTTGGCTTCTCTGTCCTGCTTCTAAAAAAATCCTGTTTGCTTTCTACATTGTTCTTGTATATCTGGGCACATACAGTGGCACATTTACCTTTTCTGTTTTTACTTCAGCCCTGGTCTGCCTGTTAGTTGCTCCCCATCTGCTCCTTACAGTGTATTTTCACTGTGGAAATAATAGTTATCTATTTTCCCAATGGATTTTTTATTTATCTTCCAGTTTATTTGTTTTTTTTCCCCACAAAATAATAATATACATGACCACAGAGTGTTTTAGTGCACTGTGTCTAAGTCCATAGGCCTACTTTTCAAAAAGCAGATCAGTCAGCCTAAAAACCAAGTCTGAAATAAACTAAAATTTAAAAAGACTTGTTCAAAACCACAAGAATTATTAGTTCTGCTTGTCAACTACTTTTTAATAGTTTTTACAAGTCTTAATTCTGAAGTTGTGTGAAAACCAGCTGGCAAAGAAGCTAAATATAACTTATCAGGGAAAACACAAAGAAATGTAAGCTATCTTGAGTGATTCTCAACAGCTGCATTTTAAAAACAATCAGGACTGTTGACTGTAGCATCAACTCTGGAACTTATGTTGGAATTCTTTTTTTCCTTTTTCCAGAGGGATCATCTGAAAATTGCTCAGCAGTTCTTCCAGTTGGTGGGTGAATCAGCCAGTGAATGTGGTATGTCTGAAATGCTCTTTCTCCATTATGTAATCCTTCTTATAATATCCAAATGTATACCATCATATCTTTGTTTAACTGCTGACTGATAGCATGATTATTGCTAGACAATTTGTTGCTATAGTTTGAGTAACAGAAAGTCTAATTTATAGTCTAAAACAAATTTGCAGATTTAAATGAGAAGGCAAATTGATTCCAAACCTTACTAAAGGAATTTGAGTGGAAAAGAGGTTATACTGCAAACAGCTGGTCTTCACTGATAGAGCTGTGGCAGCTTGCCTTTGACTAATAACCCCCATTATAGAAACAAAAGACAACAGCTTAATTTGATGAAGTGTGCAGCTGAAACTTCACAGGTACAAATCTAGAACTGCTAACAAAAGCCTATCAAGTACATAAAGTCCTAGCATGGAGTGTTCCCTGGAACTGAGCTTGATAAAAATGTAAAGAGGAAAGAGGAATCTGGCTACAGAGAGGAATGGAGGCTCTGGGACTAACCCCCTTGTTGAACTGTTTTTTTAAAAAAACAGAACAAAACAAAACAAAAACCCAAAACCACAATATATTTTCAGTATTTACTTTTACTTATTCAATAATAGACTATAACAAGACCTTGTCTTCCCTTCCCCTTGCCATAGTAAAACAAAAAATACCAAATCAAAAAAGGCAGTAATTGGAACAGAGGAATTCAGCTGAAATGGGGCTTCCCAGTTTCCTTTGTAGGCATTGTCGCTAGGACTGTTTCTTCAGGTGGGTAACTTAGGTGTGTTTATGGTGCAGGCAGCTCATGGTCCTCAGAGAGAATGTTGTATCACGTGTCCATGGTGACTAAAGAGAACTAGCTCAAGAGGCAGAGCAGCAGTACCAATGAAACTTTCAGCAATACTGTGTAGCCATTTTGTTCTCCTTGCAGCCCTTGTACTGTTGAGGTCGTGCAGCAGAGCTTCATGTTGGAAGGCTGGAAGTGGTTCCATAGATGAGGTTTCTGTAACACGTTCCTTCTGCATTGTGGCTATTTCTTTGGAGTTGGAATACTAACTAACAGAAAGAAGCAATATGAACTGGGAGGACTCGGTGGGCATATAGCTAACTGGGTTTGTGATACCAGTAAAGTCACAAGGTGACTGATGCAATGGTGGTAGACCTCTTAATGCCCATAAGAGTCATGCAGATGTGATGAAAGATCACTGCAGACATGGATAAAAATAATAGAGATAGTCTGAGAAAAGATATGCTGAAGTATATATTTTGAAATCTCTTGGATTATGAAATATTCATATATATATATATACATGTACACACATATATATATGAACTATATATATGTATAGTGAAGATACAGCCCAAAATCAAAGTTGAAATTCTTAGGAAGCTGAAAGTCTTTACTTTGAAATATTTTTAAACCCATATGCAAAACAAGATAGAGAGGCTGAGACTCTTGAGGTATGGTTGAGGGGAGAAAAGGGAACAGAAATGTAGTCTGATTACGAAGTTGGTTTAATTGGGGGGAAAAAAATGAGCCGATGTGAAGGATTGGTTCCAACTAAAGCTAAATGGAAATATTACTACTGCAAGCATCTTATGTTCTTAGTACTTCCATGTAAAAACTGCTTTGTCATCTTTTTAAAAATTTGTGGAAGAAAGCTGACATACAGAAGAGCATACAGTTCAAGGTAACTCCTTTCAAGGCGAAATAGTGTGAGGCTCTTTTTGTATCCTCAAATGAAGGACAAGTGGAGGTCAACAAATTGTAGATAGGAAAAAGAAGAAGCAAATGGAGTTCAGTTTAGGTAGAACATAACAAAAAGCAAACACATGTATGCCAAATATGTAAGTGGTTTTATAAAAAATATGTTTTAAAAGAAGATAAAGTGGAGCACTTGGTTTTAGAAGAGGAAGCTATAAACATAATTATTTTTTTTTTTAATGTGATAGGAAAGTAATGTGTAGGATATTGTTCCTATTTAATTTACAATGGGGTGTTACTAAATAGATGATGCCACTGGAGAATGGTTCTAAATGTTATAGAAACTGTCTCTCAAAATAGAGTAAATATATTTTCTTTATCAGTGACTAACATAAAATTGTTTTAAATCACATGCTCAGATAGGGACTCATCCTATTGAGGCTAAATTATTCACCAGCCAGCCTGTATGGGAGCAGTGACTGGCATATTAAAGAGGTTAGAGATCTTATACAGAAAGATAATTAAATAATAGTTGGACACTTCTATTCTGCCCATATTAACCTAGTAAATGCAGTGACATAGCATGA
Organism: Microhierax caerulescens; assembly: GCA_035590215.1. Taxonomy (NCBI): domain Eukaryota; kingdom Metazoa; phylum Chordata; class Aves; order Falconiformes; family Falconidae; genus Microhierax; species Microhierax caerulescens. Next base: position 37,535,763 of record JAVJGJ010000057.1, on the reverse strand, counting down.
TATAGAGAAAGAATTTTTAAATGCTAAGTTTTCATCTTTCTAGAGAACATACAGATGAACAGGTGACTCTAGAGCAATACAGAGATTACGTCGAACCTGACTTGAAATTTTATGATGAAAATCTGATCCTGTTACAGCCATCTGAGTATGCTCAAATTCAAAATCCATGTGTTAACAAAAGACAAAAAAAAAATCCATAGTGCTAATTTCAATAATGAAAGCTACATAATAACCTTTCTCATTTCTATCAGAAAATTTTCAGTGAAGTAGCAATGAAAAGGATAAAATGCACCTGATTTGAACACTTGAAAGAACCTTTTGTTTCTTTAAAGAAAGGGCTTGTATTCATAATTAATGAGCTATAGGAGACAAATAATGACATGACTCGGTTTGCCAATGGTACAAAATTAACCAAAGTAGGAAAAATGAAAGCTTCCACAATGATGAAAGCTGTGGAAGAATATATGAGGCAGGGTAATAATATGCAAATTAAATTTAGCTTTGATAAATGCGAAGTAGTACATAGGGGGGAAAAAAACCCTTAAACTATATTTACAATATTATTAGAAAAGTTGAAGAGAACCTTAGGAACTGATGAGGAAAAAGAGAACAAAACAAAAATAATTACTGTGTCATTGCCTACAGATATGCTTCCCTTTCTTGAATATGTCTGCAGTTCTGGTTCTTAGAACTTCCTTTCAAAGAAAATAGGTAGAACAAGAAAGGGTACAATAAAGACAGCAAGGATGATTTGGGAAAGGGGATAGCTTCCTGAACAGAGAGAGATTAAATAAAGGAGGATACGTGGCTTGGAAAATGTTGACAGCTTGGTTATGTTTGTGATACAGAACACCATAAATGACAAGGATAAGAGGAATGGAGAATTAGTTACTGTACCATACAAAAAGCCAAGGAGCATTGACATAAGTCATCACACAAGACAATTAAAACAAACAGCATAAATTACTTTTTCACATAACACAACTTGATACAGAATCTTGCAGGAACCAGAAGTTATAAAGAAATTTGTAGAAGAAAAGTCCATTAGCTGTTTAACGCAAAATTTTCAGTGATTAATAGGAAGTCCTCAGTGCAGATTGTTAGAAGCTGGGAGAAACTTCAAAGGAAGTGGCATTACATACCACAGCATGAATTATATGTGGAATCAGTATATGTTCTTTCTATAGCTGTGTAGTCTTACTCAGCCAGCTCTGAACCAGATAGACTTTGGATCCAATATGATTCTCTTTGTGTTCTTATGTAACTTGGCATATTAGCCGCTATGCTGTATATTTGTGGTCATTTTTGATCTGCTGCCTTTGTCTTGCTGGATTTAGAATGGAGAACAGAATTCTTGCTGTTGTATACTTGGGCTTTTGTTAAGTAGCCAGCCATGCTATTCAAACGTGTAAGTCATGCTTCAGCACTTACCACTGAGCCAATCCTTGCAAGGAGCTAGTACCACTAGATTGTCTGTTTAAGATCTTTATCAAGTTACTTAGCTGCTTTGCAGATTTATAATACAAAAGTAGATTGTACTCACCAGAGTGAGGAAATCCTACCCTTTGCTCACAAATGGGCCCACAAGGCTCTTGATTTGTAAAAAATTAATGGATTAAAATGAAGATGTAGAATGTTTTTACAAAACAAGGTCCTGTCTTTCTGACTTGCTTTTGTTAACTGTAGAAATCCCATGACTGCATTAAGAAAAAAGCAGCAACAGGTAGTTTAGGAAGAGTACAGTGTCATGCATTTGTAAAGTCATTTGGAATCATCAATTAAGCCCTTTGCTATTTTCAGTTAGATCTCTGACTTGGAGGTTCAAGGAACACAGAGCAAACAGAGTTAATGTGAAAATGCTTTCCAATACACGTGCACACTTAATCTCATATTGGAAGTTACATACTTTTAAGAGGAGTAGGAACACCTAAAACAAACAAAGAAACCCAACCCAGAACAGCAGCTTGCTTTACTGTTGTTTTGGGTTTGTTGTTTGGGTATTTTTTAAGCTTAAAAACAATTCTTAATCCAAATGACACAAAATGGAACAGGCATTACAAAGGTGGATATAAATAGATTTTTATAGTTAATTCTCATGTTCTTCTCCCAGGGTCTTATCTGGGTGGAAAATTAAACAGATCAGATGTCTGAGATAAGTTAGGGTAGAAATGGGGCAAGAGGAGCATTAGTAAAAGTAAATGAACATTAACATTTCCATTAAATACAGTGTTTCTGGTGCTTAAGTAAGTCTTATAAACTACCCTAAAAACACTGCAAGAATAATGGAGAAAAGTACCCCTTTAATTTTCAGTGGTCCTCTTTTAGGACCAAGTCAGGCATATCTGGTATTTAGTGGGAGGAATGAAACATTTCTTCTGGACTTTTGAGGTATTCTTAGGCCACTCTACATAGTTTTTAAAAATCAGAACTTTTTCCTCTTCCTGTATGAGTCACGTGGGATGAATCGGAACTATAAAACTCTAGTTTTCCTGTCACTAGTAGTATTCATTGCTGAGTTGTGTGAGATTTACAGATGTTTTACTTGTTTAGTTTTTTAATTAAATCTTTCACTAAGAGTATATGGAGGATAGTATACTGGGATAACAACATTTTCTGCAAAAATGTGGACATAAAGAATACATACTGAAGCTTAAAAACTCTCCAATCATATATGGGAAAAGTGTGGTTCTAATATTTTGTTACTGTGAATCATTTTTACTAAAACTGTCTTCTCAGTTTTAAGTTTTCTTTGCATGGTTATTTGCTTTTTTAAAAAAATGTTTAAAATAAAGTGCTGTGAGTTTATGAACTTCAAAAATTGAATGTGAGAGGAGGGGCACTTTTGAGCTATCTGCATTCTCATTACACAAAAAAAGAACAGAGGAACACTGAGGAAAACTGTTTCTGTTATTGTCCTGTCAAGGCATATATGTGTCATGATAAGTATGCCTGCATGTAAAAAACGACAAGTAATATACAGGCCAGTTTCTGCTCCCAAGTGAACATTTGATAAATAACCGAATAATTTTCTTAAGTTGGAGAACTGAATAATGTGGTTCAGACATAGGTGAGGATGGATTGTCTCTATATGGAAGTGACAGGCCATCCAAGCTCAGTATCTCCTAGTGCTAAAAGATAAAAAATTACAAGATTCTGCAAGTGCTTTTCAGGAATTCTTACTACCCTACCTTATGTAAAGGAGAAAGTACAATTTTCCAATGGAATGCTATTTTGTGCTGTGTATGGAGTCAAAATACTGGTCTTCAGGTACATGACATTTCTATAAAAGAAAAGATATATAATTTCCTACTGTGGATGGATTGTAAGTAACTAACCTACAGAAGCAGATTACTTCAGGGCTGTTGGAAGCCTTAGGATCTTATCTCCTGTCACCTTACCAAAGTGCACAGAGAAGCATGCTCACTAGTGATCATTTGACATAGTGAAATAGCGGTGATTTGACATCACTTGCATTTATGCCTTCTCAGCTGCTGCTTGAGTTCATCCATCTCTGACCAATCTCTGCTAGTTGGGTCTAACAAACATTAATCCTAGTAAACTTACTTCATAATCCCTAAAAAAGCTTTGAAATTGTTTTTCCATAACACAGCTTGCAATTTCAGAGTAGACAAAAGCATATTATGATGGCAGCAAAGTTTATGATGATGTTGACGGCAGCAAAATTTACTGGCACTCCTTTGAACTGATATATCCAACTTGTTTATGACTTTACCACTTGTGAACAATGTGATAATCCCAAAGGCATGGAAATTAATTTTCATATTGTGTTTTATCACTGAGTATTTTTCCTGTGCATGTATTGATTTTTTTTATAACAATATTTTCAGCATATTAATTTTACTCTTATTGGGAGTAAAATTAAAATATGTAGAGATAGATACTTTGACCAAGATAATTGAGAAGCATAATTTTAAAGAAAAAAAGGCTAATGAGGTTAGAATAACAAACTCAGGCTTTGTATCGAGTGTCATTTCCTAAGAGTAAGAGTAATTAATGGTAAAAATACGCTGCATAAATTGTGTCATGGAAAAGGGCTGTTACTTAAACAATTGTGTCTCTGTGGAATTTGCTGATGAGTACAGTCTTGCAATAGTTGGATACTGTAGAGAAAGTTGACAAGATGAACTAGTAGTTATTCTAACTTCTAGTATGGTCCTTTGCCTGAAAAGGCAAGTTACACTATTTTTAGAGGTTAGTTGCATTTGTAGTTGCCAGAAATCTTGGCGGTGATTTTTAAATTCTACAAATCTGCATTTCTCTCTTGAATTTTAGATACCATTCCAGGGAGACAGTGCATGTCCTCCTGCTTCTTTCTTCTTAGACAGTTTGGTAATGTCCTGATTTACCTCAACTCAGTCAAGGTTAGTATTTTTATTTAGTATTGGTAGTACTCTAATGCATGGAATCACTACTTAAGGAATTAGACTGTACTGTTAGAGACACTATGTAAGCATAAAAAGATACAGAAACACAACAGTAACAACAAAACACAGGAGCAACAGTGGGACATAAATGGTCAGTACAGTAAATGGATCAAAATGTAAAGAAGCAGTTTATAAGATAGCATTGTGCAGCATGGTGGGCACAATGGTCTCATCACACTTGCAATTTAACCATTATCAGGCTTTCTGGTGGTATCACAGAAAATGAGGAAGATAATTAAAGAAAGACAATAAAAAAAATGTGGATATTTATGGGGTGAGCAGCATGGAGGTAAAAACCCAAATGTTTTCTCACAACTTATCAAATGAGTGATGGAGATTATTGTCACTAGTTGATAACTGGGGACAACATTTTTATGAACAAGAGAGCATAAGGAAGATAGGACATTAAGGAATCTGAAAGCAGTCACTGAAGAGCTAAGATAGGGCAGTATTACCAAAGCAGTAAGCTAAGAATATTTTTTTTTTGCAGAAGTACTCTGAGTGGGTACCCTGCAGGCCATGTTGCATTTTTCAAAGTAAGAGAAGGAGTCTGCAGTTATAATGCAGCATTATCAGATCACCGGTATTCAATGGATAACTTACAGATATCCAGTTATAAGTCAGACATGAGGCAAAAAGGAGAGGCTGAAGTGTGACTGTGGGGTTAATTGATTGCAGCCTCATTCCAGTGTTTTGAAACTAGAGTTGTAAGAACTCTATAACTGGTAGGAAGATGCACATGAATCTAAAAATAAATTATTAGGGAGCTATACAGGATGAGCAGAATTACATGTTCTAAGGAGGGTGAGATCTAAAGAAAAACATGTGGCTGTAATGGTGCCAAAAGCAGCTGATGGTGAAGGTGTAGGGTGTTTAAACTTTGTCTGGAAAGAGGTCATTGAAGAAATGCCATAGTGGCTGTAGCCACTAGAATGGCTCCACTGTAGTGGAATGAAGAGACACCCCACACTACCACCACCTTAAACTGGAGCGAGTGTGTAATTGAAGAAAATGAGAGCTGGAAACTAACAGAGATTTGTCTTGCCTAACTTGAGCCCCCCAGAATCAGATTTCTAGTTATAACTGACCATTTGGTCTCAGTCTATAGCCAATGGTGGCAGCTGATAATTTCTAGAGGATAATTCACCCTGTGTATTTCTTACGCTTATCTTAGAATGAAATGGGTCACCCCATAGAAATGCCCAGCTCTTTCAATTTCCTTTAAATAGTTTTAAAACTAGTTCTAACCTGAAAAGGTTAAAATTAAATGTGATTACTCACCATCTCCAAGGTATATGGGAAACCTTAGAAATGAGAGAGAGGGAAGAGTAGCATCTAGGGAGGCAAATGGAGTTGTCATTAATACTGGGAAATAAGGCTAGTGTTTGTAAAGGAAAGAGCCAGAAACAAACAAGATGCTAAACAGAAATTAAGAGGGTGAAAGTAGGCAACAGAGTGATTAGAGGGTAGCCCAGAGTCATGAGGCAAGAGAAGTGCTACAGGGAAGGGATTAGGTGACAAATTCTGCATCTGTGAGGGTATAAAGGAAAGTCTTATAGGAAGGTTTGGAAAGAAAATCTGAAGAGAAAAGGAAGAGCACAGAATACTTGGTGTTATTTTGTGTGATGTTCGTAAGAGCCCATGCAGAGAAAAATATAGGTGAGAAATAGATGTAATGTTTAAAAACTGTCAGGAGGGAGGCAGAATATGTATGCAAGTATGCAACCCTTCAGTCCTGCTATATTTATCAACTAGAAGAAGAAGCATTCTTACTTTGTCAGATTTGGGAGAAACAATTTTGTTACGTGTGCACAGGAGAGGGGAAGGGTTATCTGACTGCTTGTTGGTGTGTTTTGCTTTGTTTCAAAAACTTAGCTGTTTTGCTGTTCTGTAGAACTACTGTCACACGTTATAATATATATACATGGATTTGCAAGCTGGAATTGTCCACATATACATGCCTTTGGCATCAGTAACCATATATCTGTTTTGATTTGACCCATATGTAGGCAAAGATAATAAATTTTCTTAGAATAGTCCCTCTGTTTTCACAGTTGTAGTGAGCATGCATTTATAAGGGGGAAACAAAATACTAAGCTAAGTAAACAAAATTCTGTATAAAAAAAAAAGACTGATGCCTTTCATTGCACAGTAATGTACTCTTATTTGAAATACTGGCCACTACCCCCTCAAATGTGGAAAGAAAGTTGATTCAGAGAATAATTAGAAATTGAAATATTGTCTTAAGAGATTTATAAGATAGATATTTGGTGGGAAGTTCAGAAAATATATATGGGGAAATTAAGAAAATAGAATTCTATAAAATAAGGATTAGGATAAACAAGGTAGATATGAAACTTCTGTTTGTATTAGGGAAGTCTGAAAACAAGATACAGCTTGCTGGAATTGCAGCAATTTCACAATGCCTTTTCTAAGAAGCATTTTGTCCCTCAAAACATAGTTGGTTTATGGAACTCACTGGCATAGTTCAAGGTAGGGTTGAAATTGCAATTTTGGAAAGTTTCATAGACTCTATCTAGCAAGTTGCAAAATGATTAAGCTCTAATTAAGATACATATGTTAAATTCTTGAAGGGAATCATAAAGACGAGTAATCTGAGACATAACACTTGATAACTTTTGCCCTTGGTCCTTGTTATTTATCTGCCCACTGCCACTTTCCTTGCATGGTCCTTTTGAAGTAGTTGATCACTCTCGTAATTTTTTAGCTGAAACTAGCCACTGCTCAGATTTACTTAGGTCATTGCCCTACTCTTCAGGTCACATGGATGCAAATAATTTTTCCTGTACCATGTAACAGGCAAGGTTTAGGTGGTTTTACAGTCATCTCTGTGTTTCATTCACAGAAGTAAACTTCAGTAGAATCTTTGCAGCTCTTTAAGTGGAGCTGTACACTCTGTGAAGATTGTTTACATGATATTCTGTCAGGAAACACTACCTTCATCCATGATTGATTAAAACTGCTGTGGGCATGAGAATGTCTCAAAGGACACCTTCTTATAAATGTGTTGCTAGGTGCCCTGAGGGTGACATTATAACACTGAGGATCAATTGAGAAGACAAGCTAATTCAGGCTCAGCTGAGTTCTGGCCACAAGGAACGCTTCATTGTTCAACTGGGTATCTGAGCATCTCATTGAAATGAACATCACTCAGACCACAGTTAGTTTTAGGAAAAGATTGAAGACCACTAGAAAGACTACAAAAGAGTGAAGTCCGGTACATACAATGTGGTTTAAAAAAAAATTTACAAATCTAGCTGCTGTGAATGTTTTGCACTATCAGCAGCACTAGTTCATTTCTACTGGTTTTGTTCTTGCAGCAGGTCTGGTCTCTAGTACTAACACAGCCAGAATAGAACGGCATATTTTTTGAGTTTGATTGCTGACAGTTTCTTTTCCATTTTAATTCAAAAATACAGTGGTAACTATTTGAACAGAAGAAACTATTCATGCCTTAAAACTAGGATCTTGCTCACCAGCTTTGCTTAACCTGGGACTTGTGCGGATTCACATGAAACTATCACTGAGGAAGAATAAAGTGAAGTGTTGTAATTCTTATATGGAAAAACCCATTAGTTCACCCTAAGGGTACTGAAATGTTTTCACAAACCGAGCTCAAGATTCCCCTGATTGATTCATCCTCATGCTTTCACGTAGCTTGTTGTATTTGCCAGCTTTTGAACCCTAACATAAGGCTATCTGGGTGAAACCTAGACATCCAGGAAATGGTGGCAACCCTCCACCTCTCCTGCCAAGGCACTAGCTTGATATATATATAAAGTGGCCTGAATTTGTACCCTTTGACTGCCTGTGACACCAAAGGGGAGAGGTTTGTCAAATGTCCCTACATCACTGAAGAAGATAAGAGCACTGGGAAAGCATTTTCCTGCTTGCTTCCATATCATATCTTCTCTACAGTCCCAACTATGCTTTTTATCTCCTCTTCACACTTTAATGAGGGAAGTTTGATCTTCCTACACCAGTTCTGTTTCTTTTATAAATGTTTATATAATCAAAAACATCTTTCACACACATTGCTGTTATGCAGTCAAATCAGGGTTCTTCACCTGGTGTGCAAAAGCTGAACCACACACAGAGCCAAGACATCTGTTTATTGCATGTCTGTGCAGAGATGGGTGCTAGGTGGTAAATCCACAAAGCTAGCCCACCTCTTAACACATGGTAAAACGTTTTATACACTTTGAACAACTGTTTATAATTACATTTAGTCACACTTAATTCTCATTGGTTCCTACTAGCCTTGTCTCCATTTAGAGGTACTGTGTTCTTTGTTTTCACTGCATGTTCTGTGGGAAGAGGGCTTTGTTAGCAGAGGGCTCTCTTTGCTCGAGGGTGGACCCTTTAGTATGTTAATTAGGATAGTTCATGCATAGTTCAAGTAATTTTCTGTTTGGTCTCATTAACCATTTGGTTCCCCTTGAGTTTATCTTGTTGTGTCCCAGCTTGGCATATTTATGATGCCTATTCCTTCTCCCAAGGCTGTATCTTGTTAACTGTTTATAAGGGTTGATTAACATCCTCTGTTTTTCAAATTCTTTCTTGTTTTCTTTAAAGTCTATAATTCTTGTATCATATCCACCCTTTGAGACTGTATAAGGGAAGAATTTATAGTTTTCCCTTATATTAGTATCATCTTTTCATTAGTCAGCCCACCCAAGATCAAACATCTCCATGTACATTGAATTAATACGTATATATTCACAAATATTAGAACTCCTACAGTCACAGTGTATATCACCTTCTTTATCCATTAACAAATCTCTACCCAAAAGCCATTCTATTTTAAGTAGTCAAGTCAGCCAATTGTTTTATTAGATTTTGTGTATTTCCCAAAGAATGTTGGATAACCTATTTTGCAATCTGATTTTTCTGTTCCTATCATAGGATCGCATCTTTGGATACAAGTGCAATAATTTTCCAGTAGAACAGTGATATTTCCTATTCCTGTTCTTCTCTTCCTCAGTTTATATTAAAGGATGTATTTGCCCATAATTCTCCCCAAGGTACATTAGCAGGCATGAGAATCCTGATTAAAGGAACTCCTCTCTCTGAGGTTTCTAGGAAGTGTGTACATTGGTTTTGTTTTCTGTATTGGTTTGAAATGCCTGTTTTCCTCCCAAGGGTCCTTAAATGGCTGCTTCTCAGAGTTCCTGTTTTGTCCTATCACTGTAACTAAGCACAGGATACCAATTTCTAGTACCATTTCTTGTTACAAGGAAATCAATATTCTTCTGTATGCATTCTACTACTACTACAGTTCTTATTATTAGCTGGCAACAATACAAAATTAACCCTTAAGTATAATCTAATTCAAGATACGATTTTTCAAAATCCCTTGATGTAAAGGTTCATCAACCTATAGAAAATTCTAATTTACAGTCTCCAGTTTGTTCAGTGGTCCACGGTTTTGTTATACATGCCATCTTCACCCAGGTATAATGTATCCACAAGCTGACTAATCCTAATTCCACTGTTATGTAGGCAGTCACTAGAACAGCATATGGTCCTTTTCATTTTTCTTTTAGTGGTTCATCTCTCCAACTTTTGAGGTAAGCCAGATCTCCTGGTTGAAATTGATGCACTGGTAAATCCAAAGGCAAAAGTGCTCTTTGATTCACGTATCTTAACAACTTCTCTCACCCAATTAGTACAGCAAGGGAAAAGCTTCTGGCCATCCTGAAAAGGTGTCTTCTAAAATAAGCAAATACTTATACTGATTGCAGCTCAGAAACTCAGAAAAATCTATTTTCCAGTGTTCCCCAGGAGTAATTCCTCTTTCTTTCCAGACTGCTCCATGAGCCTCAATACCACAAAATGCATACTTAGGATCTGTACACACATTAATCCTTTTCCCTTTTCCAAATTCTGATGCTTGAGTTAAAGCAATTACTTCTGCCTTTTGGGCTGATGTATTAGGAAGTAATACATTAGCTTCAGTATCTTCCAGTTGAGTCACCACTGCATATCCTGCCCGTCTTACTCTTACATACAAAGA
>JAVJGJ010000057.1:37502384-37525181 GCA_035590215.1 Microhierax caerulescens | reverse complement strand
TTTGAGTCACCACTGCATATCCTGCCCGTCTTACTCTTACATACAAAGATATTTCCATCTATGAACAAGTCTGTATCTGGGCTCCCAAATGGTCCCTCTTTCAAGTCTGGTCTGCTAGCAAAAACTTGCTTAATAGGACTTAAACAATCATGTAGTATAGGTTCTTGTTCTGGCAGGGGCAACAAGGTGGCAGAGTTCAGCGAAGTTACTGTTTTAAGATTGGTGTCCTGTTCCAGCAACACTGCTTGGTATCTCACTGGTTGAGTAGGAGAGATCCAGTGATGTCCTTTCTGTCCTAGCACAGCTGCTACTGCATGAGGCACTAGGACAGTCACTGCAGTCCTATAGCTCATTTTCAGTTAGCAGTGCTGTGGCAGCTACAGCTCATAGGGTAGCAGGCCAGCCTTCACTTACATCATTTAACTGTTTACAAAAATAGATGAGTGGCCGCTTCCAGTCACCAAGTAGCTCAGTTAACACTCCCAGCGCCACCTGCTGCCTTTCATGTACACACAGCTGAAAAAGCTTGTTCGTGTTAGGTAAGCCCAAAGCTGGAGCTTCCACCAGTTTTCTATTTATTCAGTTCGCTAGGACCTTTTATGGCTTCATATAAAGGCTTAGCCATCCATTCAAAAGTTGTTATCCATATCCTGCACCATCCTGCCATTCCTAAAAATCCTTATAGCTCTCTTTGACTTTGGCACTGATATCTGACAGATAGCTTCTTTTCTATCAGTTCCAAGTTCTCTCTGTCCCCTGGGAACTTCAAACTCTAAATATTGACCTTTTTCTTGAGCTATTTGTGCTTTTACTTTTTGAAACCTGGTAACCTGCAAATGCCAGTAGGTTTTCTAAACCAACTGTTGCTTCCAAACAGCTCGCTCCAATCATCTACATATCGAAGCACAGTAATATCAGGGTATTTACCTTGCCATGGCTCCAGTTCCTTTGCCAATACATTACCAAACAGTGAGGCTGTTCTTGAAACCTTGTGGGAGCACCATCCAGCTTAACTGCACTTTTCTTCCAGTGGTTGTGTGCTTTCATTCAAAGGTGGAGAGGGTCTGATTCTGCTCATCAACAGGTATGCAGAATTTACATCCAGAACTGTAAAATAAACATTTGTCTCTGGTATTGTGGCTAAAAGAATATATGGAGTTGTCACCACAGATGAACATCTACAGTGATCCAATTTATTTCACTTAAATCTTGGACCAACTCAGGAGTCCTGGGTTTCTTTACAGGCAATATAGAAGTAATATATTCAGACTGGCACTCCTGCAACAGTCCATGTTCTAGGAAGGCATTCATTATTGGTTCTAAGACAGGCCATATTGTTCATTTTTCCATTGTCCCAACAACTGGGCTTGTCATTTTTTTTAAGGGTCACTTACAACTAATGATTAGGGAATTAGTTGCTTCACTATCCGTCAAAAAAAAATAATCAGTAATCTCATTCACCAACTTCACTGGAACAGAGGATCAGCTAGGGAAACTTTGATTTTATCCTCCGGTCCCCTTCATTCATCCTAATTTTATAACAAAATAAGATTTACATCCTTTTTGTCCCCTGACTCACTCTTTCTCCCCTGAGGTAGGACACTCCTTCTTCTGATGGCCTTCTTTTTTGCATATAGCACACTGATTCGGTCCTAAGGATGTTCAACTTTTCAGATTTCTTCCCAACACCATTCCCATTATTCCTCTCTTTTTTCTTCTTCTACCTATTCCTCTGTTACCTGTAGCAGTCTCTGAACTGCTACCAATAGAGATGCTTTTTGTTCTTTTTTCTGCTTTCGTTTGTTACACGCTTCATATGTTATCTCTATCAACTGAGACAGACATTCCTCTTGCCCCGTCAACCTTCTGCAGTTTTTCCTTACAGCTTGTGATGATTGTCCAACTAATAACATGTTAGACATTTTCTGATGAGCTTTCACATCTAGATTTAAATCTGTCCACTTTTTGTCTACCTCACAACCTCTCATAAAAAGACGATGGACTTTCTTTAGGACCCTGTTTTCTAGAACTGGTACATTCTGTCACGGTTTTCCTGATAAGAGCTGACAGATTGTTTCTAGTTCAATGGATCAGAGGTAGCAAATGGCACATGTACAAGAACTGGTAAACCCTCCACCCCTAGTGTTTGTCTCAGAGGTGCTTGCCCTCTGAGATTGAGATTGCTCTGTGAGACCAATTTCAGATTAGACTTGCCCCCTTGTCCTGCTGGAAACGGAACTGAAGTTTTTATCACCCATCTGGTTTAGGTTTTTGTTTGGGGTTTGGGTTTGGTTTGGTTTGTGGGTTGTTTTGTTGTTGGTTTTTTTTTGGGGGGGGAGGAATGCAGCTTTGGAAGCATCTGATGATTTTTCCTGCATTTGTACCATATAGGGGTGGGACTGTGGGCACCAACAATTGTGTATCCTCCGGTTCCTCCCACAACATACAGTCCCATTCTTATTGCAATTCTCTCCACATATACTCTTCTTCTTCCCAGCACATACAGCATCAACACATCTCCCCCCATTTAAACTTTTTCTGAATATCTGGTTCTCTATACAATTCATAAAGGTATCAATATAAGGCACTTCATCCCACTTCCCCTGTTGGCAACAAAACAACATCAATTGTAATATAGTATTAAATTGTAAAGACCCATTTTCTGGCTACCATTCACCATCACCCAATGTATAGTTGGGCCACTAGTCATTACAGCATCTTTTCATTTTATCTTTAGTCATTGGATCATCTCCAATTTGTTTCAAAATACACCCCAAAAGGCTACAGGGAGGAACTGTGGGTTGGCCTGACCCCATCCTGACTAAAACCAAAACTGTTGGCTGTGGCCCCTCCATAACGTGCCCCAGTGTGCACTCGGCTCTGAACCCTCCCTAGTCGATTAAGGCCCCTCTGGCTGGTGTCTGTGTGCAACTTTATTTGCTTATGCACACTCAGCTCTGACCCCGCTGCTCAGTTAAGGCATACTTGCTGAGTGTCTAGTGTGACTGCTCTCACACTCTGCTCTGGCCTGCCCCCTCTGGCTGGCATCTGTGTGTGAGGAATATTAAATTTGCAAAAGTGAATTTTAAAATTGGATAGTCACTGTTCCAGGAATTTTTCTCCCCCGTTCACGCTTACATAAATGTCTCTATTTGGGCATTGCATCTTTGAGTCGCCTGTTGCCCTGACTTCGGAGAGAATCCAGAGGAGTCCCTGATCAGTAGGTCAGTGCATGCTGGTGTTCCGTCCAATCTGGTCCTCTTTCAGGGATGTCAGGACAATCTAGGCAAGGCCTTTGGGTCTATTCCTTCTTCCAAGGCCCTGGAAGAATGCTAACAATGTCCTGTTAGCTATGTGTAAGGTTGATTAACATCCTCTGTTTTTTCAAATTGTTTCTTCTTATCTTTAAAGTAATTCATTCTTGCATCACCAGGAAGGTTTTTCTTACAGTAACTATAGTGGATAAACCACTCTGCTTTTTCCCATGCTTTTTCATAAGCACTGCACCTCTCCTCAGCAGGGATCCTCAACCCCATCCACGCTTGTAGCTCTGGTACTGCATTCTACCTTATCTCTGCCAGGTCTGTCAGTGCAGCAGCGTGGGGCAGTGCTGAATGTAGAACACGCTCAGCTGACTTCTAGTTGTCTGAGTTACACTTCAGTTTGGACATCTGACCATGATCAAATCTACATTATTTGGGTCAAACCCGAAAGTCAGGCTAACCTGTACCTAGAGTTGTACTTTCTGCTTTGGCCCATGCAGCTTTTCCAAAAAGATGCAGCTACATCAGCCTGATCTGTCATTAGCCAGGCATGTCCGGTCTAATATTATGGGAAAGAAAAACTTGGGTTTGCACTTAAGATAGAGAGACGGGTGCCTGTAAGCAAGGTTTGAGCTTAAGGAAGTCCTATTACACGGTGTGCTGCCTGGCTACAGCCTAGTACTGCAGCTTCACCTCCATCATGGGATCCAGTGTGTCAGACTAGCATCTGTCACATGATCAGATCCACAGGATCTTCAACCTAAACTTCTCTTGTGAGAAGTCCTAGAAAAACAAACTGTTCATCTCCTTAAGCTGTTAGAGAGTCAACTGCCTATTTACCACCCTAGTGGTGAAATAAGTGCTTGGGAGGTGAAAGAGACCATGGCGGCAGAGCATGTCTTCACATGCCCAAAGTGAAAATTATACCCACAAAAGCTGCCACTGCAATTTTGAACTTGGAGCATTCTCCAGATCTCTCATAGTTAATACTGTGGAATGTTCCAGCTGTGTTTGTACTCACACGAATGTAGGATGGAAAGCCAGTCCATAATTTTCTACCCACTGTTTATAAATGCCGTATGTTCATAATGTAGGTTTTTCTTTTTTCTTCCCGTTGTCTTGGTACAGCCTGACTCACATTGCAGGGGGCAGGGGGTGGGGGTATTTTTAGTGTAACTTTACCATGGGAGTAGATTTTTTGTTTTATTTATTTGGGTATTGTTTGTGCGGCTTATTTTCCAGAGTTACTTCTACAACGATGACACATTTAACTTCAACTACGCCCAAGCCAAAGCTGCCATGGGCAATTTTAGTGAGGCTGAGGAGGTATGTATTTACTTTCTTTAAAAAACAACAATGGAAACATTTCCCACGTACTCCCCCCTTTCCTTCCTTTTCTCCCTCTAGATCTTCATGTTGGTTGGAAATAAGTAGGTTGTGTGGAACATCATCTTCCCCTTCTTACAGGAACTGAAACTCTCAAGGAACACTATTCAGAAAAGATTATCTTGCTAATCTTGTAATGTGAGGTATATGGGGAGTCATGCTGCTTGTGGCGCATCACAAGAGTGCTTGTAGCTATCTAATTGATCAAAGAATGCCCTCTTAATCAGATTTCCAACGCTTTGTGTGGGATCCCAGGCAGTCCTATTGATCAGACTGACTAGGGCATGCTGAGTAAAAGGCACTGAATAGTTAAGAGCTTCTAGGTGTCCCTAGAAATTTGTGTTTAAAAAACCCAAATTCTTCCTCTGAGAGATGTGGGAGGAAAAGAGGAAGTGCTCAGTATCTTATTCAGCAGCATACAGATACAGCTGGAAGAGATTAACTTCTACACAGCATTTTTTGTGTCTATGTGCAGTAGAAACTTAATTACAACTAAAATATGCAAAAGCAAATAGCTATTATGAAGATGGAAGCAATCTTTTCCACAAGACCAGAAAGAAGACAAGCCAGGAAAAAAAAGCAACCACATACCCTGAAGTGAATCATATAGGTTTGGTTGGTTTCGGGTTTTTGTTTGTCTTGTCTTTCTAACTTTTTAACTCTTCAGGTTTCTCAACAACAGAGCCCCCATAGGT
Source organism: Microhierax caerulescens (assembly GCA_035590215.1). Classification (NCBI taxonomy): domain Eukaryota; kingdom Metazoa; phylum Chordata; class Aves; order Falconiformes; family Falconidae; genus Microhierax; species Microhierax caerulescens. The sequence continues at coordinate 37,519,837 of JAVJGJ010000057.1, read as the reverse complement.
TTTGGGGGAGTTTTTTGGGTTGTTTGTTTGTTGTTGGGGTTTTTTGGGGTTTTTTTTGGGGGGGAGAGGTAGTGGGGTTTTTTCCCCCCAGCACACACACTCCTAATTTCTGTGACCTGAAAGTGCATCTCTCTCTTAAGAAAAATATCCAAGACTGTCAGGCAAAAGAATATATATGTCAATTCACCTGCCTTAATTTAGTTAGCTTAATGAAAATGCAGGTGAGTATGTTTTAAAACTATACTGGCAGGCTACACTAATTCCTGAGACCTCATAAAGATGACAGTGCTTCAAGTAAGCTTTAACTGAAGCCAGGCAACAAAAACACAAAGGTGTAAACTGGTGTTTCTTACACATTATTCTAGACAAATTTGTGTTATGTTGCTGATGTATTTAAATAACAGAATTATGTAATTAAATTGATTAGTCTGGCCTGATGTCTGATCTTTGTGATGACACTTTCATATAAAGATCACCCTTCCCCAGTGTCTCATAAACTTGTAAAATATCTCCACATATAGCACTTAATAAGTTATTTAAAAGCTTACCTCCCTGAACATAATGAAATAAAACCTATGATAAAGTGCTGCTTACAATGATAATGCTGCTTTCTTTTTATTTCTTCCTTTTCCCCTTCCCCTCTCCCCAAAATTAGAGGATCACCAATGTTTAACCAATAAAAATGTCAGTAATTTGTGGAACTCACTGTTCCAGTACATATACCTGTTCCCGTAAAGATATTTTGACTTTTGACAGTAGTGTCCTAGTATAGTTACACATATACCCGCAGAGGGGCATAAATAGCTTTTTTCTGTGAGCAAAGCCAGAGTACAATTTAAAATGTGTAACCTCCCCCCATGCATCACTTTAGCTGTAGAATGTAATAAACCTGTATTTGTACAGTAAGCTACAAAAGCTGAACATTTTGCCTCAGAACCTTACTGAAACCAAAATGGTTAGAAAAGGCTTATTGCTGCCCTGAAATGATCTCTGACATGTCTAGGGAGGAAAAGCTCATATATATGTGAAACTTCTGGTATTTCAAGAAGATGCTAATGTAATTGCTTGCAATGCTTCCTAAACAAACACATTGCAAATAGCTTTTCCCACAGGCCCAGTGTTCCTTTGTGCTGTTTGTGTTGCATGGCCGCCCACTGGCACTTGTTCAGAGGAGGCCGCACCCTGCACACAGCTTGGCGTTTTGAAGCTGCAGAAGTCCCTTGATAAGCATGGCACTGTTTGAATCCTCCACCTACCCGACACAGAGAGACATCCCTACGCTGCACTTGCATACCCTAACTCTTCTCATAAAGCGGCTGTTCGTGTGGCTTAAGCATTAGCTGCATGTTGAAGCGAGGCAGCTGTGCCTTCTCTTTGTTTAAAAAGTACGTGCATGTATAATCTTTTGTTTTCCTTCTTCCTGCAGGTGTTCCTTTTGATCCAGAGCGAGAAGATAAAGAATGATTTTGTTTACCTTAGCTGGCTAGCTCGCTGCTGTGAGTCACTTTATTCTCAACATTGCAGAATACAGATCCTCCTCTATTGCATCAGTCTTGGCAATCCACTTTCCTTCCTAATTGAATTTAATGTTGTAGGTGGATTCAGGACTATGAAAGTGAAAAGCTGATTGCACTAGTTATAGCATGGGTGGTTATTGCACCTTTCATACACCTGGCTATAGTAAGCAATTACTACTTCAGTGCAATGCTGTTATAGTTCCATCAATGCAGCTTTGTCCTCACCAGTGAACCTTTTTCTTCTCATCTACTCAATTGCTTGAGTGAAGATTTTCAGTTTTTTAAGACTGAGTTGCAACTCTAAAATGTTCAGAGTAAAAACAAAAAATAGAAGCATCATACTGGGTCAGGGCCAAGGGTCTGTCTGCCTCCAAGAGTAGCCAGTGTCAGATGTCTAGGGAAGAGAAGAAAAAGGCAAGCGTTCACGGTGTTTTTCTTCCTACCACATTACTCTTTGTAATTTTTGTAAGTTTGTTGTCCAAACTGCTGTGCCCGAGGGATGTCCTTAATCTCCAGCATGGTTTTTTTTCTTCCAAAACCTTTTCCATTCTTTCCGTGAACCCCAAAAACTTTTGCTATGATCAATATCCTATAGCAAGTTTTATTTAGTTTTTCTGTACCTCAATTCAGATACAGTGCCACATGCAAAATAGTATAGAGGTGGGCTTTTCTAATAACTCAGTCTGAAACTCCTTAGGCCAATTTGTTTTCCTTACAGTGCCTCAATACAAAAATGTTCTCTTATCCAACAGTTTTCAGTAGTTGTACTTGGAATGTAAATAAGTATGTTTTGGGACATAATACCATATCGCAGACATGTTCAACATCTTTAATGTGATCTTTCCAGATAGGCACATAACACCTATGGATGCCTATCTGACTCTACTTTTAGGACATGCCAGTTTATTTCCTTGTTCATTTGTCCTGGTTTTGGCTGGGGTAGAATTAATTTTCTTTTCAGTACCTGGTACAGTGCTGTGTTTTGGATTTAGTATGAGAATAACTACCCAATGTTTTCAGTTGCTGCTAAGTATGTTTACACTTAAGTCAAGGACTTTTCAGTTTCTCAGGCCCTCCAGTGAGAGGGCTGGAGGGGCACAAGGAAGTGGGAGGGGGCATAGCCAGGACAACTGACCTGAGCTAGCCAAATGGACACTCCATACCACAGAACGTCATGCTCAGTATATAAACTGAGGGGTTGCCCAGAGCATGCAGATTTCTGCTTGGGGACCGGCTAGGCATCAGTCAGCAGGTGGTGAGCAATTATATAGTACATCACTTGTTTGAAGTTTTTTTCTTTTGGATTTTATTCCTCTTTCCCTCTCCCTCCTTTTCATTACAATTGTTGTTGTTATTATTTTATTTTATTTCATTTCAGTTATTAAATTGTTCTTATCTCAGCCCTCGAGTTTTATCTTTTTCCCTGATTCTCCTACCTATCCCACTGGGGGCAGGGGGGAAGTAAGCAAGTGGCTGTGCAGTACTTAGTTGCTGGCTGGGGTTAAACCATGACATCATTAAGCTGCAATACCTGGCTATGTTTGAGTGTTTTATATGTGAATGTTTTCTGTGAATTTTTTTGACAGGAGAACTCCCATTGCAAAGGGAATTTATGGTTGCTCAGTAGACGGTGTTCATCCCTCTGATTCTGTGCTGTAGTAGTTCTTTGACATATATCTAGGGATGCAAAACTCTTTGAAGGTGCTACTTATTATACAAGAAGTAGAATTAACACCATGTTATCAATTAAAAAATGTCTAGCTCTTTCATTGGAGTTGCTGTTTGTTCTTGAGTGTGTTTTACCATTCTGAATTCCTGCTGAAGTTTCAGTAGAGCTCTTGTATTCTTCTGTGTCTGTCTTAAAATTTTGATTTTTCATTCCCAGCTAGAATTCAAGCTACTAGAATTCAAGCTGCTAGAATTCTTTGCAGAAACAACTTTTCAGTGATTAATATAGTTATATTTTTGTGTCAAGTATGTAAATTACTATTAGGTCCTTCTGGATAAAAGCTGCTGTGGAAATTACAAAGCATTATAATACATTCATGTTAGAGTATGATTAGGTATTGAGCCGTAAACAATTCAATGCTGAAATATTTCCAAAGGGCAAAAAGTACCAGAGATGCATCTTTTTTTGGATGCTAGACAGTATTTTTTTGTCTAATATTATTGTACTATTTATACCAAATTCTTCTTGAAGAGAAGGTAAGAAAAAGTGAATTAGCGCAGTACTCCTTTTCTCTAGATGAATGGGTTGGTATTTGGAAATTAAGAACTGGCTGTTTGGCACTGTGTATGGTATCTGGAGCTGATGAAAGAAAAATCTGATTTGATGTCTTGCTGCCTCCTGAACGAGAAGTGTCTATAAATCCTATAATTTGGTGTTACATGCTTATTGTTGATGATTGCCACCTGCAACATATGTATTGGCACAGTGGGCACAGATATAATAAACTAAACAGTCCATCTTCTGAAAGAGCACAAGAGTGATCCATGTGTGAATGGCCAGCTACTCTGTGAGTAGCTAGTAAGGCTTAAAAAAGAAAGGAATACTTAATTTTATTTTATTTTCTCCCAGTACTTGAATCAGTCTGAAATCACCAATATCAACATAAGATTCAACAGAATGGGTTCTTATCTGCAGAAAATCAAATTTTAGAACCCTTTGTGTTCAAACATCATAGTAGAATTTCCACTAGCTGAGATGGAAGATTCAGATTCTTTTGTTTCTATTTATGCATAGCAGAAATTTTTAAAGTTAAAGGCCAGTGAAAAATTCTAGTTATACAGGTATGTTTACAACTAGCACAAAATCTCAGGAATATGGAAACATTTTTTGTAGTAGATGCATAATGACAAGTTTGGGTTTTGTTATTCTTGGGGGGGCTTTGCCACCCCACCCCTCCTTTTTGGTTTGCTATGAATCATGGGAATTGAATGTTTAGACTGAGGTGGGCACCAAGTATTAAAGACCTCAGTTCTGTGCCAAATATTTTTTTTTCTGTGTGTAAGAACACATAATCCTAAATCTCACCATCTAAATGGATTGCCATAGTTCATTGTCCTGCATAAAATAACTTCTCTAATGCTTCCCATTCTGTTCCTTAATCACATGTGAAATCATGAGAGTTGTGCTTATTGCTGTATCTGTGAAATATAAATTGAGGTGTCAATGCCATAATTATTCCTCTTGCCGTTGGTATCTCTGATGAATTGGCTGTTATCACCAGTAAGGCAGAAGATAAGGACAAGTTTCCCTTCCCAACCTCATGGTCACAGGGTGAGGCATGCATTTACATTAAGCAAAGAAATTTAGGAACATTTACTCCTCCTGCCATTGAGTGTTGTGCATGTTATTTTCTTTTCACCATCCCAGTTATTTGTTATTGCAGATATTATGAATAAGAAACCACAGCTGGCCTGGAAGCTCTATCTGAAGATGGAGACCTCAGGGGAGTCCTTTAACCTATTGCAGCTCATTGCAAATGATTGTTACAGAGTGAGTCTTCTCTTCAGAACTTTATGTATGACATGTTAATTCAGTGATTGTACCAACAGTCGTTTTTTTGATACTTTCCATCATTGTCATCACTAGTGAACCTTCTTCTATAACAGCAGGTTGTCTAATAATGTAGATGAGTTGGCAAGGATTTGTCAGTATTTTTTTAACCTACAGGCCTTCTTGGTCAACAGCCCACCGATTAAAACATTGGTAAATTACTGCATGCTAGAGCTATCAATAACAGTAACAGTTCTTCCCCTACTAGGGATTCAATGATAAGAAACTTTTAAGAAAAAAATCTAGCATAGATTCAGCAAGTAGCCTCATGGTGCATTTTTTTCTGGGTCAATGATTTGTTTCCTTAAAGCTTGTAATGGCAATGGGAGATAGTCCTTTGTAATCATAAGGAAATGGAAAGAGAATTTACACAACTACTATTCTGTCTGCCCAAGTGGGGCAGAGAGACATGGTGTGTGTGTAATCACTAGAGGTAAAACTACTCAGAAAAAATGGTGAGCTTAACTGCCTACAGCAGGATCCCTGCTACACAAAATATTTCTTCTTCTTTTGAACCTGTTCTAGGGGGGACTTCTAAAGAGATAAGGTTGGACTAAGCAGTGTAACGTTTTTAAAAGCCAAGCTAGACAAGACAATGTCCACTTCAGTAGGGATGCTGTAAGCGTTTTAGGACAGGTTACAATGTGCGCTACCTTACTTACACTAAGCTTCTGGATTAATGTTTGCTAGTTCTGATGCTCCATGCCAATACACTGCTGGCACACCTCCAAATTCAAGTTTATACAAAGCTGTGTTAAATAGTGAGGAGATCTTGGGAAGCTGATTTCCTAACATCTAATTCTCAGATGTTGTCTATATACAGTGAGACTTAGCTCTGGTTCAACTTTTTTTGCTGTTCTGGAAAGCATAGAAAGAGAACACAAGAGCTTCATCCGCAGGATGGATGTAGAGGCATATAAAGAAAACTTGTCTGAGAGGATTGTAAATGGCACTACAAGAAAAAGAAAAATTTGTTGTTCTATGGAAAGTTCTGCTGTGCAAGAGGTCAGTGGACAATAATAGGATGCTGTATCCAGCATGCTTTCTGCCATCTCCAGGGGTGATTGCACTGTGTTGGGACATAGACAAGTAGGAGCTCAGTGACAGGACAAAAGGATGTTCTTTGGAAAAGTGTCATGGTGAGACACAGGACATCCACTTTCCAGAATATATTGGCCAGAGCCAGAAGGTGATTTATATCAGTTATTTAGGAAGCAACCATTTTATATTTAATTTAAATTAAATATAAAATATAAAGACAGGTTGCAATTTTGTGATTGTGCAAATATAGTAGTTCACTGTTGTAAGAAGGCAGATGTGAGAAAAGCAGAACACAGATAACAGCTGTAAAGCTCATGGAGCTGGTTCAGTGGAGCCTAATGCAAGTGAATACACAAGAGCTAACAGCTATTAGCATAGGCTTATTACAGATACAGTGATCAAACTTGCCATCATAGAGGAAAGATAGTAAATGGAGTCCTATTGGAAAACCTCCCAATGATTCTCAGTTCAGCCAAGCTCACCAAAGAGCACCAATATCCACATACTATCTGTAACATTCTTTTTTGCTGTTTTCTTTCATCTGACAGAGTAACATGTTTTCAAAATCCTAACAAACATATAATTGAAAAGTCAGAAAATCTACCTTGTGACCTCAAAAGCACTGAGCAAGCTATCTCTTGCACATCTTGCAAGTATTCAATCCACCATCTCACCCTAAAAGTCTTGTTGCTCAAGCAAATGGCTATGTCTCTGGTGTTTCCCATAGCTGCAATCTCTGAAAGCAAGTTGTCAGTTAGACCATATGTCAAATCTCTCTTTAGACTATTTAAAGTTTCACTTAATTTGGTTGATTACTTTGCCTGAATTCTTCTCAAAACCTTGTTGTATTCTAGAGGAGAAGCAGCTCCAACAATTTAGATTTATCAAGACCTCTTAAAAACTGCACTTTCAGGACTAAGTCTTTCAGCCTGATTATGTGTCTACATATGACCATGAATGACTGCTCCAAAGACCAAGGAACTGCATTTCAAAAATTATTATTATAGTGTTTTAACTTCTCTTTCTACACTGCCAGCTGTTTGTACCTCTTCCACTAAAGGCAAGGCCCAAGTTGTTTGACATTATGTAATGTTTTCTTGTTGTTTTCTGAAACGTTATATTATATTGGAGGTCCAGAGACAGTACCGTAGGTGTAACTTAAGAAGGCAGTTGCACACTAGGCTTCACTCAATAGAATGCTGAATGAACACGGATGGAGCAAGGTCAACAGTGTCCTGAGACAAGGTGTAGCTGGATGCCCCATTGCTATGCTGACAGAGTTTGTTCAGTGAGGAAGCTGGGATGCAGGACTTCTGGCTAACTTCTTGCTGCTTTTCATGCAATAGCCCATCATGTCCATATAGGGAACATCACATATAGGGAACATCACATGACTATAGGGTTGAAGCATTTCTTGCTTTATGTCAGATAGAAGGAGGACATTAAACCAGTATCTGCTTAATGGAACTAGATCAGATGCCAGTTTGGAGAAATCAGTATTCAATTTTTTTCTTTTTAGCTGACACAACTGATACTGTTTATACTGACTATATTTATTCCCATCCATTCAAGTACTTGCCAGTCAGCTGTGGTTAAAATGACCATTTATGTAAAGATTATGTGAAGACTCATTCTGCAGTACCTGTGTTCTCTGACTAAAGTTTCCAAACATAACCCCCACAGCCTGTTCTTTTTTTCTCAGCAGATGCAGGCTTCCAGCTGAGACTGTGCTCAGTCTACCTTCTGTGCTCTCCCATGTGAAGATGCTACTAGCCACAAATAACATTGCTATTCAGGCTTGCCCGAAAGAAAAACAGTCACAGTCATAGATAAGGTCCACATGAGTTATGCTGACTTCAAAAGCCACAGTTAGTGTGGTCACTCCTTTCACACTGACTGTTGCCAACCAACTTGCTTCTTGTTCCCATTTACAAGTAGAGAACCTAAGACAAAAAAGATAGGGTACACAGTGGATTTTCCTATGCTCAGAAAAATTTCAGTTTATAGTCACTGAATCTTATTTTGTACTGTACTGTAACAGTGAAGAAAAAAAATTACCTCTGTGTTAAAACCAAAAGACATCCAAGTATGTCTCTCTGTATATGATCAAAACAACAGTGCTGATCGTTCCTAACAAAGATCACAGTGCAGTTTGTCTATAATATATTCAAAGACATAGACCAGTAATGGTGCAGTACTACCTGTTTCCCTACGTAGAACTGAAATGTGCCTGTTCTGCGTCACTTGCTGCCTGCAGAAAAACACGAAAATGCACATTTGCTTCTATGGTTTACTACTGATTTCAGAAAACTGAGCTCAAACTTTTTCATTCCCTTCTGAAAGATGGTCATATAGTCAGAAATAATGTTTCATTTTCTATGCAGATGCGTCAGTTTTACTATTCAGCCAAAGCATTTGATGTTCTGGAGAGACTGGACAGTAATCCTGAATACTGGGAAGGCAAGAGGGGTGCTTGTGTGGGTGTCTTTCAAATGATCTTAGCTGGCCGAGAAGCAAAGTGAGTATTCTGTATTAGATATGAATTTATTTTGCTTTTTTCCTATTTCCAGTTAGCTGTAAGCCAGAACCATAACCTTACTTTAGGACTACATATCCTCTTCCAATTCTTTATTCACCTTTCAGAGAATAGACCCTCTGGGCCAGTTGTTCTATATGTAGCGTTCAGTTTGAAGTGTATCTTCCACACTAACGTTTATAGAATAAGAAATGGAGAATAACTTATAAAGAGAATGCTGGAACTGCAGGAAACCACAATACATTAGTCATTACACTAGGAAGAGCTAAATTATAAATGTAGTATGTTCATGAACTGAGGGAAAAGAACCTCATTTCATGTTGATGGCATAAGAATGGGAAACTGTCCCATGACATTTTAAGTTTCACGGAACAGAACTAAGAAAACATTTACTCAGCACTGTAGGAAGGATGTGACTTCTCTAAACAATGAGTGGATGAGACTGTGTTTTCATTAAAGTTTGCTTTCTGAAGACACTGTCCATGTCAGAAAAATATACTTACTTGATGAAAGCTTAAAGGAAATTATCTGTGTTACTGATAATTTTGCTTTTGGCCCATTTCACTGGATGGGAGAATGGAAGAGAGTAGTGAGGCTGTTATTTAAGAACTGTTTCATTGTGAATATTCTGCTGTGACACCAGATGGCCATTTTGCCCTGGCCAAAGCTGCTGTTTCATACATAGCTGGTAGGTGTGTGTTTTGGCTTCTACACCTTCTTTCTATTCCCTTCTCTGCTGGTATAATCTCATTAACTACTGCACCCTTCAAGTGTCCTTTTAGCAATTCCTGCAGTAGATGCAGTAAAAGACACATAGCTTGTGTGTTTTAAAATATGTATACAATTTCTTGCTGTAAAAGTAGCTGGCAAACTGCAGCTTCATACTGGTTTATCCTAGTGGTAACATTCATTTCCATGTTATTTGTATTTATGTGTAAGGTGCTTTGGCAGCATTAACCTAGGTGTTGCCATACTGATACTGAAGACTAGCAAGTAGCACTAAAGACCAAAAAAAATTTCTAGGGAACAATTTTGCAAGAGTAAGGATTTAGATATAAATACATATGCACATTCAAATCTGAAGTAATTATTTTTTCTGATTTTTTGCTTTTAATTTCTCTCCTTGTTGCAATTGTATAAAAGACACTTTTTTTTTTTTTTTTTCCCCTGGGATCTCACTTACTGAGCATTTTTACCTATTCCTGATCTGCAGATGAATGGACCTCTCTATCTAGGAACCGTGTTTTGCAAAATAGCTTTGATGCAAGTAGTTGTTTCTTGTATCAGTTGGGTCTTACCCTCATTTAAATCTTTGTGTTTTGCCTTTGTAGAGAGACACTACGGGATGTACTGCATCTTCTGAAGAGCACTGGTAATTCTCAAGTAGAATACATTGTCCGCATCATGAAAAAGTGGGCCAAAGAGAATAGGGTCCCTGTTTAAGTCAGTGCCACAAAATGAACTGGGTTGGTTACTGTTGTGTATGTGGCCATAAGATTTGGGTCTTGATGTCTCCTGTGCATTCTGGGTATCCCCTTCCTCGCAGGACTTTAAACAATCAAGCAGGTTGACCCAGGTGAGCAGTGGCGTAGTGCAGTGAGATTTCAAAACATTCAGCAAGTGGGTTTTTTTTCTTTTTATTAAACCTTTATTGGTACTTTTTCTGCTGTACCATCTCTATTCCTCATTCAAACTTTCAGTATTTAGTAGTAATTCCAGCTGTGCCTAAGTCAAATTGCTTCTCAGATGTTCCCCAGATTTCTCCACACGAGTTACTGGACTGCTTTGTGACGTTTTTTCAGCAAGTCTTCTGGCCTCTAGAGAAGAATCATTTGTTAAATGACTGAGAAATATCTACTTCAGCAAATGATGGAATGTGGCAAGTAGAAAGGATGACGGTGACAACCAAAAGCCTGTACTAGTGTATCAGATAATACATAAAGACTGCTATATATAAATAGAAGGGTAAAATACAAACCGTATTCTGAGCGCTGTCTTTTTCTGGATAAATCTCAATAACTAATATCTTTATTTCGTAGGGTTTTTTATAAGAATTGTTTTCTCTCTTACTATCTTTTTCAGACCATAGAGATTTGACTGACTGCATTGTTCAGTCTTGCTTTGAGGTGTGACACTCAAAACATTTATTCCTGTTAATATAATCTGAGTAATCCATTTAGTTTAGCAATCTGATAGATAAAAGAACTGGACGTTTTGAATCACTTCAGCATTTACCACCCTCATTAGCAATATATTTATTCTACTTTTGGATTTGTTATACTCTCCTGGTTTTTGCAAACAGTTCAGGGAATACATACTTCTAAAAGAAGGCAATAGTTGTAACATATAAATTTATTATATGTTTTATAGTGGAAAAACATTTGTATATTACTTTAAAAGGAAAATTTACATTTTCTAAATTTGTAAAATACTTGTGATGGTTATTTTTATCTTTTGGAATGAAACTCAGGATACTCTATTCTCTACTCTATCTGTGCTTTGATTAAAGTTCTTAATTGAATCCACAGTTGAATGGGTGGTCTGTGTTGCTTCATACTGCAGAAGTTAAAATAGTATATTCATTTTTCTGTGGAAGAAGGCAGATTTGTGACTGGTCATTAAATAAATGCACGTTCAGTAATCAGTCAAAGGCAAGCCAATGGCCTTGGTCCTGATTTTATGGTAGTTTGCTAAAAATAAGGAGGCTGGGTGTATATGGAACATATACACCTTTTTGCCATATAACATGTCAGTGTCTTTACTGCTTTAAGCAAAAGCTGTGGGTGTCATCATTCAGGTATCTAGAAGTGCATTTGATAGTTGCAGCTACTTGCATTTACATCTACAAAACTGATCCATCATACTAGCAACAATAATAGAGCCTTTCAGCAGGGGCAGGGGCAACATTACACTCATTCAGAAGAGGTGTGAAAGGAGCAGGATTTTCACTGAAAACAGTTACAAAATGTGTTTCACTTGTAAAAGGCATTTTTCTTTTCCTTCCCAGTTAAATTAACTTGGAAACAGGTTGGGAATACAATTATGTATCTTGGTACAAAGCTTAAAAAAATTGTGTTGGTGGCTTTGTAGCAGATGTTAAACACATCTAATTACTCCCTTTATTGAAGCTTAACTTGCAGGAGAGCTGAAGAGCATCCAAATCCATTGCAGACCATTTTACATGTTGGTTGAATCTTCTGAAATGTGTGACGGCATTGAAGCATAAGGGCTTGGGGACTAATTTTAAATTCTCTGTCTGTGACCAGTGAACAAGTTTTGAAAACCTTACCTTTATTTACTATAGTCACAAAGTCATATTTGATATGCTAAATAATGTGGGGTTTAGCACAGTGCATTTCATTGCGGTAATAAAGCTTTTGTCATGTAAGACATAAAGAACGGGGACTGCAGGGCTTCGCCTTGAGCAGTGATGAAATAAAAGATATATTACATACTGTCCTAGCATTTAGGGTCTTGGTAATGGAACAGATGTGTAGGTACTATAAAAATGCAGAACAAGAAAAGTGCTGAAATATTGGTGTTTATTTTACCTTAGAAATACATTCTAAGACCATCTATTGTTTAATCTGAGATCATATTTAAAGAACAGATGTGTGAATAGAAGTTGCCTTAGCTGATACAGAAAGGGAAGTTAATAAAGAATTTCTAAAGCTGTTTGTCAGGCAGAGTTAACAAAATCTTATCCCTGCCCATTTCCATATTTCCCTGAACTGTGGTTATTTAAGGAGTCAAGGTACTCTATTTAGGGCAGCTAGGAGTGAAGGTAAATGTGAAGAAAAACAACAGAAGTGACATACAGAACAAGTAGGCAGTGAAGAATACATGTGCAGAGTCAGGAAAACAGGGAAGTTTACTGGGTCAGGAGTAAGTAATAGAAAACTGAAACAGTGGCATTTCAGATAATGTAGTGGAAGAGAGAAGAGACTAAGGCAGAAAGAAATCACTGCATCATTAGAATTTCAAGGAAGAGTATGGAAAATACAGTAAATTTCTTATACTCTGAATAAGCATCTGATTCTGGGAAAAAAGCTATAGAGTATGCACAGAAGGTACTGTACTAGCAGTCATGCCATTAGTAGTGACAGGTAGAGAAAGCCAAACCCAAAACAGCACGTAACTGCTTTCAGTTGGGCCCTGACCCATTCCTGATAGATAAGGAAGATGACCTTCAATTAAACTTTGTAATACCCGAACAACATTTATGCCAGTAACATCTAAGTGTATTACACTGCAGGGGAGGACGTTTATCCTGCCTGTTGCTGCAAGTGAGTTCCAGAATAACATCTTCTGGCCAGTGTCTGAACTGATCCAATACAACAGCAACCCTCTTGGAATAATTCTGGAATCCAGCATATATCTCCTAAGTGTAGTAATAGCTGGAGCCAAGTACTGCACAACACTGGAGGTGGCAAGTTCATTGTGAAGGATGTGTCACATCACCTTCCAACTCTGTGGACTATAGCAGGCATTTAGGTTCACGTGGTTCACTCAGCTTGAAGATTGCTCTGAAAATCATCTACAGTTGAATAAGGAACTTGGCCATTAGCTACTAAGGCTAAGACACAAAACAAATACATATATTGCTGTTACTACATGTAGCTTCACTATATGGGAGCTATACATACATTGAGGAACTCACCTGAGGGTTACCCTTTGGTTTACTTACTCTTTAACCAGATTTTCCCTGTATTATCTCCAGAAGCAACTTCCGGTCGCTCTTTTTTTGAGTTTTATTTCCAGAGTTCCTTCTGCCCATTTAATCTATTAATTTGATAGTTGATTAAGTAGATAATTGCATGAAAATGTCATCAGTAACCTTTAAAATGAAGTAATTAATTCACTACTAGATAATCTGGTGTGACCCTACATAATGCAAGACAGTAGATTTCACTGGCTAATCATTGTGTTGAATCCAATAACTAATCTGGTTTTCCATAAAAATATTTGCTGGGAAAAATTAAGTCTCAATTTGAATGTGGATAATGAAAACACCATATTTTTACTTTGTAATTTGTTCAAATGGTTAAATCACATTTGCTCTTTTAGAAATTGGACTTTAATTCTAAATTCAGCTTGTTTGGCCTTGTCTTCTAATGCTTGATTCTCCCAGTGTTCATCTTTGCTGTTAAGTCATTGAAGCACAGCATTCTTTGGTTTGGTTTGGATTTTTGGTGGGGTGGTGTTGGGATTTTTTTCATCCTTAGATATTCCTAAACTGCAAGCAAGTCACCTCTGTCTGTATGAAAGACAGCGTCCTTTGTAAGGCTGTTTTCCTGGCTGGAAAACTAGCAATCAGATTGTCAAAGATTTTTTTAAAAAAACATGGCCATGGAGCGCTGGGCATACTTTATCACTGTATGTGACACTGCAATATGCTCCTCCAAACTGCTGCTTACTAGTCTCCTACCTGTGTACTCAAAGACTCTGTTCACCCTTTTTGCCATACTGTGACAGGGGGAGCTTGCATTAAACTGCTTCTGGACTGTGATGTGACATCTAGGATTTTTCCAGAACTGGTATTTTCCAGGGTACAGTCTACCCTCTGAAGAGACAGCCTACCTTTAGCTCTACAAAAAATATATTTTGTTCAAACAGGCTCATTTTCCAGCTTATGCAGATCACTCTGTGTGACTATCTTATTCTCACTAATTACTAGTCTGTTCTCTGCAGCCTATTATTAAAAGTGATGTTTTACCTCTATATCTGGATCATCAAGGGATATGTTGGATCCTCCATTATTCCAGGACCCACTAAATTAAACCCTTAATACATCTATTAATGATTACTGATGGTTACTTTTAATCATTTGTCATTCTCAACTTATTTAACATATACCTTACAGATACTGTATTACGCTGTTCTTTTAAATTAAGTATATGACATTACAAATGTATATATTGAATTTGTATAACTGCAATATTGTTGTATTCAGCTAAAGTTGTAAAAGATCCATGTCATGGGAGCTAATACTTCCTATTCATTCTTTATTAGATGAACCTTACAGCATCTCAGAAAGATTGATGGAGCCCAATTGTTCAAGGCTGCTTGCAGAATTTGAAACAACTTTTTTTTTGCCCTGTAATCACATTTAGAAACCACACACCAAAGGCTTTACTTTTTACTTTGTAGAGTTTAAACTTCCATTTGGAACAAATAAGGCAAGCATTTCACAGCTCTGGGCAAGGGACAGTTCCTAAATTCCTTATAAGTCTTGCTTCTTTGATGAATTACACTAGCATCTATTTATAGATTTTAAAATAAAAAATATATTTAGTAAGAGCTGGGACTTTTGAGAAGCCACAGAGTAGTGTATTCCTCAAATTAAAAGAGAACTTCTGTTTCAATTCATACTTACGCACTGTATTGTGCTTAATTTCTCCACATTATATCATTCTTAGTAATGTTCCACATAATATTATTCTTAGTAATTCTTTAAGAGAATTTAAAATAATGAATGTAGTAAAATAAGTAATGGTCTTTAAAATGTTTATACAAGTAGATCTTCAAGAACCTGGGATTTAAGTTATTTTGACAGGAAATACGCTGTGCGGTAGTTTGTAGCAGTTCTCAGACACAGCTAAATCTAACTGGAAAGTGGGACACTACCGATGCTGGTGTCTCTGAGCTGCACTGTCATGGACCCAGCACTGCTGTTTGTCAAGTCCTCAAACCACACCTTAAGCTGGCCCTTACCTAGGGATGAGTGATGAGCCTCAGACTCCACCATCAATTCCTTGATCACCATAAGCAACTTCCATGCAGTCAGTTCTGTGAGAAACCACACACAACAGAGCGGGATTATACAATATACAATAATATATTTTAATAATACATGGAATAATGTTGAGATGGTGTATGTCATGTAGAAAAGAACGATGCTTCAATTTATATTTATATATATATAAATACATATATATATAACTGCACATTGTGCAGTTATAATTTTCTTTGATGATTTTGTCCTTAAGCATGATGGGATCGTTATGTCCATCTACTCTAAAGCTGCGGGTAATATTTCTTCTCTCACATCAGTGGGTGAGGCCTTTACGTAGGTAACCATTATGTGACAAAATACAACATCTTACTTTGCAGAGCTGGTGAATTAATTCATATCACATGTAAATGTATCTCTTGATAGTTGTGTCTAAGAAAACTTTAGAAAAATTAAATTACAAAAACAGATAAGCCAGGTCTTAAGCTGCCTGGTATATTCCCAATACTGATGCTTATCATAATACTGGTATTCTATAAGTCCAATCTTACTTTTGTCTGACTCACTCATGATGGCATATGTGCTAAATGTAGTCATCACTAAACAAACTGGGAAGTTATTTACTTATATAAAACAGTGGTGGTTTCCCCCACAGTTTAAAGGCAGAAGAGCTGTTTTCAGGTCACAGCAAAGTAATCTCTGAGGAAAGCTTAACAATACTTGCCACTCAGTTTCTAACTAGTTATTCCTGACCTGGTTCTATTGCTGTGTCTGCTTTTCATCCCTGCACACTCTCTTTCCATACCGAGTGCTTTCCCTTCCTATCTATCCACTAAGGTGACTGGCCTTACAGGACTGCCACAAAGTATTGCCAGTGCTGCTGTTTTCATCCTCTCTTGTTCCCCTCACCCCACCTCTGGGCATTAGTTGCCTTGCCCTGCTTCAAGGCATTCAAGGCAAGATTTGTTCAGATTTGTAAAATACGCTTAGTCCTATAGAGGACTAGAAATCAGGACAACAGTAAGAAATAACAATCTCTTAAAACTGTGAGTATTCAGGTAAGTACTGACTGTAAGTTGCGTCTGACTGTACAATTACTTACCAAGGTAAGGACGGATTCTCTTAAGGCCAGAAAAATGATATTTGAAATAGAGATGTCATACAGAAAATGTAGCTTGTTTTCACAAGCATTTCTGATCTGTAACATCAACTATATCTTAAAATTGTCACTGCTCTTGCTGCTATTCTACACTTGTTTTAATACGCTCAAAAATCTTTAAATTTCTTATGTCTTTTTAAAATACAACTTGAGGTGGTAAGAAAACCGAGTTTAATAAAACTCCATTTGTCTATTCAAATTATGCATGTATGGAAAATCGGTTTTCCTAAGCAATTTTTCAGATGCTATTTTTAATACTGTGGCAACTCAAAAGCAGCTTTGTGTTGAATCTGCAAGCTTGGTATGTAGTTAATTCTCAGTGATGAATATGCGCTTTGCTTTTTGAAGGCAATTTGGCTTGGAAATAAAATCATGAACGTATGAAAATGCTGAACTGCACATACAAAGTGTGCTTCTGATGATTTGGATCGTAAGCTTGTATGAATGTTAAAAATGTGGCAATTTGTTTATGCAATCACCCTCAGCTGTCTGTGATAATGTGCACTTATTTAGATGTAGAACATTTATATAAGTAAAAGCAGTTTCCAAAGTGCTGATGTTGCCTGAACTCCCGAATTACCAAACTCTGATTTAGTGTTTAACTATGTTAAGCAAGTATGTGCACAAAGTTTAGGTCAAGCTGACCCACACTCTCAAGTCGTCAAAACCCATGAACAAAAGCACTTCTAATAGAGGGAGCCAACCTTGGGAAACAAAGAACAGATAACGATAAGAGCACCGTTATCTAAATTATGCAGAAAGAAGCCGAGAAAGTTCTGGCTGCCGGAGGAGGCAAGCTGATAAGGTGTTGCAACCTACAGAAAATTAGTTGGAAGCAGGGCAAAGGTAATTGTGGTAATGGGAGGTCGCAACCTCCAACTCAAATAGCCATCCCCCACCCCCCCCTT
>JAVJGJ010000057.1:37477803-37492898 GCA_035590215.1 Microhierax caerulescens | reverse complement strand
TGCTGAAGGACCCCACCGAGGAGGGCTGCGTGGAGTTCAGCTACCCGGAGCTGCTGCTGTGCGGGGACTCGCGGGTACGGGACCTCCCCTCCCCTCCCCTTCCCCTCCCGTCGGGCCGGGCCCCGCCGCGCTTCCCCGCCCGCGGCCCCGGCCTTGCCGAGAGCGCTGTCGGTGGCCCCGTGCGGGGGGGTGGTCCCGGGGCGGTGTCCCGGAGGGAAGTCCGGCGGCCTGGCCGCCGCTCCGGGCTCCTCCTGGCGCTGAGGCTGCGCCTGTGCCCGAGGCGGGAAGGGGCGGCTTCGCACTTGCCGTCCCCGAGCTGGGGGAAGGCTCCCGGCGTTTGCTGCGGGCAGGGGCGGGAGAGGCCGGTGGCTGGTGCCCTGCTAACCGCCGCGCTCCTCCGCTGCCTGCCCGGCGTGGCGGCCTCCCTCCCTGGGAGCTTCTCGTGGCAGCTGGAGGGAGCTGTTACCGGCCGGTCTGTATTCCGGCTGGTCTGGGCTGCGCGCGGGTGGAGAGTTACTAGCCCGGCTCTGTCACGAGCCTTGAGACTCGGTGAAGTGAGCGTGGGCAGGCTGGGACATTGTTTCTGCGGGCTTGAGGTGGGCAGGGGTTGAATGAGAGTTAAATGTTGTTGAGACTGTAGCCTCACCTGTAACTGTGAGGAACTTCATTCGAGGGAAAAAGTACTTTCCCTTTTCTTCCCAACCAGAAAATACTTGGTACTTGAACTACTTTGATTTTCAAGGAGAACAGCTTGTGCAGACAAGCTTCAAGGAGCAAGCAGTGTTAGCCTATGGACAGGACCTGGTGTTCATGTAGGAGACGGATGTCCTTAAGCTGGTCATGCTTAAGCCACTCGTTCTTAGTAAACTGAGGATACCAGTGAAGTTGCACTTGTTTTAAATAGCTGTGGCTCCTCTTAATTCTGGTACCTGGAGGAAGTTTACACCTTATTGGGAAGGACAGTGGAGTGCAAGGAAGTAACTACTACTGAGAAGGTTCTGATAGCTCTGGTAATAAAAGCAAACTTGAGATACTAGTCCAGCTATTGCTGTTGGATTTTTACATCCAGCAGAAACTCGAGAATGGTTAAAACTTATGTTTTACGAATCCAAGTCTTTCTAGGTGTTGCTGCCGCTCCCATAACTATACTTGGCAGCCTGCACACTTTATGCTCTGTAGGAGGAAAGACATACGCGCTGTCTTGTGTTCGAATGTGAAAGACAAAAATCAATGACTGATTTTAATCCCACTGAGATGTTATGATGCAAGTTAAAAGGTTCATTCTGTTCATCCTGTCCTACAGCTGTTGTGGGCAAACAGTGCCAGTTATGACTGCTCTGAATTGGTGTAGCATAAGCATGCTGCTCTGTCAAATGCCGTCTTTCTGAGCAGTTCTTGTATAAAGGTGAAAACAGTGTTATGTTTAGAAGTGGTTTAGTATGTGGAGGTTCACTTCCCTTTGGCAGTTCTCAGTTCCAGAACTGCCTTTTTTCTGTAGGTTGGTAATATGTTAGTCACATAATCGGGACAAAATGGCTTTTTTTATGTAGTTCCTATGCAAATTCCTTGTCTTCTGGGGGGAAGCATTGATTTAGGGGATTTTTGTTACAGTTGGGATCAGAGACTGCTTTTCAGGCAGAAATAGTGATAGAAATGCTTTATAAGAAACTGTGTATGTTTTCCATCTCTCTGTAGAGTCCAGATTAAAATGAATGCATCATAATGTCCTGTCTGTTGCTGGACTGTGTGGAACAATCAGCTGATGATGTAAAACAGTGTCATAAATTGTGATTCTGGACTTTTATTCTTGCTTAAAAACTGATGTGTACTTTGCCTGTAAGTTTAACTTGCTTGTTTGCTATCCAGTAGAAGCTGGAAAAGCAACTCTGCTGTGATAGGGAGGTTTTGAAATATTTTATTAATCAGCATGAAAAGAGAGAGGAAGCACATCCAGCAATAAAGTCAGTGCGTGCTGGTTCCTTCATAGTTAAAGCAAGTACAAAAGAATTTACTCTGAACAGTGCAGTCGGCTTAGGATGACAGAAGTTTGTCTTACCATGGTATGTAACCTGTTCAGAGTCCTACAATAGAAAAAAAAATTGTGAAAGGAAAACTGGTCCTGCTTATGGATCAGAAGAGTTACAGTGATTTATACCATTTAATGCAGCAAACTATGTCGTTAAAACAAACCTGACCAAGAAATGCTTGCCTTTCTACCACCTTTCTGCAGAATCTGTGAGATTTGCTCTTTCCAAGTAGGCAGTAACTAGTCAGCAGTTAATGCTGTGGCTTTAAGCGGAGTTTTAGATTTCCAAATTTTTTGTTGTCTTAGTCATGATTCAGTTTAAAACAGTTCATATAAACTTAGCTGTGCAAACTGGGTTTGTAGGTTGAAGATTGATTTGGTTTTCTGAAAGCTATCATTGATTCCTTAATCCTTATAAGAAGTCACTTGACTTCCTTATAACTATTCCCATTAAAGTTCAACATTACAAAATTAGGAGCTTGTCCTTCCATCTTGCAGTGTTACTTGGAATTGAAGCAACCAAGAAAGGTTGTCCAGAGGCAGGCTGTTCTGGGAAAGCAAGGACTGGTGCACAGGAATAACTTCAAACATTGTTTTAATAGGTCTGTTAGTGAAAGGGTAGAGAATCCCAAAACTTACTTGACAGGATGGGTGCAACTTTTTTTTGTTTTTTATTCCAAATTTGGGTTCCTAGCCTGAATCAGAAGTTAGTGGAAATATTTGTTAGGAACCAGTGCTGTCCTTGTCCTGCTTTTTTGCCTTTATAAAGAGAACATCCTTTGATAGTGTTATTCGTAGAGTTCATCTTTTGGTAGGAATTACTTACATAAATTTTTTGGATATGGGTAATAAGTTAGTGTGGTTGAGGAGTTATTTGCCTTTTAAACTGGCAGAAGTGAAAGCAGACTCCCTTTTCTGTTGCTGCAATTGAAGCTTGGTGTGTAAAACTTCAAGTGGGTGAGCCAGAAACCCAAGTTAGCTTCTTGTCAAGCAGGCTGTAAAAAGTTCTGGGGAAGTAATGTCTTAAAGTTTTATCACAAAGTCTAGGAGACATCCATCAGAGCGCTCAGAAACTGTCAAAACTAAAATTCGCTTGAATTTCAGATTCCAATAGCACTGAACTAATCAAAGTGATAGCTACAGCTTTGCGAGTTTGGTGGAGAGGCAAGTTAACACTTAAGTACTAAATTTTTCTGACCTCAACCTTGTTTCATTTCACGACTAAAAAACCAGAACAAAACCCACTTACCTAGCAGAAGATGTGGAATAGGTTTTCCCAGCTAAAAGCAGAGAAAACATTGCACAAATTGTGCAGTATTTTTATATTTAATTCTGTCTACAGGGAATATGTAAGTAGTTTAAACGTATGTTTCAGGATTAACTACAACCTTTGTTAATTTCTTCTCTATGTACTCAGTTTGGAAGATGTAAGATAATCATGTGGTGTTTACAGTTTTGCTCAGCTTACCTTCTTCATTTCATTGGTCTTGATACTGTCGAGCTACTATGTTGGTCATTATTTGTTCACCATTTAGTCAGTATATTGGCTTTTCATACCGTTGAGGAAGGATCTTGCTTTTCTGAACTTAGTGTTGCTTTTTGTTCTCAGTCTGCCATAAATCTTTGTTTATTCATTGATGAGTGGTCCATGTGCAGTAAAGTTAGTTGCCACCCATAGAGTTTTGTAAAATGGAACTCCATTCCACCATATTTTAGCATGCTGGTACCTTCGCACCCTTCCAACAATTACTATATTTTAATTTGGAGAAGGTTGCCCTGTATTTCTGCCGTATCCTATTTAAAAAACAAAACCAACAAAACAACAAAGCAGTATATATGCCCTTGATTACTGCTCATTGACTTCGTGTCAGTGAAAACCTCTTTCTCATAAAAGAAAAAAAAGAGGAGGGGATACTTCCTGCTTATTTGTACAGCTGGAATAGTAAATCTCTATTGTCCCTGTGGCTGCCATAGTGGCAATCATGTAGAATTCATGCTGTGATTATTGCGTTTATCTAAAGAAAAAAATAACAGTACAGGAGTTACATTAGTTACGGTTGTAACTTACTGAGCCTTTTAGTTCTCTGGCTGCTTCCCTGCTGATTTGCATACCAGGTACATTTTGTGTGTTGTATCTAGAAGGATCACAGCACCAATAAGAAGCACTAGTGGAAGCAGAAGTGAAAAGGAGTTGTATTTAGAGTTCTTTCTCTTTGAATCTCAAATGGCCATAGTTCTCTCTTACGCTTACACTTTCAGTTGAGGCTGTAGTGGACTGCTTGAGAAAATAGAAATCTGTTTCTTTCTCTTTTCTGTTTGTGTTCTCATTAGAAAGAAAACCCTGAATGATAATTGAATGGGTCAAACTAATTTTTAGAGAATAATGTAAGTATTTGGACTCAGTATAAATTCTGACTACTTAAGTCATCAGAGTATCACTAATTGACATTTAATAGTTTCTGATTAGAGGTATTCTGTGTGTTTCTTATGGAATGAATATTTAACTTCTGCATTTTTCAGAAGAAATTGGTTCACTCGGAAGATCCATTTAATGATGAACAACGTGAGCGGCATGAAGTAGAAATGCTAGCCAAGAAGTTCGAGGCAAAATATGTGAGTTACTGTACCTGTATTAAAATATACATATATTTACTGATGATAGCTTATGATGCTGTAGAGATGTTAATATGTTATTTTTCCTGAATAGGGTTGTTAATGTAGTGTCAAATACCTTCTGTGTATTTCAGAGCTGACTGTCTCATTATATTTCATTTAAGCAGCTTGAAGCTGCTACAAGCTTATTAGACGAGTCTGCTAAATAGATTTGTCTATAGGATGTTATAGCTTGTGAAACTATTCTTGGAAAAGCTTCCTATACAATTGAGTAATAGATGCAGGTCAATATTAATGATAAATATTGTGCCAGAGGAAAGAATTTTTATGTAATGCTGTTGTGTGCTACTGAACAGCTCTTCTGTTTGGGCTAAATACTGATGATGAATTTCTGACTAGTTTGGAATGCTTCCAGAAGAGGTTATTGTTGAATAACAAGTCATTACTTGATGAGTTTATCTTGTAGCTGCTAGCTACGTGAAGGTACTCTGCTGACTCCTGAAAGTGTAGCATGAATGACTTGAACAACGCTAGGTAGTAACATAGAGGCTTTCACTAATAAACGAAGGTAGAAATCAGAAAATGTTGACTAAACCCACACCCAAACAGGTTTAAGAAATCATATGGGTAGGGTTGGGTGATTAATTCTGAGCTGGCAATCAAAACGCATCATCATGCTTAGGAATGTTGATATTCTGGATTACTAATAGAGCACCTCAATAACGAAGAAGGGAAACAAGAGCAGTCATGTGTATCTTTTGCCATTAGTATACATATTAAAATATTTGTCTGACTTACTAAGATGTTTTGGGTTTTTTTCTGGCAAAGGCAGATTTCTTCAAGTACCCAGTCTGTACATTGTGTAGAAGTAATTACTGTTTCAAGATGTTAGCTACGATACATAACAGAAAAAACCCTTAAATTGAGAAGAACAATTTTCATCTTTTGGAGGGATTGGTGGAACCTAGTATACCCAGTGAACTGAGAAGGCAGTTCCAGAATACTATTTGCTTTTCATTTAAACGATGAATTAATTTTTGGAAGTGAGAGAAAAATGTTTCAACTGTACTCCTCTAGAAAATTCATTTCCATGATACAAGTTAAGGAATTTATAATGTCCTGAAACAAGTTGCTTAACTACAGCAGATGAAAGTTAGTGTTGAGCATGTAAAGCAATATATGTAGGAGGGAGTGGTAGTTCAAGCAATCTAATTTTACATATATGTTTATACATACATCAAAGCTAAACATGTACATTTATGGACAAAATATGATGTTACTAGACTTAATGAAAACTGGAGTTCAATGCTCAGTGGTCATAAAAAGGGGCAAATAGATACGTAAGTATCTAAATTCAACCCTTTCATTCCCCAGCTGAAGTGTCTTTAACATTCTGTTACTGTACAGAAGCAGTGTTTTTTACCTTTAAACATCCTTTCTGGCATACTGTTCCCTTTTTTGTTCTAATTTCTTTTTTTAAATGAAAGGATATTAACAGTAGATGCCCTGATTTATCAGTGATATAATGATGACTTACGGGTTTTTCTCTGATCCTTTTTTCCTAAGTCCCAGTTCTTTTCAGTTTTGACCACTGTTGATTGGTGAGCAAATGTCATATAACTGCCTGTAACAACTTCAGTGCTTCCTGAGCTGCAAAACAAATTGGGAGCATGCGGTATTTTTTTTTCTTGTTTGGATTGTACTCTGTGTGGATTACCTTACTTGATACTGGATTCAATTGATGATTTACCATACTAAGTTCAGAGCAACTGTGAGGTCTTTCAGTGATTCTTCAGTTATCTTTTTGTTTACTATCCTCAGTAATTTCTGTTATCTCACCCTCCCTACAACTGTCAGCCCTCTGCTTCTAAAGATGAGTGAATACACCTTCCTTGGTGATTTCACTGATTACTTTCTTTGCCAAAATGGAATATTTATTCCTACCCTTAAACCAGACATTAATTTGAGTGGATGTTCCCTCTTATCCCATGATAGTTTCTTTACTTTAAAGGTCTTTCACCCTTTTCTAAAAGCATTTGAAGTACTGTTTCAGTCTACCAGAATTCTTTCCTGCTCTGGAATGTATGTTCTTATGCCTGCTGGTTCTGTTCTTTATAACTTCTATTAACTTGTCAAAATATGGAAATTGGATTTACTGGTTTAAGGAGTCTTGTTGTGACCCTTGGTAGATTCTTCAAAAATTGGCGTTGTATTTGCTACCTTGTCCTGTTGGGCAAAGGTTGTGTAAACCTTAGGTTACATGCCACAGTTAATTTGTTGAAGTCTCAGTGACTTTTCTGAATACGTGCATGAGTACTGTTTGCAGCCTCAGGAACTAGACGTCTTCATTTGCTGTAGTATCATGACTGCTTATATTCTGGGACAGAAAGGTGGGAGGGACTCTTTTGGGAAAGGTGAAAAGCTTCAGTGGTAAAACTTCCCTCAACTGCTGCATAGTAAATGCTGATTTAGATAATCCCTTCACTGCTTCTGCTGTGGTCTTGCACCCTTAACATCTTGATCATACAGGCTTTCAACACTTCCTTATACATAGCTGGGTAGAACCAGGCCTGAAGGAAATTCTCTAACTATATATACAATGGTTCAGGTATTTTCATATATCTGAATACAGGTTATTGTATTAATCATGCTGTGTTTAATTCTGCTATTACAAACTTCTTTTTTTGTTGGTAACTTTGTTCCATATCTGCACTATGTTTTTGTGAATAACAGGCAGTCAGAATACATTGACAATTTTTTTTTTAATGTCCATTCACGGAAATCATAGAATCATAGAACAGCCTTTGCCACAAAGGGATTTTGGACTCACAAACAAGGATGTTAATGGTTACTTGGACTGAGAAAGAGATGTGGTACAGAGGTGGATTGCATTACACATTAGTGAAATGAGTAGAGGTGAAGTATAGTTTATGTGGCATTCTCCAGACAGCCTGCTGGCACCTCAGAATCATGAGCACTGCATGAGCTTTTGCACTGGAGTTTTAAACAGAATTCTTAAGCACAACCTTTATTTTTCTAAGCTTTTTTTTTCTCTCATTCAAACTCATTTTTTTTTTTAAAAAAAAAAGTACTGCATGTTTTGGGATTGTTCAGTCATCCAGATGTTTTACCGGGTGAGTGACAGTAGGGGATTATAGGACTGATAAGAAAAGTTAGGAATACTCAGCTTGGAATATAGCTTGGAAACATGAATTAAAAATGGAACTCACTTTTGAGGTTTTTCTTCTAGGACTACATCATGCATTTAATTATAATGGAGAGACTCCTGTTTGCTTGCAAAAGTACATGTTTTACTTGGTTACAAACTTGAACTTTTGCAAAATATCATTAAGATGCTTACACTCCTCGTAAAGAGCAAGGATGAAACCTTGGAATAGTGTCTGCATACTCATAGTAACAAGTGCATTGTGATACTTGGATGTCATAACTGAAAAGACACTGCTCTAAACATGCTTAAACTGTAGAGTACAGGCAGATAAGCTTCAGAAGCAAGTCTTTTCAAATTCGTGGAAGAACACTGGTTACTGTTTTAGTGAGGGTGGCTTTGGGATAATTTTATCTTTTAAGAGCTCTATATTGACAATTTTGACAACATACAGAAGTTGGAAAACTAGGTCTTATATTCCCATTTGTATAACTGTAAGTTTAGATTCCCTGAATGTTTGAGCTGAGTGTGAGTTTTTACTTGGCTCGATTTAACAGTAGAAGTTCCACATGAGAAGAGTACTTACAGCTTAATTTTAAGTCTACCATCTTCTGGAGGTGAGTCCACAGTCTGTGATGCAGCTTCTAGCTTTAAGTTACTTAAGTAACTATTTCATGTCCAGTCCTATCGACTGAAGTGACACCTCTTGCAGTTCAGGTGATTTTATCTTAGTATGTTTTTCTTCGGTTATGTTGTATGACTGTTGTAATTTATTGAAAACCCACAGACACCATATCTACAAGTACCAGATGAGTGTTTTTCTTTTTTTGACTTAGGCTTCACTTTTTGTAAAGAAGTAACCCATCTTCTGTGGGGAGACACTTTACTGAATGCTAGGCTACCAGTATTTTCCTTTGTAATGACTCTGTAATATACTGAAAAACTTAACACTTTCTGAATTATCCCAGTCCTATCACTATGTTTTGAAAACATAGGACAGTGAAACATCTCTGAATAGGAAATGTTAGGAAGGTCTTGGTCATGCAGGAACCAGGTAGCTAGTGAATACTTTTCAGGGATGATTCTGGTGAGGCACATTTCCCAGAATTCATTTCCTGTGTAAAAGTTTTTATTGTTCATCTAGACCATCTTCAAAGCAGCATCCAAGAAAGCAAAACTGCCAATTCCCTTGATGACCATCCCTCCAATGCCTTATACTTTGTAGAATTTAGTATATTGATTCCCCATTTCCCAAATGATATAAAACTTACTTTATTTTCAGGGTGGAAAGCCCCACAAACATCGGAAGGATCGCCTGCAGGATCTAATTGATATAGGTTATGGTTATGATGAAACAGACCCTTTCATTGATAATTCAGAAGCGGTAAGTAAGCCTCATCAAAGTGGCAAGAAAAAATAAGGCAATGCTTTATTTTTTTTTGATAGAGAAGAAAGGTAAGGGAAAATACTTTCTGTTCATGTATGACTGGTATGGATCCAAAGGGCATACTACTTTGAATGATTGTACTTGTAGTCTCATTCAGATATCATTATGTACTGCAAGAATTAAGAAAGCTGTTGCTAGATCACATCATTTTCCAGCTTTAGAAATCAAATTATTTTTATTTGTGCCCTTCCTTTACTGTGGACTGAAATGACACTGACTCTGTTTGGTTTCTTATACTAGCTATCTCGATTATTAGTAGATTACTGGTGTTAATTGCCTGCATTAGATCAGGAAGCTATTCTGGTTTTAAAAAACAGGATGAATAGGATGGTTATTCTAAACATTTAACTGAATATGTCTGAAAAATTTGAGATAAAGTAGCCGGGTTAAACAGCAGGATGTTACACCTTATTTTATCTGGATTTTTCCAGAAATGAAAACACATCTCAAGGTAAAAGAAAAATGTATTAGGTGGAGGAAATGCCGGGGATATCAGGAAGTTTATATGAGAGCCTTTGAAGATACCTTAGAGGTGATATATGAAATTATGAAAATGAGGAAGAAGCTTGAAAGAGAGAATGGATGATGTAAAAGCTTGGAGACCTTCTATAATTATCCTTCGTTAGATGCACTATTTAGTCAAGTAAAAACAAACAAAAAACCCAATAAAACCCACCTATCACTTAAGCCAACCTTCAGTCTCCTCCACTGCTGAGTGACAGTGGACAAAGCAGCAATGATGTGCTGCTCTGAAGAGAAGGGAGCTAAAAGTCTGAGGGAGAGAGGAAAGGTGATGAAAAGGAGCTATGAGAAGAGACTAGGAAAAGCACAGAAGTGAAGTGTGTTGCTTAGCACACATTATGTCAAGCCTCTAGTTAAATGTGGTAGTAGATCTGGGAAATGATAAAACTTTGTAAAGAGCTTCTATGAGCTGGTGTTCATAGCTGTGAGGTTTCTGATGTATAGATGGTGCAGTGAATATTTCTCTTAAGCACTGCGTGAGGTGCACAGGAGTTGTGCTGCAGGACTGAATCTTTTTGAGCAGAAGTTCAACTGTTAAGCAGGCTGAGCTCAGCTGTGTGTGGTGTTAGTTTTTGAAGTAGGTCTGCAGGCACATGAACAAGTTGCATGAAAACTAAGTTTGCTGTAGGTGTTTATTGTAGCTTGTATTAATTTGTCCCTTTTCTTGGTCTAGATTAAAACTGCAGTTGAACTTGCCAATATTAACATGTCCTATCATTATCCCTCAACTTTTGGTTGCTCCACTGGAATAATATTGGAGCCTAGGCCTTGGTACATCCTTTCCAAAGGTCAGATTGTGATCTTCAGCTCAGTAAGAACAGGTGTGCTGTACTCCTGATGAGAAACCACTTGAGCCTATAGGCTTATTTGGTTTCTCACTGTTGCTTAAGTTAACCATCCTCAGTTTTGAAATTTTATGATATGAGATCCAAGTTATCATGGTTTTTCTGGGTTTACTCTGACCTGTCACAGATCTGATAGGTGAGTCAGGTAACTTTCAGTACTCATAGTACAGGTCTTTATTAAAGAGGTACGTGAGTCTGGCATAGTTAAAACACTTGCTGGTGTATTAGTACTTCTCTGGCTGTACCTCCTTCCAGCACTGTTCTTGTTACCAACAGCAGACCTGTTAGGTTTGCTGGAGCATTTACGTCTAATATCTCTTGCCAGGCTCCTTGAAAGAACATACAAAAGGCAGTTGTTAGAGGACCAGAAGGTTGCATAGTGTCGTAGCTGTGGAAGGTACTGGGGAGAATGGTGTATTCTCTAAAGATTGCTCTCCTGAACAAATCATTATGCCTTGTGTCTGCATTATAAATGCAGACTAGTGAGAGGACATCTCTGTTTTGCCTTTATCTCCATTTGTATATAGAAAAGAAGAAAAAAAAAAAGCGCACTGTGTGCCAGCTGCAGTCAAAGTTGCTGTTACAGAGCTTAAGGGTCCTGTAATGTGGAAGTTAAGTTCAACAAAACTCATTACATCTCAGATGCAAATGTGAAGCATTCAGGAAGAGAATCTACATGTCTGGCTTGGTCATCTTCTGTGTGGCTAGCTATTAAATCACTGTATACCCTGAGAAACATCAGTGTCAGGCCCAGCCTAGATTTGCTTCTTTTTGGAAGATACACTTTCTTACATATAAAAAGCTGTAATATCGTGGGCACAAACCCTTGAAAAATGAGTATGAGTGCCTTGTGAATTGCTTCATGAGTGGCATCCTGTTGTCTTCCTCTGTATTCTAGAAAAAAAATAATTCAAAGCTTCCTTAGAATTTTAGTCCTTATTCTTGTTATGGGTACGAAAAATACTGAACTCTTTGGAACTGAAACAAATTTATTCATTAGCTTTAGAGATATTTTTCCTTCTAAAAACAGATTTTGAGGTAATGCCATCAAATATTATTCAAGAAATCAAACCTATAAGACTTGTAAACCTGTTTTTTAGCAGGCATTGTAATAGAGTTAAGGAAGTCTGCTTCCTTCAGGTCCATTTCCAGTTAAGGAATTTTGTACATGTAATATAGATGCATATGTAACAGAGCATTTGGGTCCTCCAAGGATCCAGAAAGGCAATTATTCTGCTTGTTTTCTTGAGGGCAAGGATCAGGGTCAAGTGCAGGGAATCTGTTAACGGCATGATTCTGGGGTAGTGGATTTTAATGAGGCCGGAGTACAGATAGGTGAAGGACATGCTATTCTGGAGGAAGGTTCTTGGAAAGTGCTAAAAGAAGGGAACTTCTAAGCAAAGAGATTTTTCCTGTCAGATTCCTCAAAGACGCCTGGTACCTGCCCTGATGAAGTAGGGTGAAATCTGGGCTGCGTAGTAGGCTGCATCGCCATTGTTTACCTCCTGTAAAAATGAAAACCATGCATGAGACTTTTACAGATTTGCTTTCATTGTTTATTCTGGAAAGAATTCTACAATGTAGTAAAGACTAAATGAAAATACTGGAGAGAGGTTCTTGCATGTGTATTACCCTAAGTGAACAGTCAATTCCTGCATCTCATCTTCCTTCAGATTTGTCTCCGCTTAAAGGAGTAGGTATAGGTACATAGTTACAGACTGCTGTTTGCTTTGGATGTATCTGGTATATATGCTGTTCAGTTTTCTTACCTTGCTGTCCTCCTTGGAAAATTTTTATGGTCCTGTTTGGAAGAAGTGACTTTTCCACTCAGTGTAATTGCAGGCAAGTGGGAAATCCATGCTTCAGTCAACACAGTGGATGTTTTTTGGGTTGAGCATTTTGATTGTGGTCAGTGGGTTGTGAACTCTTCATTGCAGAAAAAAAGTAAATCAAGGCTGTCTTAACTTTCGTTCCTAACCACTGTGTAGTGGTTAGTCTGACGGAAAGTCCTAATCTTTATCTTAAAGGACCTCTGTGGTAGTAATACACAAAACATTCATAACGTGCAATGAAAGCTGTCCCTCCTCAGTGTTTCAGCTGCTTTGAAGTTGAAAATGGGCTTTGCTGTAGTGTAAACTGCCCAGGACTAGATTCTATGGGGAATGGTATTCCTGTAGATTTCTGCTTCCCCTCTGTTCTTCCTGCACGCACACACATGATCAGCCCCATTTGGCTGGACTGCTTGTTCTTGTGATGACCTCTGAATATTTGGTTGGTTTGAATGCCTTCCTGACAATGTAAGCTTTATATAGGTAGAGATTCCAGGGGAATACAGTGATCTCTGAGCTTTCTGCAAATACAAAACAGGGATCTGGTGCTTGGTGAAAAAGTATGCTTTTTTTTTTTCTTCTCAGAGGTAGTAAGACTTGTATATCCAAAACAAAGACCAGCTAGCGCCTTCCCCCATTGTTGGGTAGATGAATGCAGAGGAAGAACCATCCATCTAGAAACATGTAAGCAGTGCAAGCTGTATTTTGAAGCAGTGATACCAGGTAGTCACACTGACAGGAACTGAAACAAAACATGAATGCCAAGAGCAATGGGAAGCATGCAGTACTTGGCCATATGTCAGTATTTAACCCAGGCTACTATATTCATGGTTCCACAGCAGCAAACACTGATGTAAGAATCCTGTGCTGCTGCGTAGAGAAAACTAGCTTATTAATGGTTTCTCATTCTTCAAAATGGGTACTTCAACTTAAAAGAAAAACTTACTTTTCTTTAGCCACATATTGCCTCAAGAGCTCAGACTCTCTAAAATTAGACAGCCTTTCAAGGATTGGATGTTGATTTTAGTAATTCCGAACACACTGATAAAAGAGTTAGTCTTCTAATTGAAGGCTTCAACTTTTAGTTGAAGGCTTAGTCTTAGAAAAAAATCTGTGTCAAGATGTACAGGTTTCACATTTTTGGGATAAATTTGATTTATTTCATCTTGTAATCTCCAGGCTTACCAAAGGTGTGATAGATTTAATATGATGTTCTCTCCCACCGTGGCTTCCCCTCGAGTTCCTGCTATGTGTTATCTTGTTGTGATCTAAAGCTTGAAGCTGATGGATTGCCAGTATGAGCATCTTGCTCAAGACTCTTGAATATTTGAGATTCTTTTTCCCAGTGAGAATGATAACCATTTGGGAAACAGCAGAGCTCAGTGGGCTGATAGTGATTTTTACCTTTTTTTTTTTTTTTTTTTGGGTTCAGGGCCAGATGTTGTTTTAGGCCAGCTTGATGTTGTTCTCTGGTCCTTCCTGCTCAAAGGAGCTTGTTATGCATAGCTATGGAGAGCAGTGTTGTTGATTAAGATAAACATCTCTTTAAAAAACCCCAACAAAACAACCCCCCCAAAACCCCAAACACCAACAACAAACCCAAACCTATCAACCTGTCTACATTAGAGGCATATACAGAAAAAGCCTACATAGGATCTGTTATTAAAAAGGGAAATAAGAAGGACCCAGGAGACTACAGGCTGGTCATTCTGACCTTGGTGCCTGGCAAGATCATGAAGCAAATCTTCTGGAAGCTATGTTAAGGCACATGGAAAACAAAGAGGTGATTGGTGACAGCCAAAATGGCTTCACTAAGGGCAAATTGTGCCTGACAGATTTGATGGCTGTCTGTGCCAAGGTTACAATATTGACAGATGCGGGAAGAGTGACTGACGTCATCTGCCTGGACTTGTCAACAGCTTTGCACGCTGTCCTGTGTGACATCGACAAGGGTGTGGTTTTGATAGGTGTACCACTCAACGGATAAGGAATTAGCTGGGTGGTTGCACTCAGAGTTGTGGTCAACAGCTCGGTGTACAAGTGGAGACTGGTTACAAGTAGCATTCCTCAGGGGTCCATACTGGGACCAGTGCTGTTCAAAATCTTTGGTGATGTACAGTGGGATGGAGTGCACCATCAGCAAGTTTGCCAGTGACACCCAAACTGAATGGTTGCAACTGACACACTGGAGGGAAGGGATGCTGTGCAGAGGGACCTTGACAGGCTTGAGAGGTGGGCCTGTGCAGACATGAAGTTCAACAAGGCCAAGTGCAAGGTCCTGTGCCTGGACTGAGGCAACCCACAGTATCAATACAGGCTGAGTGGAGAATGGATTGAAAGCAGCCCTGAGAAGGACCTGGGTGTGTTGGTGGACAAAAAGCTTAACATGACCTGGCAATGTGCATTTGCAGCTCAGAAAGCCAACTGTATACTGCATCAAAGTGTGGCCAGCAGGTCAAAGAAGACTGTTGTCCTGTTCTGGTCCACTCTTGTGAGACCCTACCTGCAGTACTGTGTTCTGCTCTGGGATCCCCAGCATAAAAAGGACATGGACCTGTTGGAACAAGTGAGCATGAGCAGAGGGCTGGAGCACCTTTCTGTGAAGACGGGCTGAGAGAGCTGGGGTTGCCTGGCCTGAAGAGGAGGG
>JAVJGJ010000057.1:37436004-37477703 GCA_035590215.1 Microhierax caerulescens | reverse complement strand
GAGCTGGGGTTGCCTGGCCTGAAGAGGAGGGCTTTGGGGAGACCTTATAAGCAGTCTTCCAGTACCTAAAGGGGGCTTATAAGAAAGCTGGGGACAGACTTTTTAGTAGAGCCTGTAATGATAGGACAAGGGGTAATAGTTTTATACTAAAAGAGGGTAAATTTAGATTGGATAGAAGGAAGACATTCTTCGCAGTGAGACTGTTGAGACACTGGAATAAATTGCCCAGAGAAATTGTAGATGCCTCATCCCTGGAAGTGTTCAAGGCCAGGTGAGATGGGGCTTTGAGCAACCTGGTCCAGGGTAAAGTGTCCCTGCCCATGACAGAGGGATTGGAACTAGATGGTCTTTATGGTCCCTTGCAACCCAAACCATTCTGTGCTTCTGTGAAGCATTTTCACATTGGATTGAGAGATAAATTTAACATAGTTCTATTTGTTGTGTGGAAAAAGCTGTCTTAGTAGACCTTTTACCATAAACCTCATTCACACTGAATAAGTGAGGTTGCATTAAAACTTTTTGTTTTCTTAAGAGATTCACTTGCTGGCTGTTTCATTGGCTATGGATTTGTATGTTTATATTACTGTTCATTTCTTCTTTCTTCATTGTCACTTTGCCCAGTCTTGGAAGTTCTGTGGCTGGGGACTAGTGCTTACCTGAGTGCACCATGTCCTCTTTAATAAAAGATGTCTTGCATGCTTCCCAGGTGTCTTCAGGATAGATCTGCTGGTTGGCCCTTGACATGTCATATGTGTTTGAGTGAATACAAGGCAAATTTCTGTGAGGAGATTCTTTCTTTGCTTTTTATCCCTCCTCGCCCCAAGATAAATAAAGGTGTAAAGCGGAGGACCAAACAAATAAAGCAGATACTGTTCCGCTTAATGCAGAACAGACACGTTTAAACTATATGCAGCAAGTCCACTAGTACAAGAATCATTATAGCTAGAGGCACAAAGGTGGCTGATTTTGCGGAACAGGTCTGATGTTTGTCAGAGCAACAGTAACGTTCTCTTACTCCTCCTGCAAAATACCATATCCTTTTTGGGGAAGGAATAAGTAATTTCTTAAATCATTTTTTAAAATAGTGTGTTCTGGCCTAGGTTTCAACCAGGTAGTTCAAGACTGCTCGTGTTTAGGGAACTCAGTGGGACAACTGGGAAACTGAAAACTCAGCATCTGCGTGGGTACTTGAAAAAAACTCAGAATTGTATCTGGGCTTTGTAGTACCATTGTTTAAATTTGTGTACATAGATAATATAGGAGTAAGAAATAATAATGATAACACGCATAGCAACTTGCTTTTTTGCAAAATTTTAATTTTTTGAGGAGCAAAAAATAACTTTACAAAATTATTTGAGCTACTAGAGGGGTAGATCATGGCCTAGGATCAACTATTCTTCATGAGTAGATGAATTTATTTAAGGAGCACAAGTGTGTTCCAAAAAATACACAAACAATATAATAAAGGGGAGTTTATAACATGCCAAAGTAACAGATCTTTGATGAGAGTATTCGTCCTAAATGTCATATATGCTAGGTCTGGTCTTCATGTTAAATGAATGGAAAAAGAAAGCATAACTTTTTTCTACAGAAACATCTAGTAATTCCGTAACATGAAGCCCAGAGAGGTTAAGTAATACATTGCATATTCATTTGTAACAAAACCACTGAATTATGTTTTCAGTGTGGGTCAAAGTTCAGTCTCTGAAAGAATAGAGTTGAACAGGTAAAGGTGGTCACATGAGTGGTCATACATTTTATAATTTAGGCTGAAATATTTTCAAGGCAGTAAGAATGTCATCTTGTTGCACTGAAGCTTAAGCTAATAGCCTGACTCCAGTGACTGGTGGAGGGGTGTAAAAGGTGGTTGTCATGGTATGAGCAAAACAGGGCAGTAGATATATGTTGGTACTTCTCTCAGGGTGCTCTGGTAGGCTGATGGTTTACAACATCTCAATTACTAAAGAAGGATTCTGGTAGGAGACTATCCTATCCTAATCTAGACTACCCTGAGCCAGGTATTATATCTTTAATAGTCTGTTATGCTTTTTTTTTTTTTCCTGTTGGTGCTTTGCTAGCTGTCCTTTACCTCAATAAAAAATAAAATTTGCCTGTGCATTTTGGAAGAGGAATGTTCTTTACCATGGGAAAACTGCTTCTGCTTGCTTTATGGTGTAGCCTTGGATTAGAAAAGTAATACTGTTCTGCCTTAACCTTGTTAAGACAGAACCTTGTTCAGGATTTCATTGTATATTCTATTGTCCTAATTTTCAGAAAGATAGTTCTGGTTTTTGTTTGAAAACTTAATAGCAAAGCCAAAGAGTGTATTTTGGGTCTTTGTGTCTTTAAGAAGCATAGAGGTCAATCAACTATGTTTGTGGGCAGTATCTTGAAGTATGTAGTGGACTGTATCGTTATTCAGTCCATTTGACTGAAGCAACCATGTTTGACAACTTCAGTAGCTTGTGTTTGTTCAGTGGGCTTAATGATGATAAAAAAACCAGCTCCTCCCTTAAACCACTTGGAAATGTTTGCAGGAAATCTCATTTCTAGGACTTAATACAGAAGTTTTAAAGAGAGTTTTTGTATGTGTAATTTGATAGCATAGGTTGTTGTCTGGAAGGGCGCTGACTGAGGATGGTCATGGTCAAAATATCTGAACAGAAGACTTGACAGTGTAAGATACTGCTCTGTGCTGTGGGTCTGGATTTCAGAACTAAATTGGTATAATCCCTGAAATGTCAGTGTTCTTATTGGTATGATAATGAAGTTGAAACTGGTTATTTTTTAAAAAATACCTTTCATACCTAAACATCTAATTAGATCAATGGCGCTAGAAGCACAGTTATGTAGCTCAAGGACAATAGTTGAAAATAACTTGCATACTGATCTGCTTTTAGATGATCAGAGAATGTATCAGTCTTACTTTATCTGCAGAATGATTCCATAATCTTTTATGGGGAAAATCTGTGTTTACAGGAGTCAATCATGTATCAAGTTCTGTCTGTCTGTAGGTCTGAGAATTTTAATTCTCAGTCTTGGAATGTATAAGGAGGAGCAGAACACTGTAAAGGGTTTAAACTGTTTTTCCTAATAGGATAATTTCTGCTGTTTCATACATGGAAAAAGCTAGTGCAAAGCAAAAGTCTTGAAACCAGTTAATCAGAAGGTTTAGAAGTTGCAAGAGACGTGTTCCCTTTAACTGAGAGTCCTGAAGAAACATCAACTTTAAGTTTACTGTAGCTGGCATCTTTAACAATCATATCCAAATTTTCTGTTCAGTTAGGGCACTAGAAAATAGTAAGCTTACCTCAAAGGAGGTGGTACTAGATACATTCTAGTCTGCGCTCCTCAGGATTAGGTAAATTGAAAATAAAATGAAACATTGAATTGTAAGTTACACCTCATTCAGTAGGCTGAGGACAGACCCTGTTTTAGTAGGGAAAAGTAAACCCTCTCAAGGGTTAAGGAGAACTGAATGTCAAAAATGTCTTAAAAGTCTGACTAAACTCATAGTCCTCAGCAGAAGCTGTTGAAACCTCAACTGGTAAGTTACACATCCACATCTTGCTGACCTTGTTTGCCTGCTGACTGTTAGGGGATAGCTTGTTCATTTGCATACTGAACGGATTCTGCCTTTCTGGTTGCCTTGTTCCTATGGATGTGCCACATAGCATGTTGATAATTCTAATCATCTGCTGTGATTCATGGTTTCCTCACTTGTGGGCTGTCTTTAATCCTTACTTTTTCTTGTGTGGACTCCAAGGCTTCCTTTAGTGCTTTGCAGCAGTCTTCACTGTGTTTCCCTTTATTTGTTCTTCACTTCTTAGGATAATGGTCCCAACTTTAACTGTGCTTTCTCCTTCAAACTCGGGCAACTACTGTATTCTGTTTTGATCCTGTCTTGCCCCAGCCTCACCAATTCAGTTCACACCCTGTCAGCTCAAAAGGGAAATGCCTGCTCTGTCTGTTAAGTACTGTGGATAATCACTTATTTTCTTTCCCTTTCATCTTCCTTGTATGTAGTGAAGCTGGTTGAGAGCTGTGGAAAAACATCAGATTTCTCTGAAGTTCTTACCCAGCCTCCACTATCAAGTTTACTTTGCATCTCCTAGTTTGCATGATTGTCCTGGTCTCTTAAGATGAATGACAAGTCCGCAACTAAGCCACTTTACTTTCATTTTGTCCAATTAATAGATTCTCCTGCTTTTTTGTGCTAGTCTTTCATATGATCCTAGGGCATTTCATAGATCCTGTCACCACTTTTCCTTTCCCTTTCTGTCTTTCTGTACTGCTTGTTAAGCCTTCCATTTCAGGAAGATAAAAGCTGATGACTCATGGAAATTTCGGACTACTTACTCAGATTAAATCCACATAGGCCTCTAGATCAGGCTTTCACCATCTTCTTGCTGAAGTTACACATTCACTGTTTTTTCTCTTCTGGATAACTGTTCTTCCTATCTTAATGTTTTTGGTAACCCTAACTTTTTTGTTCTTAAAGCATTTTATCTTCAGAATATTTTGCATAGCATGGAGGGGGAAGTGAAGTAAGCTGGTAGCTGCCGTTCCACACTGTGTGTTCCCTTATTGTAGGTGATCTCAAGTCTTCAGTTAATGTGGTAGTTAAAACTGTCTACTAATTTATTCATCTGTGTAATTCTGTCTTAACAGACATGCAGTGCAAGGCCTGCTGGCTCAAGCTTCAAAATAACAAACACATTGCTTTAAGTATCTTACTTAATCATTTGGCTGTGCTACCAAACATTTATTGCTTGCAGATCAAAAATCAACTTTTTCCTCTGCCAGAGAACATACCTCTGAGGTGTGTCAAAATCCTACCCTTTCTTTCAGAAGAAGGGCAAAAATTTGATTCTTAGTCATTGCACATAATGTTATTGTGTCTTTCTGGTATTTTTGTAACATGTTGAAGTCCTGTAAACACTCCTTCCTTATCTTTGTTGACAGGTTTGGGTCTTGGGCATTCTCTTTTTGTCCTTCCAGACAGACTGTAGCTTCCAGAATTGTTTGTTGCTTATTAAATGCACCGTTTTACAGTTTTTGGTATTTGAAGACAAAGACCAGTAGCTTAAATTTGGGTTAGTTCAAGACAACATTGTCCTTCTGCGTAGTGATAATTTCATTGTCAAGGCAACCCTCTCTCAGTTCTTTTGCAAATACTTCCATGGCTTGCTTAGTTGATACTTACACATAGAGCTAGAATGAATCTATTAATCCTCCCAGCCTTTCTGAGAATTTGCTGTTGACAAGAGATTCAACAGTTTTCTGGTAATACTTGGGGGACAGTGTCATTCTGAGGAGGCTGCTGGTCATGAAATAATAGAATTAATGTTGTTTCTGCTATACTTAATGTCAACCACTTTTCCTATGTCTTTGTATGTCAGTATTTTTGAGATACAGCTTTAATTCTAACTTGGAAATTCTTTCATAAATACTAAGTATTTTTCAACGTAAAGTGTATATAAGAGTTTTAAAACTTTTGTGGTTTGAAAACTGTCTAAACAGATAGAGAATATATCTGACTTTCAGTGAAAGAAGTCCTGGCATTGGTATTTTTGTAATAGGTAATGCCATATGCAAACCTAAAATTGGAAATAAGCTAACAGATACTGTGGCTAAGTTTGTCATGTCTAGGACAGCATTTTTAGTGAAAGAAAATTTCAGAGAACTTTGCAGAAGTAGGTTTTTGAACAGGGCACGGTGGTTAGAGTTGGAACTAAATGTAGCATGTGTTGGAATGTCTGAATCAAGTGCTTTGCAGAGATTGGTATATAATAAAAACTGGCAGTCTTAATGAAACAAAGCATATAATCTGAGAAGTTTTTTAATGCTTAATAAAACCATCTGTACTATCTTCAGTCCTATCTTCTGGATATAACATCCAATTCTGTAAAATTCTGATATAGATTAGGCTTCTTCCACTGCAATATAGTGACTGTTCAGACTGACTTCTGGAAATAACTGTGGCTGCCACTTTCTGATAACTTAAAGCTCCTATGATAAAAGTGTATGTCTAACAAGGTAATTTGAACTGCACATAAAATAGAAGGGTCTTCAACAGAAACATGAAACTAAAAACCTAAAATTGATAGAGGCAGGGTTTTTTGGTTTTGGTTTGTGGGGTTTTTTTGTGGGTTCCCCCCCATTTGTTTTCAATCAGTGATGTTGCTGATACACCTGTAAGGCTGTTGTAGATGAAAACAAATAATTTTCTGTGTGCCTGCCTACTTTCTGGATAAAAACAACTAGTGAACAATTGGGTGAAGTTGGTCATAGGCAGGTAGTATATCATTGTTCATATGGTTAAGATGTTTTGATTTAACATCTAGCATAGTGTAACATGCTCTCTGAAACAGAATATTGGGGGGAAAAATTTAAAAGTTTTTGGGCTTTCCCCCCACCTTGGGGAGTGGAGGTGGGGAAATGCCTCTGTGCCCATTGTTATTTCCTTCAGAAAGCAGTACTTTTAATGCAGTAATCCTGTCTTTTCTCAAAAAAAAAAAAAAGGGCATTGTTTTGAAAGTAGAAAGGTAGTTCTGTGCCTTGATCAGTAAGTTTTCAATAGCATTACTATTCTGTTTCTGTTGTAGCAAGCTGTGCAGTGTAGTTGTATACAATTTTTCATGTGTGGAGACTGGGGAATGAACTAAATACATTTTATTAAGAAATGCTGATAAACTCATTGTCGTTTTCCCCACCCAGTATGATGAATTGGTTCCTGCATCCCTAACAACCAAATATGGAGGGTTTTATATCAACACTGGTACTCTGCAGTTCCGCCAGGCATCTGACTCAGAGGATGAAGACTTCGCAGAAGACAAAAAGCATAGGCCACCTAAAGTAAGTGATGTTGATTATGCTTTTTATACAGAACTTATAGCTAGATGGACATTGGGAAATGCTTGATACTCTTAGAATAGCTCATATGAAGAGGCTGAAAGCAAAATGATACACAGTACTGTTTTATTGCATTTTCTGTTTTGTGGCTCATGCACTAGCATTGGGGATATTATGCATGATTTGCACAGGCTGTCTAGTCTTGTAAGGCTAACAGTCTGTTTAGGCAAGTTAATAAGTTGTGTCCGTCCATCTTGAAGTGACAGATGATTCTGTAATTTTGTAGGAATTTTATTATGAGGTGAGAACTTAAATTCTCCAACACTGCTTTTATGATTCTGCATAAAGCTTGCGTGGTTTTAAATTGTTCCTAATACTCAGAATAACACTAAAATATCTTTAAAATAAATTAAGTGCATAAGAACAGTTATATCAAAAAGCATATATGCAGTCTTTCTCAAAGTGTGTGGTTCTATGTACTTCAACAAGTTATGATAAATGCAAACATAATTGCTTGCATATGACATTCACAAGTTCCATGCAATTCCAAGAACTTCCTGCTTTCTGACTTTTCCTGCTCTATAATTCTTTAAATTTAAACACAGTAAGGTTCTTCCATTTGATCTGACTGGAATGGAGTTAACTTTCTTCAAAACAGCCCTTATGGTGCTATGATTTGGATTTGTGACTAACATAGCGTTGATAACACACCAAAGTTACCTGTTGCTGAATATTTGCACAGTTTGAAGGCTTTCTCTTTCCCTACCCTGCACTAGCAGGTAAGCTAGGGAGCAGCAAGAACTTTGGAGGGGAGACAGCTGATCTGAATTGGCCAAAAAGATGTTCCATACTGTGTAACTTCATACTCAGCAATGAAACTGTGGTAGCAGAAGGGGGTGAGTGGGATTCAGTCTTCCAAGGTGGCCATTGCTTATACTGGCTGGGCATCAGTCTGCATGTGCCTTAAAGTATTCTTAC
This sequence comes from Microhierax caerulescens, assembly GCA_035590215.1. NCBI lineage: Eukaryota > Metazoa > Chordata > Aves > Falconiformes > Falconidae > Microhierax > Microhierax caerulescens. The sequence goes on along the minus strand of JAVJGJ010000057.1, from coordinate 37,469,870 downwards.
TGTAAGCTCTGAATTCAGTAACTACTTAAAAATAATTAATGATTGAGACTTGTCAGTAACCGCAGTTGCTGCTATGAATCAGTGGTACTCTTTGCCCTTACACACATTGAGGTATTTTCCTGCCCTGAATTGGAAAGTGTAAGGAAAACTAGATGCTTCTTTCTGTAAAAGTCTTTGAGGGTGGAAGAATCATTGTCCTTTGATCTCTTTTCTAGATAGCAAAGTTAAAAGAAAGTGAAGATCGAGGAATGAAGAAGCGCAAGCGGAAAGATGAAGGGACAGAAAAGGAGAAGAAGCCTCGGAAAATGAAAGTTCCTAAGCAGTTGGGGTAGGTTTCTTTCTTTAGATGAACCCTTGAATTGTATGTGAGGTTTGGTTTCAAGATTGTGTGCCATAGCAAGATTATCATAGCTGTTTAGAATATTGTATTTTTAAACTGTAATTAATAGCTAATAGATTTTGGGTTTGGAATTTGTGCGGATTTTTTACATAAGTTCTACAAGCTAATATTTGTCCCCCAGAATTGTTAACAAATAATAAAACAAGGAAATATGAATTACAGAACAAAAATTTTGAGTCTATGAATAGCATTATCCATCACTGTTCCACCCAAAGTCTTACATAGCACTAAGAATTACATCTTGTAATAAAAAATAGCTTTCTTCCTGTCCCTTTGTTTCATATCTGAAACCTATAAACATACCTTATTTAAATGTTTCTTACTAACTTTTGGTTTCCTGAGTTCTGAAGTTAGCATGGAAGGATTAAGGTGGTGGATTTTTATTTATTGGCTTCTAGAAAACTGTCATTGAGTGAAAGTTGTCTTATGAATATTCAAGTTGGTGTTGAAAATTTATTGATAGTGTCTTTCAATGCGATGCATTGGCAGAAAACGCTTAGTTTAAGTAGCACATAGCTGTTGAATCTGCATGTCAAAATTCTTAGCCATTAAGAGAATTTTTTTTAACTTACACGGTGTGCTTAAACTTAAAGCAACTTGCCACCATTCAGGAGTCTGAGAGTCAAATTGCAGTGGCATAGATCAGCCATGAGTTTTAATAAATGTGCCAATGTTTCCATAATTAAATTGAAAAGTCAAAAGTAAATAACCTTTGCCTTAATGTGTACAAAACTTAACAAAACAAAATGGTTAGAGAGCGTGAAATCACATGACCAGCAAAGATTCGTGGTAGTTGATAGAATAGCGTGAAGATGAAAGTAGGATGTACTTGCTTCTCTCCCGATAATATATTATTGTAATAATAATTGTACTAAACTCACAGATTTTTGTTGCAGGTTACTGAGGTCTCAAAAATCCCATGCATTCCAATGAAAGATTTCTTTCCTCCGCAGAGTAATGGCCTTAAATTCACACAAGTCTGAAAAGAAGAAAAAGAAATTGTATAAAGACTCACTCTCTCTGGCTGCCATGATCCGTAAATTTCAAAAGGAGAAGGAAGCCATGAGGAAGAAGGAATCTAGTCCAAAACCTCCAGTGACTGTTGCAACCTCTACCCCTAGTAAAATTCCTTCTTCCTCTCTCAGTGCAGGAAATGATATCTCTGACTTGAATCTTAGGATCAATGATCCTGTCCTCTCCATTTTTGGTAGCACAAATGAACGTGAGCTCCTGCAAGAAGCTGAAAGTGCCCTGGAGATGCTGGGAGACATTGACTTTGACAAGTTGCTTGATGGCACTTCTGATGGCAGCCCGGTATCTGAGCTGTCAGGAGAAAATGGAAATGTCACTCAGGCAACCTACACCTCTCAGGTCATGACACCCAAGCAGGTGCCTGCCCTCCCAGAAGGTCTGCCTATGCTACTTGAAAAACGCATTGGAGACCTTCGAACAGTAAGTATGAATTTACTGGTAAGGGATTGCATTCAAGAATCTGAGAGAATGAGGAAGAATAATTAGGGCCTAAGTTGTCATTCTTGAATTGCTGGCTGAAACTCTGAAAATGTTGAATTGATCTTAATGTCAATCTTAATGGCTGTATTTACACTCGGATGAAAATGCGTACAGAGATGATGCAAGTAAATTGTTAAGCAGTGTTTGTTTCACAGTGGAGGCAAGGTTTTCTAAATCTTCTATGTACAATAATTTGTAATATTTGTTTGGGGTTTTTTCCATAATGGAAATGTCAGTGTCACTTTAACTTGAATTATTAGTTGGTGAAATTGATGGGTTTTTTCTTGCTTTGGAGGAGGAAACCTGAAATACGACTGTGACTTACAAATCAATGTCTTGAATTTTTGGCTTTGTAACAGAAAAGCTAACTTGCTAGTTTTAAAAAAAATGCACCAATCAGCAACAACAAATCCCACCAAAAATCCCCAACCCAGCCCCAGAATACCCAACCAAAAAACCTACCACAGCCACAAACCCAAATATTTTCTTTTCAAAGGTTAGAATGGAGTCCAAACTATTCAAAAATATTAGTGACAAGTATTAAATGAATAGGTTAGAAACACTCTACTAGTTTACTGAAAGGGATCAGAGCTATTAAGGTATTCTATGCTCCTTGTTTCAGTTGTGGATGTTACATTACGTTGAGAATAAATTTGTTGTTTGGTTGTCCAGATTCTGATGTTTATTCTGAGCAAGAAAAAGCTTTAAGTGCAGGTTTTCCTTGCTCATTAAATTTTGAAAAAGCAGTTCAAGTTACTACCTTCTTGGGAAGAAAAAAATCTAAACTGTAGCAGAGCTTGCTTTGCTAAAATAAATAGATAAATTATAATGTTTATTTTTGCCTGTATGTAAATGTCTTAGTGTTCTTAGTTTTAAATGTACCAAGCTTTTAAATACAATCAAGGAGTTAATATTTACTAAAGTGAGAGAGATGATTTTTGTCTGCCTTTGAATATTCAGGTTAATTTTGCTATGAATCAACAAAAAGCTTCTAGCAAAACTGCAGAACAACTGGATTAGGCCAAAAATTAGTGTTAGCTGCCTGCCCCAAATTCATGTTGCTTCACTGTAGAACAAACCTTGCCCAGCTGAAAGACAGCTTTGATTCAGTGCTGCTTAGAAAACCTAACTATTCTGTTTTCTGCTTTTGATGTCTTCTGGAAGTTTGGTGCTGGCTGAGCAGAGCAAGTCTACCCATATGCTTGGGGAAAAACTAGATGGTGTTGACTTAAAGATTGCAGCTTCTTTACCTTCTGCAAATTGCCATCAACTGACACGTTATTAGTGGGGGAAAACATCTTCTAAAAATCAGGAAAAAAGAAATGTCTTGTCAAATACTTACCATGCTTACAGCTTTAGTGCTCTTTGAGTGCAAAGAAAGCTAAGAAGTTTGTAAAGCTGCAGGAAGAAGCCTGTTCTGTGCATGGATTATGATATATCTAGATTTAAAAAAAGACCCACCGCTTTTAGAAAGCAACTGACTAAATACAACAAAAGCTTACTGACTACTTTTGTATATTAATGTGTTTTAGTTCCCTAAGCGGGCAACTACCACAACGGAGACAGGGCCAATATTGTACACAAGCAAGAAAGTAATAAAATGGCATTTTTCTATTGTGAAGGAATTGTCAAGATAATTTGTGGGGGGAAAAAAACACCACAGTTCAGTAATAGTGATGCAGTTTTTGAATCTGCCAATGTTGCTCTCTTCAAAAGCCAGCAACACTATTCAATATAATAGTATAATGCTGAAACCACTGTTTAAGGTCTACCTGGGACCAAAATGTCTAAGTATATCTTTCCTTCCATTTTATATAAACCAGAAGATGTTAATAATCCTTGTGTTAACTGTGCTTAAAGATGCTGGATTTAAGACTTTCAAACTTGTCTTTTTGGGTATCCTATCACTTGTAAACTTCTATAACCTTTCTAATTTTTTTAGCAGGATGAATGCTTCAGCATTCTTAGACAGATAGTACCATCCCCTCAGCAGCTGAATTTACTGTAGAAAGTAGTGAGCGGAATGCAGTCCTTACAGGAACTTAAACTCTGGTATCAGTGTTCATGACTGAAGTGGTACTGTCTTCAGACAATGGGCTAACTTGTGGTTTCTAATAGAGTATCAGGCTCCTGTTTTCCTGTGCAGTGTAGAGTTCATAATTCCAGAAAGTATTTTTCTTTCAAATTTAAATGGGTTAGTTACAAAGAGCCAAGAACTGTAAGTATTTCATAGTAATAAAGGAATTTTGTCAGGTTAATACTTGTATGTATTTATAGCTTTTAGCTATGTTGTTACAAGTCACTAAATTTTTTTCAAAAAGTGGAATTAGAGGTTTTAAATTATTTGACTATTCAGCCTTGTAGCACATGAGCTGCCTCTATAATGATACTATACTTGTACTCTTCTGCATGCGTAGCCTTTTCTACCTCCTTTAAATATTGGTTGTCTGATCCCAGTGCCAGAATGTAAAATGATAATAAGCCTCTGAAAGTTTTCTTTTGACTTTTGTAGATCAGCAGAGTGGATAAACACTAGAGAGAAGATCTTACCAATTTTTGTAGAACAGTGCAGGGAATTGGCTTTCCTTATAAGCTGTCATTGTTTGTGAAAATAAGTCTAGGTAATAAGAACAAAAAAAAACACCCAGGATTCTGCATGGGAATTCTTGCAAGATCAGTAAAATCTTCTAATAAAAGGAAGCATGTATAAGAATAAAGCTGTCTGTTTTTTTCCCCACCCCAGACTCAGGAAGTGACCAGACAAAAATTAGAGATGTAGTCTAAAGGTGGTGAGAATGGCAGAGAGCACCAGAAAAGAGGGATGAGGTATTCTTCTAGCATACATGATCACTTTGTAGAAATCGTAGTGAAGGATTGGGATGAATCTAAGAAGTCTGGGAAGTTGTAACTGGATGAGGCACATAACAGAGCTAGAAAAGGAGCCTTTCATACACTGAGAGTAGAAATGTGTTTGATGCTCTTGCTTGCTTGACTTGTCAAGCAATGCTCCTCTTCTTAAAGCAAACAGTGGTAGTGCAATGTTGCTGATGGTGAGATAGTAAAACATCTCCACCATTTTCTTTCTTCATGGTTACTGAAAAGGTAAGTTTAACATCAGTGATCCATACAGGTACTAAATAGAATGATTATTTGTTGTAGAGCAAGGCATTTTTTAGTAGAATAATAACAATTCTCACCTCTTTTTCTAAATGGCTGAGTATAGTTTGGATTTGTTTGGATTTTTTCGAAGTAATGCTGTTTTCCAGAAAATAAGAATGTGATATTAGGTATGTGGTACAGCTGTAAAAGTAAATATACAAAGGCTGTTGGGATAAAATGCTCTATGAACTTTTGGATACTCTATTGCTGTACTTTCAGGCCGCCAAGATGTTTGATGAAGAAGGCAGGAAGAAGTTTTTCACGCAAGACATGAATAATATTCTGCTGGAGTAAGTGCTTATCTGTACAACCTTCCCTTTTTGGAAAGGGGGTGAAAGGAAAAGTACAGAAGAGGAAATATTGTTGAGGTTGTTCCAACAAAGCCCTTAAAAGTCAATGAAGGTAGATCAGTCTAAGCTAGTTATTAGCTAAAAAGCTTTATATATGAATACAATTCCTGTCATGACTGACTGTCTGTCCTTATCCAGTGTAAAGTGTTTTGTAGTGCCCTGTGTCCTTGACTTCACGTGTAAAATTCAACAAAACTGCCATTGTTTCTTGTCCCCTGCTTTTATATCTCAGAACACCTTCAGCTGTCATGAAGTAAAATGCCAGCTCTTTTTACTATGTAATCCTTCAACTAAGCATTTAATATAGAAGGTTCTATGTTTGTATTCTAAGAAACAAAAAGTAATCTCTAGAAGACTGTAACAGTCAATTGTATCAACATTGTTCTGTAATGGTGGAAGTAACACAAATTTGAATGACAGTATTCAACATTGCTGGAGAAGTATGTATATGAATGGTTTCTTACCATTGATTAAGACTTCTTCCTTCTGTAAAAAGTTACCTGAACATGTCCCAAGCTGCTATTTTTAGTATGCGTAGCTAGAATACGGCATGCTTATACAGCTTGCATAGGTTTTTGTTCAGTTGTCATCTTTATCTTGGAGTGCCTCACGGGTTGGCTGTCTCTTATTTGTTTTTCAGTATTGAGCTACAGTTACAGGAGATAAATCCTGCCATCCGCAATGGAGTGTACTCTCACCTTGAGGCCTTTGTGCCATGCAATAAGGACACACTGATAAAGCGTCTGAAGAAGTTACACCTCAATGTCCAGGTAATGGTGGGGAGATCAGCCTTCAGCATGAGTCAGTTCTGTAATAGTGACAAGGACAGAAAGCAGGAGAGCAACAACCACACAGTCTCCAATAAAGCAAAAGATTTTGGATGAGTTTCTAGATCGACTTAAAAGGATTTTTGCTGTGTACCTGCTATTGCCACTACTTTAGGAACCACTGTTTTAAGTATTTCAGGCCCTTTATTTGAGCATTAAGTGCTTTCATCTTGAAAGCTGGATACAGGGTACATATCAAAGTGGCAGTACTATAAATCCACAATTATCATGATTATGACAGGCTAGAAAACCCCACCCTTGCATTCACTTTTACATAAAAAAAAATAATAAAAGCCAGATGAATAACAGACAACCCAGCCTGTACTGTTTGTGCAAATTTGATTTTTGTGGCTAGGTACAAATACTTCATATGTCATTTGCAGTTCCTTTTCTCAACTTACTTTATTCAATAGGAAAGCGTATTCTTTCTCTGTTATCTGAAGTATTCTGACCTGATTCTTTAGATGAAATCTAGGACTAAATCTTGCCAAGGATCTGAAGATCATGAATGCAGAGATCTCAGAATTTGCAAAGGCAGCAGACAGATTTGTGTGCTATTTCTAAGCAGTGAGACACAATAGCATATAGTATTCTAGTTCTTCTCAGTAAGCAGTTACAATTAAGATCATAAAGTTAGAAGAAGTAGGAAGAGTTTAAAACGTGTAGGGAAGTATATAATATATTACTTTACTGTCTGAAGTTCTTTGTATTTAGAATTGTCTCTAAATATTTAGTTCTTACCTTTGAGGTATATAAATTGCATATAATAATGAATAAAATATATTGCCTAGGATATTTTTTTATACTGGAGTTTTTTGAGACTTGATTAATTGGATACTTATTTGTAAGTGTTGAGATACTTATCGGTCAGGTCATCTTGCTTTTTCCCCTCAGGTTTTCTTCCCTTCCCTATCTTGATTAAAAAGCATTATTTCATAAGATCATGCCATAATGTTTTGGGATATTAGTGATATTTCCTCGTGACTGTCTTTCACTGTTTCTAGTCTAAAGACTTGCATGAGTTGTATGAGAAATTTAAAGTGTGTGCATTTCTATAATGTTGTTGCATTTAACAGGATTCAAGTGCTGTATAGGAAATGGCTGTTGCAGTCAGTAGATGGTACTAGGAATATTGCCTCAGGAGTAAGCAGGGAAATAGATGCAATGTAAATAATGTTTCAGATAATTTTTGTGAAACTGCTTTGGTATTTCTCTTTTCATAGGATGACCGCTTGAGAGAACCACTGCAAAAGCTGAAACTGGCTGTCAGTAATGTCATGCCTGAACAGTTATGCAAGTATCAAGAGGACTGTCAGGCCCGCAATCAAGCCAAGAATGCCAAGTAGGTATTTCTGGAGTCTGTGCATGCCCACTCGAGTTCAACTGGAAGTCTGTCTCCACATTGTTCATTCCCTGAGCTCAACATAGTACTTGTCTGCAAGTTTTGAATTGTACAAAATACTTAATTTTGTGTAATGTTATGTTATGACCTGACTCTGGAAAGATATTAACTGAATGAAATAGGTCTTGAGAGAAGGAAATTACAAACTAAGAGGGATACTGGAGATTCTCAAAATGCTGGATTAATGGAGGAGGATGTTATGTTCAGGTTCTTGATACATTTTGTCATTGTTCATTGTAATTGTTTTTCTCAGTTAACTAATTTTAGACTTGGAGAAGTATTAATAGGTAAGTATTTTGCCATTCCCAGTAGATTCTGGGAGTGAAGTTTGTAGCCAGCATCCTGGATAGCATCCTTTTCACTTGTCTGAGGACCATGAAACAGTAGGGAGAGGAAGATGAACTGTTTGCCCTTTCAGGAAAGGTTCAATGAGAAAGTGAAGACATGTCCTTCATTTGCTTGTTTATATTTTCCTAACACCTGAAATGACACTCCTTTCTTAAGGAGTTGTATACCTATAAAGAAAACAATTGTTCCAACTGTAGGTTACAAGCAGAAGATGAACGAGAGAAAAATGGGTCGGAGGAGGATGATGATGAGAAACCTGGAAAGAGGGTTGTGGGACCCAGAAAGAAGTTTCATTGGGATGACACAGTGCGGTGAGACAAAACTACTTTTTTCACCAAGAATTTTCACTGGCTTCATAAAGGGGACTCCAGGGGGATGTTATTACATGATACTGTTCAATAACTAATCGTTCTCAGAAGTATACCCTCTAAGTTTTAGAGGGTGTTGGGGCTAAATGGGCAAGCTAGAATGCTGCAATGGTAAAACACCCTTTTCTTTAACTTGAAAGGCAAAGCCACCCTTTTTTTTTAATTGGAAAGGCAGGATCATTCTATGTCCAGCCCTTTTTTCACTGCTTGTTTATCTGCTTTATCCAAATACATGAGAATTCTCCTGGTTCTAGGACTTTTGAGCTTCTTTAAGCAGAGTTATACTTGCCTCCTGCCATTCTAGGAATAGGTCACAAAACACTGTCACCCAATGAGCAGTTTCTGCCACAATGGGGCAGAGGACCAAAATTGGCAGTGCTGGTTTGGCAAGCCTCCCAGTCCTTGGGCAAGCCAGCATCCAGAATGCATGAATCTTAACCCTTCCCATACCATCTTATGTAAATTCTATGTTGTTGTGCAGGAGCAGCGCAGATTCTTGTCTGAAATGAATTCTCACTGTTCTGTTTCCTAGAATAGATCTTACTGAAAACTGAGATTACTTTTATTTAAATAATCCAGATAGGCTTTTGAGCAAACAAATCCTTATAAATTATTAATTTCCCACACAAGATATAAGCTAATTTTAGTGCTAGTATTATTAAAAGGGACTGGTGGACTTCTCTTTTTAGTATGTTAATAAAACAAGGAAGCAAGCTTCATGGAATATATACAACCAGTATAGCTTGGACTGATCTGGAGGGAGCCATACTTAGAGATGTTTAAATCTGTTGGTTTTTTCATTCAAGAGGCTCTGAAAAGGCCAGTGTGACTTAACTGTGTGCACTTACGTATTTTAAAGACAGCATCATTGTCAGAAAGAATTTTCTGTTGAAATACTCAGTGTACAATGGACTTGTTTTCAGACATTCCCCATCTTAAATGAAATAGAGGTCACTGTGAGCCAAGTGGGAGGAGATATTTCAGTTATGAGGAAACCACAAAGAAAATGTAAAACCAATTACAAAATAATAATAAGGATAAAAAAGATCCCTATGGTCTGTTGGAAATGGAGAAGTGACATTGGCAGATCATGCCAGTTTTAGTAGCAAATACGTGCAGTGGCAAACTTCAAATAAAAAAAGCAATTGAAACTGAGCTCTTCCTACAGCAGGCAATGGACGGCAGCTGCATAGCATTAGTGCTTCAATTTCTCAGCCTCTTTCTGCTGAGCTTTTGAAAGGATTGTTTCTTTAATTCATTTACTGTGCTTTCTTTCTGCAGGTCTCTGTTGTGTAATCTTGTCAAGATTAAGCTGGGATGCTATGAGCTAGAGCCAAATAGAAGTCAGTCTGCTGAAGATTACCTCAAAACCTTTATGGAAACAGAAGTGAAACCACTTTGGCCTAAAGGCTGGATGCAGGCAAGGTAAGATACCTGCTTTATACATTTACTCATTTTGGTGTTAACTATTTCTTGGATCTTATTTATTGTCATGCATTTGACTCAACCATGTACTATTAATATTGTTTAAAACTCAAAAATATGTTAGTGGAACTGGAATATTTTAGAACTAATGAATTATTTTTTAGAAGTTAATTTTTGATCTTGTTTTCAAGCTGAAAGGTAAAAACCCCCACTGTTTTCCTTGGAGAACTATTTGCTTTTGTCATCTGCTAGAGACTGAATTTACTGAAGTTCATAACACAATGTGTGATGCTTCATTTTAGGGGGAAGTATGAGGCAAGGAGTAACTGCTTGGGAAGTTTTTCTGTGATACAGAAAGTGATAGTGAAGTAGAAAGTAGATTTGTCTACACATTTTAAGCAGTCTGTTAATGCAGTGTGATGTAGACTTCAAAATTATAAGTTGCAATTTCAATACCAGAGTTCACAAAACACTAAGGTTTGTGCTTTTTATTTTATCTAGTAATTGGGATGCTCTGTGATGTTGCAGTTAGAAATAGACCAGTTTCTTAAAGAAAACTTCTGCTTACTTCCTGCTGACTTAAGAGGAAACAGTCACCCAAAGGGGGGGAAAAATAAAATGAGAGCAATAGTATGCATTGTGAAATAAAAATTTCACAAAGTTTTCAAACACTTGAAGCGGAAGAAAAAAAGAAATTATAGATGTGTGTTCTTTCCTTCTGTAGCACCCATTAAAAAAGGTTTCCCATCAAATCTTGACATAACTGTAAAAGCTGAATGATACAACAATACTAACCAATTTACCCAAGAATACCTTGATTGTAGATTAGTCAATCTGTATCAAGCTGTAAAAATAACTGTACTGAGATTTCCTAGAACAGTCAGTGTAGAAAATGAGGGTGTAACAAGCTGCTTGTGAAATATCAATGAAAGGAACAAATGAAGTTTTATACATCTTGGCATACAGCTGACTTCTGTTCAGGGATCTGGTTTTGTATAGTAAGCATGCTGATGAGAGAGATGTTAATTTCTTATGAAGATTTTATTGAAGTAGATGAGACAAGGAGTTCCAGTGTAGCTCAAGAATGTGTATGGAAACCACTGGTAGTGGCAAAATAGTCAAGTAATAGTTTGAGGTCATTAAAGAATACATAGAAGTGAAGTGTGTTGTATCTTTGTATTTGAAAGCCATATAATATACATGGTTCTCTCCTTTCTATATGACAAGTGTGATGAAAATTTCCATAACCTTTTAAACAAAAAAAGATAAAGACATGCACACACACCACCTCCAAAAAAACCCCCACCCAAAAAGCAAACAAATAAAAACCACCAATAAAGCAAACAAACTCCAAAAGCTGCCTGAATGTAACTTTCTGTTGACCAGCAAGATTTCATTTACCAGCTGGGAAGTTTTGGTACGATAATGATTTAGACATTATCCTGTATTTATGGGTGGGTGCCTCCCTGCTTTCTGTTTAGGAAGTGATGCATTGTAAATTGTAGGTAAACAGTTATGCATGGAAAGAGGAAAAGCAAGTATTTCCTGGAGTCTGAAAGTGATAACTCCTAATACAGGGCATTATTCATACATGGGATGCTCATCTTGTTGGCATGTTAGAATAGGGATTGTTATGCTGAAGGTGTAATTTTTTACCTTTATATGGGCCCTCAGGTAAGAAGGAGCTATGTAAAATGGAAAGAAAAATTAGGCATTTAATGTTAAAAATGGTCTACTGACTATGTATTTCATAAGGAATTCTTACTAATCAGAGTAGGTCTATGGTACCAGAACTTTGTGTGTTCAGCCCAGAAGGAAGATTTCTTGCTCTTTCAAAGTTAACTGTATTTAATGGTCCTCATAGCTCAGTATAGAAGCATGAGGTAGGATATCAATCATAATTTTAAACTGCACCTTGTGTGTCTGTCCATGTGTATCACAACTACCTTTGTCACATGGATTTTCTGTGTATAAATTCCATACTCTGCCTCAGGAGATTGTTTTATTAATAGTCATGGATTTAGAGTAATACTTTTTGTCCTAAAGGATCCCAAAGCCTTTTCAATAATGTAACCCACTTTTTTTGTAACTAGGTTGCATATTCTATGTGTGTTTGAAAAAAGCCTGCAACCTAAATATGTGTATGTTCAAACAAGAAGTGTAAGGAACAGGAAATCTGTTTCCTTTAATTTTAAGACTTTCATCAGCTTTGGAGGTGGTCATGCAAGTAGGCTTGCAGCACATTTCTTTTGCACAGGTGAAACAGCATGCTTGACTGGAAATCATCAGCAGAGAGAAACAATCTCATACTGATCTCACTCATCAACTTTCACATCTAAATATATTTATGCAATGGAGGAATTCCTTTCCAAAGATATTCTTGGTTTGGAACATAAACTGCACTGTCCTTTCCTTGTACTGTGTCTTTGTTCTTGTAGTAGTTACACTTTTTCCCTGGAACCTTTAAGGCTGATACTAAAAATTACTGGGGCTGGGATTCATTTTGGATTTCCATTCCCAAATGAAAAAGATCAGGAAAAAGCACCAGGAAGGGGACGCGGAGAGAAATATTCTGGAGAAGCTGGATGTGTCAGAATGTGGCACACTGAACTTGTGATGAGGATTCTTTTCCTTCCATGGTGTTCTTCATAGGCATTCAGTAGTCTCTGACTGGGAGCAATGTTTGGAGGTTAGTATGGTGAAGGAAATGTGAAAATGGAGCTTTAAGTGGAATCTGAGAAGTAAGGCATTGGAACCTGTGGTGAGAGGATGTCAATATTTTCTTACTAAATTACAGGAGATTTGTGGATACTTGGATTTTTCTTAACTGGTGCAGCTCTACAGGATGTGTTACCAGTGGTGAAAAGCTCTTGTTTAGACAGATGTTCAGCATTAGTATGGTGGCAGTGGTGTAGGAAAATCTTCTCTGTTCTAGTTTGCCTACCTGGAAACAGGGAAGGGGACTAGATTTTCATTAATTGTCTAGTTATAGCTGCACCTGAGCAGCAAGCTGTAGAATAGGTGCAAGTCGGGAATTGTTTTCACTTCACACGTCATCTCGGGAGTTGATGACATGGAAATAAAAGCATGTGAAGTGTTGAGATTTGTTCTACCAACTCTTGCCATACTACAACTCTGTAGTATATGTGCAAGTCCAGTGTAATTGTAGTCACCAGAAATGGTATGCAATGGCCTATACAAAATACTGCAGAAAATTAGAAACTAGTTCGGCTACTATCTTCTGACTTTTCCTCTGTGCTTAAAAATAAACAACAACAAAACACTACTGCAAAACCACAACAAACTAACCACAAAACCCAAACAATATGTGGACACATAGTGTGAAGAGTTTACAATAATCCTCAGTTTGATATTTTAAATATTTCAATAGCCTTTGAGGAGAGAGAATTCAAAATTTATTTCTTCTGTCCAGCTGAAGGAGGCAATATTCTCTTATGTGGACTTCATCTCAGCCTGTTTACTGAAGTATTTTGAGTGTAAACTTGAAATCTTTATTTTTTTTTAATCATTCTTCTGTTCATGGCTGCCTAGAAATATGTTATGACAGCAAACTATCTACTAGCTGTTTTGGGGACAGATAATCAAAGGGTTCTTCTGAACATTCAAGGATACTTGTGTATTTGGTGGTCATAGCTGATTGTCCCTTTAAAATCACCTTATGCTGCTTTTCTTGCTACTTTTTTAGGATGCTTTTTAAAGAAAGCCGAAGTGTTCACAATCACCTCACTTCTGCACCGTGAGTATAATATTGATAACTTACTAGAATCTTTAGGTTGTTTGTAGCATCTTTTCCCATCTTTATGCTACCTTTTTTTTTTTTTTGGACAAAGTGGGGGCAAGGAAGATAGTTTGGGATTTGTTTGAAAAGACTTATAATGTTAATGTTTCTTTTTTTTATTGCATTAATTTAGATGTTCTTGGGACATTATATTTTAACTCTGTTATGAAGTGGCTAGATAACTGAAGTGGGTTTTCATTCTTGGATTAATGTCTTTTACTTAAAGTATTTCTAAGCCCTGTGCACTACCTCAATTTAATACACTGCACAGCAAAATTTAACTCAGACTGCAGTACTTCCTGCTCTTTTCCTTGTAAATGTCTTGTAACCACAGAAGGCTGTGTATCTTAGTGGAGTATTACCTTTTTGACTTTCAGACAATGCTGTGCTCCTCTTGGGAGCTGCCCACATTCAGCTGGAATTAAAATAAACAATTATGACTTTGAATAACACTCGAATTGCAACCTTTGTGATAAATATGATTAATGCAGGATATTTTTCTACATAATACCAAAACTGAGTCATAGTCCAGCTACATTAAAGTCTTTTTTTAATCAGGCATGTTCCTAGTTACTTAGGAAAGGAGAAAAAATGACCTATAAGATGTAAATCTGTTGATCCTCTGGAAGAAATAGAAATGAGAAAAGCAGGTGTGAAATTCTTAACTTCTAAGTTGAAGCTGATGACTGTTAGTCCTTAATGCTGTCCTTGCTTGCAAAACTGCAGTTGGTGCTATGCACTTACACTGCAAAAGAACCTGGAAGTTTGTTAAATGGCTTCTTGCAACAAAGAGAAGTTAGATACAACTTTCACAGTTGATAAACAACAAAACATGTTTTTGGTGGCATGGGTTTGTTGTTTTTGGTTTTTTTGTTTGGTTTTTTTTTTAAGGGGGTGGGGTGCGGGGACACTTTTTATATAAATAAGAACACAAATTATACTCCTTGGTGACAAAGAAGGTGAAATGATGTAACTGTTATAGGTGACTTCAGTTTAGACAGAGCTCTGCTAAACAGACAAATTATTCAAGAATATAAGGAGCTGAAATGACTTGATGTTTTGAAGTTTCTCTAAATTGGAAAAATATAAATTAGCTCTCCTGATTATATATATCAGCAATTCAGTGAATTACATACTGAAATCCAGTTAATTTTGCATCTAATTTACTTAGATAAATGACAAAACAATGGATTAAAAGTGTACTTGTTCTCTTCATCCACCCCCACCCATATCTTAACCCATTTTCTATTTCAAGGTTGTTTTATTATTAAAGCTGGACTACAGTAGTCATCCTTCTAGTTTATTGGCATATAATCAGGGTAACAGTTAAAACTAAAATTACTTGCCTTTCTTTTGTCTTCTGATGCACATATATGTCTTCCTTTTTAGGGCAAAGAAGAAGGTGATTCTGGCTCCTAAACAAAAAGTGAAGGTAAATGCCTACTTATATATATGAATTTTGTATGACTATTTGATACAACCAGTTTCCTGCCTCTGATCCAGAAAGATTCTGGCAGAAGGGTTCCATCAGGAAATGCTGTAAGAGCTCTTGACTTGGTGGTGTATTACTTTCTTTAAAGTAGTACAAAAGACTTCTGTTTTCTGTAACTTCAAGCTATATTAGTTTTTTGAAAATTGACTGCTAAGAGGTACTAGTTCAGGTAAAGTTTAACTTTTTTTTAGTGTGCGCTCTGTTTGTTTTTAGCTTGTGTTAAATTTGGGAGTACTGGAAAAATATGTGGTTGGGAGGATAACATAGTACATTGATAGAAGTTCTCATTAATCATTACTAGGTGTTGCTTTAGATAAGTAGCAATTTTTCCTAGTGATCAGATTAGCTACCCTGTTCTTTGCAGCATTGATTACTCTTAACTGTGTGGGGTGCTTAGATATGTAAAGCAACAGCACTAGATTTTTAAATACGAATGCTGAATTAGCACACAGGACTCCAACATATAGATATTATAGCTCTCTTAATAAGAAAAGTTCAATAGTAGATCTTTTGTTCATCTGAATTTACAGAATGCTAGTATTACACTGTAGAAGGCTTTAGCTCTACTACAGAAAGGCTATTAAACCTGTCTTATCTCTTCATTCTCAGGACTCCAGTCCAAAGAAAGAACAGAAAACATGTATGTCTTCAGTCAATTCAAGTTGTGCTACTGTACTGAGTTCCAGCACACCTGTCTGCACCAGCTCTAGCTGCACACCAGCTCCAGAGACTATCTGCTTGGACGACTCACTGGATGAAGACCTCTCTTTCCACCCACCCTCACTGGACTCTATTTCTGATGCTCTGGCAGTTATCAATAATGGTGCCAAGGGATCACCTCTTGGGTCTACCATAGACACACCAACATCTAGACCTCGCCCTGGGCTGAGGGAAGAGAAACTAGCAAGTATTATGAGTAAGTTGCCCCTGGCAACTGCAAAGAAAGTAGAGCCCACTCAAACACCCCATTCATCAAGTCTTATTGCTGGTCACACAGGGCCAGTACCAAAGAAACCCCAGGACCTAGTTCACACTGGTATCTCTTCAGGCCTTATTGCTGGATCTTCAATTCAAAATCCTAAGGTTTCCTTAGAGCCTTTGCCAGCCAAACTACTTCAGCAAGGACTACAGAGGTCAAGCCAGATCCAAGCTGCTTCCTCCTCTTCGCAGACTCATGTTTCTTCCTCTAAGACCCAAGCAGCTATTTCCACCTCCTCTCAAAGAGCCAAGGATTCTAATATCTTGGTATCATCTGAGGCTCAAGGTGGTTCTTCCTCAACACCACAAGTGACAAAGGTGCACCAGCATTCAGCTGTACAGCAGAAATATGTATCTCCTTTACAAGCAACTATTAGTAAATCACAGACCAATCCAGTGGTGAAATTGAGTAGTAATCCCAAACTGTCTTGCTCATCACCAGTCATGAAGGCTCAAGATAAGTCTGTAGTATATCGCCTGCCTTTGTCTAATCCCTCATCTGGAAGCAGCTCTCAAGTGTCTCACCCACTGGTTTCTCGGACAACATCCAGCACCTCTACCTCTAGTAACTATTTAGCCAAGGCTATGGTGTCACAAGTTTCTTCCCAGGGTTTCAAGCCTCCCTTCTCCATGGCTGCCTCTCCCAAACCTGCTGCGTCTCCCAAGCCCACTGCATCTAAGCCCTCTGTGACACCCAAGCCTCACCAAGCATCACCTAAATTTTCATCTAAGTCCACCTCATCCCCTAGGCCTGCAACAACACCCAGTTCTTCCAGTTCAAGTGCACTAGTTTCCCAGAGTAGTCACTCCAGCAACAACCCCCTTCATAAACAGACCGGTGGTGTAAATATCAGCAGGCAGTCTCCCACAATGAATCTGCTGCCCTCTAATCGCACCTCAGGCCTTCAGCCTGCAAAGAACCCTCAGGCCTCTTCAAAATTGCCCAACTCTTCTCCTTCTGGAACTGTTGGTAAAAATAATTTGGGTGGAGTTGGAATGAATGTACCTGCCAACAGAGGCAGTAACCTTAACTCAAGTGGAGCTAGTAGGACTAGTCTGTCTGGGGGAGCAGGAAGTGGAACACAGGGTGCTACTAAACAATTGTCAACTCCACACAGACCATCTTCTGCCTCAGGGTCTCCAGTTGTAGCAGCCAGTGTGCAGGTACGCATCTAATGAGTTCACGTTTAATGTTTTATCACATTTATTTTGTAAACGTTCTTTCTTGCAATATCCTGATTTGAAAACATGTCATAAATTTAATGTCTATATTTTACTAAACAGAAATGCTAATACTGGTGAAACTGTTTTGCACTAGTGAATAGGTATTTCCAGCTGATGTGAACTGCAAGGATCAGTGTGGAATGAATCCTCACTGTAAAATTTTTTTTTAAGAGCACTAGAAAAGGTAAGCTTTGTGTGGCCATATTTTTCAGGGGATGTGGTATTTTCTTGCATTATTGGATTTGTGTATTCTTGCATATTTACTCATTTGTAATGATGGTCACATGAAAAGGTGTATTGGTACATTTGTTGCCAAGCTTCACGATTAACTTGCAAAACTAGAGTTTGGTTGCCTGTGGTTTGAGTATAATGCAAGACTTGTATTTAAAATGAACACTTGCAAGGGCTTTTCTTTAGTATTTGTGATTAAATACATATTTTGTAGAATCTACTCACACTGAATGAGACATTAATACAGGAAAAGATCCTGGAAGCTGTTTGAAAGAGAGCTTATGTAGAACTTTTATCACTGGAGACAAAACAAGTCATATAAAACAAATTTTTGCATGAGTTTTAGAACAACAGTATTTTCAAACCTATCATATACCCAGAAAACAACCTGCTTTCCCAAGTTGTGTGCTCTTACTGGGAATGATATAATTACTGAGAGGATTTGAAGGTTTCCTCTCTTAACTGCTCTTTCTCTCCTGAAGTCTTCACTATTTAACTAAAGAAAAGCAATATTGCTGTAAATCAGAGTCTTGGTGTACAGCAAATGGAAAAGCTTTGTATTTTTCTGAACAGTTGTACATAGCTATTGCACGGTAGTGGTGTACATTCAGCTCTTAGCAGTGCTTTATAAGATTCTAACTTGCCATTAAATTTTTCTCAATGCAGCTGAATAACAGGAAACAGGAGGAAGGTGATTTTCACGAGATATTTCTAGTCTTTCATTCTACTGTACCTTAAGTGTGTTAGTAAAGAAGATATGTCTGGTAGGCTCTGACCGGCCTTCTCATTCTTTTGGTTGCTTTGAACAAGAAACCCCCACAACCCATATGCTGCGGGTAGGCCACTGAGGTACCACTTGAGGCCTAGAGAAGAGCTGAGCCAGATACAGTACAGTCGGGGTACTCTGGAAGGTGCCAGGAGGAGACAAAAAAGGCTACAGTGAATGCACTGGGAAGAGTTTTTTTTCTGGTGCAATCAACAGAATCCAGTGGATACAATTGCTGTGATGTAGAAGAAAATGTGAAATGGGTGTGGTAGTGCTTAAAGGTGACTGACAAGGGAAATAAGTAGTATTGTGTTGGATGATGAGATTAATTCTGGAAAACCTACATGTGGTTAAAGGCCAGTAATTTTTTTTTAGAAATACTGATCACCTGGGGGATGAAATGCATTTTGGCAGACAATGAATGGTTTTGAAGAGGACTGGGGCGTGTGTGGTAGATAATCAAGTAACGTGAGTGCATATTGCAGTATGGCAAAGTAAGGTCTGTTTCTATATAGAAGGGGGGAAATCAATTAAAGGTACTGAGTAGCATATGACAGAACTAAAATAATTATTGTGACTTTACATGTGGGTTTTTTTTAAGCTTCAGAAGTTAAGTTGATAACCTAGAAGTGGTTCAAAAGAATGGTGCAAGAAAGACAACTGTTGGAATAATGCTGCTGTGCAGACCTGAGACTTAGTCAGTGGAGTATGTCCAATAGAAGATTAGAATCAAATTACCTCCCAGTCTAAATATGTTGAAGGGGAAGAGATTTGTGATCAGAGGGCTCTATTTAGCCTTAAAGATCCAATGGGCTGGCTGCTAAACCTAATAAATTCCAAGCTAGTTGTTAGGTACAATGTACTAAGGAGTTGGTTACCCCTTTGCGTAAGACTGAAAGTGAAATCTCCTTTCCATTAAGGGTTTAGGAGTTTAATTCCTATCTCAGATGCTATTAATCAGTCAGAAGATGAGAAGGGTACTTAAGTTGCTTACCAGAATATCCTGGTCTGCTTACATTGAAGATACCAGACTAGATGATTTCATGTGATAATAAAGATATTCCTAACTACAAAGACTTTTCTAGAAGTGTTTCCCTCCTTTCCCCTTCTGATTGACACAGTTATTTATCAGAATATAGGCTTATACCTGCTGTAGCTCCGCAGAAATAGTACTCTAAAATACTCCATTAAGTTACATCTTAAGAACACAAAGTAATCTAAAATTCAGCAATTACCATGTGATTTCCTTAAAAAGTTCTACCTACCAGTAGTGCTCTTGAGCAGAATCTGGCTTAGACTTCTAAGGATCTTAGGGACTCAGATTTACGTGATCAGGATGAACCCTTTTATGAAACACTGTCATACATGAAATAAATGGGAACATCTGAACAACAGCTTTTTAGGGCATTTTGCGTAGCTCTTTCAGTTAACTGAGTTTCTCTCCTTTTTGAGAGTAAGCAAGGTCTTTGCAGAGCACATTACAAAACTTTTTCATGCTTTCAGGCATTCTACAAATTCACAATTGCAAGAGATTACTGTATGGCTTTTATTTTGTTGTACAGTGAAGATTACATAGACAATGAACAATTGTCGCTTTTTGTACGTAGACTTATTGTGAAATGAGTACTTTAAAGGCAAAAGAGAATAATCATGTATGTTGAAGTTTTTCATCCTTTTTTTTTCCTACTTGTGGGATGTAATATGTCTTAGAAGCTGTCACTGCTAAGATGACAAATACAAACACTTGCTACAAACATTGCATCTGTAGCTGTTTATGCTTACAGGGTTACTGCTTTAAAATTTTCTGGTTTCTCATAAGCAGTGACTAACCTTTCTTCAGTTGCTTTCATCTCAACACCTTAAGACCAAAACTGGTAATAGAAACTTTATCCCTGCTAGTAGTTTTCACCACACTGCTGTTTCTGTAAGTTGGTATTGCAGAACTCAAGGAGATTTCATTTCCATTTTAAGCTGACATGTTCGTTAATATGATTCTAAGTTTTGGTGAAGTCTTGTTTTTATAAATGCATGGGTTTGAAGTCCTGTTCAGTCTGAGTCTTTCTAACCTCAAATATCTTAAAATACCTGAGCTTCAATCTGATTGAAAATGCTTTCTATGCAAACTGTTTTGTGGTATATAATTAGAGAATTGAACATTATAAAATTACTATATGTTTAGCAAAGGAAAGATTGTTAAACAAGAATGAGTTCTTTTGATGTTAAGAAGAATTAAAGTGATTTGAAAGCTGTTGTAGCTGAAATTTCTGGCTAATCTTGCATTTTCATTTTTAAACTACAGTGAATTTAACTTCATTGTGACATATGTAGAGTGGAGGGATTATTTTCCTTTGCCTTTTGCTTTGACATGTGCATGCATACATATGTATGTCTGCATCTTGGTAACCTGACTTTTCTCAAAAGTGGTTCTTATGTGTGTGGGTTCTTACGTATGAATCTTAATTTTCAAAAATCATTGCTTCTAAGCAGCCTCTTTAGAAATAAATTTAGTGTTCTGTTACAACCCAGGTTTGAAGAGGGGAGAGTAATACTGTGCTTCTAACAACTTCAGGTCTATATCTGATAATTTTGTATTTTTCATCTAATAGATGTTGCATTAGATTCTGACTGTAGGTCCAGTGTGTGATTAGAAAGCAGATAGAGGAAAATACTTGTAAAGGCTGATAAGAAAACCAGGAGATGAACCATACTGTCATGTCTGAATCTGATATGTATTTGTACTTGCTTAGCAGATGAATGGTGGAAAGACCTCCTAGGTGGATAAGCAGCTATTTATTAATAGTTAAATACACTTTTTAATAGGGCCATACTTAACAGAAAATAGTTAGTTCTTAAGTCCTTAAAGAATATAACTCAAAGCTTTGAAATCTTGAAGTACTCCTTTTCTTTGTGCAGTCAACAGCAGGAGCATCATTACTGGCTAACGCCTCACCTCTGACTCTCATGGCATCACCCCTGTCTGTAACCAGTCAGAACGTGACGTCTGCACCATTAACTCCTTTTGGGATGCTGGGTGGCCTTGTTCCTGTGACCGTGCCCTTCCAGTTTCCCTTGGAGCTGCTTGGCTTCGGGACGGACACAGCTGGAGTGACAACCACCTCGGGATCTACCTCAGCGGCTTTCCACCACAGCCTAACTCAGAGTGAGTGGAATTAGTTATCACACTGTGCTATATGGACGGATGCATCCTGAAAATGCAGATTAAGAAGGGAAGCAATAAAGTTCTAAGACTCAAATTTGGTTCATGAAAGTCAGTACAGAAGACTAAATGTGATTTTTTTTTTTTCTCATAAAACTTTATGTAATTATCCAAAACTAAGAATTGCCTTTTACAAGTTTTACTTCATTGTTACATTCCCAGTATATACTTGGTTTTCAACATCTTTTTTGGGTTAACTTTTAGTCCCTGACCTTTAGAGAGGGATATAGCCTGAAAGTCTTCAAAGGTCACATATAAGAGACTTAATGTGATTGCTCAAAATATCCTTAACGCGGTAATCTCAGATATCAAGCAATTCTCTTGTGAGGAAGTATCAACCAAGATGGCGTTTTTTCTGATTGCTCAAAAAATTCTGTAGGTTTTTAACCTATATCTATTTTTGGTCTTTCTGCTGAAGGAAATGATGTGAAAAGTTGCATCCCAATAGTGAGTCATGATCCTTGCTCTGAGTTTTAACTGTCTGCTGAATAGATCTGTTTCTATTGACTTATTGCAGCCATCAGAATGCTATCAGTTATATCTTTTTCATTGTTGAGATACATCTTCAGAAATATGTGCAAATTAGCATGCTACAATAGCTACACTATAAAAATAAACCCCTCATATTTCACAAAGGCTGCCTCTGTCTTCAAGATTTATTTTTGATCTCTGTTGCTCTTCTCCCCCCCTCCTCCAGACTTACTGAAGGGTTTACAGCCAGGTGCTCAGCATGCAGCAACGCTGTCTCACTCACCTCTGCCTGCTCATTTGCAGCAAGCTTACACAGGTAAAGACATCATATTTTTCTTATTACTTTTAATTGAGATGTCTGCCCTAGACTGAAACAAAATGTATACCAGAACAGATAGTGGTTTAGAGAAGACACAACATGGGGACAAGCTTTGATAGCAGAAGACAGTATTGTAGCAGTAGTTTTGAAAATTTTTTTCTTCCTACTTGTCTTAAAATATCAGGAACAAAAAATGTCCAGAAATTTCATAATATTTTAGTGTAGCAGTTCTAGAAACTGAAATGTCCAAATTCAACTAGTGGTGGAAAAAGGAATACTACTTACTGAATGCTGACCTTTGTTTACAGAGGCTGCATAAACTCTGTAGTGGTGAGATTGTTTTTTCCACTCAATTTTAATTTCTCCTTTGGGGGAGAAATTGACCTTCCAGCTAGAAGCTTCATGTTTCTTGTAAGAGCATATACATGTGTGAACAGTGTGATGGTTTCCTAACAGAAGGTCTGCCTTCCCTGGGAATTTTTTTTCCTTGACAAGTTGCATATTTTGGTTTAGTAGAGAAGCCTGAAGTAGCGCATCTCCTTTTTCTTTTTGTAAGGCTTCAGGCTTAAAAATTGTCATAAAGCCTTAAAAGGTTCAGTTTAGATTGTAATCCTTTCTTTGTCACCTGTGGGGGGGGTGTGTTTGCCAGGAGAAGGAACATGAAGTGGCTTGCTGGAGGTTCTTCATCCTGGTCTCAAGAGACTTCAGCACCAAAAACTGAACCCTCTTGCTCTAAGAGGCTGTGAAAACAAACCAATTGGCTGTATTTGGTACAATCTTAATTTTTTTGTCAGTGTTGAATACTAAAATG
Source organism: Microhierax caerulescens (assembly GCA_035590215.1). Lineage (NCBI taxonomy): Eukaryota > Metazoa > Chordata > Aves > Falconiformes > Falconidae > Microhierax > Microhierax caerulescens. The sequence goes on along the minus strand of JAVJGJ010000057.1, from coordinate 37,446,771 downwards.
CTTTCTTAAAATGTAAAGACTTCTAAAGAAAGGCTTGCTTTTAAAATTTGTTTTCAGTATCCCAAGCTGCAACCTCATCTTTAGAAAGATGGTATCTTTTGGTATGAAGCCTGGTGTGTCAGATTCCAACAGTGTGTCTTCTCTGTAGTTCACCTACTAGAAATAGCAAAGTCATCCACCATATAAAGACAGTGTACTTTTTGGTGATGCTGAAGCTGAACATGCCAAATTCCTTTGTCTTGTGCTGTAAGTTATAAAAACTTCACTCACACTTTTATTCTCCTTTTTCTTTTCCTGTGTCTAAACTACAGATGGAGGCCAAAGTAAAGGGGACACTAAGTTACAGCGGAAAAACCAGTGACTCCTGGACAAGCAAGGGAGCTGAAGCAGTTCTGGTTGGCTGACAGAATCTGCCCAGTTGGGAAAGTGCTTATTGTCACAGGGCTGCTGTTTCTGTCGATGTTTACATATTCTGATCCCAAGCACTGTGGTGAGAGGAAGAAGAAAAAGAAAACAATACTTGATCAAAGAGAGAAGGAAAAGGAGGACCGGTCCTCCTGGTCATGCAGACTGGTCATAGTTTGATCTTGCCTAAAGAAACAAGCTTTTTTTATCTGCTCTGATTGGCTTTTAAAAGAAATTGATCGTCAAACCCACAGCAGCACAAACTTTTTTTTTTCCCTTGGGTGATGTCCAATGAAGAGTTGAAAGTGTGAGAGGAGCTAGAATAGGTTTCTCCATCCATTGTGTAAGGTGGTATCATCCACTTCATTAGTGCCCAAAGTGCCCAGTATAAGATTATGTGCAGGTCCTGAGTATACTGTATGGTTGTGGACCAAAGGTTATGTAGAATAGGAGTGGTGCTGGGATACTTTGCATTATAATTAATCCCTTATACAAATGCAGTTTCTGATATGGGTGTTTTTCCATCTTTATAAGGCTGTTTGGATTTAGGGAGCCTACAGATGTATGCAGTCTCATTAGAGAGTTGTGTTCAAAAACAGGTCTCCTGGTACCTCGAGATGTGTGAGACAGACTACTGGGAAATCCCTTCCTCCTAATTTGATTTTTTTTTTCTTTAATATAAACATTCTTATTTAAGGGAGGAAGAGGATGGAAATTTTTCCATTTCCATGAAAAGGAAACCCACATTTTACTGGTTGGACTAGCATTTCCTTCCCACATTTTTTTTTTTAAAAACACCTTTTTTTTTTTTTTTTCCCCTCAGTCCTTCAATTTGTTAAAATTTCTTTTCCTTTGTCTTGTGCTTATCTGCTATGGAAATTAGCATGCCTTTTATAAAACACAACCAGTTCTTCACCCATTCTAGATCTTCCTCATCTTTCATCTAACTCTTCCCAAAAGCCATGCATTATACTGATTTGCTAGTTAAAGCAAGCTGATTGTGACCTGTTCCAGAGCCAGGTTAGTACTGCTTCAGGCATTAGCCAAAGAGGAGTCGTTCAAAAGCGACCAGAGGTGCCTTCTCTTCTGGGGGCTGAATGGGTTGTCTTCAGCATTTCCAGCCCCTGCTGGCCTGGGGAGTTCCTGACCTGAACTCTTTCTTACATGGTAGCACAAGACTGCAAAGCTGGCTTGCCTTCTCCACCTCCCCCACCCACCCCCCCAGATAGCAATACATAGACTGGTTCATTTGTAAGTGAGGAAGTTTCCAGCACATGTTGCACTTTCAACACTAGGACAGAACTTCGCTGTTGAGTCCCTTGCGCTGTCAGATAGCAGGTGAGAATGGCAGAAATTTTACTTAAGTCATAGCGGAAAGGAGCAAATAAAACAGTATGATGCCCTTCTCTTTCAACCCCGAAGGAATCCTTTGCTCAGAGATACTGAAACTCCTAGTAGCTAGCCTTTCCAGTAGTTTGAGATTGAACCAGTGACTACTAGTTGTCTTACACTTTTCAGAGAGACTTTGACCCATAGATAATAAATGTTTTTTGCTAGATTAACTTATAGCTTTCAGGTTTCCTTTACATGTGATTTATTTTTCTTAGACCAGACAATTTCTTTTCTATTTAGAGCTCATTTTAATTTTATATAAATATATATACATGAATTTAAAATAATATATATTGTGTATTTAGTATAAAAATGTTGGGTTGAGCTCAGCAATAAATGTTTTTGCACAACACTTCTGTGAAAGACAGATTGAATTAAAATAAGATGCATTAGTTCATTAATTTCACTCCATAGCATCTGCCAATTAAATGCTTTTTAGCTAGTGCTGATGTTTTGTATGTGGCATGTTGGTTAGATAAGCTTGCATCTCCATCAAGGTTAGAGTTAAAACACACAGCTATGTACACTCTGGCATTCTTAATACTGTGCAAATTCCGTCAAAATACCATAAACTATTTACAATGCAAACTTTATCTGATTATTTTTTTTTCCTCTTTCTCCAGGAAGGGTTGAAGGAAGATGGCTTTTTTTTTTTAAGGCCCAACAGTTCTGGCAGGATGCTAATTCTCTGAACTGTGCCAGACCTGATGATACTTTTGAACAGTGCATGTAGCTAAGGGAGTTGCAGCAGTCAGCCCTCAGGCAGCAATATATTTAAAAGACCCTGTCCTAGGAGAGTTCTACCTCTTCTATGTTTTCCTCATCAAGGCATGTCACTCAAATTCCCATCTTTTGTCTTTGTACTCTAATGAAATGTTAGATTGGGAGACTTGGAACCCTTTATAACTACAGCACAAATTTCCTTTCAACATTCCGTTCTTCCTGGAAGTATGCCTCATCTTCAGTTGGGAAGTATCCTCTCTAAATCTTAAGAAGGGTAGGAGTATTCCTGTTTGTGTGGCCCATTGAGCTTCTCAGTCTTGGGAAACAAGTCAACTAATACTTTATTTTGGAAATAGAGAGTAGGATGATCAGAATAAAGAGGACCACACATTGTTCATGAAGCCAGTTCACACAGCCCCCCAAGACAGTATCTGTTCTCAGTTATTATGCTCCTGAGCTTTGGAATCGGCAACATAATGATGAAAGTGTCTATGTTCCCTGTTCTCCCTGGTTAAACCTAGCAAGGCCAAATCAAAGGAAATAATAGGGTGGCTCTCAGAGACCTTTGCAGGTAGCGTAAACAGGATGGGAAAGTAAAAGATACCTGCAACATCCAAGTGCAAAATTAGGTTAATACTGTGCTATTTTCTGCACAGCAGCTCTTCTACAGACATTTCCCCCCAAGTTTTTACTAGTTTTAAGGGCCTTTGTTAATAAATAAACTGTAGTTGTACATACTAAATAACCCTCAGTATTCACAAGCAATAAGAAAGCCAGGTAGAGCTGTCTTTTCCAGGCAGCAGGGCTGAACTTGGTTTGGGGACTGTATATGAGCTAACATGTCAAGCTCACTGAAAGCCCCAAGCACATGCAAGCAATAATTTCAAACACAGGTTTTAATGTTAAAACCGTCTGGGTAATATTTTCTGCTACATGATCCAAAGTCCCAAAAGTCATGGTAGCTATTTTATATCCTTTTGAGACACTCGCAAAGAAAGAAGGCAGGCTAGATGAAAATCGGGCTGCAAAGTTCCCCGATACCTTGGACTGCAGTGTTCTCCTACTCCAAGATGCAGATGGCTTAAATCACTTCATCCAACCTTCTCTGTTGATTTGAGATACATGTCTAATAGCTATCAACTAAGTCACAAGTGTGGATGCTGTGGGTTTCACATCTGTTTTCTGCTAATCAGAAGTAACTTTTAATTACTTGGGTTCTGCTTCTTGTTTGAATCCAATCAAAGTTGTCTGATGCACAGATTCGGGGGTGGGACAGGTGCCAAGAGCCTGTTTCCTTCCTGCAGTCCCATCACCTACCTGACCCTTCCTCCACACTCCTTCTCCACTTGGTGCAAGACCCTTGAGGACATGAAAACAGAGAAATCCTGCAACTCTCCCAAGCTGCCATCAGTTGTGTGAACCATTAACCCTCTGGGAGTCATCTTGGACTCCAACTAACTTTATCACATTTGCTGCTACATTCGTAAAAGGAACTTTTGGCTGTATTTATTAGCAAATTTTAATCTAGTTTACAGGTTTTGGTTTTCTTTTGAGTAGTTTTTTTCCCCACAGATGGATTAGAAGTGTTGGGGTGTTTGGGTTGGTTGGGTTTTGTTTGGGTTTTTTCCTTTTTTGTTAGGTGGGGGGTGTGTGTGTTGTTTGTTTTTTTTTTTTTAGGAGTGAATTGGTGGAAGCACAGTGGTCCCTCTTCTGTTTTTATTTTGGATTTTTTTTGAAGATGGCATTGCAGGGAAAACCTGGAGCCAAGCCAAGCTGTTGAAGGCTTCCTCCCACACTTAACTTCCATCTTTTGGTGTATCGGGGGGAAATCGTAAAAGGGACACTTGCTTTTTGTTTGGGTTTGTTTTTTGGTCTTGGTTTTTTTTTTTTCTCCATAAAATGAAAAAGGAAGGTGAAAGCAGTAGGTAAATGACTGATTAATTAACACTTTATGCAATTTTAATTTTATAGAAATTAAAAAAAGGTTGGTAGATTTTGGTTGGTCTTAGCTCTGGTGAAATGGCTGTTACCCTCCATGACTGACTTGATTCAGGCCTTTGTCCTTTGTTTAAGTGCCTTTTTTTTTTTAATTTTATTTCCCTACCCTCTTTAAACTGTTCTCAGAGATCCTGAAGTGCTGGAAGGCATTTTGGAGGAAAATCTTAAGCTTGCCAAGATGGCTTTATGCTGTTATACTATTTGTTCCCTTTTGTAAAGAAAAAAAAAAAGTGTAATGTCTGTAACCTCATAGCTGCTGTACCATGGCATTGGTTCTGTGTGCTTGTGCATTCCTTCTCTCACACTCATACACATGCACACACACACATATACAGCAATATTCCTGACCTGTTCGTACTCCTACATTCTGCTGGCTCTGAACACTTAATGGTGAACACTTGTGCAAAGATGGCAGTACAATAAAAGTGTGTGTGTGTGTGAGTGTGCATAAATGTGCATGAGAGAAAGGAAATGGCTAATGGGAATGAAACTTCTTGCATTTTTCTCTGAAGGTTTTAAATTTGGATCTTAATTAGGTTATGAGTAAACATTATGGGCCCTGTCTGGCAACCTTATTAAATACTGGACCACTTCACGCAATTACTGAGTCTGAGGCAAAGATCTGTGACTGACAGCCCCAAGGAGGTGTGTGGGGAGAGGAGGTTAAAATAGCAGCTCCTGACAAGTTTCGATTGAGATGAATTGTGAGGAATCTTGTTTGTGGCTACTCTCATCTGCTTAACCCCAGTTATTGTGAGGATTCTCACATTTACTAGAATTGTGTAAGAAAAAATTTGGTAAGACCTACAGGAGCGCAGCTGCTAATTGAATTTAAACCTGGCTATGCTTCACATGCTGCTTAAATCGTGCACCATGAAGTACTTCTCTAGTTGTACTTTTTCTCAGTTTATTGAGATTTCATTAATGGTTTGTTCTCTTAATATTATGAACAGTAAGTTCATGTGTTGTTAGCTACAAGTGAACCCTTGAAGTAGTGACTGTGCTCATTTCCTTGTTCTCTGGCAAAATTAGCAATCTGCAATAGGTCATCTAGTGGTTTTAACTCTATGCCGAGAATCTATTTAACTTGCCATAAACAGGCATACCTGAAAACAGTAATTCACTTGGTCAGCGAGTGCTAAACTTAAGGTAACACATGTACGCATCACTAGACTGCGCTAGTGCTGTGATGTCCTTCCCCTAGGGAAGATCTAATTTTGAGTTGCAATGTGAAAAGGAAGCATTTACTTTCCAGAATAGAAATGGAATGAAGTCCTTTGTAAGTGGAGAACTCATCTGGAGAACACGTAATATAGCAAATACAACAGGTTCCTGTGGCAGAGAACAGCCTAACTGCTATTTCAGTTCTTAGCTTGTCCTCACATGTTTGAGTGGACCTGTTTAAGTAAATTAGGCCATAGGCAGATTTCTTCTACCAATCCATTGGTGCCAGTCAGACAGGACTATTGCTGGTAGCTCAGCCAGTTGGAGTGACAGTGAGGGTGCTGCTTAATGTGCCTTAGGTACATCATTGAAGTTACTTCAGTGGAATTTGCAACATCCACCTGTGGCAGTAAACTGAGCTAACCTGGCTCTTCTGTTGCTGTCAAATTCATCTTGGGCACACAAACTCTTTAGCCTAGGCTGATCTGTGAGATGGGGAATCTACAGCTGGTGATGGTGGGTACTGTTGCAGTCTTTAATAAATGCAGCTGTTGTGAATATCTGTCTGTCTGCTGCTTAAGAAATCTCTGCCAAAATAAGCCAGAAGTATGCTTACTGGGTCAGTGGAAAGATAACCATTCTGTAGGGGAATGCTTTGTTTGTGGAAACTTCTGGTGTGGCTTCATCATCCTTTTTCTATGACCCAGTGATCCCTTGCTGCTGTAATAGCCTTTTCGGGCCGTAGAAAGCCCTGCTGCTGCTATTGAGTTATGCTGAGAGATCAGCATGGCCTGGAACTGGCCCAAAACTGGGGAAGTACAAAGATTCCCTACAGCTGTTTTTGCACACTTCTCATAAATAAAACTGTGCTAATCTTGTCAGTAGTCAAGGATATAGGTCTGTATTTTGTAGCCATTTTTGACAGCTATAATTCTACAGAGCAACTCTGGGGAAAAAAAAACCAACAAAACAACAAAAAAACAAACAAACCCAAGCCACAGTGTTTTATATCTAGAACTGAATTTCAGTCTCTTCCCTTGCCATTGTCTCCTGCTTAGATAATAACCATTAACTAGTAAGTTTTTCTTTATGGTGAAGTAATCCAAAGTAAGCAGTGTACACCATGTTTGACTCCTATCATGCTTAATACTAAAGGGTTTTGGTTGGGTTTTTTTTTGGTGTTTTTTACCAGAAGTGTGTGCAGATGTATTTTATCAACAGGTAGTTGAATACTACTGTTGTACTGTCTAGTACCAACAGAAAAAGAGAGAGAATCAACCAAAACCAGTCAGGAGATACCACTGTCACAGGCCAAACCAAGTAGCTGCTGACTCAGCCAGGGCTTCTTTGAGACTTCCTAGATTTCACCAGAGGAGTGGGAAGTGGGGCAAGAAACTTTCTGGTGTGCTCAGCTTTTTCCATATAAGGCCTTAGTTTGATTAATAGTCACTAATATCAACTATGCAGATAAGTATTTACATGTTTCAGTGTTACATGCATTCCTTCCCCCAGCTACCCCTCTTAACACACGTGGAAGTTTTACCCAAAGAAAATGGAATATTTTTTGAATGTCTGTACTGCAGAAGTCTTTTTTGCTAACGTGAAGAAAGAAATTTGTATTTTAAAAAAGAAACCCTTTCACTGGTGCAACACCTAGTGTCAAGTGTTGTGAAGTTGCTTCGAGAGAGAAGCTAAAATCACCTCTTGTGACAGGTTTTAGTTTGAGAGTTTTTTAGAATATTCAGCTCTCAAAATTGGTTTAAAAAGCTGCAGCAATGTTTTGGGGTTTTTTTAAATGTACAGATTGGGTTTGGGGAAGAACTAGTGAGACATCCCAGGTTTCCTTCCAGCATCAGAAGTGAATGAAATCAATTTCTCACTGAAATGAAGTTGCTTCTAAACAAGGGGAGTTAACTGGCTACACAGTAGCTGGATCTTTAAATAAAAGCTAAACTGTGATCCCCAGGTATTTCTCACTGATCTCCTAGTTTTGTTGTATGTAACTACAAATAACAATTTAGCTCAGAGGTGAGAACTGTAGTGCGTGTTTTATTGCCAGTGATTCCATCATGTAGCAATTAGTACCATTTTCTTGCATAGTTCTCAAGATCCATACTGGAAATAGATGGAGAAATTTTATTTTTGGACTACTGTTTAAAAAAATTACAAAATTAACGGCTACTTTTTACCCCCAAAAGTCTACTGAGCGGTGTTATATTTTAGCATTTAAAGTAGTACCCGTGTTAAGTGATTTGTCTCTTGTAGTCGTCTTTTGCTGAGGGTTAGAAGCATTTAATGAGTAATCCTTAAAATGTTGGCATTTTCTAGCTTAAAGTGAGGTGTTTGTAATAAAAGGGCATCTGTGATGGTAACTTCTATTCAAAAGCACTATGTTCAGAATATTTAATTGGGGAAGAAAAAGTGTGAGCTCAAGTCCCATTAGTTTTGCCTGATAAAAGAGGCTCAGTCACGAACAGAGCATCCAAGTACCTGCCTGCACAGCTAATGGTCGTGGGGATCATCCCCTCGAGGTTTGGCTTCAGTGTCCTTTGGTGTCACTTACAGAGTGATATTAACAAGTTTGGATACAGCCAACTTAACTGTACCTGACTTGCTGTAATCCCCAAGACAATGAAGGGCTGAGAAACAAATAGACAGTGTTTTCCAGCCTTTCACTAGGTAGCGCTTTCGCTAGGTAGCTCAGAACAAACAGCTGGCCAAGTGCTGTGTTATGAATGTTAAGTCACAGCTAGAATTCTTTGCGTTCCTTGGCTTCAAACAAAGGAATGCAGTTACTATGAGATGGCAAACCTGTTTGAGTTGGCGATTCCTGTGATGCTTTACTCAGTCCAGCATGAATTTGTACAAGGTCACCTTCCTCCTTTTAATACTTGCAGATTATAGGGTTTAGTGATGGAGAGAGGATGGTAACAGCTGCGTGCTCACCTGATGAGCTCTCCAGAGAATCTCCCCTGTGAAATGCTCCCCTCTTGTGACAACAAGCCTGAACAGCCAAATGCAGCTACATTTGGGTGGCTAGCACCACTTTCATTTGGATTTTTAGGGAGGTGTATTCCAATAACTTCAAGGGATACAGTGTTTTAAATACCTGATTTCTTTCCTCTCTCCTTATAAAACTGGACCTGAATGCAAGTTTTGAGTTGTCTGGGTTTGTTTTGTGGGTTGGGGTTTTTTTTTGTTTGGGTTTTTTTGTTTGTTTGTTTGGTTTTTTTGTGTAATAATCTCAGGACCTGAAAGATTGTAGCATTTAGTGTGTCTTAAAAATGATGTACTGTACCAGCCATGGATTTTGTAAATACACCTGTCTCCCTTTTTTGTATTTTAATTTTTTAAAAGTGTGTAAGGCTCTTTGCCAGAGGAACTGGTGCCTGCTGAATTTCCATCCTGAACTGAAGCAGGAAAAGGAAGAAGCTGCTGCCACAAAAGCCTGCATCAGTTCCAAATGTGTATATTGTTCTGGTCAGTTTTAATGGCTGTTAGTCTTTTGTTAGTTGGGAAGTCCGTTTGTTCCCCTGCACGTTTCCATTGTGGCTAAAGCAGGGAGACTAATTTTAACTCTCTTGTGTGTGACTACTTGATGCTTTCACTCCTTCCAGATACTCAGGTTTGCTATCCCTGAGACATGTGTTTCCAGAGGTCAGGACTATCGACCATCTGCAAGAATAGCTGGAGAGTTTTATCAGTGCTTTGGTCCAAACACAGTAATGGGGTTTGTATCCTGCGAACCTTGCAGGTAACACCACCTCCATCTGTTCCGAAAGGGACTTGCCCTTTTATTTTCAGTTTTCCTGAAAGGAGTGCAAAGATACTTTTTTTGGCAGCAGACTTTGCTCTGGGATCCAACCTTGCCGGCAGACCCCTGTTCTGCAGTAGGAGCCTTACTCAATTCAGTGTAGCTGTTCCCTGTCCCTAACTGCGACAGGCTTTTTTCATGAGTGTACTTTTTCTTTTTTTTAAATGTGTCATGTGTCTGTGCTGTATTAAATAAAGAGGAATGTACATATTAGCCCTGCCTCTTGTCATTTCTCAAAACAACAAAGATGTAAAAAAGGCTTCACGTAAAGGGCTGTTGCTTGGGTTCACTGGTGCTGGGGTGGGGAGGGTGTTAGCAAAGACGAGGGAGGCACTGCCCCACGGAGCAGCACTTTAATCCCTGTTAGTTTTAGAGGGATCTTGGCTTCTAAGGTGCTTTATTCGCAGGCCATGTCTAGCATCCTGGCGTGAGGTACGAGCCGAAGGGCACTGCCGGCCCGCGCCGGCCCCGCCCCGCGCTCCCAGGGTACCGTGCGGCAGGCGTCTTCCGGGCCGCGGGCCGCGCTGCCCAGTCAGCAGCCTTCCGCGCGCGCTATAAAAGGAAGAGGGGCGGGGACAGGAGAGAAGTACTTACAGAAAGAAACGGCTTTTGTAGCAGCCCCAGTGGCCTAATGGATAAGGCATTGGCCTCCTAAGCCAGGGATTGTGGGTTCGAGTCCCATCTGGGGTGAGCACTTTTTTCGCATCCGGGTTGGCCGCAACCCGCCCGAGCGCTTCAACGCTCTATCGAAATCGCGTTTGGCGTGAGCTGGGGACCTCTGTCTCCCGGAGAGGCAGCGTGCCCCCCGCTCGCTCTAACGGGCTGAGGATCGTTTTAAGGCCGCAGACCGCGGAAAGGCGTGGGCAGCTGGCGATGCGGGCATGGGGCCGCGGCCTAGCGCGGCTTCCCGCAGCCGCGTCGTCGTCCCGGTGACCCCGCTCCGGTTCATTCGGCCCCCGCTTGCGGCGCAGAGGCCGGCGGCGAGCCGCCCCTCCCTCAGCCCAACGGTCTAGCGCGGGGTGGCGGTGGTGTGGCGCGCGCATGGGCCGCCGCACGGCTCGGCCTCGCCTCAACGCTCGGACCTTCGGCACTTGACCGCCACTGACTGCGGGGGCGGGCAGGACAAGGCGATCGCGCACTTCGGCGCTCGACAGCGCGCGCTGGCGGAACGACGCCTCGTGGAAGCGCGCGCAGCCCGGCCTCCTTCCGCGCCCCCCGGGCCGAGAGCGCGGGGGTGAAGTCTGCGCGCGCCGGCCGCGTGTTTATTGGCC